>CM050165.1:373108899-373791399 GCA_027410445.1 Discoglossus pictus
TTTGACCGTGCCACGGGGCTTGTTAAGGCAGCTGGCATCGGCACCAAGATGGCCAAGGTGGATATTGAGTCTGCTTTCCGGTTGCTCCCCGTTCATCCCCATAGCCATCGGCTTCTGGAGTGTTTCCTGAAGGGAGAGTACTACCTTTGTTTGCCCATGGGTTGCTCCGTCTCGTGTGCGTATTTCAAGACATTTAGCCCTTTTCTTCAGTGGGTGGCCCGAACAGCGGCGGGTTACTCCAGCATCACCCACTATCTCGATTTTCTTTTTGTGGGGCCGGCGGGCCGTGATACTTGTGGTTTTGTTCTCGAGACGTTTACGGGTGTATGCCCGTCGAGAAGGTGGCAGACCTTAGAGAGGACCTCTCGGCCCTTGCAGGCGCAGGGAGGGTAAACTTGAGGTGCCTTCAATCGATTCTGGAGAAGCTTAACTTCACGTGCAGAATCATCCCAATGGGCAGGGTGTTCAGCAGGCGATTGTCACTGGCTACGGCGGGGGTGATGCAGCTGCATCATTTTGTGAAAGTGTCAGGAGCAATGAGGGGGGACGCGAAAGTCTTGATAGCGTTCCTTCAGTTGTTTAATGGCGCCGCGCTAATACACCCGGAAAGCGTGACGAGTGCCCAACTTGGGCTGTATACAGCGGCAGGATTAGAAGGGTTCGGCGCTTACTGAAAAGGATCATGGTTAGCCACAGCATGGCCCGAGTCGTGGGTTTCTGGTGGCCTCACATCGAATTCAGCCTTTCGGGAGTTATTCCCTATGGTAGCGGCGGTTCAAGCATGGGGCACGGAGTTCAAGGATAGGCAGGTTTGCGTTGGGTCGGCCTGCGAGGCAACAGTTCGAGTAATCAATAGCGAGGACAGCCCCCCAGTACTCTCGGAGCGGTCGGATAGCCAAGTATGTCAGACAGTCGCTGGCACCGCGGACTTGGGCGGCTTATAAGACGGTATGGAACAAATGGAATGATTTGGTGGAGGTTGTCGGTGTTACCGCTTCGGAAGAAGAATCATTAGGCCAGTTACTATGGTTCCTGTTGCAGTGACTCCAAGGCATCGGAGGTGGGTGGGTGAGTGTTGAGCTGCTGGCAGGCAGCCATGTCTGAGGAGGAAGCAGCGGGGGACGGAGGAGGAGGGGCAAATGACGGAGGACAGCCCCTGGGAACCAGGCAGCAGGGGATCATACAGTGGGAGGTGCAGTAGACGGAGGAGGGGCAAGAAGGCCCCATAGATTTAAAGGGACACCCACCCCATGCTTACTAACTAACTCCTCCTACATCCTTTCTCTATGAGCTGCTCCTTCCCCATGTCTCTCTTATGGGCTTCTCCTACCCCATGTCTCTCTATTGAGCTGCTCCTGCCTTATGTCTCTCTATGTGCTGCTCCTTCCCCCTGTCTCTCATTTAGGTTCTCCTTCCCATGTCTCATTTTCTGCTTCTCCTTCGTCTCTCTGTGCTTTTCCTTCCCTTTGTCTCTTTTGAGCCTTTCTTTCTTTTTGTCTCTTTTGTGCTGCTCCTTCCCCCTGTCTCTTTATCAGCCGGTCACTAATGCGCTGCCCCTACCTCACGCCTCACTAATAAGCACTTAGGAGGAGAAGGGAGAGGATCCAAGGGAAGTCATGGATGGAACACGGATGGATGAAGCGGCGTAGGGACGCAGGGGACAGCGGGGGACGTGAAGGCAACACACACCAGAAGAGGAGAAAGGCAGATGGGATATAAGGGGGAGAGACCGTCAGCCATGAAAGGAGAGGCACGGTGCAGGGGTGCTTGGAACGGAGCAAGGCCAATGGTTCAGCACAAGAGGGAGGCTGGGCATGCGTGCCAGGACGGGGAGAGACAACATATGGAAGAAAAGCACAGCAAGGAAGGGGGAGGTCAGGCACCACAGGCACAGAGGGAGAAGGCCTTGCATGCCAACCGACGCAGAGGACGGGACTGCATGGGCACATGAGGCAGCTGGTTGCATGGTTACAGAGCGGCTCTGTCAGTCAACAGATGTCCGGGGACAGGCATGTCACCATGGAAGATGGAGTGGAGTTACAGCACCCGCTGGGAAGGGGATCTGGCGACAGGTCTGGGCGCAGATGCAGCTGTAAGAGGAGAGATTGGCAACCAGAAAGGACCCAAATGGACAGGTCTTCCCAGAGAAGGTACAGTCCAACACGCAACCCTGGGAGGGCGGGTCACTCGCCAGCCAGGCGCAGGCAGGAGTACGGGACATAGAGCAGGACGAGCCTGATGCCCTCCTAGGACCAGGCATGCTTCCCCACATGGAAGGGGGAATCTCAGATGGCCGAGCAGCACAGGCAGAGGGAACATGGCAGGGAGTTCTATTCTTGTTACAGGCGGAATGGGAGATCATTCTCCAGAGAGAGGAGCAGCGGTGGCCGGAATCGAGGCTGCGTGCAGCTCAGTCAAGCAACCACGGACAAGGATCTCACTGCAGGCCGGTCAGGTGAGGTACCCACTGCCTCTGCGGCTGTATCGCTTTCCAATGTGCTTGAGGGTTTAAAAGGTTTTATTGCTAGTATGGAAGAGCGGAGTGGGGATAGCGGGGCCAGTAGGGCATGGGTGGGGCCATCCCAAAGTCACCAGGGTGCTAGGGTAATTAGTCTGCCCACGGACAGGGGTCAGGGAGGACAGGAAGGCAGTACTCAGGAACCCATGGTTAGTGGCGCAGGGGAAACATTACTTGCTGAGGCGGCAGCATCTTAATCGACCATCCTTAAGGTGGCCGACATGGCTCTAAAGAAGTCCTCATTATGTTCAATTGGCCCCATTGGTGAGCATGTTCCTCTAGATATTAGAGAAAGGATTTGGCGCCCAGAGTTTATTGAACTCTTTTCCTTGCTCCTGTTATATAATTTTATAGACTTTGATGAGAAGGAGGACTCTAAAAAAGAGGAGGATGAGCGTAGGAAGAGGTACAGGAAAATTCCAAAAACCTTCAGTAACTGGCTCCAGGCATTTATGATTTTTGCTAGTATATTTTGAGAAAAACATTCTGAATACTGCTCCCCCCCTTTTCTGCTACCTCGACGAGATAGATGGGATCCATAGGACATATGGGGGGTTGGCATGGTGGCACTATGACGTTAAGTTTAGGCAGAAGATTTCAGTGTTACCTAGCATGCAGTGGGACGACAGGGACATGGGGAGTTGGCTGAAGAGTTGGCTGCGTCCGCTTTTGCCCAGTGTTGCAAAGCCAGGGTTGGTGGCATTGGTTAAAAAGGGGGGATGCTGTTTTGCATACAACGAAAGTGCCGGTAAGTGGGGGGCGTTGTGTAAGTTCCGTCACGATTGTTCAGAATGTAGTTTGAAACACCCTCTTTTTCGTTGCTTCAAGAAAACGAGGGCTCCATGCGCGTCTCAAAAGGGGGAGGATGCTGGTGTTGCTAAAAAAGATGCGCCCTTGGTTAAGGGAGTACGGTAGGCTTTGCCCGGCGGTTTCCAAGTTGTTGTTGTCCGGGTTTTCGGACGGGTTCGTTATACCATCTTCGGTTGCGCCTTTTACCAGGCTCCCGCCCCATCTGAAAATCGGCCAGGGAGAGTCCGCAGCTGGTGCTGAAAAAATTATTGAGTGAGGTTGGAAAAGGGCGGATGGCTGGTCCATTCAGTGAACCTCCTTTGCCTAATCTGCGGATGTCCGCGTTGGGGTTGGTACCCAAGAAGGAGCCTGGGCATTTTCGGTTAATTCATCACCTTTCGTACCCAATAGGGGCGTCGGCCAATGATGGTATTGACAGTAACCTGGCGGCGGTGTCATACACCCCATTTTCCAGATCGGTTGATCTGGTAAGAAAGGCGGAATAGGGAGCCTTGTTGGCTAACGTCGACATTGAGTCTTCTTTTCGTTTACTGCCAGTTAATCCCGCGTCCCAATTTTTGTTGGGCTGTAAGGTTGAGGGTCAAGATTTCTTGGATCTATGCCTACCGATGGGCTGTTAAATTTCTTGCTCATATTTCGAGAGTTTTAGTTCATTTGTTCATTGGGTTACTGTTAAAAAGTCAGGTTTGGATTTGTTGGTTCATTACTTGGATGCTTTTTGTTTATCGGGCCGTGGGATTCCCCTGAGTGTGCGGTTTTACTAAAGAGCTTTTCGGATTTGGCAAGATGGTGGGTCCCATGCACAGTTTGAGTTTTCTTGGAATCCAGATCTATACGGAAACTATCGTGTGCAGCCTTCCCCTGGACAAGGTGTTGGACATGCTGGTATCGGCGAGGCATATACAGGCTATGAAGAAGGTGACGCACAAGCCCATGCAGTAGGAGATTAGTGTTAAAATTAGTGATGTCGCGAATATAAAATTTTCGGTTCGCGAATCGCGAACGCAAACCGCCGCAAATGTTCGCGAACCAGCGAACCCGTCGAACCCCCATAGACTTCAATGGACAGGCGAATTATAAAACCCACAGGGACTCTTTCTGGCCACAATAGTGATGGGAAAGTTGTTTCAACGGGACTAACACCTGGACTATGGCATGCCGGAGGGGGATCCATGGCAAAACTCCCATGGAAAATTACATAGTTGATGCAGAGTCTGGTTTTAAGCCATAAAGGGCATAAATTACCTAACATTCCTAAATTGTTTGGAATAACATGCTTTAAAACATCAGGTATGATGTTGTATCGATCAGGTAGTGTAAGGGTTAGGCCCGCTTCACAGTGACAGACCAAACTCCCCGTTTAACGCACCGCAAACAACCACAAACAGTCCATTTGCACAACCGCAAACTCCCCATTTGCACAAGGTTGGATACCAAGCTAGCCATGTCCCGTTCCTTGTCCTCACTGATGTCATTGAAGGTCTCTTCCTCTACCCAGCCACCAAGGGTCCCCGAAAGGTGACAACAAGCCCCCTGGGACGCCTGCTGTGTTTGGTCTTCCACCTCCTCAAAGCCACCTTCCTCCTCTGACTCCTCTTCTTCAGACTCCTCTCACTGCGTTGCCTCTCTCTGCATTATTATAAGGTGTGTTAAGTAGTACTACTCTTATCAGTTTAATACCTGTTACGTCGCCTATCAGGGGGCGTGTATAAGGCCTGGATTTTTAGAACCAGGAGATGGAAAAAGATGCTTTGTTGGTCGTATCACTTCAATTTTGGGGCATGGCACGTGCAATCAAAGGTGCCACCAGATAGGAGTGGCGTGTTTGTAAGTACTACTCTTATCAGTTTAATACCTGTTACAGCACCTATCAGGGGGCGTGTATAAGGCCTGGATTTTTAGAACCAGGAGATGGAAAAAGAGGCTTTGTTGGTCGTATCACTTCAATTTGGGGGCACACAATAAGCACACAAGCGGGGACAAAGGTAGTGAAGGGGACATAGAGGCCCATGGACTGACGGTCGCCATCTTGGCAGGAAAAGGGCCCAGCATTTAAGCCAAACTGACCCAGCACAGGCAGCTACTTGAGTCAAACGCTATACAATTACACCTTAATAAAGCTGAAACATGCAGCAGCAGGGATTCTAAACGGCCACACAGGGACAAGGAGGCTAACAGCCCCCACAGTCTCTGCACCACTCTTTTTAACAGATAACCCAAGGGGCTAACCAGGGACCTTGCCCACAAAAAAAAGCAGAATTTTATTGGAGGAATTATTAGTGTCTTTACCCCCCAAGAGAGGACATAATATACGGTATCTTTAGACTACCTGATGGCCAAACCTCCTTTAGCCCCAATGCTATCCAAGAAACATTTCAAAACTTCGATCAGACCATATATTCATCCCAATCCTGCTGCAGCGGATCTGACATAGAGTCCTTCCTACTACAGCAAGAAGTCCACAAAATACCTGTACCTCAATTGGACAGCTTGAACCTAGACATATCCCAAGAGGAAGTTAAATCTACAATCCAAGATCTTAAATTTGGCAAGTCCCCAGGGCCAGACGGTTTTACTCATCTGTACTATAAGTAATTTGAGCCCTTGCTTACCCCCGCACCTAACATCTTTGTTTAACGCTATACTAAATGGAGAACCTATGCCCCCTTAATTGAATCAGGCCGACCTCATAGTCTTTCCAAAAGAGGGTAGGGACCCGAATCTCAAACTGTATTACAAGGCAGCGCAGCTGGCTTTCATTCCTCTGGCGCATTCTCCAAAACACATCAGCCGCTCTGGGTATTTATGGAAAATGTAAGCATGTCACCTTATACATGGGATACAGTAATATGGATTCCAGGCCTGTATACTTTTTTGAGAAACTTGAAAAACCCGTTGATTAAGCACTCATTAAAAATATGGACGGAGATGAACTGGACACAAAAACTGGACACTTGGGTATCAGATCTTACCCCTATCGTACCCAATCCCCACTTTAAGATACATCTTCCGGAAAGCTCTCTCAGTTGGTGGAAGTCTCAGAACCTACTAAGGGTTGATCCATGGTGGCATGACGACAAAATAATGACCTTTGAGTGGGTGAGAGATAGATACAATTTACCCCTGGCTGAACACTATAATTTTTGCAGGATACATCATTTTATATATACAATAAGTGGTAGGGGAACCCCCCAAAGAAACACCTGGCTACTCAAAAAATGTAGGGATTCCCCCTTTCAGCCTGGTATTATTAGCCTCATGTAAGAACTATTTAATGAAAACTCATGGGCAAACAAACCAGACTATACCAAAGCCTGGGAGAGGGATTTGGGCACCGAGTTGGCAGACAGCACATGGGATAAAAGTTGGCAAGGCTTAAGTAGGGGATCTTTAAATTATAGTCTGCTTGAGACTTCAATAAAGGTCCTACACAGGACATATATTACTCCTTTTAAGCTAATAAATGGGATCCAAAACGGAGCAGCTCATGTTTTAGGAACAGTGGTAATGAGGCTACATTTATTCATGTCTGGTGGGAGTGTTCGGCAGTCATAAGACTATGGGAAGAAACATGCTTACTATCTTCTAAAATGTTTAAGATTGACCTAATAAAATATTTTTTGAAAGAAAAAATACACATAGCTAGTAGTTGGAAAACCCCAAATTAAAACTTTCAGGAATTAATAAAAAAAATCAACTATTTACTGCTCAACGAGAGATTTAACCATGTAGTCTTGGATAGAATCACCCAGTTCCAGACAATTTGGGATCCCTGGATAACATCCCCATTTAGTGCCCCCCTAATATAATAAAACATTTGTTAATGGTTGAAGCGACTCGGGGGGAAGGACCAGAGTGGGGGAGCCCTGGAGGAGACCCTTCAGAAGCAACCGGCGTCAAAATAATCCGAGGAAAGGAGAGGTCGCCTACTGAAGCCTGCCCTAGGGTAACCCAAGGGCGATTGAGGCGGTTAGATATTGTAAATAATAAGCTACTGCTGGAGTGATGATAGATAATAGGGACCTCATTCAATTGCAATTTGGCCAATTGAAAAGGGGGCTAAATAAGCACATAACATCTGTTTTTAAAGAAGTTTTTAGTTAGTAAACATCTATTCAAAAGCAAGGTTTTAACTAACTAAAAACTTATTTGTGCTTATTTAGAGCCCTATTCAATTGGCCAAATCGCAATTGAATGAGGGCCTAGGACTTTGGTGTTAACTGCTGATATACTCTTTACTATTGTCTGTTTTACCATGTCTTAGGTTTCTCTTAAAAATTGCAATCACAGTAAAAAAAAAGAAAATGTATTAACCAAAAAAGTAAAAAAAAGAAGGCCTAGCCACCTAATTTTAACAAAATGTCTTCATTGTAAATATGTATTTTTGCACAACTGTTGTGTTATGCAAGACTGTTCAATATGCTTTCTTTTTCATTACATGCCGTACGCCTTCTGACATAAAAAGTGAAATTCAAAAATTAGGTAGTGTTACAGCCGCTGCTGTTGCAGCGGCCAGAAAAATTGACCTTTGTTCCCCAGGCAGAAAGTGCCATAAAACATTGCGTCTTCTTGAACCCTAGTTGGTGGCGGATAATTCACGCAAGTCATCCGGCATTCACAGATAACATACAGCAGCGTGTGGACCATTTTTAGCCGAAGACAGGTCATCTCATCAGGCCTTTTTCAGTCGAATGTATCGCCCAGTGTCAGTCCCTTCGGGATCCATCCCTCATTCATCTTTATAAAGGTGAGGCAATCTAGACTTTTTTGCCCTAGGCGACTTCTCTTCTCTGTGACAAAACCTCCTGCTGCACTGAAGGTCCTTTCTGACAGGACACTTGAAGCGGGGCAGGCCAGAAGTTCAATTGCAAATTGGGATAGCTCAGGCCACAGGTCTAGCCTGCATACCCAGTAGTCAAGGGGTTCATCGCTCCTCAGACTGTCAATATCTGCAGTTAAGGCGAGGTAGTCTGCTACCTGTCGGTCAAGTCATTCTCTGAGGGTGGATCCCGAAGGGCTGATGCGATGCGTAGGACTGAAAAAGGTCTGCATGTCCTCCATCAACAACACGTCTTTTAAACGTCCTGTCCTTGCCGGCGTGGTCGTGGGAGGTGGATTACTTTCACCTCTTCCCCTGTTATATTGCCCTTGTGCTGTGACATCACCCTTATATGCTGTGTAAAGCATACTTGTTAATTTGTTTTGGACCTGCTGCATCCTTTCTGACTTGCGGTAATTTGGTAACAAATCAGGCACTTTCTGCTTATACCGGGGGTCTAGTAGCGTGCACACCCAGTACAGGTCGTTCCCCTTCAGCCTTTTTATACGAGGGTCCTGCAACAGGCACGACAGCATGAAAGACCCCATTTGCACAAGGTTGGATGCCGAGCTAGTCATGTCCCGTTCCTCATCCTCAGTGATCTTGCTGAAGATATGTTCTTCCCCCCAGCCACGTACAACACCACGGGTACCAGATAGGTGACAACGAGTACCCTGGGATGCCTGTTGTGATTGGTCTTCCTCCTCCCCCTCAAAGCCACATTCCTCCTCTGACTCCTCTTCCTCACAATCCTCTTCCAGCGTTGCCGCAGGTCCAGCAAGCGATGCTGATAAGGCTGTTTCTGGTGGTGATGGTGACCACAACTCTTCCTCTTCCTCGTCACGCTCATCTACGGCCTGATCCAGCACTCTTCGCAGGGCACGCTCCAGGAATAAAACAAATGGTATGATGTCGCTGATGGTGCGACTGACAAGGTTTGTCACCTCCTCAAAAGGACGCATGAGCCTACAGGCATTGCGCATGAGCGTCCAGTAACGTGGCAAAAAAATTCCCAGCTCCGCAGAGGCTGTCCTAGCACCCCGGTCATACAAATACTCGTTAATGGCTTTTTCTTGTTGGAGCAGGCGGTCGAACATTAGGAGTGTTGAATTCCAACGTGTGGGGCTGTCACAAATCAAGCGCCTCACTGGCATGTTGTTTCGCCGCTGGATATCTGAAAAGTGCGCCATGGCCGTGTAGGAACGCCTGAAATGGCCACACACCTTTCTGGCCTGCTTCAGGACGCCCTGTAAGCCTGGATACTTATGGACAAAGCGTTGTACGATCAGATTACACACATGTGCCATGCACGGCACATGCGTCAACTTGCCCAAATTCAATGCCGCCAACAAATTTCTTCCGTTGTCACAAACCACTTTGCCAATCTCTAGTTGGTGCGGAGTCAGCCATTGATCCACCTGTGCGTTCAGGGCGGACAGGAGTGCTTGCCCGGTGTGACTCTCTGCTTTGAGGCAAGTCAACCCCAAGACGGCATGACACTGCCGTATCCGGGATGTGGAATAGTATCTGGGGAGCTGAGGGGGTGCCGTTGATGTGGAGCAAGACGCAGCAGCAGAAGAGGACTCAGCTGAGGAGGTTATGGAAGAGGATGGAGTAGGAGGAGTAGAGGAGGTAGCAGCAGGCCTGCCTGCAAGTCGTGGCGGTGTCACCAACTCCTCTGCAGAGCCACGCATTCCATGCTTGGCAGGCGTCAGCAGGTTTGCCCAATGTGCAGTGTTGGTGATATACCTGCCCTGACCAGGTATCAGTGGTCAGATGGACCCTTGCCCCAACACTGTGTGCCAGAGATGCCATTACTTCCTTTTGCACAATTGAGTACAGGTTGGGGATTGCCTTTTGTGCAAAGAAATTTCGGCCGGGTACCTTCCACTGCGGTATCCCAATCGCTAAAAACTTTTTGAACGCCTCAGACTCCACCAGCTTGTATGGTAAAAGCTGGCGGGCCAAGAGTTCAGACAAGCCAGCTGTCAGACGCCGGGCAAGGGGGTGACTTTGTGGCATTGGCTTCTTACGCTCAAACATGCCCTTGACAGACACCTGACTGTGGGGAGATGAGCAGGAACAGCAAGAGGCGAGAGACGGAGTGGTGGATAGTTGAGAGGGGGCAAGGAGGACAGCAGTGGTTGATGTGGATGAAGATGCTGGACCAGGAGGAGGATGGCGGCTTTGAGTTTGTGTGCTGCTTGTACTCATGTGTTGATCCCATTGGCGTCTGTGATGTGACATCATGTGCCTTCGCAAAGCAGTTGTACCTAGGTGGGTGTTGGACTTCACACGACTCAGTTTCTTTTGGCACAGGTTGCAAATGGCATCGCTGTTGTCAGAGGCAGACACACAAAAAAAATGCCACACTGCTGAGCTCGGCGGTGACGGCATTCTGGTGGTGGCAACAGCATGCATTGATTGGCGTGCTGTCTGGCTGACCCCGGGTGCTGATACATGCTGTCTGACTGTGCCACTAGCTCGTTGCAATGACCTCCCTCTACTTCCAACTCGTCTCCTCCTCCTCTCTGTCTCCCCATCTGAACTTTCCCCCTGTTCTTCTTCTCTTCTAGCGGGCACCCACGTGACATCCACGGACGCATCATCATCACCCGCCTCACTTGTATATGACAACTGAACAAAGGAAGCAGCAGTGGGTACATCATCATCATCATCATCACATCGTACGTACATGTGTGTAATGCTGCCTGACTGAGACATATCCCTGTTATCTACATTCTCTGGCAAATAATGCATCACTCATTTCTTCAAACTGATGTGTAAAAAAACTCTTCTGACTGATCAATTGAATTGGCTGTGGTACTAGTGTTGGTGGTGGCGGCAGGCGGGTGAGTGGTAACTTGAGAGGTGCCCGAAGCTAAGCTGGAGGAGGATGGTGCGTCAATGTTCCAAGCGGAAGCTGTAGAAGATTGGGTGTCCTATGTTAGCCAGTCAACTACGTCCTCTGAACTTTTCAAGTTCAGGGTAACTGGCCTCTGAACACTGGGCATTATTGTAAGGCCAAAGGGAATCACAGCACCACGACGGCCTCTGCGGGGTGTCCTGCCTCTGCCTGTCATTTTTTTTTAAATGTGGACTGTTGGTACCCCAAAAAGATTGGATTGGTTGAACTTGGCACAGTACTTGTAAGCCTGACACACACGCTAGCGGTCAAGCAAATGAACTTTGATTGACGGTCAGGCAAATGCACTTAGATTTAAGAAAATAAAAGTTTGTTTTTTTTAAATGTGGACTGTTGGTACCCCAACTAGATTGGATTGGTTGAACTTGGCACAGTGTATTTTAAAATTATGAGAAAAACTGTTCTGTAAACTAAAGAAAAATCATTTTAGGAGGTTGAGAGATAAAGAAACCGGATGGGGGGATACCGAGCAGAGCACACCATCTAAAGCCCACTGGGAGACAAACTCATCCATTCCCCCAGTGGACAAAGCCAGGTGGTACTCTGCCCGGATACGGGAGCGCACCAGCACCCGGAACATGGCCTCAGGTGACAAGGGAACCCCCCCTATCAAACACTGCTTCCTGGACTTATATATAGCCAATTTGGCTAATGCCAGGAGCAGGTTGACGAGGAGGTCCCTAGCCTTATTGCCCCGGGACACTGGGCGCCCAAAAACGCAAACCGCCGCAAATGTTCGCGAACCAGCGAACCCGTCGAACCCCCATAGACTTCAATGGGCAGGCGAATTATAAAACCCACAGGGACTCTTTCTGGCCACAATAGTGATGGGAAAGTTGTTTCAACGGGACTAACACCTGGACTATGGCATGCCGGAGGGGGATCCATGGCAAAACTCCCATGGAAAATTACATAGTTGATGCAGAGTCTGGTTTTAAGCCATAAAGGGCATAAATTACCTAACATTCCTAAATTGTTTGGAATAACATGCTTTAAAACATCAGGTATGATGTTGTATCGATCAGGTAGTGTAAGGGTTAGGCCCGCTTCACAGTGACAGACCAAACTCCCCGTTTAACGCACCGCAAACAACCACAAACAGTCCATTTGCACAACCGCAAACTCCCCATTTGCACAAGGTTGGATACCAAGCTAGCCATGTCCCGTTCCTTGTCCTCACTGATGTCATTGAAGGTCTCTTCCTCTACCCAGCCACCAAGGGTCCCCGAAAGGTGACAACAAGCCCCCTGGGACGCCTGCTGTGTTTGGTCTTCCACCTCCTCAAAGCCACCTTCCTCCTCTGACTCCTCTTCTTCAGACTCCTCTCACTGCGTTGCCTCTCTCTGCATTATTATAAGGTGTGTTAAGTAGTACTACTCTTATCAGTTTAATACCTGTTACGTCGCCTATCAGGGGGCGTGTATAAGGCCTGGATTTTTAGAACCAGGAGATGGAAAAAGAGGCTTTGTTGGTCGTATCACTTCAATTTGGGGGCACACAATAAGCACACAAGCGGGGACAAAGGTAGTGAAGGGGACATAGAGGCCCATGGACTGACGGTCGCCATCTTGGCAGGAAAAGGGCCCAGCATTTAAGCCAAACTGACCCAGCACAGGCAGCTACTTGAGTCAAACGCTATACAATTACACCTTAATAAAGCTGAAACATGCAGCAGCAGGGATTCTAAACGGCCACACAGGGACAAGGAGGCTAACAGCCCCCACAGTCTCTGCACCACTCTTTTTAACAGATAACCCAAGGGGCTAACCAGGGACCTTGCCCACAAAAAAAAGCAGAATTTTATTGGAGGAATTATTAGTGTCTTTACCCCCCAAGAGAGGACATAATATACGGTATCTTTAGACTACCTGATGGCCAAACCTCCTTTAGCCCCAATGCTATCCAAGAAACATTTCAAAACTTCGATCAGACCATATATTCATCCCAATCCTGCTGCAGCGGATCTGACATAGAGTCCTTCCTACTACAGCAAGAAGTCCACAAAATACCTGTACCTCAATTGGACAGCTTGAACCTAGACATATCCCAAGAGGAAGTTAAATCTACAATCCAAGATCTTAAATTTGGCAAGTCCCCAGGGCCAGACGGTTTTACTCATCTGTACTATAAGTAATTTGAGCCCTTGCTTACCCCCGCACCTAACATCTTTGTTTAACGCTATACTAAATGGAGAACCTATGCCCCCTTAATTGAATCAGGCCGACCTCATAGTCTTTCCAAAAGAGGGTAGGGACCCGAATCTCAAACTGTATTACAAGGCAGCGCAGCTGGCTTTCATTCCTCTGGCGCATTCTCCAAAACACATCAGCCGCTCTGGGTATTTATGGAAAATGTAAGCATGTCACCTTATACATGGGATACAGTAATATGGATTCCAGGCCTGTATACTTTTTTGAGAAACTTGAAAAACCCGTTGATTAAGCACTCATTAAAAATATGGACGGAGATGAACTGGACACAAAAACTGGACACTTGGGTATCAGATCTTACCCCTATCGTACCCAATCCCCACTTTAAGATACATCTTCCGGAAAGCTCTCTCAGTTGGTGGAAGTCTCAGAACCTACTAAGGGTTGATCCATGGTGGCATGACGACAAAATAATGACCTTTGAGTGGGTGAGAGATAGATACAATTTACCCCTGGCTGAACACTATAATTTTTGCAGGATACATCATTTTATATATACAATAAGTGGTAGGGGAACCCCCCAAAGAAACACCTGGCTACTCAAAAAATGTAGGGATTCCCCCTTTCAGCCTGGTATTATTAGCCTCATGTAAGAACTATTTAATGAAAACTCATGGGCAAACAAACCAGACTATACCAAAGCCTGGGAGAGGGATTTGGGCACCGAGTTGGCAGACAGCACATGGGATAAAAGTTGGCAAGGCTTAAGTAGGGGATCTTTAAATTATAGTCTGCTTGAGACTTCAATAAAGGTCCTACACAGGACATATATTACTCCTTTTAAGCTAATAAATGGGATCCAAAACGGAGCAGCTCATGTTTTAGGAACAGTGGTAATGAGGCTACATTTATTCATGTCTGGTGGGAGTGTTCGGCAGTCATAAGACTATGGGAAGAAACATGCTTACTATCTTCTAAAATGTTTAAGATTGACCTAATAAAATATTTTTTGAAAGAAAAAATACACATAGCTAGTAGTTGGAAAACCCCAAATTAAAACTTTCAGGAATTAATAAAAAAAATCAACTATTTACTGCTCAACGAGAGATTTAACCATGTAGTCTTGGATAGAATCACCCAGTTCCAGACAATTTGGGATCCCTGGATAACATCCCCATTTAGTGCCCCCCTAATATAATAAAACATTTGTTAATGGTTGAAGCGACTCGGGGGGAAGGACCAGAGTGGGGGAGCCCTGGAGGAGACCCTTCAGAAGCAACCGGCGTCAAAATAATCCGAGGAAAGGAGAGGTCGCCTACTGAAGCCTGCCCTAGGGTAACCCAAGGGCGATTGAGGCGGTTAGATATTGTAAATAATAAGCTACTGCTGGAGTGATGATAGATAATAGGGACCTCATTCAATTGCAATTTGGCCAATTGAAAAGGGGGCTAAATAAGCACATAACATCTGTTTTTAAAGAAGTTTTTAGTTAGTAAACATCTATTCAAAAGCAAGGTTTTAACTAACTAAAAACTTATTTGTGCTTATTTAGAGCCCTATTCAATTGGCCAAATCGCAATTGAATGAGGGCCTAGGACTTTGGTGTTAACTGCTGATATACTCTTTACTATTGTCTGTTTTACCATGTCTTAGGTTTCTCTTAAAAATTGCAATTACAGTAAAAAAAAAGAAAATGTATTAACCAAAAAAGTAAAAAAAAGAAGGCCTAGCCACCTAATTTTAACAAAATGTCTTCATTGTAAATATGTATTTTTGCACAACTGTTGTGTTATGCAAGACTGTTCAATATGCTTTCTTTTTCATTACATGCCGTACGCCTTCTGACATAAAAAGTGAAATTCAAAAATTAGGTAGTGTTACAGCCGCTGCTGTTGCAGCGGCCAGAAAAATTGACCTTTGTTCCCCAGGCAGAAAGTGCCATAAAACATTGCGTCTTCTTGAACCCTAGTTGGTGGCGGATAATTCACGCAAGTCATCCGGCATTCACAGATAACATACAGCAGCGTGTGGACCATTTTTAGCCGAAGACAGGTCATCTCATCAGGCCTTTTTCAGTCGAATGTATCGCCCAGTGTCAGTCCCTTCGGGATCCATCCCTCATTCATCTTTATAAAGGTGAGGCAATCTAGACTTTTTTGCCCTAGGCGACTTCTCTTCTCTGTGACAAAACCTCCTGCTGCACTGAAGGTCCTTTCTGACAGGACACTTGAAGCGGGGCAGGCCAGAAGTTCAATTGCAAATTGGGATAGCTCAGGCCACAGGTCTAGCCTGCATACCCAGTAGTCAAGGGGTTCATCGCTCCTCAGACTGTCAATATCTGCAGTTAAGGCGAGGTAGTCTGCTACCTGTCGGTCAAGTCATTCTCTGAGGGTGGATCCCGAAGGGCTGATGCGATGCGTAGGACTGAAAAAGGTCTGCATGTCCTCCATCAACAACACGTCTTTTAAACGTCCTGTCCTTGCCGGCGTGGTCGTGGGAGGTGGATTACTTTCACCTCTTCCCCTGTTATATTGCCCTTGTGCTGTGACATCACCCTTATATGCTGTGTAAAGCATACTTGTTAATTTGTTTTGGACCTGCTGCATCCTTTCTGACTTGCGGTAATTTGGTAACAAATCAGGCACTTTCTGCTTATACCGGGGGTCTAGTAGCGTGCACACCCAGTACAGGTCGTTCCCCTTCAGCCTTTTTATACGAGGGTCCTGCAACAGGCACGACAGCATGAAAGACCCCATTTGCACAAGGTTGGATGCCGAGCTAGTCATGTCCCGTTCCTCATCCTCAGTGATCTTGCTGAAGATATGTTCTTCCCCCCAGCCACGTACAACACCACGGGTACCAGATAGGTGACAACGAGTACCCTGGGATGCCTGTTGTGATTGGTCTTCCTCCTCCCCCTCAAAGCCACATTCCTCCTCTGACTCCTCTTCCTCACAATCCTCTTCCAGCGTTGCCGCAGGTCCAGCAAGCGATGCTGATAAGGCTGTTTCTGGTGGTGATGGTGACCACAACTCTTCCTCTTCCTCGTCACGCTCATCTACGGCCTGATCCAGCACTCTTCGCAGGGCACGCTCCAGGAATAAAACAAATGGTATGATGTCGCTGATGGTGCGACTGACAAGGTTTGTCACCTCCTCAAAAGGACGCATGAGCCTACAGGCATTGCGCATGAGCGTCCAGTAACGTGGCAAAAAAATTCCCAGCTCCGCAGAGGCTGTCCTAGCACCCCGGTCATACAAATACTCGTTAATGGCTTTTTCTTGTTGGAGCAGGCGGTCGAACATTAGGAGTGTTGAATTCCAACGTGTGGGGCTGTCACAAATCAAGCGCCTCACTGGCATGTTGTTTCGCCGCTGGATATCTGAAAAGTGCGCCATGGCCGTGTAGGAACGCCTGAAAAGGCCACACACCTTTCTGGCCTGCTTCAGGACGCCCTGTAAGCCTGGATACTTATGGACAAAGCGTTGTACGATCAGATTACACACATGTGCCATGCACGGCACATGCGTCAACTTGCCCAAATTCAATGCCGCCAACAAATTTCTTCCGTTGTCACAAACCACTTTGCCAATCTCTAGTTGGTGCGGAGTCAGCCATTGATCCACCTGTGCGTTCAGGGCGGACAGGAGTGCTTGCCCGGTGTGACTCTCTGCTTTGAGGCAAGTCAACCCCAAGACGGCATGACACTGCCGTATCCGGGATGTGGAATAGTATCTGGGGAGCTGAGGGGGTGCCGTTGATGTGGAGCAAGACGCAGCAGCAGAAGAGGACTCAGCTGAGGAGGTTATGGAAGAGGATGGAGTAGGAGGAGTAGAGGAGGTAGCAGCAGGCCTGCCTGCAAGTCGTGGCGGTGTCACCAACTCCTCTGCAGAGCCACGCATTCCATGCTTGGCAGGCGTCAGCAGGTTTGCCCAATGCGCAGTGTTGGTGATATACCTGCCCTGACCAGGTATCAGTGGTCAGATGGACCCTTGCCCCAACACTGTGTGCCAGAGATGCCATTACTTCCTTTTGCACAATTGAGTACAGGTTGGGGATTGCCTTTTGTGCAAAGAAATTTCGGCCGGGTACCTTCCACTGCGGTATCCCAATCGCTAAAAACTTTTTGAACGCCTCAGACTCCACCAGCTTGTATGGTAAAAGCTGGCGGGCCAAGAGTTCAGACAAGCCAGCTGTCAGACGCCGGGCAAGGGGGTGACTTTGTGGCATTGGCTTCTTACGCTCAAACATGCCCTTGACAGACACCTGACTGTGGGGAGATGAGCAGGAACAGCAAGAGGCGAGAGACGGAGTGGTGGATAGTTGAGAGGGGGCAAGGAGGACAGCAGTGGTTGATGTGGATGAAGATGCTGGACCAGGAGGAGGATGGCGGCTTTGAGTTTGTGTGCTGCTTGTACTCATGTGTTGATCCCATTGGCGTCTGTGATGTGACATCATGTGCCTTCGCAAAGCAGTTGTACCTAGGTGGGTGTTGGACTTCACACGACTCAGTTTCTTTTGGCACAGGTTGCAAATGGCATCGCTGTTGTCAGAGGCAGACACACAAAAAAAATGCCACACTGCTGAGCTCGGCGGTGACGGCATTCTGGTGGTGGCAACAGCATGCATTGATTGGCGTGCTGTCTGGCTGACCCCGGGTGCTGATACATGCTGTCTGACTGTGCCACTAGCTCGTTGCAATGACCTCCCTCTACTTCCAACTCGTCTCCTCCTCCTCTCTGTCTCCCCATCTGAACTTTCCCCCTGTTCTTCTTCTCTTCTAGCGGGCACCCACGTGACATCCACGGACGCATCATCATCACCCGCCTCACTTGTATATGACAACTGAACAAAGGAAGCAGCAGTGGGTACATCATCATCATCATCATCACATCGTACGTACATGTGTGTAATGCTGCCTGACTGAGACATATCCCTGTTATCTACATTCTCTGGCAAATAATGCATCACTCATTTCTTCAAACTGATGTGTAAAAAAACTCTTCTGACTGATCAATTGAATTGGCTGTGGTACTAGTGTTGGTGGTGGCGGCAGGCGGGTGAGTGGTAACTTGAGAGGTGCCCGAAGCTAAGCTGGAGGAGGATGGTGCGTCAATGTTCCAAGCGGAAGCTGTAGAAGATTGGGTGTCCTATGTTAGCCAGTCAACTACGTCCTCTGAACTTTTCAAGTTCAGGGTAACTGGCCTCTGAACACTGGGCATTATTGTAAGGCCAAAGGGAATCACAGCACCACGACGGCCTCTGCGGGGTGTCCTGCCTCTGCCTGTCATTTTTTTTTAAATGTGGACTGTTGGTACCCCAAAAAGATTGGATTGGTTGAACTTGGCACAGTACTTGTAAGCCTGACACACACGCTATGGGTAGCGGTCAAGCAAATGAACTTTGATTGACGGTCAGGCAAATGCACTTAGATTTAAGAAAATAAAAGTTTGTTTTTTTTAAATGTGGACTGTTGGTACCCCAACTAGATTGGATTGGTTGAACTTGGCACAGTGTATTTTAAAATTATGAGAAAAACTGTTCTGTAAACTAAAGAAAAATAATTTTAGGAGGTTGAGAGATAAAGAAACCGGATGGGGGGATACCGAGCAGAGCACACCATCTAAAGCCCACTGGGAGACAAACTCATCCATTCCCCCAGTGGACAAAGCCAGGTGGTACTCTGCCCGGATACGGGAGCGCACCAGCACCCGGAACATGGCCTCAGGTGACAAGGGAACCCCCCCTATCAAACACTGCTTCCTGGACTTATATATAGCCAATTTGGCTAATGCCAGGAGCAGGTTGACGAGGAGGTCCCTAGCCTTATTGCCCCGGGACACTGGGCGCCCAAAAACGCAAACCGCCGCAAATGTTCGCGAACCAGCGAACCCGTCGAACCCCCATAGACTTCAATGGGCAGGCGAATTATAAAACCCACAGGGACTCTTTCTGGCCACAATAGTGATGGGAAAGTTGTTTCAACGGGACTAACACCTGGACTATGGCATGCCGGAGGGGGATCCATGGCAAAACTCCCATGGAAAATTACATAGTTGATGCAGAGTCCTGTTTTAAGCCATAAAGGGCATAAATTACCTAACATTCCTAAATTGTTTGGAATAACATGCTTTAAAACATCAGGTATGATGTTGTATCGATCAGGTAGTGTAAGGGTTAGGCCCGCTTCACAGTGACAGACCAAACTCCCCGTTTAACGCACCGCAAACAACCACAAACAGTCCATTTGCACAACCGCAAACTCCCCATTTGCACAAGGTTGGATACCAAGCTAGCCATGTCCCGTTCCTTGTCCTCACTGATGTCATTGAAGGTCTCTTCCTCTACCCAGCCACCAAGGGTCCCCGAAAGGTGACAACAAGCCCCCTGGGACGCCTGCTGTGTTTGGTCTTCCACCTCCTCAAAGCCACCTTCCTCCTCTGACTCCTCTTCTTCAGACTCCTCTCACTGCGTTGCCTCTCTCTGCATTATTATAAGGTGTGTTAAGTAGTACTACTCTTATCAGTTTAATACCTGTTACGTCGCCTATCAGGGGGCGTGTATAAGGCCTGGATTTTTAGAACCAGGAGATGGAAAAAGATGCTTTGTTGGTCGTATCACTTCAATTTTGGGGCATGGCACGTGCAATCAAAGGTGCCACCAGATAGGAGTGGCGTGTTTGTAAGTACTACTCTTATCAGTTTAATACCTGTTACAGCACCTATCAGGGGGCGTGTATAAGGCCTGGATTTTTAGAACCAGGAGATGGAAAAAGAGGCTTTGTTGGTCGTATCACTTCAATTTGGGGGCACACAATAAGCACACAAGCGGGGACAAAGGTAGTGAAGGGGACATAGAGGCCCATGGACTGACGGTCGCCATCTTGGCAGGAAAAGGGCCCAGCATTTAAGCCAAACTGACCCAGCACAGGCAGCTACTTGAGTCAAACGCTATACAATTACACCTTAATAAAGCTGAAACATGCAGCAGCAGGGATTCTAAACGGCCACACAGGGACAAGGAGGCTAACAGCCCCCACAGTCTCTGCACCACTCTTTTTAACAGATAACCCAAGGGGCTAACCAGGGACCTTGCCCACAAAAAAAAGCAGAATTTTATTGGAGGAATTATTAGTGTCTTTACCCCCCAAGAGAGGACATAATATACGGTATCTTTAGACTACCTGATGGCCAAACCTCCTTTAGCCCCAATGCTATCCAAGAAACATTTCAAAACTTCGATCAGACCATATATTCATCCCAATCCTGCTGCAGCGGATCTGACATAGAGTCCTTCCTACTACAGCAAGAAGTCCACAAAATACCTGTACCTCAATTGGACAGCTTGAACCTAGACATATCCCAAGAGGAAGTTAAATCTACAATCCAAGATCTTAAATTTGGCAAGTCCCCAGGGCCAGACGGTTTTACTCATCTGTACTATAAGTAATTTGAGCCCTTGCTTACCCCCGCACCTAACATCTTTGTTTAACGCTATACTAAATGGAGAACCTATGCCCCCTTAATTGAATCAGGCCGACCTCATAGTCTTTCCAAAAGAGGGTAGGGACCCGAATCTCAAACTGTATTACAAGGCAGCGCAGCTGGCTTTCATTCCTCTGGCGCATTCTCCAAAACACATCAGCCGCTCTGGGTATTTATGGAAAATGTAAGCATGTCACCTTATACATGGGATACAGTAATATGGATTCCAGGCCTGTATACTTTTTTGAGAAACTTGAAAAACCCGTTGATTAAGCACTCATTAAAAATATGGACGGAGATGAACTGGACACAAAAACTGGACACTTGGGTATCAGATCTTACCCCTATCGTACCCAATCCCCACTTTAAGATACATCTTCCGGAAAGCTCTCTCAGTTTGTGGAAGTCTCAGAACCTACTAAGGGTTGATCCATGGTGGCATGACGACAAAATAATGACCTTTGAGTGGGTGAGAGATAGATACAATTTACCCCTGGCTGAACACTATAATTTTTGCAGGATACATCATTTTATATATACAATAAGTGGTAGGGGAACCCCCCAAAGAAACACCTGGCTACTCAAAAAATGTAGGGATTCCCCCTTTCAGCCTGGTATTATTAGCCTCATGTAAGAACTATTTAATGAAAACTCATGGGCAAACAAACCAGACTATACCAAAGCCTGGGAGAGGGATTTGGGCACCGAGTTGGCAGACAGCACATGGGATAAAAGTTGGCAAGGCTTAAGTAGGGGATCTTTAAATTATAGTCTGCTTGAGACTTCAATAAAGGTCCTACACAGGACATATATTACTCCTTTTAAGCTAATAAATGGGATCCAAAACGGAGCAGCTCATGTTTTAGGAACAGTGGTAATGAGGCTACATTTATTCATGTCTGGTGGGAGTGTTCGGCAGTCATAAGACTATGGGAAGAAACATGCTTACTATCTTCTAAAATGTTTAAGATTGACCTAATAAAATATTTTTTGAAAGAAAAAATACACATAGCTAGTAGTTGGAAAACCCCAAATTAAAACTTTCAGGAATTAATAAAAAAAATCAACTATTTACTGCTCAACGAGAGATTTAACCATGTAGTCTTGGATAGAATCACCCAGTTCCAGACAATTTGGGATCCCTGGATAACATCCCCATTTAGTGCCCCCCTAATATAATAAAACATTTGTTAATGGTTGAAGCGACTCGGGGGGAAGGACCAGAGTGGGGGAGCCCTGGAGGAGACCCTTCAGAAGCAACCGGCGTCAAAATAATCCGAGGAAAGGAGAGGTCGCCTACTGAAGCCTGCCCTAGGGTAACCCAAGGGCGATTGAGGCGGTTAGATATTGTAAATAATAAGCTACTGCTGGAGTGATGATAGATAATAGGGACCTCATTCAATTGCAATTTGGCCAATTGAAAAGGGGGCTAAATAAGCACATAACATCTGTTTTTAAAGAAGTTTTTAGTTAGTAAACATCTATTCAAAAGCAAGGTTTTAACTAACTAAAAACTTATTTGTGCTTATTTAGAGCCCTATTCAATTGGCCAAATCGCAATTGAATGAGGGCATAGGACTTTGGTGTTAACTGCTGATATACTCTTTACTATTGTCTGTTTTACCATGTCTTAGGTTTCTCTTAAAAATTGCAATTACAGTAAAAAAAAAGAAAATGTATTAACCAAAAAAGTAAAAAAAAGAAGGCCTAGCCACCTAATTTTAACAAAATGTCTTCATTGTAAATATGTATTTTTGCACAACTGTTGTGTTATGCAAGACTGTTCAATATGCTTTCTTTTTCATTACATGCCGTACGCCTTCTGACATAAAAAGTGAAATTCAAAAATTAGGTAGTGTTACAGCCGCTGCTGTTGCAGCGGCCAGAAAAATTGACCTTTGTTCCCCAGGCAGAAAGTGCCATAAAACATTGCGTCCTCTTGAACCCTAGTTGGTGGCGGATAATTCACGCAAGTCATCCGGCATTCACAGATAACATACAGCAGCGTGTGGACCATTTTTAGCCGAAGACAGGTCATCTCATCAGGCCTTTTTCAGTCGAATGTATCGCCCAGTGTCAGTCCCTTCGGGATCCATCCCTCATTCATCTTTATAAAGGTGAGGCAATCTAGACTTTTTTGCCCTAGGCGACTTCTCTTCTCTGTGACAAAACCTCCTGCTGCACTGAAGGTCCTTTCTGACAGGACACTTGAAGCGGGGCAGGCCAGAAGTTCAATTGCAAATTGGGATAGCTCAGGCCACAGGTCTAGCCTGCATACCCAGTAGTCAAGGGGTTCATCGCTCCTCAGACTGTCAATATCTGCAGTTAAGGCGAGGTAGTCTGCTACCTGTCGGTCAAGTCATTCTCTGAGGGTGGATCCCGAAGGGCTGATGCGATGCGTAGGACTGAAAAAGGTCTGCATGTCCTCCATCAACAACACGTCTTTTAAACGTCCTGTCCTTGCCGGCGTGGTCGTGGGAGGTGGATTACTTTCACCTCTTCCCCTGTTATATTGCCCTTGTGCTGTGACATCACCCTTATATGCTGTGTAAAGCATACTTGTTAATTTGTTTTGGACCTGCTGCATCCTTTCTGACTTGCGGTAATTTGGTAACAAATCAGGCACTTTCTGCTTATACCGGGGGTCTAGTAGCGTGCACACCCAGTACAGGTCGTTCCCCTTCAGCCTTTTTATACGAGGGTCCTGCAACAGGCACGACAGCATGAAAGACCCCATTTGCACAAGGTTGGATGCCGAGCTAGTCATGTCCCGTTCCTCATCCTCAGTGATCTTGCTGAAGATATGTTCTTCCCCCCAGCCACGTACAACACCACGGGTACCAGATAGGTGACAACGAGTACCCTGGGATGCCTGTTGTGATTGGTCTTCCTCCTCCCCCTCAAAGCCACATTCCTCCTCTGACTCCTCTTCCTCACAATCCTCTTCCAGCGTTGCCGCAGGTCCAGCAAGCGATGCTGATAAGGCTGTTTCTGGTGGTGATGGTGACCACAACTCTTCCTCTTCCTCGTCACGCTCATCTACGGCCTGATCCAGCACTCTTCGCAGGGCACGCTCCAGGAATAAAACAAATGGTATGATGTCGCTGATGGTGCGACTGACAAGGTTTGTCACCTCCTCAAAAGGACGCATGAGCCTACAGGCATTGCGCATGAGCGTCCAGTAACGTGGCAAAAAAATTCCCAGCTCCGCAGAGGCTGTCCTAGCACCCCGGTCATACAAATACTCGTTAATGGCTTTTTCTTGTTGGAGCAGGCGGTCGAACATTAGGAGTGTTGAATTCCAACGTGTGGGGCTGTCACAAATCAAGCGCCTCACTGGCATGTTGTTTCGCCGCTGGATATCTGAAAAGTGCGCCATGGCCGTGTAGGAACGCCTGAAATGGCCACACACCTTTCTGGCCTGCTTCAGGACGCCCTGTAAGCCTGGATACTTATGGACAAAGCGTTGTACGATCAGATTACACACATGTGCCATGCACGGCACATGCGTCAACTTGCCCAAATTCAATGCCGCCAACAAATTTCTTCCGTTGTCACAAACCACTTTGCCAATCTCTAGTTGGTGCGGAGTCAGCCATTGATCCACCTGTGCGTTCAGGGCGGACAGGAGTGCTTGCCCGGTGTGACTCTCTGCTTTCAGGCAAGTCAACCCCAAGACGGCATGACACTGCCGTATCCGGGATGTAGCATAGTACCTGGGGAGCTGGGGGGGTGCCGTTGATGTGGAGCAAGACGCAGCAGCAGAAGAGGACTCAGCCGAGGAAGAGGTTATGGAAGAGGATGGAGTAGGAGGAGTAGAGGAGGTAGCAGCAGGCCTGCCTGCAAGTCGTGGCGGTGTCACCAACTCTTCTGCAGAGCCACGCATTCCATGCTTGTCAGACGTCAGCAGGTTTACCCAATGCGCAGTGTAGGTGATATACCTGCCCTGACCAGGTATCAGTGGTCAGATGGACCCTTGCCCCAACACTGTGTGCCAGAGATGCCATTACTTCCTTTTGCACAATTGAGTACAGGTTGGGGATTGCCTTTTGTGCAAAGAAATTTCGGCCGGGTACCTTCCACTGCGGTATCCCAATCGCTAAAAACTTTTTGAACGCCTCAGACTCCACCAGCTTGTATGGTAAAAGCTGGCGGGCCAAGAGTTCAGACAAGCCAGCTGTCAGACGCCGGGCAAGGGGGTGACTTTGTGGCATTGGCTTCTTACGCTCAAACATGCCCTTGACAGACACCTGACTGTGGGGAGATGAGCAGGAACAGCAAGAGGCGAGAGACGGAGTGGTGGATAGTTGAGAGGGGGCAAGGAGGACAGCAGTGGTTGATGTGGATGAAGATGCTGGACCAGGAGGAGGATGGCGGCTTTGAGTTTGTGTGCTGCTTGTACTCATGTGTTGATCCCATTGGCGTCTGTGATGTGACATCATGTGCCTTCGCAAAGCAGTTGTACCTAGGTGGGTGTTGGACTTCACACGACTCAGTTTCTTTTGGCACAGGTTGCAAATGGCATCGCTGTTGTCAGAGGCAGACACACAAAAAAAATGCCACACTGCTGAGCTCGGCGGTGACGGCATTCTGGTGGTGGCAACAGCATGCATTGATTGGCGTGCTGTCTGGCTGACCCCGGGTGCTGATACATGCTGTCTGACTGTGCCACTAGCTCGTTGCAATGACCTCCCTCTACTTCCAACTCGTCTCCTCCTCCTCTCTGTCTCCCCATCTGAACTTTCCCCCTGTTCTTCTTCTCTTCTAGCGGGCACCCACGTGACATCCACGGACGCATCATCATCACCCGCCTCACTTGTATATGACAACTGAACAAAGGAAGCAGCAGTGGGTACATCATCATCATCATCATCACATCGTACGTACATGTGTGTAATGCTGCCTGACTGAGACATATCCCTGTTATCTACATTCTCTGGCAAATAATGCATCACTCATTTCTTCAAACTGATGTGTAAAAAAACTCTTCTGACTGATCAATTGAATTGGCTGTGGTACTAGTGTTGGTGGTGGCGGCAGGCGGGTGAGTGGTAACTTGAGAGGTGCCCGAAGCTAAGCTGGAGGAGGATGGTGCGTCAATGTTCCAAGCGGAAGCTGTAGAAGATTGGGTGTCCTATGTTAGCCAGTCAACTACGTCCTCTGAACTTTTCAAGTTCAGGGTAACTGGCCTCTGAACACTGGGCATTATTGTAAGGCCAAAGGGAATCACAGCACCACGACGGCCTCTGCGGGGTGTCCTGCCTCTGCCTGTCATTTTTTTTTAAATGTGGACTGTTGGTACCCCAAAAAGATTGGATTGGTTGAACTTGGCACAGTACTTGTAAGCCTGACACACACGCTATGGGTAGCGGTCAAGCAAATGAACTTTGATTGACGGTCAGGCAAATGCACTTAGATTTAAGAAAATAAAAGTTTGTTTTTTTTAAATGTGGACTGTTGGTACCCCAACTAGATTGGATTGGTTGAACTTGGCACAGTGTATTTTAAAATTATGAGAAAAACTGTTCTGTAAACTAAAGAAAAATAATTTTAGGAGGTTGAGAGATAAAGAAACCGGATGGGGGGATACCGAGCAGAGCACACCATCTAAAGCCCACTGGGAGACAAACTCATCCATTCCCCCAGTGGACAAAGCCAGGTGGTACTCTGCCCGGATACGGGAGCGCACCAGCACCCGGAACATGGCCTCAGGTGACAAGGGAACCCCCCCTATCAAACACTGCTTCCTGGACTTATATATAGCCAATTTGGCTAATGCCAGGAGCAGGTTGACGAGGAGGTCCCTAGCCTTATTGCCCCGGGACACTGGGCGCCCAAAAACGCAAACCGCCGCAAATGTTCGCGAACCAGCGAACCCGTCGAACCCCCATAGACTTCAATGGGCAGGCGAATTATAAAACCCACAGGGACTCTTTCTGGCCACAATAGTGATGGGAAAGTTGTTTCAACGGGACTAACACCTGGACTATGGCATGCCGGAGGGGGATCCATGGCAAAACTCCCATGGAAAATTACATAGTTGATGCAGAGTCCTGTTTTAAGCCATAAAGGGCATAAATTACCTAACATTCCTAAATTGTTTGGAATAACATGCTTTAAAACATCAGGTATGATGTTGTATCGATCAGGTAGTGTAAGGGTTAGGCCCGCTTCACAGTGACAGACCAAACTCCCCGTTTAACGCACCGCAAACAACCACAAACAGTCCATTTGCACAACCGCAAACTCCCCATTTGCACAAGGTTGGATACCAAGCTAGCCATGTCCCGTTCCTTGTCCTCACTGATGTCATTGAAGGTCTCTTCCTCTACCCAGCCACCAAGGGTCCCCGAAAGGTGACAACAAGCCCCCTGGGACGCCTGCTGTGTTTGGTCTTCCACCTCCTCAAAGCCACCTTCCTCCTCTGACTCCTCTTCTTCAGACTCCTCTCACTGCGTTGCCTCTCTCTGCATTATTATAAGGTGTGTTAAGTAGTACTACTCTTATCAGTTTAATACCTGTTACGTCGCCTATCAGGGGGCGTGTATAAGGCCTGGATTTTTAGAACCAGGAGATGGAAAAAGATGCTTTGTTGGTCGTATCACTTCAATTTTGGGGCATGGCACGTGCAATCAAAGGTGCCACCAGATAGGAGTGGCGTGTTTGTAAGTACTACTCTTATCAGTTTAATACCTGTTACAGCACCTATCAGGGGGCGTGTATAAGGCCTGGATTTTTAGAACCAGGAGATGGAAAAAGAGGCTTTGTTGGTCGTATCACTTCAATTTGGGGGCACACAATAAGCACACAAGCGGGGACAAAGGTAGTGAAGGGGACATAGAGGCCCATGGACTGACGGTCGCCATCTTGGCAGGAAAAGGGCCCAGCATTTAAGCCAAACTGACCCAGCACAGGCAGCTACTTGAGTCAAACGCTATACAATTACACCTTAATAAAGCTGAAACATGCAGCAGCAGGGATTCTAAACGGCCACACAGGGACAAGGAGGCTAACAGCCCCCACAGTCTCTGCACCACTCTTTTTAACAGATAACCCAAGGGGCTAACCAGGGACCTTGCCCACAAAAAAAAGCAGAATTTTATTGGAGGAATTATTAGTGTCTTTACCCCCCAAGAGAGGACATAATATACGGTATCTTTAGACTACCTGATGGCCAAACCTCCTTTAGCCCCAATGCTATCCAAGAAACATTTCAAAACTTCGATCAGACCATATATTCATCCCAATCCTGCTGCAGCGGATCTGACATAGAGTCCTTCCTACTACAGCAAGAAGTCCACAAAATACCTGTACCTCAATTGGACAGCTTGAACCTAGACATATCCCAAGAGGAAGTTAAATCTACAATCCAAGATCTTAAATTTGGCAAGTCCCCAGGGCCAGACGGTTTTACTCATCTGTACTATAAGTAATTTGAGCCCTTGCTTACCCCCGCACCTAACATCTTTGTTTAACGCTATACTAAATGGAGAACCTATGCCCCCTTAATTGAATCAGGCCGACCTCATAGTCTTTCCAAAAGAGGGTAGGGACCCGAATCTCAAACTGTATTACAAGGCAGCGCAGCTGGCTTTCATTCCTCTGGCGCATTCTCCAAAACACATCAGCCGCTCTGGGTATTTATGGAAAATGTAAGCATGTCACCTTATACATGGGATACAGTAATATGGATTCCAGGCCTGTATACTTTTTTGAGAAACTTGAAAAACCCGTTGATTAAGCACTCATTAAAAATATGGACGGAGATGAACTGGACACAAAAACTGGACACTTGGGTATCAGATCTTACCCCTATCGTACCCAATCCCCACTTTAAGATACATCTTCCGGAAAGCTCTCTCAGTTTGTGGAAGTCTCAGAACCTACTAAGGGTTGATCCATGGTGGCATGACGACAAAATAATGACCTTTGAGTGGGTGAGAGATAGATACAATTTACCCCTGGCTGAACACTATAATTTTTGCAGGATACATCATTTTATATATACAATAAGTGGTAGGGGAACCCCCCAAAGAAACACCTGGCTACTCAAAAAATGTAGGGATTCCCCCTTTCAGCCTGGTATTATTAGCCTCATGTAAGAACTATTTAATGAAAACTCATGGGCAAACAAACCAGACTATACCAAAGCCTGGGAGAGGGATTTGGGCACCGAGTTGGCAGACAGCACATGGGATAAAAGTTGGCAAGGCTTAAGTAGGGGATCTTTAAATTATAGTCTGCTTGAGACTTCAATAAAGGTCCTACACAGGACATATATTACTCCTTTTAAGCTAATAAATGGGATCCAAAACGGAGCAGCTCATGTTTTAGGAACAGTGGTAATGAGGCTACATTTATTCATGTCTGGTGGGAGTGTTCGGCAGTCATAAGACTATGGGAAGAAACATGCTTACTATCTTCTAAAATGTTTAAGATTGACCTAATAAAATATTTTTTGAAAGAAAAAATACACATAGCTAGTAGTTGGAAAACCCCAAATTAAAACTTTCAGGAATTAATAAAAAAAATCAACTATTTACTGCTCAACGAGAGATTTAACCATGTAGTCTTGGATAGAATCACCCAGTTCCAGACAATTTGGGATCCCTGGATAACATCCCCATTTAGTGCCCCCCTAATATAATAAAACATTTGTTAATGGTTGAAGCGACTCGGGGGGAAGGACCAGAGTGGGGGAGCCCTGGAGGAGACCCTTCAGAAGCAACCGGCGTCAAAATAATCCGAGGAAAGGAGAGGTCGCCTACTGAAGCCTGCCCTAGGGTAACCCAAGGGCGATTGAGGCGGTTAGATATTGTAAATAATAAGCTACTGCTGGAGTGATGATAGATAATAGGGACCTCATTCAATTGCAATTTGGCCAATTGAAAAGGGGGCTAAATAAGCACATAACATCTGTTTTTAAAGAAGTTTTTAGTTAGTAAACATCTATTCAAAAGCAAGGTTTTAACTAACTAAAAACTTATTTGTGCTTATTTAGAGCCCTATTCAATTGGCCAAATCGCAATTGAATGAGGGCCTAGGACTTTGGTGTTAACTGCTGATATACTCTTTACTATTGTCTGTTTTACCATGTCTTAGGTTTCTCTTAAAAATTGCAATTACAGTAAAAAAAAAGAAAATGTATTAACCAAAAAAGTAAAAAAAAGAAGGCCTAGCCACCTAATTTTAACAAAATGTCTTCATTGTAAATATGTATTTTTGCACAACTGTTGTGTTATGCAAGACTGTTCAATATGCTTTCTTTTTCATTACATGCCGTACGCCTTCTGACATAAAAAGTGAAATTCAAAAATTAGGTAGTGTTACAGCCGCTGCTGTTGCAGCGGCCAGAAAAATTGACCTTTGTTCCCCAGGCAGAAAGTGCCATAAAACATTGCGTCCTCTTGAACCCTAGTTGGTGGCGGATAATTCACGCAAGTCATCCGGCATTCACAGATAACATACAGCAGCGTGTGGACCATTTTTAGCCGAAGACAGGTCATCTCATCAGGCCTTTTTCAGTCGAATGTATCGCCCAGTGTCAGTCCCTTCGGGATCCATCCCTCATTCATCTTTATAAAGGTGAGGCAATCTAGACTTTTTTGCCCTAGGCGACTTCTCTTCTCTGTGACAAAACCTCCTGCTGCACTGAAGGTCCTTTCTGACAGGACACTTGAAGCGGGGCAGGCCAGAAGTTCAATTGCAAATTGGGATAGCTCAGGCCACAGGTCTAGCCTGCATACCCAGTAGTCAAGGGGTTCATCGCTCCTCAGACTGTCAATATCTGCAGTTAAGGCGAGGTAGTCTGCTACCTGTCGGTCAAGTCATTCTCTGAGGGTGGATCCCGAAGGGCTGATGCGATGCGTAGGACTGAAAAAGGTCTGCATGTCCTCCATCAACAACACGTCTTTTAAACGTCCTGTCCTTGCCGGCGTGGTCGTGGGAGGTGGATTACTTTCACCTCTTCCCCTGTTATATTGCCCTTGTGCTGTGACATCACCCTTATATGCTGTGTAAAGCATACTTGTTAATTTGTTTTGGACCTGCTGCATCCTTTCTGACTTGCGGTAATTTGGTAACAAATCAGGCACTTTCTGCTTATACCGGGGGTCTAGTAGCGTGCACACCCAGTACAGGTCGTTCCCCTTCAGCCTTTTTATACGAGGGTCCTGCAACAGGCACGACAGCATGAAAGACCCCATTTGCACAAGGTTGGATGCCGAGCTAGTCATGTCCCGTTCCTCATCCTCAGTGATCTTGCTGAAGATATGTTCTTCCCCCCAGCCACGTACAACACCACGGGTACCAGATAGGTGACAACGAGTACCCTGGGATGCCTGTTGTGATTGGTCTTCCTCCTCCCCCTCAAAGCCACATTCCTCCTCTGACTCCTCTTCCTCACAATCCTCTTCCAGCGTTGCCGCAGGTCCAGCAAGCGATGCTGATAAGGCTGTTTCTGGTGGTGATGGTGACCACAACTCTTCCTCTTCCTCGTCACGCTCATCTACGGCCTGATCCAGCACTCTTCGCAGGGCACGCTCCAGGAATAAAACAAATGGTATGATGTCGCTGATGGTGCGACTGACAAGGTTTGTCACCTCCTCAAAAGGACGCATGAGCCTACAGGCATTGCGCATGAGCGTCCAGTAACGTGGCAAAAAAATTCCCAGCTCCGCAGAGGCTGTCCTAGCACCCCGGTCATACAAATACTCGTTAATGGCTTTTTCTTGTTGGAGCAGGCGGTCGAACATTAGGAGTGTTGAATTCCAACGTGTGGGGCTGTCACAAATCAAGCGCCTCACTGGCATGTTGTTTCGCCGCTGGATATCTGAAAAGTGCGCCATGGCCGTGTAGGAACGCCTGAAATGGCCACACACCTTTCTGGCCTGCTTCAGGACGCCCTGTAAGCCTGGATACTTATGGACAAAGCGTTGTACGATCAGATTACACACATGTGCCATGCACGGCACATGCGTCAACTTGCCCAAATTCAATGCCGCCAACAAATTTCTTCCGTTGTCACAAACCACTTTGCCAATCTCTAGTTGGTGCGGAGTCAGCCATTGATCCACCTGTGCGTTCAGGGCGGACAGGAGTGCTTGCCCGGTGTGACTCTCTGCTTTGAGGCAAGTCAACCCCAAGACGGCATGACACTGCCGTATCCGGGATGTGGAATAGTATCTGGGGAGCTGAGGGGGTGCCGTTGATGTGGAGCAAGACGCAGCAGCAGAAGAGGACTCAGCTGAGGAGGTTATGGAAGAGGATGGAGTAGGAGGAGTAGAGGAGGTAGCAGCAGGCCTGCCTGCAAGTCGTGGCGGTGTCACCAACTCCTCTGCAGAGCCACGCATTCCATGCTTGGCAGGCGTCAGCAGGTTTTGCCCAATGCGCAGTGTTGGTGATATACCTGCCCTGACCAGGTATCAGTGGTCAGATGGACCCTTGCCCCAACACTGTGTGCCAGAGATGCCATTACTTCCTTTTGCACAATTGAGTACAGGTTGGGGATTGCCTTTTGTGCAAAGAAATTTCGGCCGGGTACCTTCCACTGCGGTATCCCAATCGCTAAAAACTTTTTGAACGCCTCAGACTCCACCAGCTTGTATGGTAAAAGCTGGCGGGCCAAGAGTTCAGACAAGCCAGCTGTCAGACGCCGGGCAAGGGGGTGACTTTGTGGCATTGGCTTCTTACGCTCAAACATGCCCTTGACAGACACCTGACTGTGGGGAGATGAGCAGGAACAGCAAGAGGCGAGAGACGGAGTGGTGGATAGTTGAGAGGGGGCAAGGAGGACAGCAGTGGTTGATGTGGATGAAGATGCTGGACCAGGAGGAGGATGGCGGCTTTGAGTTTGTGTGCTGCTTGTACTCATGTGTTGATCCCATTGGCGTCTGTGATGTGACATCATGTGCCTTCGCAAAGCAGTTGTACCTAGGTGGGTGTTGGACTTCACACGACTCAGTTTCTTTTGGCACAGGTTGCAAATGGCATCGCTGTTGTCAGAGGCAGACACACAAAAAAAATGCCACACTGCTGAGCTCGGCGGTGACGGCATTCTGGTGGTGGCAACAGCATGCATTGATTGGCGTGCTGTCTGGCTGACCCCGGGTGCTGATACATGCTGTCTGACTGTGCCACTAGCTCGTTGCAATGACCTCCCTCTACTTCCAACTCGTCTCCTCCTCCTCTCTGTCTCCCCATCTGAACTTTCCCCCTGTTCTTCTTCTCTTCTAGCGGGCACCCACGTGACATCCACGGACGCATCATCATCACCCGCCTCACTTGTATATGACAACTGAACAAAGGAAGCAGCAGTGGGTACATCATCATCATCATCATCACATCGTACGTACATGTGTGTAATGCTGCCTGACTGAGACATATCCCTGTTATCTACATTCTCTGGCAAATAATGCATCACTCATTTCTTCAAACTGATGTGTAAAAAAACTCTTCTGACTGATCAATTGAATTGGCTGTGGTACTAGTGTTGGTGGTGGCGGCAGGCGGGTGAGTGGTAACTTGAGAGGTGCCCGAAGCTAAGCTGGAGGAGGATGGTGCGTCAATGTTCCAAGCGGAAGCTGTAGAAGATTGGGTGTCCTATGTTAGCCAGTCAACTACGTCCTCTGAACTTTTCAAGTTCAGGGTAACTGGCCTCTGAACACTGGGCATTATTGTAAGGCCAAAGGGAATCACAGCACCACGACGGCCTCTGCGGGGTGTCCTGCCTCTGCCTGTCATTTTTTTTTAAATGTGGACTGTTGGTACCCCAAAAAGATTGGATTGGTTGAACTTGGCACAGTACTTGTAAGCCTGACACACACGCTATGGGTAGCGGTCAAGCAAATGAACTTTGATTGACGGTCAGGCAAATGCACTTAGATTTAAGAAAATAAAAGTTTGTTTTTTTTAAATGTGGACTGTTGGTACCCCAACTAGATTGGATTGGTTGAACTTGGCACAGTGTATTTTAAAATATGAGAAAAACTGTTCTGTAAACTAAAGAAAAATAATTTTAGGAGGTTGAGAGATAAAGAAACCGGATGGGGGGATACCGAGCAGAGCACACCATCTAAAGCCCACTGGGAGACAAACTCATCCATTCCCCCAGTGGACAAAGCCAGGTGGTACTCTGCCCGGATACGGGAGCGCACCAGCACCCGGAACATGGCCTCAGGTGACAAGGGAACCCCCCCTATCAAAACACTGCTTCCTGGACTTATATATAGCCAATTTGGCTAATGCCAGGAGCAGGTTGACGAGGAGGGTCCCTAGCCTTATTGCCCCGGGACACTGGGCGCCCAAAAACGCAAACCGCCGCAAATGTTCGCGAACCAGCGAACCCGTCGAACCCCCATAGACTTCAATGGGCAGGCGAATTATAAAACCCACAGGGACTCTTTCTGGCCACAATAGTGATGGGAAAGTTGTTTCAACGGGACTAACACCTGGACTATGGCATGCCGGAGGGGATCCATGGCAAAACTCCCATGGAAAATTACATAGTTGATGCAGAGTCTGGTTTTAAGCCATAAAGGGCATAAATTACCTAACATTCCTAAATTGTTTGGAATAACATGCTTTAAAACATCAGGTATGATGTTGTATCGATCAGGTAGTGTAAGGGTTAGGCCCGCTTCACAGTGACAGACCAAACTCCCCGTTTAACGCACCGCAAACAACCACAAACAGTCCATTTGCACAACCGCAAACTCCCCATTTGCACAAGGTTGGATACCAAGCTAGCCATGTCCCGTTCCTTGTCCTCACTGATGTCATTGAAGGTCTCTTCCTCTACCCAGCCACCAAGGGTCCCCGAAAGGTGACAACAAGCCCCCTGGGACGCCTGCTGTGTTTGGTCTTCCACCTCCTCAAAGCCACCTTCCTCCTCTGACTCCTCTTCTTCAGACTCCTCTCACTGCGTTGCCTCTCTCTGCATTATTATAAGGTGTGTTAAGTAGTACTACTCTTATCAGTTTAATACCTGTTACGTCGCCTATCAGGGGGCGTGTATAAGGCCTGGATTTTTAGAACCAGGAGATGGAAAAAGATGCTTTGTTGGTCGTATCACTTCAATTTTGGGGCATGGCACGTGCAATCAAAGGTGCCACCAGATAGGAGTGGCGTGTTTGTAAGTACTACTCTTATCAGTTTAATACCTGTTACAGCACCTATCAGGGGGCGTGTATAAGGCCTGGATTTTTAGAACCAGGAGATGGAAAAAGAGGCTTTGTTGGTCGTATCACTTCAATTTGGGGGCACACAATAAGCACACAAGCGGGGACAAAGGTAGTGAAGGGGACATAGAGGCCCATGGACTGACGGTCGCCATCTTGGCAGGAAAAGGGCCCAGCATTTAAGCCAAACTGACCCAGCACAGGCAGCTACTTGAGTCAAACGCTATACAATTACACCTTAATAAAGCTGAAACATGCAGCAGCAGGGATTCTAAACGGCCACACAGGGACAAGGAGGCTAACAGCCCCCACAGTCTCTGCACCACTCTTTTTAACAGATAACCCAAGGGGCTAACCAGGGACCTTGCCCACAAAAAAAAGCAGAATTTTATTGGAGGAATTATTAGTGTCTTTACCCCCCAAGAGAGGACATAATATACGGTATCTTTAGACTACCTGATGGCCAAACCTCCTTTAGCCCCAATGCTATCCAAGAAACATTTCAAAACTTCGATCAGACCATATATTCATCCCAATCCTGCTGCAGCGGATCTGACATAGAGTCCTTCCTACTACAGCAAGAAGTCCACAAAATACCTGTACCTCAATTGGACAGCTTGAACCTAGACATATCCCAAGAGGAAGTTAAATCTACAATCCAAGATCTTAAATTTGGCAAGTCCCCAGGGCCAGACGGTTTTACTCATCTGTACTATAAGTAATTTGAGCCCTTGCTTACCCCCGCACCTAACATCTTTGTTTAACGCTATACTAAATGGAGAACCTATGCCCCCTTAATTGAATCAGGCCGACCTCATAGTCTTTCCAAAAGAGGGTAGGGACCCGAATCTCAAACTGTATTACAAGGCAGCGCAGCTGGCTTTCATTCCTCTGGCGCATTCTCCAAAACACATCAGCCGCTCTGGGTATTTATGGAAAATGTAAGCATGTCACCTTATACATGGGATACAGTAATATGGATTCCAGGCCTGTATACTTTTTTGAGAAACTTGAAAAACCCGTTGATTAAGCACTCATTAAAAATATGGACGGAGATGAACTGGACACAAAAACTGGACACTTGGGTATCAGATCTTACCCCTATCGTACCCAATCCCCACTTTAAGATACATCTTCCGGAAAGCTCTCTCAGTTGGTGGAAGTCTCAGAACCTACTAAGGGTTGATCCATGGTGGCATGACGACAAAATAATGACCTTTGAGTGGGTGAGAGATAGATACAATTTACCCCTGGCTGAACACTATAATTTTTGCAGGATACATCATTTTATATATACAATAAGTGGTAGGGGAACCCCCCAAAGAAACACCTGGCTACTCAAAAAATGTAGGGATTCCCCTTTCAGCCTGGTATTATTAGCCTCATGTAAGAACTATTTAATGAAAACTCATGGGCAAACAAACCAGACTATACCAAAGCCTGGGAGAGGGATTTGGGCACCGAGTTGGCAGACAGCACATGGGATAAAAGTTGGCAAGGCTTAAGTAGGGGATCTTTAAATTATAGTCTGCTTGAGACTTCAATAAAGGTCCTACACAGGACATATATTACTCCTTTTAAGCTAATAAATGGGATCCAAAACGGAGCAGCTCATGTTTTAGGAACAGTGGTAATGAGGCTACATTTATTCATGTCTGGTGGGAGTGTTCGGCAGTCATAAGACTATGGGAAGAAACATGCTTACTAGCTTCTAAAATGTTTAAGATTGACCTAATAAAATATTTTTTGAAAGAAAAAATACACATAGCTAGTAGTTGGAAAACCCCAAATTAAAACTTTCAGGAATTAATAAAAAAAATCAACTATTTACTGCTCAACGAGAGATTTAACCATGTAGTCTTGGATAGAATCACCCAGTTCCAGACAATTTGGGATCCCTGGATAACATCCCCATTTAGTGCCCCCCCTAATATAATAAAACATTTGTTAATGGTTGAAGCGACTCGGGGGGAAGGACCAGAGTGGGGGAGCCTGGAGGAGACCCTTCAGAAGCAACCGGCGTCAAAATAATCCGAGGAAAGGAGAGGTCGCCTACTGAAGCCTGCCCTAGGGTAACCCAAGGGCGATTGAGGCGGTTAGATATTGTAAATAATAAGCTACTGCTGGAGTGATGATAGATAATAGGGACCTCATTCAATTGCAATTTGGCCAATTGAAAAGGGGGCTAAATAAGCACATAACATCTGTTTTTAAAGAAGTTTTTAGTTAGTAAACATCTATTCAAAAGCAAGGTTTTAACTAACTAAAAACTTATTTGTGCTTATTTAGAGCCCTATTCAATTGGCCAAATCGCAATTGAATGAGGGCCTAGGACTGTGGTGTTAACTGCTGATATACTCTTTACTATTGTCTGTTTTACCATGTCTTAGGTTTCTCTTAAAAATTGCAATCACAGTAAAAAAAAAGAAAATGTATTAACCAAAAAAGTAAAAAAAGAAGGCCTAGCCACCTAATTTTAACAAAATGTCTTCATTGTAAATATGTATTTTTGCACAACTGTTGTGTTATGCAAGACTGTTCAATATGCTTTCTTTTTCATTACATGCCGTACGCCTTCTGACATAAAAAGTGAAATTCAAAAATTAGGTAGTGTTACAGCCGCTGCTGTTGCAGCGGCCAGAAAAATTGACCTTTGTTCCCCAGGCAGAAAGTGCCATAAAACATTGCGTCTTCTTGAACCCTAGTTGGTGGCGGATAATTCACGCAAGTCATCCGGCATTCACAGATAACATACAGCAGCGTGTGGACCATTTTTAGCCGAAGACAGGTCATCTCATCAGGCCTTTTTCAGTCGAATGTATCGCCCAGTGTCAGTCCCTTCGGGATCCATCACTCATTCATCTTTATAAAGGTGAGGCAATCTAGACTTTTTTGCCCTAGGCGACTTCTCTTCTCTGTGACAAAACCTCCTGCTGCACTGAAGGTCTTTCTGACAGGACACTTGAAGCGGGGCAGGCCAGAAGTTCAATTGCAAATTGGGATAGCTCAGGCCACAGGTCTAGCCTGCATACCAGTAGTCAAGGGGTTCATCGCTCCTCAGACTGTCAATATCTGCAGTTAAGGCGAGGTAGTCTGCTACCTGTCGGTCAAGTCATTCTCTGAGGGTGGATCCCGAAGGGCTGATGCGATGCGTAGGACTGAAAAAGGTCTGCATGTCCTCCATCAACAACACGTCTTTTAAACGTCCTGTCCTTGCCGGCGTGGTCGTAGGGAGGTGGATTACTTTCACCTCTTCCCCTGTTATATTGCCCTTGTGCTGTGACATCACCCTTATATGCTGTGTAAAGCATACTTGTTAATTTGTTTTGGACCTGCTGCATCCTTTCTGACTTGCGGTAATTTGGTAACAAATCAGGCACTTTCTGCTTATACCGGGGGTCTAGTAGCGTGCACACCCAGTACAGGTCGTTCCCCTTCAGCCTTTTTATACGAGGGTCCTGCAACAGGCACGACAGCATGAAAGACCCCATTTGCACAAGGTTGGATGCCGAGCTAGTCATGTCCCGTTCCTCATCCTCAGTGATCTTGCTGAAGATATGTTCTTCCCCCCAGCCACGTACAACACCACGGGTACCAGATAGGTGACAACGAGTACCCTGGGATGCCTGTTGTGATTGGTCTTCCTCCTCCCCCTCAAAGCCACATTCCTCCTCTGACTCCTCTTCCTCACAATCCTCTTCCAGCGTTGCCGCAGGTCCAGCAAGCGATGCTGATAAGGCTGTTTCTGGTGGTGATGGTGACCACAACTCTTCCTCTTCCTCGTCACGCTCATCTACGGCCTGATCCAGCACTCTTCGCAGGGCACGCTCCAGGAATAAAACAAATGGTATGATGTCGCTGATGGTGCCTTCGGTGCGACTGACAAGGTTTGTCACCTCCTCAAAAGGACGCATGAGCCTACAGGCATTGCGCATGAGCGTCCAGTAACGTGGCAAAAAAAATTCCCAGCTCCGCAGAGGCTGTCCTAGCACCCCGGTCATACAAATACTCGTTAATGGCTTTTTCTTGTTGGAGCAGGCGGTCGAACATTAGGAGTGTTGAATTCCAACGTGTGGGGCTGTCACAAATCAAGCGCCTCACTGGCATGTTGTTTCGCGCTGGATATCTGAAAAGTGCGCCATGGCCGTGTAGGAACGCCTGAAATGGCCACACACCTTTCTGGCTTGCTTCAGGACGCCCTGTAAGCCTGGATACTTATGGACAAAGCGTTGTACGATCAGATTACACACATGTGCCATGCACGGCACATGCGTCAAACTTGCCCAAATTCATGCCGCCAACAAATTTCTTCCGTTGTCACAAACCACTTTGCCAATCTCTAGTTGGTGCGGAGTCAGCCATTGATCCACCTGTGCGTTCAGGGCGGACAGGAGTGCTTGCCCGGTGTGACTCTCTGCTTTGAGGGCAAGTCAACCCCAAGACGGCATGACACTGCCGTATCCGGGATGTGGAATAGTATCTGGGGAGCTGAGGGGGTTGCCGTTGATGTGGAGGCAAGACGCAGCAGCAGAAGAGGACTCAGCTGAGGAGGTTATGGAAGAGGATGGAGTAGGAGGAGTAGAGGAGGTAGGCAGCAGGCCTGCCTGCAAGTCGTGGCGGTGTCACCAACTCCTCTGCAGAGCCACGCATTCCATGCTTGGCAGGCCGTCAGCAGGTTTGCCCAATGTGCAGTGTTGGTGATATACCTGCCCTGACCAGGTATCAGTGGTCAGATGGACCCTTTGCCCCAACACTGTGTGCCAGAGATGCCATTACTTCCTTTTGCACAATTGAGTACAGGTTGGGGATTGCCTTTTGTGCAAAGAAATTTCGGCCGGGTACCTTCCACTGCGGTATCCCAATCGCTAAAAACTTTTTGAACGCCTCAGACTCCACCAGCTTGTATGGTAAAAGCTGGCGGGCCAAGAGTTCAGACAAGCCAGCTGTCAGACGCCGGGCAAGGGGGTGACTTTGTGGCATTGGCTTCTTACGCTCAAACATGCCCTTGACAGACACCCTGACTGTGGGGAGATGAGCAGGAACAGCAAGAGGCGAGAGACGGAGTGGTGGATAGTTGAGAGGGGCAAGGAGGACAGCAGTGGTTGATGTGGATGAAGATGCTGGACCAGGAGGAGGATGGCGGCTTTGAGTTTGTGTGCTGCTTGTCTCATGTGTTGATCCCATTGGCGTCTGTGATGTGACATCATGTGCCTTCGCAAAGGCAGTTGTACCTAGGTGGGTGTTGGACTTCACACGACTCAGTTTCTTTGGCACAGGTTGCAAATGGCATCGCTGTTGTCAGAGGCAGACACACAAAAAAAAATGCCACACTGCTGAGCTCGGCGGTGACGGCATTCTGGTGGTGGCAACAGCATGCATTGATTGGCGTGCTGTCTGGCTGACCCGGGGTGCTGATACATGCTGTCTGACTGTGCCACTAGCTCGTTGCAATGACCTCCCTCTACTTCCAACTCGTCTCCTCCTCCTCTCTGTCTCCCCATCTGAACTTTCCCCCTGTTCTTCTTCTCTTCTAGCGGGCACCCACGTGACATCCACGGACGCATCATCATCACCCGCCCTCACTTGTATATGACAACTGAACAAAGGAAGCAGCAGTGGGTACATCATCATCATCATCATCACATCGTACGTACATGTTGTAATGCTGCCTGACTGAGACATATCCCTGTTATCTACATTCTCTGGCAAATAATGCATCACTCATTTCTTCAAACTGATGTGTAAAAAAACTCTTCTGACTGATCAATTGAATTGGCTGTGGTACTAGTGTTGGTGGTGGCGGCAGGCGGGTGAGTGGTAACTTGAGAGGTGGCCCGAAGCTAAGCTGGAGGGAGGATGGTGCGTCAATGATCAAGCGAAGCTGTAGAAGATTGGGTGTCCTATGTTATCCAGTCAACTACGTCCTCTGAACTTTTCAAGTTCAGGGTAACTGGCCTCTGAACACTGGCATTATTGTAAGGCCAAAGGGAATCACAGCACCACGACGGCCTCTGCGGGTGTCCTGCCTCTGCCTGTCATTTTTTTTTAAATGTGGACTGTTGGTATCCCAAAAAAGATTGGATTGGTTGAACTTGGCACAGGTACTTGTAAGCCTGACACACACGGCTAGCGGTCAAGCAAATGAACTTTGATTGACGGTCAGGCAAATGCACTTAGATTTAAGAAAATAAAAGTTTTGTTTTTTTTAAATGTGGACTGTTGGTACCACCAACTAGATTGGATTGGTTGAACTTGGCACAGGTATTTTTAAATTATGAGAAAAAACTGTTCTGTAAACTAAAGAAAAATCATTTTAGGAGGTTGAGAGATAAAGAAAACCGGATGGGGGGATACCGAGCAGAGCACACCATCTAAAGCCCACTGGGAGACAAACTCATCCATTCCCCCAGTGGACAAAGCCAGGTGGTACTCTGCCCGGATACGGGAGCGCACCAGCACCCGGAACATGGCCTCAGGTGACAAGGGAACCCCCCCTATCAAACACTGCTTCCTGGACTTATATATAGCCAATTTGGCTAATGCCAGAGCAGGTTGACGAGGAGGTCCCTAGCCTTATTGCCCCGGGACACTGGGTCGCCCAAAAACGCAAACCGCCGCAAATGTTCGCGAACCAGCGAACCGCCGTCGAACCCCCATAGACTTCAATGGCAGGGCGAATTATAAAAACCCACAGGGACTCTTTCTGGCCACAATAGTGATGGGAAAGTTTTTTCAACCGGGACTAACACCTGGGACTATGGCATGCCGGAGGGGGATCCATGGCAAAAACTCCCATGGGAAAATTACATAGTTGATGCAGAGTCTGGTTTTTAAGCCATAAAGGGGCAGAAATTACCTAACATTCCTAAATTGTTTGGAATAACATGCTTTAAAACATCAGGTATGATGTTGTATCGATCAGTTAGTGTAAGGGTTAGGCCCGCTTCACAGTGACAGACCAAACTCCCCGTTTAACGCACCGCAAACAACCACAAACAGTCCATTTGCACAACCGCAAACTCCCCATTTGCACATGGTTGGATACCAAAGCTAGCCATGTCCCGTTCCTTGTCACTCACTGATGTCATTGAAGGTCTTTCCTCTACCCAGCCACCAGGGTCCCCGAAAGGTGACAACAAAGCCCCCTGGGACGCCTGCTGTGTTTGGTCTTCCACCTCCTCAAAGCCACCTTCCTCCTCTGACCTCCTCTTCTTCAGACTCCTCTCACTGCGTTGCCTCTCTGCCTCGCATTATTATAAGGTGTGTTAAGTAGTACTACTCTTATCAGTTTAAATACCTGTTACGTCGCCTATCAGGGGGGCGTGTATAAGGCCTGGATTTTAGAACCAGGAGATGGAAAAAAGAGGCTTGTTGGTCGTATCACTTCAATTTGGGGGCACACAATAAGCACACAAGCGGGGACAAAGGTAGTGAAGGGGACATAGAGGCCCATGACTGACGGTCGCCATCTTGGCAGGAAAAGGCCCAGCATTAAGCCAAACTGACCCAGCACAAGGCAGCTACTTGATTCAAACGCTATACAATTACACCTTAATAAAGCTGAAACATGCAGGCAGCAGGGATTCTAAACGGCCACACAGGGACAAGGAGGCTAACCAGCCCCCACAGTCTCTGCACCACTGCTTTTAACAGATAACCCAAGGGGCTAACCAGGGACCTTGCCCACAAAAAAAAGCAGAATTTTATTGGAGGAATTATTAGTGTCTTTACCCCCAAGAGAGGACATAATATACGGTATCTTTAGACTACCTGATGGCCAAACCTCCTTTAGGCCCCAATGCTATCCAAGAAACATTTCAAAACTTCGATCAGACCATATATTCATCCCAATCCTGCTGCAGCGGATCTGACATAGAGTCCTTCCTACTACAGCAAGAAGTCCACAAAATACCTGTACTCAATTGGACAGCTTGAACCTAGACATATCCCAAGAGGAAGTTAAATCTACAATCCAAGATCTTAAATTTGGCAAGTCCCCAGGGCCAGACGTTTTACTCATTCTGTACTATAAGTAATTTGAGCCCTTGCTTTACCCCCCCCCGCACCTAACATCTTTGTTTAACGCTATACTAAATGGAGAACCTATGCCCCCTTAATTGAATCAGGCCGACCTCATAGTCTTTCCAAAAGAGGGGTAGGGACGCCGAATCTCAAACTGTATACAAGCAGCGCAGCTGGCTTTCATTCCTCTGGCGCATTCTCCAAAACACATCATCCCCGCTCTGGGTATTTATGGATAATGTAAGCATGTCACCTTATACATGGGATACAGTAATATGGATTCCAGGCCTTATACTTTTTTGAGAAACTTGAAAAACCCGTTGATTAAGCACTCATTAAAAAATATGGACGGAGATGAACTGGACACAAAAACTGGACACTTGGGTATCAAGTTCTTACCCCTATCGTACCCAATCCCCACTTTAAGAATACATCTTCCGGAAAGCTCTCTCAGTTGGTGGAAGTCTCAGAACCTACTAAGGTTGATCCATTGGTGCATGACGACAAAATAATGACCTTTGAGTGGGATGAGAGATAGATACAATTACCCTCTGGCTGAACACTATAATTTTTGCAGGATACATCAGTTTTATATATACAATAAGTGGTAGGGGAACCCCCCAAAGAAACACCTGGCTACTCAAAAAATGTAGGGATTCCTCCTTATCAGCCTGGTATTAATTAGCCTCATGTAAGAACTATTTAATGAAAACTCATGGAAAACAAACCAGACTATACCAAAGGCCTGGGAGAGGGATTTGGCACCGAGTTGGCAGACAGCACATGGGATAAAAGTTGGCAAGGCTTAAGTAGGGGATCTTTAAATTATAGGTCTGCTTGAGACTTCAATAAAGGTCCTACACAGGACATATATTACTCCTTTTAAGCTAATAAATGGGATCCAAATACGGAGCAGCTCATGTTTTAGGAACAGTGGTAATGAGGCTACATTTATTCATGTCCTGGTGGGAGTGTTCGGCAGTCATAAGACTATGGGAAGAAACATGCTTACTATCTTCTAAAATGTTTAAGATTGACCTAATAAAATATTTTTTGAAAGAAAAAATACACATAGCTAGTAGTTGGAAAAACCCAAATTAAAAACTTTCAGGAATTAATAAAAAAAATCAACTATTTACTGCTCAACGAGAGATTTAACCATGTAGTCTTGGATAGAATCACCCAGTTCCAGACAATTTGGGATCCCTGGATAACATCCCCATTTAGTGCCCCCCTAATATAATAAAACATTTGTTAATGGTTGAAGCGACTCGGGGGGAAGGACCCAGAGTGGGGGAGCCCTGGAGGAGACCCTTCAGAAGCAACCGGCGTCAAAATAATCGAGGAAAGGAGAGGTCGCCTACTGAAGCCTGCCCTAGGGTAACCCAAGGGCGATTGAGGCGGTTAGATATTGTAAATAATAAGCTACTGCTGGAGTGATGATAGATAATAGGGACCTCAGTTCAATTGCAATTTGGCCAATGAAAAGGGGGCTAAATAAGCACATAACATCTGTTTATAAAGAAGTTTTTAGTTAGTAAACATCTATTCAAAGCAAGGTTTTAACTAACTAAAAACTTATTTGTGCTTATTTAGAGCCCTATTCAATTGGCCAAATCGCAATTGAAATGAGGGCCTAGGACTTTGGGTTTAACTGCTGATATACTCTTTACTATTGTCTGTTTTACCATGTCTTAGGTTTCTCTTAAAAATTGCAATTACAGTAAAAAAAAAGAAAATGTATTAACCAAAAAAGTAAAAAAAAGAAGGCCTAGCCACCTAATTTTAACAAAATGTCTTCATTGTAAATATGTATTTTTGCACAACTGTTGTGTTATGCAAGACTGTTCAATATGCTTTCTTTTTCATTACATGCCGTACGCCTTCTGACATAAAAAGTGAAATTCAAAAATTAGGTAGTGTTTACAGCCGCTGCTGTTTGCAGCGGCCAGAAAAATTGACCTTTGTTCCCCAGGCAGAAAGTGCCATAAAACATTGCGTCTTCTTGAACCCTAGTTGGTGGCGGATAATTCACGCAAGTCATCCGGCATTCACAGATAACATACAAGCAGCGTGTGGACCATTTTTAGCCGAAGACAGGTCATCTCATCAGGCCTTTTTCAGTCGAATGTATCGCCCAGTGTCAGTCCCTTCGGGATCCATCCCTCATTCATCTTTATAAAGGGTGAGGCAATCTAGACTTTTTTGCCCTAGGCGACTTCTCTTCTCTGTGACAAAACCTCCTGCTGCACTGAAGGTCCTTTCTGACAGGACACTTGAAGCGGGGCAGGCCAGAAGTTCAATTGCAAATTGGGATAGCTCAGGCCACAGGTCTAGCCTGCATACCCAGTAGTCAAGGGGTTCATCGCTCCTCAGACTGTCAATATCTGCAGTTAAGGCGAGGTAGTCTGCTACCTGTCGGTCAAGTCATTCTCTGAGGGTGGATCCCGAAGGGCTGATGCGATGCGTAGGACTGAAAAAGGTCTGCATGTCCTCCATCAACAACACGTCTTTTAAACGTCCTGTCCTTGCCGGCGTGGTCGTGGGAGGTGGATTACTTTCACCTCTTCCCCTGTTATATTGCCCTTGTGCTGTGACATCACCCTTATATGCTGTGTAAAGCATACTTGTTAATTTGTTTTGGACCTGCCTGCATCCTTTCTGACTTGCGGTAATTTGGTAACAAATCAGGCACTTTCTGCTTATACCGGGGGTCTAGTAGCGTGCACACCCAGTACAGGTCGTTCCCCTTCAGCCTTTTTATACGAGGGTCCTGCAACAGGCACGACAGCATGAAAGACCCCATTTGCACAAGGTTGGATGCCGAGCTAGTCATGTCCCGTTCCTCATCCTCAGTGATCTTGCTGAAGATATGTTCTTCCCCCCAGCCACGTACAACACCACGGGTACCAGATAGGTGACAACGAGTACCCTGGGATGCCTGTTGTGATTGGTCTTCCTCCTCCCCCTCAAAGCCACATTCCTCCTCTGACTCCTCTTCCTCACAATCCTCTTCCAGCGTTGCCGCAGGTCCAGCAAGCGATGCTGATAAGGCTGTTTCTGGTGGTGATGGTGACCACAACTCTTCCTCTTCCTCGTCACGCTCATCTACGGCCTGATCCAGCACTCTTCGCAGGGCACGCTCCAGGAATAAAACAAATGGTATGATGTCGCTGATGGTGCGACTGACAAGGTTTGTCACCTCCTCAAAAGGACGCATGAGCCTACAGGCATTGCGCATGAGCGTCCAGTAACGTGGCAAAAAAATTCCCAGCTCCGCAGAGGCTGTCCTAGCACCCCGGTCATACAAATACTCGTTAATGGCTTTTTCTTGTTGGAGCAGGCGGTCGAACATTAGGAGTGTTGAATTCCAACGTGTGGGGCTGTCACAAATCAAGCGCCTCACTGGCATGTTGTTTCGCCGCTGGATATCTGAAAAGTGCGCCATGGCCGTGTAGGAACGCCTGAAAAGGCCACACACCTTTCTGGCCTGCTTCAGGACGCCCTGTAAGCCTGGATACTTATGGACAAAGCGTTGTACGATCAGATTACACACATGTGCCATGCACGGCACATGCGTCAACTTGCCCAAATTCAATGCCGCCAACAAATTTCTTCCGTTGTCACAAACCACTTTGCCAATCTCTAGTTGGTGCGGAGTCAGCCATTGATCCACCTGTGCGTTCAGGGCGGACAGGAGTGCTTGCCCGGTGTGACTCTCTGCTTTGAGGCAAGTCAACCCCAAGACGGCATGACACTGCCGTATCCGGGATGTGGAATAGTATCTGGGGAGCTGAGGGGGTGCCGTTGATGTGGAGCAAGACGCAGCAGCAGAAGAGGACTCAGCTGAGGAGGTTATGGAAGAGGATGGAGTAGGAGGAGTAGAGGAGGTAGCAGCAGGCCTGCCTGCAAGTCGTGGCGGTGTCACCAACTCCTCTGCAGAGCCACGCATTCCATGCTTGGCAGGCGTCAGCAGGTTTGCCCAATGCGCAGTGTTGGTGATATACCTGCCCTGACCAGGTATCAGTGGTCAGATGGACCCTTGCCCCAACACTGTGTGCCAGAGATGCCATTACTTCCTTTTGCACAATTGAGTACAGGTTGGGGATTGCCTTTTGTGCAAAGAAATTTCGGCCGGGTACCTTCCACTGCGGTATCCCAATCGCTAAAAACTTTTTGAACGCCTCAGACTCCACCAGCTTGTATGGTAAAAGCTGGCGGGCCAAGAGTTCAGACAAGCCAGCTGTCAGACGCCGGGCAAGGGGGTGACTTTGTGGCATTGGCTTCTTACGCTCAAACATGCCCTTGACAGACACCTGACTGTGGGGAGATGAGCAGGAACAGCAAGAGGCGAGAGACGGAGTGGTGGATAGTTGAGAGGGGGCAAGGAGGACAGCAGTGGTTGATGTGGATGAAGATGCTGGACCAGGAGGAGGATGGCGGCTTTGAGTTTGTGTGCTGCTTGTACTCATGTGTTGATCCCATTGGCGTCTGTGATGTGACATCATGTGCCTTCGCAAAGCAGTTGTACCTAGGTGGGTGTTGGACTTCACACGACTCAGTTTCTTTTGGCACAGGTTGCAAATGGCATCGCTGTTGTCAGAGGCAGACACACAAAAAAAAATGCCACACTGCTGAGCTCGGCGGTGACGGCATTCTGGTGGTGGCAACAGCATGCATTGATTGGCGTGCTGTCTGGCTGACCCCGGGTGCTGATACATGCTGTCTGACTGTGCCACTAGCTCGTTGCAATGACCTCCCTCTACTTCCAACTCGTCTCCTCCTCCTCTCTGTCTCCCCATCTGAACTTTCCCCCTGTTCTTCTTCTCTTCTAGCGGGCACCCACGTGACATCCACGGACGCATCATCATCACCCGCCTCACTTGTATATGACAACTGAACAAAGGAAGCAGCAGTGGGTACATCATCATCATCATCATCACATCGTACGTACATGTGTGTAATGCTGCCTGACTGAGACATATCCCTGTTATCTACATTCTCTGGCAAATAATGCATCACTCATTTCTTCAAACTGATGTGTAAAAAAACTCTTCTGACTGATCAATTGAATTGGCTGTGGTACTAGTGTTGGTGGTGGCGGCAGGCGGGTGAGTGGTAACTTGAGAGGTGCCCGAAGCTAAGCTGGAGGAGGATGGTGCGTCAATGTTCCAAGCGGAAGCTGTAGAAGATTGGGTGTCCTATGTTAGCCAGTCAACTACGTCCTCTGAACTTTTCAAGTTCAGGGTAACTGGCCTCTGAACACTGGGCATTATTGTAAGGCCAAAGGGAATCACAGCACCACGACGGCCTCTGCGGGGTGTCCTGCCTCTGCCTGTCATTTTTTTTTAAATGTGGACTGTTGGTACCCCAAAAAGATTGGATTGGTTGAACTTGGCACAGTACTTGTAAGCCTGACACACACGCTATGGGTAGCGGTCAAGCAAATGAACTTTGATTGACGGTCAGGCAAATGCACTTAGATTTAAGAAAATAAAAGTTTGTTTTTTTTAAATGTGGACTGTTGGTACCCCAACTAGATTGGATTGGTTGAACTTGGCACAGTGTATTTTAAAATTATGAGAAAAACTGTTCTGTAAACTAAAGAAAAATAATTTTAGGAGGTTGAGAGATAAAGAAACCGGATGGGGGGATACCGAGCAGAGCACACCATCTAAAGCCCACTGGGAGACAAACTCATCCATTCCCCCAGTGGACAAAGCCAGGTGGTACTCTGCCCGGATACGGGAGCGCACCAGCACCCGGAACATGGCCTCAGGTGACAAGGGAACCCCCCCTATCAAACACTGCTTCCTGGACTTATATATAGCCAATTTGGCTAATGCCAGGAGCAGGTTGACGAGGAGGTCCCTAGCCTTATTGCCCCGGGACACTGGGCGCCCAAAAACGCAAACCGCCGCAAATGTTCGCGAACCAGCGAACCCGTCGAACCCCATAGACTTCAATGGGCAGGCGAATTATAAACCCACAGGGACTCTTTCTGGCCACAATAGTGATGGGAAAGTTGTTTCAACGGGACTAACACCTGGACTATGGCATGCCGGAGGGGGATCCATGGCAAAACTCCCATGGAAAATTACATAGTTGATGCAGAGTCCTGTTTTAAGCCATAAAGGGCATAAATTACCTAACATTCCTAAATTGTTTGGAATAACATGCTTTAAAACATCAGGTATGATGTTGTATCGATCAGGTAGTGTAAGGGGTTAGGCCCGCTTCACAGTGACAGACCAAACTCCCCGTTTAACGCACCGCAAACAACCACAAACAGTCCATTTGCACAACCGCAAACTCCCCATTTGCACAAGGTTGGATACCAAGCTAGCCATGTCCCGTTCCTTGTCCTCACTGATGTCATTGAAGGTCTCTTCCTCTACCCAGCCACCAAGGGTCCCCGAAAGGTGACAACAAGCCCCCTGGGACGCCTGCTGTGTTTGGTCTTCCACCTCCTCAAAGCCACCTTCCTCCTCTGACTCCTCTTCTTCAGACTCCTCTCACTGCGTTGCCTCTCTCTGCATTATTATAAGGTGTGTTAAGTAGTACTACTCTTATCAGTTTAATACCTGTTACGTCGCCTATCAGGGGGCGTGTATAAGGCCTGGATTTTTAGAACCAGTAGTTGGAAAAAGATGCTTGGTTGGTCGTATCACTTCAATTTTGGGGGTTGGCACGTGCAATCAAAGGTGCCACCAGATAGGAGTGGCGTGTTTGTAAGTACTACTCTTATCAGTTTAATACCTGTTACAGCACCTATCAGGGGGCGTGTATAAGGCCTGGATTTTTAGAACCAGGAGATGGAAAAAGAGGCTTTGTTGGTCGTATCACTTCAATTTGGGGGCACACAATAAGCACACAAGCGGGACAAGGTAGTGAAGGGGACATAGAGGCCCATGGACTGACGGTCGCCATCTTGGCAGGAAAAGGGCCCAGCATTTAAGCCAAACTGACCCAGCACAGGCAGCTACTTGAGTCAAACGCTATACAATTACACCTTAATAAAGCTGAAACATGCAGCAGCAGGGATTCTAAACGGCCACACAGGGACAAGGAGGCTAACAGCCCCCACAGTCTCTGCACCACTCTTTTTAACAGATAACCCAAGGGGCTAACCAGGGACCTTGCCCACAAAAAAAAGCAGAATTTTATTGGAGGAATTATTAGTGTCTTTACCCCCCAAGAGAGGACATAATATACGGTATCTTTAGACTACCTGATGGCCAAACCTCCTTTAGCCCCAATGCTATCCAAGAAACATTTCAAAACTTCGATCAGACCATATATTCATCCCAATCCTGCTGCAGCGGATCTGACATAGAGTCCTTCCTACTACAGCAAGAAGTCCACAAAATACCTGTACCTCAATTGGACAGCTTGAACCTAGACATATCCCAAGAGGAAGTTAAATCTACAATCCAAGATCTTAAATTTGGCAAGTCCCCAGGGCCAGACGGTTTTACTCATCTGTACTATAAGTAATTTGAGCCCTTGCTTACCCCCGCACCTAACATCTTTGTTTAACGCTATACTAAATGGAGAACCTATGCCCCCTTAATTGAATCAGGCCGACCTCATAGTCTTTCCAAAAGAGGGTAGGGACCCGAATCTCAAACTGTATTACAAGGCAGCGCAGCTGGCTTTCATTCCTCTGGCGCATTCTCCAAAACACATCAGCCGCTCTGGGTATTTATGGAAAATGTAAGCATGTCACCTTATACATGGGATACAGTAATATGGATTCCAGGCCTGTATACTTTTTTGAGAAACTTGAAAAACCCGTTGATTAAGCACTCATTAAAAATATGGACGGAGATGAACTGGACACAAAAACTGGACACTTGGGTATCAGATCTTACCCCTATCGTACCCAATCCCCACTTTAAGATACATCTTCCGGAAAGCTCTCTCAGTTTGTGGAAGTCTCAGAACCTACTAAGGGTTGATCCATGGTGGCATGACGACAAAATAATGACCTTTGAGTGGGTGAGAGATAGATACAATTTACCCCTGGCTGAACACTATAATTTTTGCAGGATACATCATTTTATATATACAATAAGTGGTAGGGGAACCCCCCAAAGAAACACCTGGCTACTCAAAAAATGTAGGGATTCCCCCTTTCAGCCTGGTATTATTAGCCTCATGTAAGAACTATTTAATGAAAACTCATGGGCAAACAAACCAGACTATACCAAAGCCTGGGAGAGGGATTTGGGCACCGAGTTGGCAGACAGCACATGGGATAAAAGTTGGCAAGGCTTAAGTAGGGGATCTTTAAATTATAGTCTGCTTGAGACTTCAATAAAGGTCCTACACAGGACATATATTACTCCTTTTAAGCTAATAAATGGGATCCAAAACGGAGCAGCTCATGTTTTAGGAACAGTGGTAATGAGGCTACATTTATTCATGTCTGGTGGGAGTGTTCGGCAGTCATAAGACTATGGGAAGAAACATGCTTACTATCTTCTAAAATGTTTAAGATTGACCTAATAAAATATTTTTTGAAAGAAAAAATACACATAGCTAGTAGTTGGAAAACCCCAAATTAAAACTTTCAGGAATTAATAAAAAAAATCAACTATTTACTGCTCAACGAGAGATTTAACCATGTAGTCTTGGATAGAATCACCCAGTTCCAGACAATTTGGGATCCCTGGATAACATCCCCATTTAGTGCCCCCCTAATATAATAAAACATTTGTTAATGGTTGAAGCGACTCGGGGGGAAGGACCAGAGTGGGGGAGCCCTGGAGGAGACCCTTCAGAAGCAACCGGCGTCAAAATAATCCGAGGAAAGGAGAGGTCGCCTACTGAAGCCTGCCCTAGGGTAACCCAAGGGCGATTGAGGCGGTTAGATATTGTAAATAATAAGCTACTGCTGGAGTGATGATAGATAATAGGGACCTCATTCAATTGCAATTTGGCCAATTGAAAAGGGGGCTAAATAAGCACATAACATCTGTTTTTAAAGAAGTTTTTAGTTAGTAAACATCTATTCAAAAGCAAGGTTTTAACTAACTAAAAACTTATTTGTGCTTATTTAGAGCCCTATTCAATTGGCCAAATCGCAATTGAATGAGGGCATAGGACTTTGGTGTTAACTGCTGATATACTCTTTACTATTGTCTGTTTTACCATGTCTTAGGTTTCTCTTAAAAATTGCAATTACAGTAAAAAAAAAGAAAATGTATTAACCAAAAAAGTAAAAAAAAGAAGGCCTAGCCACCTAATTTTAACAAAATGTCTTCATTGTAAATATGTATTTTTGCACAACTGTTGTGTTATGCAAGACTGTTCAATATGCTTTCTTTTTCATTACATGCCGTACGCCTTCTGACATAAAAAGTGAAATTCAAAAATTAGGTAGTGTTACAGCCGCTGCTGTTGCAGCGGCCAGAAAAATTGACCTTTGTTCCCCAGGCAGAAAGTGCCATAAAACATTGCGTCCTCTTGAACCCTAGTTGGTGGCGGATAATTCACGCAAGTCATCCGGCATTCACAGATAACATACAGCAGCGTGTGGACCATTTTTAGCCGAAGACAGGTCATCTCATCAGGCCTTTTTCAGTCGAATGTATCGCCCAGTGTCAGTCCCTTCGGGATCCATCCCTCATTCATCTTTATAAAGGTGAGGCAATCTAGACTTTTTTGCCCTAGGCGACTTCTCTTCTCTGTGACAAAACCTCCTGCTGCACTGAAGGTCCTTTCTGACAGGACACTTGAAGCGGGGCAGGCCAGAAGTTCAATTGCAAATTGGGATAGCTCAGGCCACAGGTCTAGCCTGCATACCCAGTAGTCAAGGGGTTCATCGCTCCTCAGACTGTCAATATCTGCAGTTAAGGCGAGGTAGTCTGCTACCTGTCGGTCAAGTCATTCTCTGAGGGTGGATCCCGAAGGGCTGATGCGATGCGTAGGACTGAAAAAGGTCTGCATGTCCTCCATCAACAACACGTCTTTTAAACGTCCTGTCCTTGCCGGCGTGGTCGTGGGAGGTGGATTACTTTCACCTCTTCCCCTGTTATATTGCCCTTGTGCTGTGACATCACCCTTATATGCTGTGTAAAGCATACTTGTTAATTTGTTTTGGACCTGCTGCATCCTTTCTGACTTGCGGTAATTTGGTAACAAATCAGGCACTTTCTGCTTATACCGGGGGTCTAGTAGCGTGCACACCCAGTACAGGTCGTTCCCCTTCAGCCTTTTTATACGAGGGTCCTGCAACAGGCACGACAGCATGAAAGACCCCATTTGCACAAGGTTGGATGCCGAGCTAGTCATGTCCCGTTCCTCATCCTCAGTGATCTTGCTGAAGATATGTTCTTCCCCCCAGCCACGTACAACACCACGGGTACCAGATAGGTGACAACGAGTACCCTGGGATGCCTGTTGTGATTGGTCTTCCTCCTCCCCCTCAAAGCCACATTCCTCCTCTGACTCCTCTTCCTCACAATCCTCTTCCAGCGTTGCCGCAGGTCCAGCAAGCGATGCTGATAAGGCTGTTTCTGGTGGTGATGGTGACCACAACTCTTCCTCTTCCTCGTCACGCTCATCTACGGCCTGATCCAGCACTCTTCGCAGGGCACGCTCCAGGAATAAAACAAATGGTATGATGTCGCTGATGGTGCGACTGACAAGGTTTGTCACCTCCTCAAAAGGACGCATGAGCCTACAGGCATTGCGCATGAGCGTCCAGTAACGTGGCAAAAAAATTCCCAGCTCCGCAGAGGCTGTCCTAGCACCCCGGTCATACAAATACTCGTTAATGGCTTTTTCTTGTTGGAGCAGGCGGTCGAACATTAGGAGTGTTGAATTCCAACGTGTGGGGCTGTCACAAATCAAGCGCCTCACTGGCATGTTGTTTCGCCGCTGGATATCTGAAAAGTGCGCCATGGCCGTGTAGGAACGCCTGAAATGGCCACACACCTTTCTGGCCTGCTTCAGGACGCCCTGTAAGCCTGGATACTTATGGACAAAGCGTTGTACGATCAGATTACACACATGTGCCATGCACGGCACATGCGTCAACTTGCCCAAATTCAATGCCGCCAACAAATTTCTTCCGTTGTCACAAACCACTTTGCCAATCTCTAGTTGGTGCGGAGTCAGCCATTGATCCACCTGTGCGTTCAGGGCGGACAGGAGTGCTTGCCCGGTGTGACTCTCTGCTTTGAGGCAAGTCAACCCCAAGACGGCATGACACTGCCGTATCCGGGATGTGGAATAGTATCTGGGGAGCTGAGGGGGTGCCGTTGATGTGGAGCAAGACGCAGCAGCAGAAGAGGACTCAGCTGAGGAGGTTATGGAAGAGGATGGAGTAGGAGGAGTAGAGGAGGTAGCAGCAGGCCTGCCTGCAAGTCGTGGCGGTGTCACCAACTCCTCTGCAGAGCCACGCATTCCATGCTTGGCAGGCGTCAGCAGGTTTGCCCAATGCGCAGTGTTGGTGATATACCTGCCCTGACCAGGTATCAGTGGTCAGATGGACCCTTGCCCCAACACTGTGTGCCAGAGATGCCATTACTTCCTTTTGCACAATTGAGTACAGGTTGGGGATTGCCTTTTGTGCAAAGAAATTTCGGCCGGGTACCTTCCACTGCGGTATCCCAATCGCTAAAAACTTTTTGAACGCCTCAGACTCCACCAGCTTGTATGGTAAAAGCTGGCGGGCCAAGAGTTCAGACAAGCCAGCTGTCAGACGCCGGGCAAGGGGGTGACTTTGTGGCATTGGCTTCTTACGCTCAAACATGCCCTTGACAGACACCTGACTGTGGGGAGATGAGCAGGAACAGCAAGAGGCGAGAGACGGAGTGGTGGATAGTTGAGAGGGGGCAAGGAGGACAGCAGTGGTTGATGTGGATGAAGATGCTGGACCAGGAGGAGGATGGCGGCTTTGAGTTTGTGTGCTGCTTGTACTCATGTGTTGATCCCATTGGCGTCTGTGATGTGACATCATGTGCCTTCGCAAAGCAGTTGTACCTAGGTGGGTGTTGGACTTCACACGACTCAGTTTCTTTTGGCACAGGTTGCAAATGGCATCGCTGTTGTCAGAGGCAGACACACAAAAAAAATGCCACACTGCTGAGCTCGGCGGTGACGGCATTCTGGTGGTGGCAACAGCATGCATTGATTGGCGTGCTGTCTGGCTGACCCCGGGTGCTGATACATGCTGTCTGACTGTGCCACTAGCTCGTTGCAATGACCTCCCTCTACTTCCAACTCGTCTCCTCCTCCTCTCTGTCTCCCCATCTGAACTTTCCCCCTGTTCTTCTTCTCTTCTAGCGGGCACCCACGTGACATCCACGGACGCATCATCATCACCCGCCTCACTTGTATATGACAACTGAACAAAGGAAGCAGCAGTGGGTACATCATCATCATCATCATCACATCGTACGTACATGTGTGTAATGCTGCCTGACTGAGACATATCCCTGTTATCTACATTCTCTGGCAAATAATGCATCACTCATTTCTTCAAACTGATGTGTAAAAAAACTCTTCTGACTGATCAATTGAATTGGCTGTGGTACTAGTGTTGGTGGTGGCGGCAGGCGGGTGAGTGGTAACTTGAGAGGTGCCCGAAGCTAAGCTGGAGGAGGATGGTGCGTCAATGTTCCAAGCGGAAGCTGTAGAAGATTGGGTGTCCTATGTTAGCCAGTCAACTACGTCCTCTGAACTTTTCAAGTTCAGGGTAACTGGCCTCTGAACACTGGGCATTATTGTAAGGCCAAAGGGAATCACAGCACCACGACGGCCTCTGCGGGGTGTCCTGCCTCTGCCTGTCATTTTTTTTTAAATGTGGACTGTTGGTACCCCAAAAAGATTGGATTGGTTGAACTTGGCACAGTACTTGTAAGCCTGACACACACGCTATGGGTAGCGGTCAAGCAAATGAACTTTGATTGACGGTCAGGCAAATGCACTTAGATTTAAGAAAATAAAAGTTTGTTTTTTTTAAATGTGGACTGTTGGTACCCCAACTAGATTGGATTGGTTGAACTTGGCACAGTGTATTTTAAAATTATGAGAAAAACTGTTCTGTAAACTAAAGAAAAATAATTTTAGGAGGTTGAGAGATAAAGAAACCGGATGGGGGGATACCGAGCAGAGCACACCATCTAAAGCCCACTGGGAGACAAACTCATCCATTCCCCCAGTGGACAAAGCCAGGTGGTACTCTGCCCGGATACGGGAGCGCACCAGCACCCGGAACATGGCCTCAGGTGACAAGGGAACCCCCCCTATCAAACACTGCTTCCTGGACTTATATATAGCCAATTTGGCTAATGCCAGGAGCAGGTTGACGAGGAGGTCCCTAGCCTTATTGCCCCGGGACACTGGGCGCCCAAAAACGCAAACCGCCGCAAATGTTCGCGAACCAGCGAACCCGTCGAACCCCCATAGACTTCAATGGGCAGGCGAATTATAAAACCCACAGGGACTCTTTCTGGCCACAATAGTGATGGGAAAGTTGTTTCAACGGGACTAACACCTGGACTATGGCATGCCGGAGGGGGATCCATGGCAAAACTCCCATGGAAAATTACATAGTTGATGCAGAGTCCTGTTTTAAGCCATAAAGGGCATAAATTACCTAACATTCCTAAATTGTTTGGAATAACATGCTTTAAAACATCAGGTATGATGTTGTATCGATCAGGTAGTGTAAGGGTTAGGCCCGCTTCACAGTGACAGACCAAACTCCCCGTTTAACGCACCGCAAACAACCACAAACAGTCCATTTGCACAACCGCAAACTCCCCATTTGCACAAGGTTGGATACCAAGCTAGCCATGTCCCGTTCCTTGTCCTCACTGATGTCATTGAAGGTCTCTTCCTCTACCCAGCCACCAAGGGTCCCCGAAAGGTGACAACAAGCCCCCTGGGACGCCTGCTGTGTTTGGTCTTCCACCTCCTCAAAGCCACCTTCCTCCTCTGACTCCTCTTCTTCAGACTCCTCTCACTGCGTTGCCTCTCTCTGCATTATTATAAGGTGTGTTAAGTAGTACTACTCTTATCAGTTTAATACCTGTTACGTCGCCTATCAGGGGGCGTGTATAAGGCCTGGATTTTTAGAACCAGGAGATGGAAAAAGATGCTTTGTTGGTCGTATCACTTCAATTTTGGGGCATGGCACGTGCAATCAAAGGTGCCACCAGATAGGAGTGGCGTGTTTGTAAGTACTACTCTTATCAGTTTAATACCTGTTACAGCACCTATCAGGGGGCGTGTATAAGGCCTGGATTTTTAGAACCAGGAGATGGAAAAAGAGGCTTTGTTGGTCGTATCACTTCAATTTGGGGGCACACAATAAGCACACAAGCGGGGACAAAGGTAGTGAAGGGGACATAGAGGCCCATGGACTGACGGTCGCCATCTTGGCAGGAAAAGGGCCCAGCATTTAAGCCAAACTGACCCAGCACAGGCAGCTACTTGAGTCAAACGCTATACAATTACACCTTAATAAAGCTGAAACATGCAGCAGCAGGGATTCTAAACGGCCACACAGGGACAAGGAGGCTAACAGCCCCCACAGTCTCTGCACCACTCTTTTTAACAGATAACCCAAGGGGCTAACCAGGGACCTTGCCCACAAAAAAAAGCAGAATTTTATTGGAGGAATTATTAGTGTCTTTACCCCCCAAGAGAGGACATAATATACGGTATCTTTAGACTACCTGATGGCCAAACCTCCTTTAGCCCCAATGCTATCCAAGAAACATTTCAAAACTTCGATCAGACCATATATTCATCCCAATCCTGCTGCAGCGGATCTGACATAGAGTCCTTCCTACTACAGCAAGAAGTCCACAAAATACCTGTACCTCAATTGGACAGCTTGAACCTAGACATATCCCAAGAGGAAGTTAAATCTACAATCCAAGATCTTAAATTTGGCAAGTCCCCAGGGCCAGACGGTTTTACTCATCTGTACTATAAGTAATTTGAGCCCTTGCTTACCCCCGCACCTAACATCTTTGTTTAACGCTATACTAAATGGAGAACCTATGCCCCCTTAATTGAATCAGGCCGACCTCATAGTCTTTCCAAAAGAGGGTAGGGACCCGAATCTCAAACTGTATTACAAGGCAGCGCAGCTGGCTTTCATTCCTCTGGCGCATTCTCCAAAACACATCAGCCGCTCTGGGTATTTATGGAAAATGTAAGCATGTCACCTTATACATGGGATACAGTAATATGGATTCCAGGCCTGTATACTTTTTTGAGAAACTTGAAAAACCCGTTGATTAAGCACTCATTAAAAATATGGACGGAGATGAACTGGACACAAAAACTGGACACTTGGGTATCAGATCTTACCCCTATCGTACCCAATCCCCACTTTAAGATACATCTTCCGGAAAGCTCTCTCAGTTTGTGGAAGTCTCAGAACCTACTAAGGGTTGATCCATGGTGGCATGACGACAAAATAATGACCTTTGAGTGGGTGAGAGATAGATACAATTTACCCCTGGCTGAACACTATAATTTTTGCAGGATACATCATTTTATATATACAATAAGTGGTAGGGGAACCCCCCAAAGAAACACCTGGCTACTCAAAAAATGTAGGGATTCCCCCTTTCAGCCTGGTATTATTAGCCTCATGTAAGAACTATTTAATGAAAACTCATGGGCAAACAAACCAGACTATACCAAAGCCTGGGAGAGGGATTTGGGCACCGAGTTGGCAGACAGCACATGGGATAAAAGTTGGCAAGGCTTAAGTAGGGGATCTTTAAATTATAGTCTGCTTGAGACTTCAATAAAGGTCCTACACAGGACATATATTACTCCTTTTAAGCTAATAAATGGGATCCAAAACGGAGCAGCTCATGTTTTAGGAACAGTGGTAATGAGGCTACATTTATTCATGTCTGGTGGGAGTGTTCGGCAGTCATAAGACTATGGGAAGAAACATGCTTACTATCTTCTAAAATGTTTAAGATTGACCTAATAAAATATTTTTTGAAAGAAAAAATACACATAGCTAGTAGTTGGAAAACCCCAAATTAAAACTTTCAGGAATTAATAAAAAAAATCAACTATTTACTGCTCAACGAGAGATTTAACCATGTAGTCTTGGATAGAATCACCCAGTTCCAGACAATTTGGGATCCCTGGATAACATCCCCATTTAGTGCCCCCCTAATATAATAAAACATTTGTTAATGGTTGAAGCGACTCGGGGGGAAGGACCAGAGTGGGGGAGCCCTGGAGGAGACCCTTCAGAAGCAACCGGCGTCAAAATAATCCGAGGAAAGGAGAGGTCGCCTACTGAAGCCTGCCCTAGGGTAACCCAAGGGCGATTGAGGCGGTTAGATATTGTAAATAATAAGCTACTGCTGGAGTGATGATAGATAATAGGGACCTCATTCAATTGCAATTTGGCCAATTGAAAAGGGGGCTAAATAAGCACATAACATCTGTTTTTAAAGAAGTTTTTAGTTAGTAAACATCTATTCAAAAGCAAGGTTTTAACTAACTAAAAACTTATTTGTGCTTATTTAGAGCCCTATTCAATTGGCCAAATCGCAATTGAATGAGGGCCTAGGACTTTGGTGTTAACTGCTGATATACTCTTTACTATTGTCTGTTTTACCATGTCTTAGGTTTCTCTTAAAAATTGCAATTACAGTAAAAAAAAAGAAAATGTATTAACCAAAAAAGTAAAAAAAAGAAGGCCTAGCCACCTAATTTTAACAAAATGTCTTCATTGTAAATATGTATTTTTGCACAACTGTTGTGTTATGCAAGACTGTTCAATATGCTTTCTTTTTCATTACATGCCGTACGCCTTCTGACATAAAAAGTGAAATTCAAAAATTAGGTAGTGTTACAGCCGCTGCTGTTGCAGCGGCCAGAAAAATTGACCTTTGTTCCCCAGGCAGAAAGTGCCATAAAACATTGCGTCCTCTTGAACCCTAGTTGGTGGCGGATAATTCACGCAAGTCATCCGGCATTCACAGATAACATACAGCAGCGTGTGGACCATTTTTAGCCGAAGACAGGTCATCTCATCAGGCCTTTTTCAGTCGAATGTATCGCCCAGTGTCAGTCCCTTCGGGATCCATCCCTCATTCATCTTTATAAAGGTGAGGCAATCTAGACTTTTTTGCCCTAGGCGACTTCTCTTCTCTGTGACAAAACCTCCTGCTGCACTGAAGGTCCTTTCTGACAGGACACTTGAAGCGGGGCAGGCCAGAAGTTCAATTGCAAATTGGGATAGCTCAGGCCACAGGTCTAGCCTGCATACCCAGTAGTCAAGGGGTTCATCGCTCCTCAGACTGTCAATATCTGCAGTTAAGGCGAGGTAGTCTGCTACCTGTCGGTCAAGTCATTCTCTGAGGGTGGATCCCGAAGGGCTGATGCGATGCGTAGGACTGAAAAAGGTCTGCATGTCCTCCATCAACAACACGTCTTTTAAACGTCCTGTCCTTGCCGGCGTGGTCGTGGGAGGTGGATTACTTTCACCTCTTCCCCTGTTATATTGCCCTTGTGCTGTGACATCACCCTTATATGCTGTGTAAAGCATACTTGTTAATTTGTTTTGGACCTGCTGCATCCTTTCTGACTTGCGGTAATTTGGTAACAAATCAGGCACTTTCTGCTTATACCGGGGGTCTAGTAGCGTGCACACCCAGTACAGGTCGTTCCCCTTCAGCCTTTTTATACGAGGGTCCTGCAACAGGCACGACAGCATGAAAGACCCCATTTGCACAAGGTTGGATGCCGAGCTAGTCATGTCCCGTTCCTCATCCTCAGTGATCTTGCTGAAGATATGTTCTTCCCCCCAGCCACGTACAACACCACGGGTACCAGATAGGTGACAACGAGTACCCTGGGATGCCTGTTGTGATTGGTCTTCCTCCTCCCCCTCAAAGCCACATTCCTCCTCTGACTCCTCTTCCTCACAATCCTCTTCCAGCGTTGCCGCAGGTCCAGCAAGCGATGCTGATAAGGCTGTTTCTGGTGGTGATGGTGACCACAACTCTTCCTCTTCCTCGTCACGCTCATCTACGGCCTGATCCAGCACTCTTCGCAGGGCACGCTCCAGGAATAAAACAAATGGTATGATGTCGCTGATGGTGCGACTGACAAGGTTTGTCACCTCCTCAAAAGGACGCATGAGCCTACAGGCATTGCGCATGAGCGTCCAGTAACGTGGCAAAAAAATTCCCAGCTCCGCAGAGGCTGTCCTAGCACCCCGGTCATACAAATACTCGTTAATGGCTTTTTCTTGTTGGAGCAGGCGGTCGAACATTAGGAGTGTTGAATTCCAACGTGTGGGGCTGTCACAAATCAAGCGCCTCACTGGCATGTTGTTTCGCCGCTGGATATCTGAAAAGTGCGCCATGGCCGTGTAGGAACGCCTGAAATGGCCACACACCTTTCTGGCCTGCTTCAGGACGCCCTGTAAGCCTGGATACTTATGGACAAAGCGTTGTACGATCAGATTACACACATGTGCCATGCACGGCACATGCGTCAACTTGCCCAAATTCAATGCCGCCAACAAATTTCTTCCGTTGTCACAAACCACTTTGCCAATCTCTAGTTGGTGCGGAGTCAGCCATTGATCCACCTGTGCGTTCAGGGCGGACAGGAGTGCTTGCCCGGTGTGACTCTCTGCTTTGAGGCAAGTCAACCCCAAGACGGCATGACACTGCCGTATCCGGGATGTGGAATAGTATCTGGGGAGCTGAGGGGGTGCCGTTGATGTGGAGCAAGACGCAGCAGCAGAAGAGGACTCAGCTGAGGAGGTTATGGAAGAGGATGGAGTAGGAGGAGTAGAGGAGGTAGCAGCAGGCCTGCCTGCAAGTCGTGGCGGTGTCACCAACTCCTCTGCAGAGCCACGCATTCCATGCTTGGCAGGCGTCAGCAGGTTTGCCCAATGCGCAGTGTTGGTGATATACCTGCCCTGACCAGGTATCAGTGGTCAGATGGACCCTTGCCCCAACACTGTGTGCCAGAGATGCCATTACTTCCTTTTGCACAATTGAGTACAGGTTGGGGATTGCCTTTTGTGCAAAGAAATTTCGGCCGGGTACCTTCCACTGCGGTATCCCAATCGCTAAAAACTTTTTGAACGCCTCAGACTCCACCAGCTTGTATGGTAAAAGCTGGCGGGCCAAGAGTTCAGACAAGCCAGCTGTCAGACGCCGGGCAAGGGGGTGACTTTGTGGCATTGGCTTCTTACGCTCAAACATGCCCTTGACAGACACCTGACTGTGGGGAGATGAGCAGGAACAGCAAGAGGCGAGAGACGGAGTGGTGGATAGTTGAGAGGGGGCAAGGAGGACAGCAGTGGTTGATGTGGATGAAGATGCTGGACCAGGAGGAGGATGGCGGCTTTGAGTTTGTGTGCTGCTTGTACTCATGTGTTGATCCCATTGGCGTCTGTGATGTGACATCATGTGCCTTCGCAAAGCAGTTGTACCTAGGTGGGTGTTGGACTTCACACGACTCAGTTTCTTTTGGCACAGGTTGCAAATGGCATCGCTGTTGTCAGAGGCAGACACACAAAAAAAAATGCCACACTGCTGAGCTCGGCGGTGACGGCATTCTGGTGGTGGCAACAGCATGCATTGATTGGCGTGCTGTCTGGCTGACCCCGGGTGCTGATACATGCTGTCTGACTGTGCCACTAGCTCGTTGCAATGACCTCCCTCTACTTCCAACTCGTCTCCTCCTCCTCTCTGTCTCCCCATCTGAACTTTCCCCCTGTTCTTCTTCTCTTCTAGCGGGCACCCACGTGACATCCACGGACGCATCATCATCACCCGCCTCACTTGTATATGACAACTGAACAAAGGAAGCAGCAGTGGGTACATCATCATCATCATCATCACATCGTACGTACATGTGTGTAATGCTGCCTGACTGAGACATATCCCTGTTATCTACATTCTCTGGCAAATAATGCATCACTCATTTCTTCAAACTGATGTGTAAAAAAACTCTTCTGACTGATCAATTGAATTGGCTGTGGTACTAGTGTTGGTGGTGGCGGCAGGCGGGTGAGTGGTAACTTGAGAGGTGCCCGAAGCTAAGCTGGAGGAGGATGGTGCGTCAATGTTCCAAGCGGAAGCTGTAGAAGATTGGGTGTCCTATGTTAGCCAGTCAACTACGTCCTCTGAACTTTTCAAGTTCAGGGTAACTGGCCTCTGAACACTGGGCATTATTGTAAGGCCAAAGGGAATCACAGCACCACGACGGCCTCTGCGGGGTGTCCTGCCTCTGCCTGTCATTTTTTTTTAAATGTGGACTGTTGGTACCCCAAAAAGATTGGATTGGTTGAACTTGGCACAGTACTTGTAAGCCTGACACACACGCTATGGGTAGCGGTCAAGCAAATGAACTTTGATTGACGGTCAGGCAAATGCACTTAGATTTAAGAAAATAAAAGTTTGTTTTTTTTAAATGTGGACTGTTGGTACCCCAACTAGATTGGATTGGTTGAACTTGGCACAGTGTATTTTAAAATTATGAGAAAAACTGTTCTGTAAACTAAAGAAAAATAATTTTAGGAGGTTGAGAGATAAAGAAACCGGATGGGGGGATACCGAGCAGAGCACACCATCTAAAGCCCACTGGGAGACAAACTCATCCATTCCCCCAGTGGACAAAGCCAGGTGGTACTCTGCCCGGATACGGGAGCGCACCAGCACCCGGAACATGGCCTCAGGTGACAAGGGAACCCCCCCTATCAAACACTGCTTCCTGGACTTATATATAGCCAATTTGGCTAATGCCAGGAGCAGGTTGACGAGGAGGTCCCTAGCCTTATTGCCCCGGGACACTGGGCGCCCAAAAACGCAAACCGCCGCAAATGTTCGCGAACCAGCGAACCCGTCGAACCCCCATAGACTTCAATGGGCAGGCGAATTATAAAACCCACAGGGACTCTTTCTGGCCACAATAGTGATGGGAAAGTTGTTTCAACGGGACTAACACCTGGACTATGGCATGCCGGAGGGGGATCCATGGCAAAACTCCCATGGAAAATTACATAGTTGATGCAGAGTCTGGTTTTAAGCCATAAAGGGCATAAATTACCTAACATTCCTAAATTGTTTGGAATAACATGCTTTAAAACATCAGGTATGATGTTGTATCGATCAGGTAGTGTAAGGGTTAGGCCCGCTTCACAGTGACAGACCAAACTCCCCGTTTAACGCACCGCAAACAACCACAAACAGTCCATTTGCACAACCGCAAACTCCCCATTTGCACAAGGTTGGATACCAAGCTAGCCATGTCCCGTTCCTTGTCCTCACTGATGTCATTGAAGGTCTCTTCCTCTACCCAGCCACCAAGGGTCCCCGAAAGGTGACAACAAGCCCCCTGGGACGCCTGCTGTGTTTGGTCTTCCACCTCCTCAAAGCCACCTTCCTCCTCTGACTCCTCTTCTTCAGACTCCTCTCACTGCGTTGCCTCTCTCTGCATTATTATAAGGTGTGTTAAGTAGTACTACTCTTATCAGTTTAATACCTGTTACGTCGCCTATCAGGGGGCGTGTATAAGGCCTGGATTTTTAGAACCAGGAGATGGAAAAAGATGCTTTGTTGGTCGTATCACTTCAATTTTGGGGCATGGCACGTGCAATCAAAGGTGCCACCAGATAGGAGTGGCGTGTTTGTAAGTACTACTCTTATCAGTTTAATACCTGTTACAGCACCTATCAGGGGGCGTGTATAAGGCCTGGATTTTTAGAACCAGGAGATGGAAAAAGAGGCTTTGTTGGTCGTATCACTTCAATTTGGGGGCACACAATAAGCACACAAGCGGGGACAAAGGTAGTGAAGGGGACATAGAGGCCCATGGACTGACGGTCGCCATCTTGGCAGGAAAAGGGCCCAGCATTTAAGCCAAACTGACCCAGCACAGGCAGCTACTTGAGTCAAACGCTATACAATTACACCTTAATAAAGCTGAAACATGCAGCAGCAGGGATTCTAAACGGCCACACAGGGACAAGGAGGCTAACAGCCCCCACAGTCTCTGCACCACTCTTTTTAACAGATAACCCAAGGGGCTAACCAGGGACCTTGCCCACAAAAAAAAGCAGAATTTTATTGGAGGAATTATTAGTGTCTTTACCCCCCAAGAGAGGACATAATATACGGTATCTTTAGACTACCTGATGGCCAAACCTCCTTTAGCCCCAATGCTATCCAAGAAACATTTCAAAACTTCGATCAGACCATATATTCATCCCAATCCTGCTGCAGCGGATCTGACATAGAGTCCTTCCTACTACAGCAAGAAGTCCACAAAATACCTGTACCTCAATTGGACAGCTTGAACCTAGACATATCCCAAGAGGAAGTTAAATCTACAATCCAAGATCTTAAATTTGGCAAGTCCCCAGGGCCAGACGGTTTTACTCATCTGTACTATAAGTAATTTGAGCCCTTGCTTACCCCCGCACCTAACATCTTTGTTTAACGCTATACTAAATGGAGAACCTATGCCCCCTTAATTGAATCAGGCCGACCTCATAGTCTTTCCAAAAGAGGGTAGGGACCCGAATCTCAAACTGTATTACAAGGCAGCGCAGCTGGCTTTCATTCCTCTGGCGCATTCTCCAAAACACATCAGCCGCTCTGGGTATTTATGGAAAATGTAAGCATGTCACCTTATACATGGGATACAGTAATATGGATTCCAGGCCTGTATACTTTTTTGAGAAACTTGAAAAACCCGTTGATTAAGCACTCATTAAAAATATGGACGGAGATGAACTGGACACAAAAACTGGACACTTGGGTATCAGATCTTACCCCTATCGTACCCAATCCCCACTTTAAGATACATCTTCCGGAAAGCTCTCTCAGTTGGTGGAAGTCTCAGAACCTACTAAGGGTTGATCCATGGTGGCATGACGACAAAATAATGACCTTTGAGTGGGTGAGAGATAGATACAATTTACCCCTGGCTGAACACTATAATTTTTGCAGGATACATCATTTTATATATACAATAAGTGGTAGGGGAACCCCCCAAAGAAACACCTGGCTACTCAAAAAATGTAGGGATTCCCCCTTTCAGCCTGGTATTATTAGCCTCATGTAAGAACTATTTAATGAAAACTCATGGGCAAACAAACCAGACTATACCAAAGCCTGGGAGAGGGATTTGGGCACCGAGTTGGCAGACAGCACATGGGATAAAAGTTGGCAAGGCTTAAGTAGGGGATCTTTAAATTATAGTCTGCTTGAGACTTCAATAAAGGTCCTACACAGGACATATATTACTCCTTTTAAGCTAATAAATGGGATCCAAAACGGAGCAGCTCATGTTTTAGGAACAGTGGTAATGAGGCTACATTTATTCATGTCTGGTGGGAGTGTTCGGCAGTCATAAGACTATGGGAAGAAACATGCTTACTATCTTCTAAAATGTTTAAGATTGACCTAATAAAATATTTTTTGAAAGAAAAAATACACATAGCTAGTAGTTGGAAAACCCCAAATTAAAACTTTCAGGAATTAATAAAAAAAATCAACTATTTACTGCTCAACGAGAGATTTAACCATGTAGTCTTGGATAGAATCACCCAGTTCCAGACAATTTGGGATCCCTGGATAACATCCCCATTTAGTGCCCCCCTAATATAATAAAACATTTGTTAATGGTTGAAGCGACTCGGGGGGAAGGACCAGAGTGGGGGAGCCCTGGAGGAGACCCTTCAGAAGCAACCGGCGTCAAAATAATCCGAGGAAAGGAGAGGTCGCCTACTGAAGCCTGCCCTAGGGTAACCCAAGGGCGATTGAGGCGGTTAGATATTGTAAATAATAAGCTACTGCTGGAGTGATGATAGATAATAGGGACCTCATTCAATTGCAATTTGGCCAATTGAAAAGGGGGCTAAATAAGCACATAACATCTGTTTTTAAAGAAGTTTTTAGTTAGTAAACATCTATTCAAAAGCAAGGTTTTAACTAACTAAAAACTTATTTGTGCTTATTTAGAGCCCTATTCAATTGGCCAAATCGCAATTGAATGAGGGCCTAGGACTTTGGTGTTAACTGCTGATATACTCTTTACTATTGTCTGTTTTACCATGTCTTAGGTTTCTCTTAAAAATTGCAATCACAGTAAAAAAAAAGAAAATGTATTAACCAAAAAAGTAAAAAAAAGAAGGCCTAGCCACCTAATTTTAACAAAATGTCTTCATTGTAAATATGTATTTTTGCACAACTGTTGTGTTATGCAAGACTGTTCAATATGCTTTCTTTTTCATTACATGCCGTACGCCTTCTGACATAAAAAGTGAAATTCAAAAATTAGGTAGTGTTACAGCCGCTGCTGTTGCAGCGGCCAGAAAAATTGACCTTTGTTCCCCAGGCAGAAAGTGCCATAAAACATTGCGTCTTCTTGAACCCTAGTTGGTGGCGGATAATTCACGCAAGTCATCCGGCATTCACAGATAACATACAGCAGCGTGTGGACCATTTTTAGCCGAAGACAGGTCATCTCATCAGGCCTTTTTCAGTCGAATGTATCGCCCAGTGTCAGTCCCTTCGGGATCCATCACTCATTCATCTTTATAAAGGTGAGGCAATCTAGACTTTTTTGCCCTAGGCGACTTCTCTTCTCTGTGACAAAACCTCCTGCTGCACTGAAGGTCCTTTCTGACAGGACACTTGAAGCGGGGCAGGCCAGAAGTTCAATTGCAAATTGGGATAGCTCAGGCCACAGGTCTAGCCTGCATACCCAGTAGTCAAGGGGTTCATCGCTCCTCAGACTGTCAATATCTGCAGTTAAGGCGAGGTAGTCTGCTACCTGTCGGTCAAGTCATTCTCTGAGGGTGGATCCCGAAGGGCTGATGCGATGCGTAGGACTGAAAAAGGTCTGCATGTCCTCCATCAACAACACGTCTTTTAAACGTCCTGTCCTTGCCGGCGTGGTCGTGGGAGGTGGATTACTTTCACCTCTTCCCCTGTTATATTGCCCTTGTGCTGTGACATCACCCTTATATGCTGTGTAAAGCATACTTGTTAATTTGTTTTGGACCTGCTGCATCCTTTCTGACTTGCGGTAATTTGGTAACAAATCAGGCACTTTCTGCTTATACCGGGGGTCTAGTAGCGTGCACACCCAGTACAGGTCGTTCCCCTTCAGCCTTTTTATACGAGGGTCCTGCAACAGGCACGACAGCATGAAAGACCCCATTTGCACAAGGTTGGATGCCGAGCTAGTCATGTCCCGTTCCTCATCCTCAGTGATCTTGCTGAAGATATGTTCTTCCCCCCAGCCACGTACAACACCACGGGTACCAGATAGGTGACAACGAGTACCCTGGGATGCCTGTTGTGATTGGTCTTCCTCCTCCCCCTCAAAGCCACATTCCTCCTCTGACTCCTCTTCCTCACAATCCTCTTCCAGCGTTGCCGCAGGTCCAGCAAGCGATGCTGATAAGGCTGTTTCTGGTGGTGATGGTGACCACAACTCTTCCTCTTCCTCGTCACGCTCATCTACGGCCTGATCCAGCACTCTTCGCAGGGCACGCTCCAGGAATAAAACAAATGGTATGATGTCGCTGATGGTGCCTTCGGTGCGACTGACAAGGTTTGTCACCTCCTCAAAAGGACGCATGAGCCTACAGGCATTGCGCATGAGCGTCCAGTAACGTGGCAAAAAAATTCCCAGCTCCGCAGAGGCTGTCCTAGCACCCCGGTCATACAAATACTCGTTAATGGCTTTTTCTTGTTGGAGCAGGCGGTCGAACATTAGGAGTGTTGAATTCCAACGTGTGGGGCTGTCACAAATCAAGCGCCTCACTGGCATGTTGTTTCGCCGCTGGATATCTGAAAAGTGCGCCATGGCCGTGTAGGAACGCCTGAAATGGCCACACACCTTTCTGGCTTGCTTCAGGACGCCCTGTAAGCCTGGATACTTATGGACAAAGCGTTGTACGATCAGATTACACACATGTGCCATGCACGGCACATGCGTCAACTTGCCCAAATTCAATGCCGCCAACAAATTTCTTCCGTTGTCACAAACCACTTTGCCAATCTCTAGTTGGTGCGGAGTCAGCCATTGATCCACCTGTGCGTTCAGGGCGGACAGGAGTGCTTGCCCGGTGTGACTCTCTGCTTTGAGGCAAGTCAACCCCAAGACGGCATGACACTGCCGTATCCGGGATGTGGAATAGTATCTGGGGAGCTGAGGGGGTGCCGTTGATGTGGAGCAAGACGCAGCAGCAGAAGAGGACTCAGCTGAGGAGGTTATGGAAGAGGATGGAGTAGGAGGAGTAGAGGAGGTAGCAGCAGGCCTGCCTGCAAGTCGTGGCGGTGTCACCAACTCCTCTGCAGAGCCACGCATTCCATGCTTGGCAGGCGTCAGCAGGTTTGCCCAATGCGCAGTGTTGGTGATATACCTGCCCTGACCAGGTATCAGTGGTCAGATGGACCCTTGCCCCAACACTGTGTGCCAGAGATGCCATTACTTCCTTTTGCACAATTGAGTACAGGTTGGGGATTGCCTTTTGTGCAAAGAAATTTCGGCCGGGTACCTTCCACTGCGGTATCCCAATCGCTAAAAACTTTTTGAACGCCTCAGACTCCACCAGCTTGTATGGTAAAAGCTGGCGGGCCAAGAGTTCAGACAAGCCAGCTGTCAGACGCCGGGCAAGGGGGTGACTTTGTGGCATTGGCTTCTTACGCTCAAACATGCCCTTGACAGACACCTGACTGTGGGGAGATGAGCAGGAACAGCAAGAGGCGAGAGACGGAGTGGTGGATAGTTGAGAGGGGGCAAGGAGGACAGCAGTGGTTGATGTGGATGAAGATGCTGGACCAGGAGGAGGATGGCGGCTTTGAGTTTGTGTGCTGCTTGTACTCATGTGTTGATCCCATTGGCGTCTGTGATGTGACATCATGTGCCTTCGCAAAGCAGTTGTACCTAGGTGGGTGTTGGACTTCACACGACTCAGTTTCTTTTGGCACAGGTTGCAAATGGCATCGCTGTTGTCAGAGGCAGACACACAAAAAAAATGCCACACTGCTGAGCTCGGCGGTGACGGCATTCTGGTGGTGGCAACAGCATGCATTGATTGGCGTGCTGTCTGGCTGACCCCGGGTGCTGATACATGCTGTCTGACTGTGCCACTAGCTCGTTGCAATGACCTCCCTCTACTTCCAACTCGTCTCCTCCTCCTCTCTGTCTCCCCATCTGAACTTTCCCCCTGTTCTTCTTCTCTTCTAGCGGGCACCCACGTGACATCCACGGACGCATCATCATCACCCGCCTCACTTGTATATGACAACTGAACAAAGGAAGCAGCAGTGGGTACATCATCATCATCATCATCACATCGTACGTACATGTGTGTAATGCTGCCTGACTGAGACATATCCCTGTTATCTACATTCTCTGGCAAATAATGCATCACTCATTTCTTCAAACTGATGTGTAAAAAAACTCTTCTGACTGATCAATTGAATTGGCTGTGGTACTAGTGTTGGTGGTGGCGGCAGGCGGGTGAGTGGTAACTTGAGAGGTGCCCGAAGCTAAGCTGGAGGAGGATGGTGCGTCAATGTTCCAAGCGGAAGCTGTAGAAGATTGGGTGTCCTATGTTAGCCAGTCAACTACGTCCTCTGAACTTTTCAAGTTCAGGGTAACTGGCCTCTGAACACTGGGCATTATTGTAAGGCCAAAGGGAATCACAGCACCACGACGGCCTCTGCGGGGTGTCCTGCCTCTGCCTGTCATTTTTTTTTAAATGTGGACTGTTGGTACCCCAAAAAGATTGGATTGGTTGAACTTGGCACAGTACTTGTAAGCCTGACACACACGCTATGGGTAGCGGTCAAGCAAATGAACTTTGATTGACGGTCAGGCAAATGCACTTAGATTTAAGAAAATAAAAGTTTGTTTTTTTTAAATGTGGACTGTTGGTACCCCAACTAGATTGGATTGGTTGAACTTGGCACAGTGTATTTTAAAATTATGAGAAAAACTGTTCTGTAAACTAAAGAAAAATCATTTTAGGAGGTTGAGAGATAAAGAAACTGGATGGGGGGATACCGAGCAGAGCACACCATCTAAAGCCCACTGGGAGACAAACTCATCCATTCCCCCAGTGGACAAAGCCAGGTGGTACTCTGCCCGGATACGGGAGCGCACCAGCACCCGGAACATGGCCTCAGGTGACAAGGGAACCCCCCCTATCAAACACTGCTTCCTGGACTTATATATAGCCAATTTGGCTAATGCCAGGAGCAGGTTGACGAGGAGGTCCCTAGCCTTATTGCCCCGGGACACTGGGCGCCCAAAAATAAAAATGTGAGGGGAGAAATGCAGCCAGAACTGCAGGAGGAGGCCCCTCAAGAGTGACAAGAGGGGCTGCAGTCTGGCGCAACTAAAATAAATATGATACACGGACTCTCCCTTGCCACAGAATGGACAAGTGGAGGGAGAGTCCGTGAATTTAGCTAAGTACTCTCCCGTGCTCAGTGCACCATGGAGCACTCTCCAACTCAAGTCCCCGGTGGGTCGTGGAACTAAATCAGAATAAAGTTCCCTCCACCGTGGCCTCTTGCCCTCGTCAGCTGGTAGGACCCGCCTCCAGATGGTATCGGGACGGGTCACGAGGGCGAGGAAGTGCACTGTATGGAGCACGAGAGAATATAAGCTCTTCCTCGGCATGCCGCGAAAGCATGCCGAGGGTATGTCCCTCAACTTCGAGAGATTGGGGACAGGAGGAGCCTGAGGGGAAACACGGGGCTTGTGTCCAATGCAAACAACCGGAGCAGGGGTGTTGAAAGGTGCATGTGGCACTCCGGCCTGCAAAGCCCCGCGAAGGAAGGTGCGCGAGTCGGGGGAGATGGCATCCCTAATCTCCTGGAGCAAGCGCCCTGAGACTTTGGGCGTCACATATCCCAAACGGAGCGCAAGCTCCTGGGGTGACACCCAATCAGAACGCCCGTATTCCAAGAGATCCCCGACTCGGGTCATCCGTGCATGACTAAGGCGGCGGATGATACTGGGGGACTGTAACATTGGAGCCCCCACTGCTGGATTAAATAGCAGGGGCTCCGTGAATATTTCATCCCCCAAAGGCACGCCCTGCCTGGTCACGGAGACCATGCTCCAGGCCTTGAGGGTTTCCTGGTATTATGCCGGCAACACAGAGAGGTCTCTCCCAAACCCCTCGGGCCTGATCAGAAATAATTGCCGGTCATACCCCAGGTTGCGCAACTGGCGATAAAAGCTGGATGCCAGTGCGCACCACTGCGGAGAGGGATCTGCATATAGGTATCTCTGCAGGTACTGAAGGCGGAAGGTGGACAACTGGGAGCACACGCATACTACTCCCTGTCCACCCTCCACCAAAGGCAGACTTGCCACCCCTGCAGAGACCCAATGCCTTCCCATCCAGAGGAAATCTAACAATTTCCTCTGGATATTGGTGACAAACTCGGGGGTCGGACTCAGACAAATCAGCCGGTGCCAGATCTGAGAAGCCACCAGCTGATTCACCACTAGAGTCCGCCCCCTAAGGGAAAGCATTTTTGCTAGACCCCTCCATCGTCCCAGACGAGAGAGGACACTGCCCTCTAACTCCCTCCAGTTGTCTGGGACGGAAGCGTCCGCAGCGGACAGGTAGACCCCCAGATATTTAATGACATCTGCCTCCCACGTGATGTCACGAAACGTGGGAGGCAAAGAGTCTACCTGTAAATTACCCTCTAAAAGGCCTGTGCATTTGGACCAGTTGATCTGAGCGGAGGAGGCAGCTGAATATACCTCCTGGCACTGTTTTGCCAGCTCAAGATCAACTGGATCCTGGGCCACGAGGAGCACATCGTCAGCATAAGCTGAAAGGACAATCCGCATGTCTGGATCTTTTAGCACCAGCCCTGTGAGCCTTTTCCTCAGTAGGCAGAGGAAAGGCTCAATGGCCAGTGCATATAACTGTCCAGACAAGGGACATCCTTGACGCACCCCTCGTCCAAATACCAAAGGTGCTGTTAGGGACCAATTGATTTTAAGTAAACACTCTGCAGAGGCGTAAAGCGTTCTTATAAAGCCCACAAACTGTGGGCCAAAGCCGTACGCTTGCAGAGTGGCTATGAGGTAACCATGGTCCACCCTGTCAAACGCCTTCTCTTGATCTAAAGAGAGAAAGGCGAGTGACAGACCAGTCCTGCGAGAATAATGCAATAGATCCCGGACCAGAAAGATACTATCAAAGATAGTCCGGCCCGGGATCGCATAGGACTGGTCAGGGTGAACCAATTCTGCCAGCACAGACCCAAGTCTAAGCGAGATGGCTTTAGCTACAATCTTGTAGTCCGTGCTGAGCAGAGAGACCGGTCGCCAGTTCTTAATAAGCCGGAGATCCCCCTTTTTGGGCAGCAGGGCAAGTACTGCCCTGCGACAAGACAGGGGCATCTCCCCGGTCTCCAGGGCTTCCCCAAGGACCAGATGGAAATCAGGTCCCAGAGTCTCCCAGAAAAATTGGAAAAACTCTACAGTCAGTCCGTCCAGTCCTGGAGACTTCTCACAGGACATGGCACGGAGGGCTTCAGAGAGTTCTTGAAAAGATAGTGGTATATCAAGCCGCTCTCTTACACCCTCACTGACTGTGGGGAGCCCCTCCCATAGCACCCTGCAGGCGTCTGGAGAAATGGGATCCGGAGAGTAAAGATCTTTATAAAAGTTCCTGGCTCTATCCCGGATACTCTCCGGATCTGTAAGGGGGGCACCGTCTTCATCTAGAAGACAGGTGATGTGCCTACTGTTACCCCCCTTTTTCTCCAGTGAGTAGAAGAGGCGCGAGCCGCGGTCTAGATCTTTGAGAAAACCTAAGCGGCTGCGCACGTATGCCCCCTTGGCCTGGTGTCGTTCCAGGTCACAGAGGACACCCTTCCTCTCTACATACTCGCTCTGCAGGGATTGGTCCCTACAAGTGAACAGCCTCTGCTCCAGATGGAGTACCTCCCCCCGGAGTAACTCCAACTCAGCTTCGCGCTGCCCACTCGCACCCTTGGTATATTCCTGACACAGAAGTCGCAAATGAACCTTGCCCACGTCCCACCACAGTTTTAACGTGGCAAAGTCCCCCTTGCAACCCCTCCAGTCCATCCAAAACTCCCGGATCAATGTCACGAGCCCCTGGTCCTTCAACAAAGCATTGTTGAAGTGCCAATAGGCGGCTCGTGGTGCTATTGGCGTTAGCGCCACCGTCACAGACACACAGTTGTGGTCTGTGAACGGAGTCAGCCTAATGGCACAAGAACCGACTCGTGACATATAGTGACTAGATATATATAGTCTGTCGATCCGGGAGTGGGACACCAGACCGGCTCTCACCCTGATGTAGGTGAAACCGTCTGATGCCCCTGGGTTCTGCTCTCGCCAGATGTCCTCCAGGGAGAAGCGGGCGATGATCTCCCGCAGGGCTGACGCAGAAGGCGGGTACGGCTCTGGACTATTCCGGTCCAGAGCGTCGAGGGTGCAGTTGAAATCACCCCCGAGTACCAAACACTCATCTGCGTCAACCGTCTCCAAAAACTGGGACAGTCTGGCGAGGAACCTCACTCTCTCGGGCCCTCCAGCAGGGGCATATATATTAACTAGGTTAATGATGCTACCCTGCTCTCGGACCCGGAGGTGGATTAGACGGCCTGGGATAACAGCTTTCACAAGCAGCAGCTCTGGCTGAAAAGACTCTGAGAACAGGGTCACCACTCCACATGACGCCGATGTGAAGTGGCTGAAGAAGACCCTGCCTCTCCACTCCAGTTGCCACGAGGCCTCAGCCTCTGGAGTGGTGTGAGTTTCCTGCAGGAAGCTCACAGAGTACCCTCCCTGATATAAATAGGAGAGTACCTGGAACCTGCGGAAACTGTCTTGACAGCCATTGGTATTTAGCGTGCTGATGTGCAAAGCCATTACTGCGTGTCAGGAATTGTGCATTCCTCAGACCCTTGAGACTGCTGATAGGACACGCACATTTTATAGAATTTCCGGACGCGGAGATGCTCCGCAGTCCCAGAATTCTTGGCCCTAGTGCTGACCACTAGATATTGCTGGAGAGAGTGGAGAATAAACGACATATTCTTCCACCTCTCCAAGGCCAGCCGCACCTTCCTTTTCTTTTGTCCATGAAGGGTGCTCTCAAGGAATAGATCTATTTCCTTCACAGGGATAACCCACCCTGAATCTGATGTTCCTTCTAGTGGGTCACCCCTGGGCTCCTCTTGGCTGAGGGCTTTTACTCCATCCTCCCCTGCTGGAGTCAGTTTCCTCAGCTTTATTCTCAGGGACCCCCTCTTAGATGATACAGAAGGAGTCCCTTTAGCACCCTTCAAGGTAAATAATGGACCCTTGGATTGCTGCTGCACCCCTGTAGCTTCAGAAGTGCATTCAGGGGTAGCTGGCTGGACAGCAGTGGCTGGCATGGCTTCCTTAATGGAAGCCTTGGAGGCTTTATATGCCTCCTCTGCCAGTTCCACCGCTGCTTGCTCAGCTTGGATGGCACCGATGTTAGGGTCAGTGGACGGCTGAGGAGGGTAGACAGGCTCTCCCATGATGTTAACAGGAAAACCTGTTTTATCACCCTCCCCCATTTCCACTTCCCCTTGTGCCACATCCCCCCTGACAGACAAATCCATGGGGTCCTGAATGGGGGTCATGCCTATATTCCCCCCCTCCAGTAGTGACTCGGCCTGGGGCTCTAACAAAGCCTGAGGTACGTCACTAGAGAGTGACACTGGAGGAGGAGACTGACTGGTGCCCTTGAAGCTCAGCACCTCAGGGACACTGACTACCCATTCAGCAGGGGCTTTGTTGGGACCCCCCTCAAAGGCCAGAGGCAGAACCTGATCTTTCTTGTCTACCCCTGCCTCACATGGGAGACCCTCTTGCCCCTGCTTTTCCTCCAGACCCTTTTCCACATTAACCCCTATAGGGTCTGGAGAGAGAGATGTGTGGTCTGGCACCGGCTGGCTGAGCTTAATAACCGGGCCAGACAATGTCACCGGATGAGGAGGAGATGTTTTGTTCCTCTTCTTGCTTTTAGAGGGAGGTGCTCCACTATAGAGCACTTCCCATTTATCAGCAACCTCCCTGTTGGTTTTATGCTTCCTCTTCCTGGGGACGTCACTCCTGGAAGAGGAGCTGCCACTAGCTGCCTCCCCTGCAGAGGGCTTATTATCCCTCTGCTTACACTGTGCCCCCACACTAACTGATGTAATTATCGTGGGGGCAGATTGGGACTTGGGAGATGCAGCTGTGACACTGGGAGGACCGGTGACATTCTTCCCCTTTTTCCCCGTGTCTGCAGTCTTGCTGGAAACCACAGACACAGATGGCTTTTTTGGGGAAGAAGGGGGTTTGGAGGCCGTGGTGGTGGCTTGAGGAACGGCCTCCTTGCCTGAGCTCTGTGGGGAGGCTATGACCCTTGAGGTCCCCGCTGTTATGGGCTCAGCGGGGATGGGTGCTGTACTGACGGAGGTGCCATTTGCTGGGGCTGGGGCATGATGCTTTTCATTAGGACAATTCCTACGTGTATGCCCCAACCCCTTGCAATGATAGCACTGCACCTCCGTAGTGCTGTAAAAAATCCTGTAGAGCACCCCCTCAAATGGAACCCCAAAAGACCCCTCTATGTTTTCTGCGCCCTGAGGCAGGCACATTTGTACCTGCCTCTTGAAAGAGAGCACATGACGAAGTGCTCTCTCTCTCTGCACCCCAGGGGAATTTTAATAAATGGTGTTTTTACTTCCCCTAGGGTTAGCAGGTGGGGGCGCAGGAGGGAGTCTGGTAGGAAGGGGGGCACATTAGAGAGTGTTACTTTTGTGCCCAACCCTTCCAGGGGTTCTATTGGGACATATAATCCCCCCACTGTGATGCCTCTCTGTACAAGAATGTGAGCAGCAGCCAGCGTACGGGTAAAGAAAACTGCTTTCCCGTACATTTTGCTGGCTGCTACTATAACAGAGGGGCTGATGACGTTAGCTGCAGCACGCAGATAGATATCAATGCTGTAGACCCCAGAAAACTGACATTTAACCCCATGCTTTATAGTGATCTGCCCCTCAGCCCCAGCGGTGGTATTACTGGGGCCAGCAGAAACCACCTATGACCAGGTATTAGCCACAGGGGTAGGTCTGTTGGCAGAACCACCAGGAGCTGGGGCTGCCTTATCTGCCTGGGGCCTATGCTGTGCAGTGCTGGAGCTAGGATTTTCAGGGGCCATTATTCCCCCATTTGACCTCTGAGGCTTCTTAGTGGTCTTATCCCTCATGTTTAGACCCTTTTTTTTTTGTTTATTTGTTTTATTTATTTTTATTTTTTTGTTTTATGATTTTTTACTGTTTTCTTTTTTTTTTAAATATAAAAGTGTGAAAAAGAAACAAAAAGACAAAACTAAGGGAGACAAAAATAAGGGAGAGAGAGGTGATGCTTGGCAGTGGAAGGGTTAATGGCCTGTTGCAAGGTGTCTAATTGCAACAACACAGAGAACACAGAGGCTTTTTTAACCCCTCTGTGTCTCTGTGTCAGATGTTAAAAAAGCCTTTTAAACAAAACTTCAAATTGTTTTCCCCCCCACTGCCTACAAAGATGTTACTTGTCTTCTCTCCCCCCAAAACATAAAACCCAACACCAAACAAACAAAACTTTAACAAAACCTGAAAAACTTAAAAAAAAAAAAAGTCAAAGTAAAAAAAGTTTCAGGAGTGAAGGTAAAGTGCTAAGGGAGGGGGTGTGGCAAAGTATCCAGGAGACAGCTCACTCTCCTGGGATAGAGAGTGGAGCCTGACCCCCAGAAAACTAAAACTTAAATTAAACTAAGAAAAAAAAAAAAAAAAAAACACAAAAACTCCCAAAAATGAACAACACCGTGCACAAAGTGCTTATTAACAGAAAGGTGTTAAAATAAAACTTGTATTTGAGGGACTAAGACCCTAAAAAGCCTTTTGTTTGGAGCTCAAGCATGCACACAACATGCTCTCTTGGCACAGTACTTGTAAGCAAGACACACACTCTGGTTAGCGGTCAAGCAAATTAACTTTGATTGACGGTCAGACAAATGCACTTAGATTTAAGAAAATACAATTATTTGTTTTTTAAATGTGGACTGCTGGTACCCCAAATAGATTGGATTGGTTGAACTTGGCACAGTGTATTTTAAAATTATGAGAAAACATTTTCTGTAAACTAAATAAAAATCATATTAGGAGGTTGAAAGAAAAAGAAACCGGATGGGGGGATACCGAGCAGTGCACACCATCTACAGCCCACTGGGAGACAAACTCATCCATTCCCCCAGTTGACAAAGCCAGGTGGTACTCTGCCCGGATACGGGAGCGCACCAGCACGCGGAACATGGCCTCAGGTGACAAGGGAACCCCCCCTATCAAACACTGCTTCCTGGACTTATATATAGCCAACTTGGCTAATGCCAGGAGCAAGTTGACGAGGAGGTCCCTGGCCTTATTGCCCCGGGACACTGGGCGCCCAAAAATAAAAATGTGAGGGGAGAAATGCAGCCAGAACTGCAGGAGGAGGCCCCTCAAGAGTGACAAGAGGGGCTGCAGTCTGGCGCAACTAAAATAAACATGATACACGGACTCTCCCTTGCCACAGAATGGACAAGTGGATGGAGAGTCCGTGAATTTAGCTAAGTACTCTCCCGTGCTCAGTGCACCATGGAGCACTCTCCAACTCAAGTCCCCGGTGGGTCGTGGAACTAAATCAGAATAAAGTTCCCTCCACCGGGGCCTCTTGCCCTCGTCAGCTGGTAGGACCCGCCTCCAGATGGTATCGGGACGGGTCACGAGGGCAAGGAAGTGCACTGTATGGAGCACGAGAGAATATAAGCTCTTCCTCGGCATGCCGCGAAAGCATGCCGAGGGTATGTCCCTCAACCTCGAGAGGTTGGGGACAGGAGGAGCCTGAGGGGAAACACGGGGCTTGTGTCCAATGCAAACAGCCGGAGAAGGGGTGTTGAAAGGTGCATGTGGCACTCCGGCCTGCAAAGCCCCGCAAAGGAAGGTGCGCGAGTCGGGGGAGATGACATCTCTAATCTCCTGGAGCAAGCGCCCTGAGACTTTGGGCGTCACATATCCCAAACGGAGCGCAAGCTCCTGGGGTGACACCCAATCAGAACGCCCGTATTCCAGGAGATCCCCGACTCGGGTCATCCGTGCATGACTAAGGCGGCGGATGATACTGGGGGACTGTAACATTGGAGCCCCCACTGCTGCATTAAATAGCAGGGGCTCTGTGAATATTTCATCCCCCAAAGGCACGCCCTGCCTGGTCACGGAGACCATGCTCCAGGCCTTGAGGGTTTCCTGGTAGTATGCCGGCAACACAGAGAGGTCTCTCCCAAACCCCTCGGGCCTGATCAGAAATAATTGCCGGTCATACCCCAGGTTGCGCAACTGGCGATAAAAGCTGGATGCCAGTGCGCACCACTGCGGAGAGGGATCTGCATATAGGTATCTCTGCAGGTACTGAAGGCGGAAGGTGGACAACTGGGAGCACACACAAACTACTCCCTGTCCACCCTCCACCAAAGGCAGACTTGCCACCCCTGCAGAGACCCAATGCCTTCCCATCCAGAGGAAATCTAACAAATTCCTCTGGATATTGGTGACAAACTCGGGGGTCGGACTCAGACAAATCAGCCGGTGCCAGATCTGAGAAGCCACCAGCTGATTCACCACTAGAGTCCGCCCCCTAAGGGAAAGCATTTTTGCTAGACCCCTCCATCGTCCCAGACGAGAGAGGACACTGCCCTCTAACTCCCTCCAGTTGTCTGGGACGGAAGCGTCCGCAGCGGACAGGTAGACCCCCAGATATTTAATGACATCTGCCTCCCACGTGATGTCACGAAACGTGGGAGGCAAAGAGTCCACCTGTAAATTACCCTCTAAAAGGCCTGTACATTTGGACCAGTTGATCTGAGCGAAGGAGGCAGCTGAATATACCTCCTGGCACTGTTTTGCCAGCTCAAGATCAACTGGATCCTGGGCTACGAGGAGCACATCGTCAGCATAAGCTGAAAGGACAATCCGCATGTCTGGATCTTTTAGCACCAGCCCTGTGAGCCTTTTCCTCAGTAGGCAGAGGAAAGGCTCAATGGCCAGTGCATATAACTGTCCAGACAAGGGACATCCTTGACGCACCCCTCGTCCAAATACCAAAGGTGCTGTTAGGGACCAATTGATTTTAAGTAAACACTCTGCAGAGGCGTACAGCGTTCTTATAAAGCCCACAAACTGTGGGCCAAAGCCGTACGCTTGCAGAGTGGCTATGAGGTAACCATGGTCCACCCTGTCAAACGCCTTCTCTTGATCTAAAGAGAGAAAGGCGAGTGACAGACCAGTCCTGCGAGAATAATGCAATAGATCCCGGACCAGAAAGATACTATCAAAGATAGTCCGGCCCGGGATCGCATAGGACTGGTCAGGGTGAACCAATTCTGCCAGCACAGACCCAAGTCTAAGCGAGATGGCTTTAGCTACAATCTTGTAGTCCGTGCTGAGCAGAGAGACCGCTCGCCAGTTCTTAATAAGCCGGAGATCCCCCTTTTTGGGCAGCAGGGCAAGTACTGCCCTGCGACAAGACAGGGGCATCTCCCCGGTCTCCAGGGCTTCCCCAAGGACCAGATGGAAATCAGGTCCCAGAGTCTCCCAGAAAAATTGGAAAAACTCTACAGTCAGTCCGTCCAGTCCTGGAGACTTTTCACAGGACATGGCACGGAGGGCTTCAGAGAGCTCTTGAAAAGATAGTGGTATATCAAGCCGCTCTCTTACACCCTCACTGACTGTGGGGAGCCCCTCCCATAGCACCCTGCAGGCGTCTGGAGAAATGGGATCCGGAGAGTAAAGATCTTTATAAAAGTTCCGGGCTCTATCCCGGATACTCTCCGGATCTGTAAGGGGGGCACCGTCTTCATCTAGAAGACAGGTGATGTGCCTACTGTTACCCCCCTTTTTCTCCAGTGAGTAGAAGAGGCGCGAGCCGCGGTCTAGATCTTTGAGAAAACCTAAGCGGCTGCGCACGTATGCCCCCTTGGCCTGGTGTCGTTCCAGGTCACAGAGGACACCCTTCCTCTCTACATACTCGCTCTGCAGGGATTGGTCCCTACAAGTGAACAGCCTCTGCTCCAGATGGAGTACCTCCCCCCGGAGTGACTCCAACTCAGCTTCGCGCTGCCCACTCGCACCCTTGGTATATTCCTGACACAGAAGTCGCAAATGAACCTTGCCCACGTCCCACCACAGTTTTAACGTGGCAAAGTCCCCCTTGCAACCCCTCCAGTCCGTCCAAAACTCCCGGATCAATGTCACGAGCCCCTGGTCCTTCAACAAAGCATTGTTGAAGTGCCAATAGGCGGCTCGTGGCGCTGTTGGCGTTAGCGCCACTGTCACAGACACACAGTTGTGGTCTGTGAACGGAGCCAGCCTAATGGCACAAGAACCGACTCGTGACATATAGTGACTAGATATATATAGTCTGTCGATCCGGGAGTGGGACACCAGACCGGCTCTCACCCTGACGTAGGTGAAACCATCTGATGCCCCTGGGTTCTGCTCTCACCAGATGTCCTCCAGCGACAAGCGGGCGATGATCTCCCGCAGGGCTGACGCAGAAGGCGGGTACGGCTCTGGACTACTCCGGTCCAGAGCGTCGAGGGTGCAGTTGAAATCACCCCCGAGTGCCAAACACTCATCTGCGTCAACTGTCTCCAAAAACTGGGACAGTCTGGCGAGGAACCTCACTCTCTCGGGCCCTCCAGCAGGGGCATATATATTAACTAGGTTAATGATGCTACGATGCTCTCGGACCCGGAGGTGGATTAGACGGCCTGGGATAACAGCTTTCACAAGCAGCAGCTCTGGCTGAAAAGACTCTGAGAACAGGGTCACCACTCCACATGACGCCGATGTGAAGTGGCTGAAGAAGACCCTGCCTCTCCACTCCAGTTGCCACGAGGCCTCAGCCTCTGGAGTGGTGTGAGTTTCCTGCAGGAAGCTCACAGAGTACCCTCCCTGATATAAATAGGAGAGTACCTGGAACCTGCGGAAACTGTCTTGACAGCCATTGGTATTTAGCGTGCTGATGTGCAAAGCCATTACTGCGTGTCAGGAATTGTGCGTTCCTCAGACCCTTGAGACTGCTGATAGGACACGCACATTTTATAGAATTTCCGGACGCGGAGATGCTCCGCAGTCCCAGAATTCTTGGCCCTAGTGCTGACCACTAGATATTGCTGGAGAGAGTGGAGAATAAACGACATATTCTTCCACCTCTCCAAGGCCAGCTGCACCTTCCTTTTCTTTTGTCCATGAAGGGTGCTCTCAAGGAATAGATCTATTTCCTTCACAGGGATAACCCACCCAGAATCTGATGTTCCTTCTAGTGGGTCACCCCTGGGCTCCTCTTGGTTGAGGGCTTTTACTCCATCCTCCCCGGCTGGAGTCAGTTTCCTCAGCTTTATTCTCAGGGACCCCCTCTTAGATAATACAGAAGGAGTCCCTTTAGCACCCTTCAAGGTAAATAATGGACCCTTGGATTGCTGCTGCACCCCTGTAGCTTCAGGAGTGCATTCAGGGGTAGCTGGCTGGACAGCAGTGGCTGGCATGGCTTCCTTAATGGAAGCCTTGGAGGCTTTATATGCCTCCTCTGCCAGTTCCACCGCTGCTTGCTCAGCTTGGATGGCACCGATGTTAGGGTCAGTGGACGGCTGAGGAGGGTAGACAGGCTCTCCCATGATGTTAACAGGAAAACCTGTTTTATCACCCTCCCCCATTTCCACTTCCCCTTGTGCCACATCCCCCCTGACAGACAAATCCATGGGGTCCTGAATGGGGGTCATGCCTATATTCCCCCCCTCCAGTAGTGACTCGGCCTGGGGCTCTAACAAAGCCCGAGGTACGTCACTAGAGAGTGACACTGGAGGAGGAGACTGACTGGTGCCCTTGAAGCTCAGCACCTCAGGGACACTGACTACCCATTCAGCAGGGGCTTTGTTGGGACCCCCCTCAAAGGCCAGAGGCAGAACCTGATCTTTCTTGTCTACCCCTGCCTCACTTGGGAGACCCTCTTGCCCCTGCTTTTCCTCCAGACCCTTTTCCACATTAACCCCTATAGGGTCTGGAAAGAGAGATGTGTGGTCTGGCACCGGCTGGCTGAGCTTAATAACCGGGCCAGACAATGCCACCGGATGAGGAGGAGATGTTTTGTTCCTCTTCTTGCTTTTAGAGGGAGGTGCTCCACTATAGAGCACTTCCCACTTATCAGCAACCTCCCTGTTGGTTTTATGCTTCCTCTTCCTGGGGACGTCACTCCTGGAAGAGGAGCTGCCACTAGCTGCCTCCCCTGCAGAGGGCTTATTATCCCTCTGCTTACACTGTGCCCCCACACTAACTGATGTAATTATGGTGGGGGCAGATTGGGACTTGGGAGCTGCAGCTGTGACACTGGGAGGACCGGTGACATTCTTCCCCTTTTTCCCCGTGACTGCAGTCTTGCTAGAGACCACAGACACAGATGGCTTTTTTGGGGAAGAAGGGGGTTTGGAGGCCGTGGTGGTGGCTTGAGGAACGGCTTCTTTGCCTGAGCTCTGTGGGGGGGCTATGACCCTTGAGGTCCCCGCTGTTATGGGCTCAGCGGGGATGGGTGCTGTACTGACGGAGGTGCCATTTGCTGGGACTGGGGCATGATGCTTTACATTAGGACAATTCCTACGTGTATGCCCCAACCCCTTGCAATGATAGCACTGCACCTCCGTAGTGCTGTAAAAAATCATGTAGAGCACCCCCTCAAATGGAACCCCAAAAGACCCCTCTATGTTTTCTGCGCCCTGAGGCAGGCACATTTGTACCTGCCTCTTGAAAGAGAGCACCCCAGGGGAATTTTAATAAATGGTGTTTTTACTTCCCCTAGGGTTAGCAGGTGGGGGTGCAGGAGGGAGTCTGGTAGGAAGGGGGGCACATTAGAGAGTGTTACTTTTGTGCCCAACCCTTCCAGGGGTTCTATTGGGACATATAATCCCCCCACTGTTATGCCTCTCTGTATAAGTATGTGAGAAGCAGCCAGCGTACGGGTAAAGAAAACTGCTTTCCCGTACATTTTGCTGGCTGCTACTATAACAGAGGGGCTGATGACATTAGCTGCAGCACGCAGATAGATATCAATGCTGTAGACCCCAGACATCTGACATTTAACCCCATGCTTCCTGGTGATCTGCCCCTCAGCCCCAGCGGTGGTATTACTGGGGCCAGCAGAAACCACCTATGACCAGGTATTAGCCACAGGGGTAGGTCTGCTGGCAGAACCACAAGGAGCTGGGGCTGCCTTATCTGTCTGGGGCCTATGCTGTGCAGTGCTGCAGCTAGAATTTTCAGGGGTCATTATTCCCCCTTTTGACCCCTGAGGCTTCTTAGTGGTCTTATCCCTCATGTTTAGACCCTTTTTTTTTTTTAGATTATTTGTTTTATTTATTTTTATTTTTTGTTTTATGATTTTTTACTGTTTTCTTTTTTTAAAAATATGAAAGTGTGAAAAAGAAACAAAAAAAAACAAAACTAAGGGAGACAAAACTAAGGGAGAGAGAGAGATGATGTTTGGCAGTGGAAGGGTTAATGACCTGTTGCAAGGTGTTGCTAATTGCAACAACACAGAGAACACAGAGGCTTTTTAACCCCTCTGTGTCTCTGTGTCAGATGTTAAAAAAGCCTTTTAAACAAAAAATCTAATTGTTCCCCCCCCACTGCCTACAAAGATGTTACTTTTCTTCTCTCCCCCCAAAACATAAAACCCAACACCAAACAAACAAAACTTTAACAAAACCTGAAAAACTTTTTTTTAAAAAAGTCAAAGTAAAAAAAGCTCCAGGAGTGAAGGTGGAGTGCTAAGGGAGGGGTGTGGCAAAGTATCCAGGAGACAGCTCACTCTCCTGGGATAGAGAGCTGAGCTTGGCTCCCAGAAAACTAAAACTTAAATTAAACTAAGAAAAATACCACAAAAACTCCCAAAAATGAACAACACCGTGCACAAAGTGCTTATAAACAGAAAGGTGTTAAAATAAAACTTGTATTTGAGGGACTAAGACCCTAAAAAGCCTTTTGTTTAGAGCTCAAGCATGCACACAACCTCTTGGCACAGTACTTGTAAGCAGGACACACACTATGGGTAGCGGTCAAGCAAATTAACTTTGATTGACGGTCAGGCAAATGCACTTAGATTTAAGAAAATAAAAGTTTGGGTTTTTTAAATGTGGACTGTTGGTACCCCAACTATATTGGATTGGTTGAACTTGGCACAGTACTTGTAAGCAAGACACACACTATGGGTAGCGGTCAAGCAAATTAACTTTGATTGACGGTCAGGCAAATGCACTTAGATTTAAGAAAATACAATTATTTGTTTTTTAAATGTGGACTGCTGGTACCCCAAATAGATTGGATTGGTTGAACTTGGCACAGTGTATTTTAAAATTATGAGAAAACATGTTCTGTAAACTAAATAAAAATCATTTTAGGAGGTTGAGAGAAAAAGAAACCGGATGGGGGGATACCGAGCAGAGCACACCATCTAAAGCCCACTGGGAGACAAACTCATCCATTCCCCCAGTGGACAAAGTCAGGTGGTACTCTGCCCGGATACGGGAGCGCACCAGCACCCGGAACGTGGCCTTAGGTGAAAAGGGAACCCCCCCTATCAAACACTGCTTCCTGGACTTATATATAGCCAATTTGGCTAATGCCAGGAGCAGGTTGACGAGGAGGTCCCAGGCCTTATTGCCCCGGGACACTGGGCACCCAAAAATAAAAATGTGAGGGGAGAAATGCAGCCCGAACTGCAGGAGGAGGCCCCTCAAGAGTGACAAGAGGGGCTGCAGTCTGGCGCAACTAAAATAAACATGATACACGGACTCTCCCTTGCCACAGAATGGACAAGTGGAGGGAGAGTCCGTGAATTTAGCTAAGTACTCTCCCGTGCTCAGTGCACCATGGAGCACTCTCCAACTCAAGTCCCCGGTGGGTCGTGGAACTAAATCAGAATAAAGTTCCCTCCACCGGGGCCTCTTGCCCTCGTCAGCTGGTAGGACCCACCTCCAGATGGTATCGGGACGGGTCACGAGGGCAAGGAAGTGCACTGTATGGAGCACGAGAGAATATAAGCTCTTCCTCGGCATGCCGCGAAAGCATGCCGAGGGTATGTCCCTCAACTTTGAGAGGTTGGGGACAGGAGGAGCCTGAGGGGAAACACGGGGCTTGTGTCCAATGCAAACAGCCGGAGCAGGGGTGTTGAAAGGTGCATGTGGCACTCCGGCCTGCAAAGCCCCGCGAAGGAAGGTGCGCGAGTCGGGGGAGATGGCATCCCTAATCTCCTGGAGCAAGCGCCCTGAGACTTTGGGCGTCACATATCCCAAACGGAGCGCAAGCTCCTGGGGTGACACCCAATCAGAACGCCCGTATTCCAGGAGATCCCCGACTCGGGTCATCCGTGCATGACTAAGGCAGCGGATGATACTGGGGGACTGTAACATTGGAGCCCTCACTGCTGGATTAAATAGCAGGGGCTCTGTGAATATTTCATCCCCCAAAGGCACGCCCTGCCTGGTCACGGAGACCATGCTCCAGGCCTTGAGGGTTTCCTGGTAGTATGCCGGCAACACAGAGAGGTCTCTCCCAAACCCCTCGGGCCTGATCAGAAATAATTGCCGGTCATACCGCAGGTTGCGCAACTGGCGATAAAAGCTGGATGCCAGTGCGCACCACTGCGGAGAGGGATCTGCATATAGGTATCTCTGCAGGTACTGAAGGCGGAAGGTGGACAACCGGGAGCACACACAAACTACTCCCTGTCCACCCTCCACCAAAGGCAGACTTGCCACCCCTGCAGAGACCCAATGCCTTCCCATCCAGAGGAAATCTAACAAATTCCTCTGGATATTGGTGACAAACTCGGGGGTCGGACAAATCAGCCGGTGCCAGATCTGAGAAGCCACCAGCTGATTCACCACTAGAGTCCGCCCCCTAAGGGAAAGCATTTTTGCTAGACCCCTCCATCGTCCCAGACGAGAGAGGACACTGCCCTCTAACTCCCTCCAGTTGTCTGGGACGGAAGCGTCCGCAGCGGACAGGTAGACCCCCAGATATTTAATGACATCTGCCTCCCACGTGATGTCACGAAACATGGGAGGCAAAGAGTCTACCTGTAAATTACCCTCTAAAAGGCCTGTGCATTTGGACCAGTTGATCTGAGCGGTACTACTTGCAGTATTAAAATAAAAAGAAAAAACTCTTCTTTATTATCCTTAGCATTATAACCCCATATGATAATTATATCATCAATGAAGCAGAGGCATATAATGATGTTCTGTTGGAATGGGTTATTTTCCCAGGTGTAAAAGTCTTCCCATAAATCCATGTAGGTATTTGCAAAACGTGGTGCAAACCTTGTGCCCATTGCTGTCCCTCTGATTTGCAGGTAAAATTGTTTTTCAAACATGAAGTAATTCTTGGTAAGTATAAACCCGATAGCATTGATGATAAATTCCTTCTGGGGTTCTTCTATATTATTGTAAGTAGTGAAGCAAGTTTGGACAGCTGCATTCCTAAATCTTGGGAAATAGATGTATACAAAGATTTTTGCTTTAGGGACATACAACAATAGCTATCCTTCCATTATTTCTTAGATATAAGTTCCAAGAGATGTGGGATATCTATAATATAAGATTGAAGGTTGCCTACCATAGGTTGCAAGAAGTAATCAACTTATTCAGACAATCTTTCCATGAGAGAGTGAATGCCTGAAATAATCGGTCTCCATGGGGGATTTAATGGATTCTTATGTATTTCCGGTAGATGATATAGTATTGCAATTTTAGGATACAAGATGTTAAGTTATTCCTTACTACTAAGAATTACATTTTTCTTTGCGTCACTTAAAATCATTTGATTCTCTTCACTATATTCCTCTTTTGGATCTTTATTTAGATGTAAATATGTACTCTATTCTCCAATTAGCTTCTTGGATATAGATGTTATGGTCCTGAATGACAATGCCTCCAAACTTATCCCCTTGGTGGGTGACAATTGTCTTATCCTCCTTAGTCGTTTTTTTCTCTTTATAGCTCAAATTGGATGATTTACCAACAGATGTTTTCCAGTTCTTTGAGGATTCGTTTTTTAAAAACTGGTATATGATGACCATGTGACTGTAGCAGATTAAAAACTGATTTAGGTTTATATTGGGTGTATTTGATGGTAGTATTATCTGATTCAGCTGCTAAATCCAGGAGATCTTGATACATAGTTTCCTCCACAAAAGATGCAACACAATCTCCAATTTCAACTAGTTTGTACAATAGATAGTGTTGGGGACCATCAATACAGTCAAGTTGAGATGTTGAATATCTTCAGTCTTGAGTCTTGAGTTTGTACTTTTTCTCTTTTTTACGTTGGACCATTCTACTTCCTCCGCATCCCTTCTTCCTTCTAGACTTTCCTCCCTTTTCCTTCTTATCGATAGTGGAGTTTGAGCTGGGTTCACATGTTGATACACCAATTGGTTGAGGGGGAGGGGCCCCTCTCTAAAAAAGGTGTTGAGGTGCCAGAGGTAGAGTTTGTTTTATTTCTACTCATCTGAACACATACAACATGTTTTTCTTTAATGGATTATCTTTCATACCAGGATGTTCTGAGTCTCGTTGATCATTATAGGTAGAGAAAGAATCATTAGAGTCAACATGTATATTGGATGATTCAACATTATTAAATCTCTAAGCATTCCTCTTATGATGGTGATATTTCTTGAAAGATGGACGTCTTTGATTTTTAGGTTTGAATGGTCTTTCTAGCGTCAAGATTCTCCCCTCTCTTTCCATATCTATAAGAAGCTTACTTTTAAGTTTGTACATACCTCGGGTACAATCTAATTTATCCCTTAAAAAGTTAACTTTCTTTCTTTTACATATTTCAGATTCAAGTGAATTAATTCTAGATTTAATATCTTCATCAATTTTCTGAAAATGTTCGTCCTTAGTAACCGGCTTCAGCTCATCCACAATCTGTTCTAGTTTGGACGGGAAATCTTCCAAATTATTATTCCTAAAGCTAAGCTAACATTCCTCTAAAATATGGTTCCATTCCTTAAAGAAGCATGATTCCATTATCTCAAACAGCACTGTTTGTAAACTCTTAGGTCTCTTGAAATTATGTTATGCTTTAAATAATTTTCCAGACTGGTCATATACCAGTTGTTTATTTCCTTAACACTAAACTTCTCTAAGTCTCTTAATAAATGTCTGAGTTTAGGGTCATGAGTTATAGGTTTAATTTCAGCATCAAAGACATTGTTATTTCTTTATGCTTTATTCCCATATGGCCCATATACATACGTACCTGTAGGATTACTCATATTAAACCACAGCTGCCTCTGAAGTAGGAAAAAACACTAGTAACCTAGCCCTTCTCCTTAGTGAACGAAAGTACAATACATAATTAGTAATTTAGTAAATATACAGCAGCGCTAGTGAATATATAATTTAGAGCAAAAATGACAATTTAAAAATATCATAGCTCTCAAAAGACAATATGTCAGAGTGCAACAATCCAATACTTGTATCTATATCAAAAACAACTTAATAATTCACTCAGTTCCCAAATTTTAAAGGAAAAAAAAATACCTTTAGGATCTGTATAGTCCAAAGTCATATGTCTCAACTTGTACAATAATATTTACAAAGTCTATTACTTGAGTACAGACTTCCCATTCGTTTCCACACTGGTATATAGATGTATTCTCATTTGTTTCCACGATATGTGTGATCTTGGTATGTGGTAGGCTGCTTCCTCCAGTGATACTTGGTCACTCAAGTATGTAGATATGAATCAGAAAAATAGGGAAGGGGGGATAAAGAGCATCACCACTAATTCAGATCAGTTGTTTTATTTTCAATAGTTGTACAAAAGAAATATGACAAGATAAAACAGATGAATTGGACACTCATATGTGCCGACCTCATGAAATGAGGTGGTTCGGTAGCATATAATGAATCACCGGGAGGTCCTCTAATAGTTCTTGCTTTGCATATATAGCAGGAATGCTTCTTTTAGGTACTCGCATATAGGCTGTCAATATCCACGTAATAGAGTAGGTAATTCTAACTAGGGGTAATGTCCAAACACAAAGACAACACTGGCATATGGGGTCATTGATAAAAAAACCTTTCTCCTATAAACTTATAACAATGTTAGTTAGAGAATGGCAAACGTGGTCTGTGTATATTAGGAATAAACTCCTCAAGTATTTTCACTACTCTATTTGACTGACATCAAATAAACAAAAAGTATATAAAATAGTCACTAAAATCAAAAACATTTCACCCCCATAAGGGCTTTCTCAATTATATAATATAGTGAGTGCAATAATGCAACAAAATAGATGCGTGTACATACCTTGTACTGCTATTTAAAACTCTTGAATTTGAATTTGGCGCCAATGTTCATTTCCTGTCTTTTTCCTGATTCCCAGTACCCTCCCCTGTGCTAGTCGCTTAGCAATGCAATAAACAAGTTTTCCCTCAATGCCATGGAAACATACATACAATAGACTTCCACAGTCCTGGCAGCACATGCATGTCAGAGCATTGGAGCGCTGCTACGGGCACCCAGAGGAGGGGAATGGTACTACTTGCAGTACTGTAAAATAAAAAGAACTAAATCTTGGCATACATAAATTTAAAAGAGCTGGAGAATAAAACATATGCATAGTCTGGAATACTCTGTATATTTACTCTGGAAGTAAATTACTGATTTTATTTTAAAAAAGTATTTAGAATGCATTGATTGCAATCTAAACAGATTGTCCCACCAATTGTTTTTGCACCAGTGCCCTCCATTCTCTCTCGCTGCCACAGAGTTGAACCAGTCATGATATACTCCTCTGATTAATATTGTGTACATGCCTTGGAAACGAGCACTATGTACATTTGATTCTAAGCTTAAAAACAAGGCCCTCCATTCTTTATAAGGTGTTTAGTTTATTTTTTGCCATGTACTAAACCCCTGTACAGCTCTACGGAATATGTTGGCGCGATATAAATAAAGATAATAATAATAATAATTAGAGAAGATTTAAAATGCAAGGGAAGCTTTTAATTGCACAATGAAAAATTTGACTGCCAGTACTTTGATTAGGTCTAATGAAAATCTCATTATTTTGCAAAGACAAATCATAGGCGAGGCCCAGTGTATTCAAAAAAATTTTAATTCTTAATTTTTTTGTAATTTCAGTAGTGTAGCACCGGCCTCCCACTCCACAACACACCTGTCCCACAGCACACAAAGACTCTTCCTGCTCCTTCTACCTTTCCTGATTCCTACATCTGTCTCATGGGCCAGCTGCTCATAGGATGCCCATCATCCATACACAGCTCCCTGTTCTCTCAGGTGGCCCCCCTGCTGCTACTGGTACTAGCATGGTCTGCAGGGCCCACCATCACAATGCTGGCGAGAGAGAGTCTGATGCAGTGCTGTGGGACCAAGCCTTCATCACTGGGTGGAGAGAGAGAGGGAAATCTGGACTGGGTATCACCACATCAGGCACGTGGGATATATATAAATATACAATGGATATAAAAAGCCTACACAACCCTGTTAAAATGTCAGGTTTCTGTGCTGTAAAGAAATGAGACAAAGATAAATAATTTCAGAACGTTTTCCACCTTTAAATGTGACCTATAAACTGTACAACTCAATTGAAAAACAAACTGAATTATTTTAGGTGGAGGGAAGAAAAAAAAAGAAAAATAATGTGGTTGAATAATTCTGCACACCCTCTTATAACTGGGGATGTAGCTGTGTTCAGAATAAAGCAATCACATTCCGAATCGTGTGAAATAGGAGTCAGCATACACCTGCCATCATTTAAAGTGCCTCTGATTAACCCCAAATAAAGTTCAGCTGCTCTAGTTGGTCTTTCCTGAAATTTTCTTAGTCGCATCCCACAGCAAAAGCCATGGTCCACAGAGAGCTTCCAAAGCATCAGAGGGATCTCATTGTTAAAAGGTATCAGTCAGGAGAAGGGTACAAAATAATTTGCAAGGCATTAGATATACCATGGAACACAGTGAAGACAGTCATCATCAAGTGGAAAAAATATGGCACAACAGTGACATTACCAAGAACTGGAGCTCCCGCCAAAATTGATGAAAAGACAAGAAGAAAACTGGTCTGGGAATCTACCAAGAGGCCTACAGCAACATTAAAGGAGCTGCAGGGATATCTGGCAAGTACTGGCTGTGTGGTACATGTGACAGCAATCTCCCGTATTCTTCATATGTCTGGGCTAAGGGGTAGAGTGGCAAGACGAAAGCCTTTTCTTACGAAGAAAAACATCCAAGCCAGGCTACATTTTGCAAAAACACATCTGAAGTCTCCCAAAAGCATGTGGGAAAAGGTGTTATGGTCTGATGAAACCAAGGTTGAACTTTTTGGCCATAATTCCAAAAGATATGTTTGGCGCAAAAACAACACTGCACATCACCAAAAGAACACCATACCCACAGTGAAGCATGGTGGTGGCAGCATCAAGCTTTGGGGCTGTTTTTCTTCAGCTGGAACTGGGGCCTTAGTTAAGAATAGTTAGGAATTATGAACAGTTCCAAATACCAGTCAATATTGGCACAAAACCTTCAGGCTTACTCTGAATTCTGGGAGTTTCATACACATCATCAGCCCCAAATTTTACTTGCATCCTGGTTTCAGTAGGCCTTACTGGTTACTCTGAATTCTGGGAGTTTCATACACACCATCAGCCCCAAATTTTACCTGCATCCTGGTTTCAGGAGGCCTCACTGGTGACTCTGAATTCTGGGAGTTTCATACACACCATCAGCCCCAAATTTTACCTGCATCCTGGTTTCAGTAGGCCTCACTGGTTACTCTGAATTCTGGGAGTTTCATACACACCATCAGCCCCAAATTTTACCTGCATCCTGGTTTCAGTAGGCCTCACTGGTTACTCTGAATTCTGTGAGTTTCATACACAATTTCATAAATTTATGGTGAAATGGGAATCACTGGACTTTTCTACTTGCATATATTATCTCTCCACTAGGGGCAGACAACATATTAAATGCTAGAGCCCTCATCTGTTCCTTCTCTTTCCCTCTAAATGAAAAACCTTTCTAACTTTCACTTCTCTTCCCTTTCGATTCCTTATCTGTTTAATCCTTTCCTGATTTCTGCCCCTTCCATTCCCTTTAGATTGTAAGTGGCGAGTTTTCAGTCTTCTAGGATGCTTTGGGAGAAAGCACTTTTTGCAAAGATTCTAAGCTCAAAACAGGGTCCTCCATTTTTGGAAGGTTGTTAATGCTGTATTTTTCCTTGTTTTTTATCCCCTGTATTGAGCTATGGAATATGTTGGCGCGTTACAAATAAAAGTTAATAAAATAAGGCTTCTGCTAGAAAGCCGAACATGAAGAGGAACTTCATCTTTCAGCATGACAATGACCCAAAGCATACGTCCAAATCAACAAAGGAATGGCTTCACCAGAAGCAGATTAAAGTTTTGGAAAGGCCCAGCCAGATCCTAGACCTGAATCCAATTGAAAATCTGTGGGGTGATCTGAAGAGGGCTGTGCACAGGAGATGCCCTCGCAATCTGACAGATTTGGAGTGTTTTTGCAAAGAAGAGTTGGCAAACTTGCAAAGACAAAATGTGCCATGCTGATAAATGCATACCCAAAAAGACTGAGTGCTGTAATAAAATCAAAAGGTGCTTCAACAAAGTATTAGTTTAAGGTTGTGCATACTTATGCAACCATATTATTTTATTTTTATATTTTTTCTTCCCTCTACCTAAAAGATTTCAGTTTGTTTTTCAATTGAGTTGTACAGTTTATTGGTCACATTAAAGGTGGAAAAAGTTCGGAAGTGATTTATCTTTGTCTCATTTTTTACAGCACAGAAACCTGACATTTTAACAGGGGCGTGTAGACTTTTTATATCCACTGTATATATATATATATTAGTACAAATAAGGAATAGTATATTAGTGATTCTATGTGAATGTCTAAAAAATAAGTTAATACAAACTTATTTCCTGCCCAAATTTCTCAGAAATACAGTATATTCACTGCATTCTTGGAATAATGGACCGGACATGAAAATGAGACCGCATAATGTGCCATCACTCTGTCAATCCAAACCATTTTAAACATGGCTCTTTTGAAGCATTTTCTTACAGTATTTCACAGTTTTAGGTATAGCAACAGATGGATTTTTCACAAACCAGGTCACTTAACCACATACAGCACTGTTTCACAGTTACTGCCAATCCTCAGTATGGTGGGAGTGCCTGGGTTGTGTGGTGATTGTTGTAGAGAGAAGTTCTATACAGCAATTGTTTCACATATGATGATAGATGCCCTCCACCGTACAAAGTACAGTAGTACAAATAAGGAATAATACATTTGTGATTCTATTTGAATGTCTAAAAAATAAGTAAACAAAAAAGTATTTCCTGCTCAAATTTCTCAGAAAAACAGGATATGCACTGCATTCTGGGAAAACTGGGCGAGACATGCAAATGAGACCATATAATGCACCGTCACTCTGTCAATCCAAACCATTTTAAACATGGCTCCTTTTAAGCATATGCTTACTGTATTTCACAGTTTTAGGCATATATATATATATATATATATATATATATATATATATATATATAGTAGTACAGAAAATGAATAGTACATTTGTTATTTCATTTGAATGTCTAAAAAAAAGTTAATGAATGTATTTCCTGCTTAGGTTTCCCAGAAATACAGTCATTGCACTCCACTTTGAAACACTGGGCGGGGACATGAATACAAAAACCACTATATACATTGCTCCTTTTAAGTATATACTCACTGTATTACACAGTTTTAAGCACAGCTGTGGATTAACTGTATTTCTGGGAAACCTGAGCAGGAAGTACGTTTCTTAACTTATTTGTAAACATTCAAATGAAACTACAAATGTACTATCCATTTTCTCCATTACTGTTCTGTATTACTGTACTCTGTGTACTACAGTGGAAGGCTTCTATCACTCTTCAGCCCACCATAAGTTTAATGATTGTTGTAGTGAACTACTCTCTACAAAAATCTACCACACAAACCAGGAACCAGTCCCACACTGATGAGTGGCAATAACCTTGAAACAGTCCTGTCTGTGCATAGGTTTCCTGGTTTATGCATAATCCATCCTGTGCTGTGCTCAAAGCTGTGTAATGGTTTGGGATTCAAAGAGTGCAAGTAAAATGTGGTCTCATTTGCATGTCACCATCCAGTGTCTCAGAGTGCCGTGCAATAACTGTATTTCTGGGAAACCTGAGAAGGAAGTCTATGACCGTATATTTTTTAGACATTTTATGAAATTACAAAAGTACTATTGCTGATTCGAAATGGCCGGTTACAGGCTTGCTGAATTGATCATGTTCCTGCCCTGAAGTGCTTTGTACCAGTGCAAGGTTTAAAGTTTTGGCTTGGGCCCGTAACTAGCGGCCTCGAGCTATTGAAATGGATCACGATCGGAGACCAATGGGAAGCCCGCAACACACTTGCAGACATTTGGCGAGTTGCAGGCTTCGAATTGAATATAGCCCAAAGGCTTTAGTTTAGTCTGTGAAGCAGAGGTAAAAAAAAATCTGGAACTCGCTTGCTTTCTCTATTATCCAGCAGACATTGGCAATTTGATCTCTTGTGCCTCTTGCTCTGCAAAACCCTGCTTGCACATCTGGTAGTTCTGGGTCCATATATGGTTGGAGCAGAGCTTGCAGGATCTTATGCATCTTAAGCATGCTGGCATGTGAAATAAGTGCAATCATTTGATAATTGGAGCAATCTTTTGCACTACCTTTATGGGATTGGTATATAGACTGACCTTTTTCCACTCAATTGACCAGTGTATAGTTTTCCAGATTTGTGGCATAACTGAAACAGCTCAGCTTGGATTCCATCATATCCTGCAGTCTTGTTATCAGCAAGACTTCCTAGGGCCCACCTCACTTGGACAAACTATACAGGTTATTAGTGCTGTCAAGATCATTCCTGTATAGATCTGTGTGTATTCCTGGCAATTCTTTATTTTATCTGATTCTGTTAAGTCCCTAACAATTTTGTCTTTTATCACTCCCACTTTGGCATGAAAGATACCCAATATTCTCGAAGAGATCTCTTGACTTTCCCATTCTGTTATTTTCTTTTATCTCTTTACATCCCTCATTAAATAATGTCTCCTTGTCTTTTCTTGCTATCCTCTGGAATTCTGCATTCAGTTGAATATATCTTTCCCTATCTTTAAAACATTTTGCTTTTCTTCTTTCTTGGGCTACTTTCAAAGAAAGTATCATTAGAGAGCCATTTTGCCTTCTTAGTTTTTTTTTCTTTTAGAGGTATTCTTTGTTGCTGTTTTCTGTCCAAAGTTCTTCAGACATAATATTCCATGTATAGTTCCATAAATCTATTCTTTACCTCCACAGCATATTCACATGGGATATTTTTTATTGTATCAATCTGGTATTTTCTTCAGTTTCATTCTGCACTTTGTAGGAAGAAGCTTGTGATCTGAGCAGCAGTAAGCTCCATGTCTGTATTTCCTGACTGTATGGAGCTCTTCTATATTTGGCTACAAATTATATAGTCAATCTGATTTCTATATTGTCCATCTGGCGATTTCCATCTGTAGAGTAATCTCTGAGGCTGTTATAAGAGGGTGTTTACTATGACCAGAGAATTATCTTGACATAATTATTCTAATCTCTGACCAGCTTCAAACTATTGAGGTATACTTCCTATATAGCTTTTCTGTATATTTCTGCCACCTCGTATTTATCTGATCTGCTTCTGTCCCTTCCATCTTTATCTTTTATCATACCCACATTGGCATGAAAGGTTCTCTGGAGATCCCCAGCATTCCAATCTCTTATTCTCTGTGTTATATCTATGAGGTGTTGACTATCCTTCTAGATTTGGACAACTGCAGCCTTCAACATCCATGGTTGGAGCATGGACTTGGATCACTGAGATGTTAATTGGCTTGAATTGAACTCAAATTGAAATCTTTAATCTTTTCATTTCATGTATAACCACATCCAGTTTGCCTTGGTTCATAGTTCTAATGTTTTGAAATGTTCTGTGCAGCAGTTGTCTTTGCTTTCCCACCCAGACACATCCATAACAGGATGTCCTCCTGTGTTTGTCCCAACCACTTAATTAGATCTGGTACTACTCGTAAGTTGTAGTGTTAGCTATTTTGTTGTGTTTTAGACCATTATCCTATTACATGATCAATTTCCATCTAATTTTAGCTTCTAGACAGTCTGTTTTTTATTTTCCTCTTGGCTCCAGGTCCTGTGGCTATCGTTAATCAGGTCTAAATCATCTCCTTCCACCACCATGTTATATGGTTGGTATGGGGTTTGTTCTGGCCATTAAGCATCATTATTTTGAAGAGAAGGGAGTTTCTACTGGCTAAACTATCAGCAATCAATAAATGTTATGTTATATTATATAATCTAAAAGTTAAACAATCCTGAATGTTCTTAATATTATTTTCTTGTTTCATTTCATTGAATGTGGAGAAATGTAAGATCTTGTAAAAGAAGCCTGTTGCAGATTCCTTGATATTTCCGATTTGGAACATGAACCTCATATATTGAAAATGTAGTTCTAATTTCATTCTATTCAATCATGAAAATATCCAAGACATTTTACATTCACCTTGATTCACCTAAACTATCTCTCACACAACAAATGCGTGACACTTCCGCTTAGTACTATACAGCATATATTCATTATTTGATACCTTGCATACAAGAGTAGGGGTCTTGGTCCTTGAGGAAAGGTAATTGAAAATATATTTAATGTAGTTTTCAAAACTTACATTTTTTATTTAACATGGTTCCCTCCAATGTATTTATCTATCACCTATTATGTGTCCATGGCAAAAAAAAACAGATCTTCTTAGCAGGCTGTCCTATTTTTTTTTCTAACTGTGGTTTGTTTGCAAGTAAAATGTACTGCAGCTAAGTAAGTAAAGACTGTTACATGACAACAGGTGAAGGCTCCTATCAGGACAGTACACCTAATAGTTATGTAGAAAAGCAGATCTGCTGAAGATCAAAATACTAAAAATCAAATACCATATATAGTGATTTTGTCTTTTTTAAATGCTGATTGTATTTCTAATCAGTCATTGAATGCCCAGGCCTTATTTAAGTAGTAGCAGACGTCAGTAGTTCTTTAAGACAGTTTTATAACTTTCCATTTACAGGCCAACCTGCTGTTTCAAAGTTAGGCTTATGTATGTCTGAGGAAAATATTTGAATCTATGAATCACCAAATTATATTGCACAAACATTTCATTGTGCAGGACTATACCATTCCAGACCCTGAGGTCACGCCAGTTTATTCTTGTGTAAGTACATGTAAGTACATCAAAATGATTGATTGAATACTTATATTTATTTTCTAATTTGTAGGATGGTAGAGGAGGGGAGGAGATTGAGGGGAATACCGGATGAGAAGAGAGTTGGACAGATGAGGAGAGTAGGAGAGGAGAGTAGGAAAGGAAGGAAAACACTGGAGGAGAGGAAAATATCTGTGGTAGAGAGGAGAAAAGATAGAGAGGTATGGAGAGAGGGAGAGGAGGAGGCAGGTCAGGGAGGAGAGGTAGAGACATAGCAGAGCAGTTAGTGGAAGGGATGTGCCCCCGGATGTAGGCACACAAAGAGTAGGGGCAGATGGTCAGGGGCCTGATACCAGGGCGGAGGTAGTGGTCAGGAGGGACCGGCCCCAGGGAGAGATCAGGGAGGCCAGGAACCCTAGTCACAGTTGGGAGGGCAAGAGGCCGTGGCAAAGCACATGGCCCCCAATTATATCCCAGATGAGATGAAAACTCAGTGCCCGCTATAGCATCATACAAGGGGGGAGAGAAGTGAGGCCTAAACAGAAGACACGTGCCTAGAGTGAGGTTGAAGCTGTTGCTTCATTGGGGTATGCCAAGTACAGATATGATGACAGCCAGGTCAAGGTGAAGAGGAAGATGGCTGAGGAAGCCAGAGCAGCCCATGCAAACGGCGGTGGACCAGCACTCATCATAACCTATGAAGCGTGGGAGAGGACCCTGAGGGTGTGGATAGATCCAGTGGCAGTTGTGGGCCTTCTGTAGCCAGTTGGACACAGCTGAGGAGAACACCATGCAATGTGAGTATCATATACACCGTCACACCCTCATAAGCACACACATGAACACCACACACATAGATAACTGAAATAATAGCAATGTTGCACAATTCTGAAAGGGATATGCAAGATGTGTGGTTATGACTAAATATATGTGTGTCAGCAATTAATATGCAAATCTAGGAAGCAAACATATCATTATCAAAATTGTTCTCAATAAAATGTCTGGCCAATACTTGAAGTTTAAACTGATTCTGATTAGTAGTCACTAAATAGATCTAGAGGCATTTAACATCCAAAAGAGAGTACATGTATGAGTGTTCACGTTCCATGTACTCATCTGCATGTTACCAACTATTGCTGAGAAATAGTCACAGATTCATCAGTCTCACATACCGCACAGCAGATTCAGCTGAGCAGCAGGATTATGATGGGATTAACTTGATTCTGCTTAATGAGAAAGTTAACATTGCATATGTTTAAATATATTTTTGTAACCTTGCTCAAAACCTTAGAGATCAAGTATCTATGTGCTTGCACAAAAGCAGCTGTGTAATCTTTAACAAAATATGTGAGTTGTTAGAATGTCTGATGATGATGCACAAACTGTTGTAAGATAAAGGGGATGGGAGAAGAACATACATTTGATAAGGAGAAAAGGGAGGTAGAATGGAAGTACCAAGATAAGCAAACAAAACCACAAGATACAGTGCCTTGCAAAAGTATTCACCCCCCACTCCCTTGGCATTTTTCATGTTTTGTTGCCTCACAAACTGGAATGAACATGGATTGTTTGAGGATTTGCATCATTTAATTTACAGAACATGCTCACAACTTTGAAGATGTTTTTTTATTATTATTGTGAAGCAAACAACAAATAGGTCAATGTGCATAACTATTCATCCCCCTAAAGTCAATACTTTTGCGGCAATCACAGCTCCAAGTCTCTTTGGATAAGTCTCTATGAGTTTGCCACATCTTACCACTGGGATTTTTCAGCATTCCTCCTTGCAAAACTGCTCCCGCTCCTTCAAGTTGGATGGTTTGTGCTTGTGAACAGCAATCTTTAAGTCTGACCACTGATTTTCTATTGGATTTAGGTCTGGGCTTTGACTAGGCCATTCCAACATATTTACATGTTTCCCCTTAAACCACTCAAGTGTTGCTTTAGCAGTGTGTTTGAGTTCATTGTCCTTCTGGAAGGAGAACCTCCGTCCTAGCCTAAAATCATGCACAGAGTGGTACAGGTTTTGCTCCACTATATCCCTGTATTTAGCACCATCCATCTTTCCCTCAACTCTGACCAGTTTCCCAGTCCCGGCTGCTGCTATTTGGGTGATGCGATGTGTTGGGTTTGCGCCAGACATAGAGTTTTCTTTGATGGCTGAAAAGTAAAATTTTAGTCTCATCAGACCAGAGCACATTCCTCAATACATTTTGGGAGTCTCCCACATGCCTTTTCTCAAACTCAAAACGTGCCATTTTGTTTTTTGCCGAAAGTAATGGCTTATCTTAGGTCTCTGTGCTGCCTCTCTGATTAATGCCCTCCTTGCCTGGTACATGAGTTTTGGTGGTCTTGTCAGGTTTGCTGTTGTGCCATGTTCTTTCCATTTGGTTATGATAGATTTGATTGTGCTCCTGGGGATCATCAAATGATTTGGATATTTTTTTATAACCTAACCCTGACTTGTACTTCTCAACAACATTATCCCTTACTTGTTTCGAGAGTTCCTAGGTCTTCATGGCAGTGTTTGGTTAGTGGTGCCCTTGCTTAGGTGTTGCAGCCTCTGGTGCCTTTCAAAAAAGGCGTGTATATGTAATGACAGATCATGTGACACTTAGATTGCACACAGGTGGATATCATTTTACTAATTATGTGACTTCTGAATTGCATCAGAGCTTTTATGGGCTTCATAACAAAGGGGGTGAATACATATGCACGTGCCAATTTCCTTTTTTCTATTTCTAAAAAAATAGTTTTATGTATATATTTTTCCCATTTCACCTTAACAACTTAGACTATTTTGTTTCAGATTAACAAATCATTGAATTTAAGGCTGTAATGTAACAAAATAGGTAAAAAGTCAAGGGGGGTGAATACTTTTGCTGCCCCCCCCCTTGCGAACATTATATATAATATACAGTATATATATATATATATATATATATATATATATATATATATATATATATATATTGAAGAGTGAAGCAGCCGTGAATGTCCAGTAATTTAGTCATTTAGTAATTATTAATCCATATATATATATATATATATATATATATATATATATATATACATAGATTAATAATGAGTATTGCAATATAATTTGATACCTTTTGTATTGGACAAACGTCTTATTTATAATGACGAGCTTTCGAGAGGCTTAACCTCACTTTACCAAGTCTCAAGTAATACTACATGAGATGGAACCCTCAGTTTGAATAATAACAGCAGATGCAGATAGAGTGGAAACAGCATCTGACATTATCAGGTAAATACATATATGGGGAATAAACACAACATAGCAAAGGAAACATATATACACATATACATCAATATATACATGAAAAAGCAGAGCACTGTAGTCCACAGTGATATCTTTCCTGTTGGACAAACACCTCACTAAGAGCGCTAAGTCTGTTATAGTATAAGAAGAAGGAAAAAATCACATGAAATTCTGATAATGTGTTAGAAAGCCAAGTCTATATTAAGTCATGTGTTTTTAGAGTTGAAGAATGTGATCATCTTTATTTCAAATGCTTTTCTCTCTTTTAAATTTTCCTCTGAGTATTTTGACTTTTAAGTTTTGGATGGAGTGGTCATTCTGGCTAAAATGGTGTCCTACTGGGCTACAATAACTGCCTTCATTATGTTTTCTTATTGAATGCCTGTGTAAATTCATCCTTAAATGCATTTTTTGGCCGGTTTCTCCAACAGCCTGTGTCACATAAAGTACATTGTATCATATAAACCAGATTTGACGATGTACATGAATATGATCCTTTGATGTTATAGGTTTGGTTGTTTAAATGCAAGGATAGGAGGTTTTGGGAATATGTATTTTAATTCAGTATCTTCAATTAGTGATGGTTGTAAATCTTTGATTATTTTTCGAATTTTCTCTAAAATTGGATGGTATGTGGTCATTAGAGGTATACGTGAAGTAGTTTCTTTTGTTTTGTAGTTTAATAGGTGTTCTCAGGGTATTTTGATTTTTAGTGGTTATTTTTTGGGTAATAATACGGGGTTTGTAACCCTTTTGTTTGAAAGATTCAGACAGTGTTTTTAAATTTTAATCACGGTCTCCAGTGTTTGAGCAAATACGATGGTATCTAATAGCTTGATTATGGATGATGGCTTGTTTGGTGTGGGAGGGATGGAAACTGGAGCTGTGTAGGTATTTACATCTGTCTGTAGGTTTCCTATATATAGATGAGTGGAGAGTGCCATTGGTGATGGATATAGTAGTGTCTAGAAAGTTTACCTGTTCTGTGGAGAAATCCATTTTAAGTTTTATAGATGAATGGAAGGTATTGAATGAATTATGAAAGTCTCTGAGTTTGCTTTCTCCTTCTGTCTAGATGATGAACAGATCATCTATGTAACAGTAGTATTTGTATGGTTTGTAAATGGATACAGATAAGAATGTTTCTTCTAGATTGGCCATAAATAGATTTGCGTATTGTGGAGCCATTTTGGTACCCATGGCAGTCCCCATCATCTGTAGGTAGGTATCTTGGTTAAAAGTAAAATAGTTGTGGGTAAGGATATATTCAATTAGTTTAACAATAATATCAGGGCCATATTTATTGTTTTGCTTGTTCGTTGAAAGAAACCTAAAGCATACCTTAGTGCCATCTTTGTGTGGGATATTACTGTAAAGAGACTCTACATCCATAGTAACAAGTAGTGTGTTAGCAGGTAGGTGTTTAATCTGACTGAGTTTGTTGAGAAAGTCAGTGGTGTCTTGTATATAGCTACTGGTGTTACTAACTAATGGTTTAAGGATGTTTTCAACAAATCCAGATATCTGTTCAGTTCAGTCAGTGTGTCCATACCTGTAACAATTGGCCTCCCTGGGTTGCCTGGTTTGTGGATTTTTGGCAGTAGGTAGAAAGTCCCAGTTGTAGGATTGGCAGGGATGAGTTGTTCTAATTCCTGATGTATATTTTTAGGGAATGTTTTGAGGAGTTTCTTAAGTTGAAGAGTATATTCTTCTGTAGGGTCCTGGTTCAATTTCTTGTAGTAAGTATTGTCTGACAGTTGTCTGTTGGCTTCATTTATATAGTCCTGAGTATTCATGATAACAACTGCACCTCCTTTGTCTGCCGGTTTGATGGTGATGTTGGGATTGTTTTTTTAAAAACTTTATGGCAGTTCTTTCTGATGAAGTAAGATTGTGCAAGTCTCTTTTATATTGTGTTGTTATAATGGATGCAGTTCTTAGGCGAAAACTTTCTATATAACTGTCCAGTTTGATGTTATGACCAGGTTGTGGGTTGAAATGTGTATTTTTTGTCTTGTAACAGTCTAATGATGTTGTGGTATGTCCCTTGTTGTAGAAAAATTCTGCCAGTCTTAATCTCCTGAAGAATTCTTCTATGTCCGAGTATAGTTGAATTTTATCTGGTTTTATGTCTGGACAGAAAGACAATGCTTTGGAGAGAACAGAGGTCTCTGCTTGTGATAGTTGATGGTTTAAGTTTTTTTTTTTGAGATCTATATGTATTTACCTGATGATGTCACATGCTGTTTCCACTCTATCTGCATCTGCTGTTATTATTCAAACTGAGGGTTCCATCTCGTGTAGTATTGCTTGAGACTTGATAAAAAAAGGGGGGTTAAGCCTCTCAAAAGCTCGTCATTATAAATAAGACGTTTGTCCAATACAAAAGGTATCAAATTATATTGCAATACTCATTATTAATCTATGTATATATATATATATGGATTAATAATTACTAAATTACTATATATATATATATATTTTTATTTTTATTTTTTATTTATATATATCACATATTATAATAGTCCAACAGCGAGTCGTCGTCACGCTGTTTGCGAGCTCGCAAAACGAGCTCGCAAGAACTGCATCCCTCGGCTGTGTTTGTCTGCAAATGCGGAGGTGGAGGCTCAAAGGCGCCTCACACGCGGTTTAAAACACACACACACGCACGACTTAGAAAAAAAAAACGACCTTGGAACCAACCTTAACGGCAGAAACACGCGCACGAAAAATACGACCATAACGGCCGAACCTCGAGCACCTAAAAACAGTCAGAACACACCAAATACTCACAAAATGTACATAAAGCTTACTCATAGCAAGGGGGGGGGGGTCATCCAGGACCTCTGAAAGTTACATAGTTACATAGTTACATAGTAATTAAGGTTGAAAAAATACTTTCAGTCCATCAAGTTCAACCTGTTAAGATCTCCTCTGATCTGCAATATGCGGATTAGTTATTAATTAAATTATTGATTAAATAATTATTAATAGTATAGTATTGGAGAATGAATAAAGAGTTAGTCCATCAAGTTCAACCTTTTTAGATCTCTATTGATCTTTTTAATTTGGACTATTTATTATTATTGTTAATTGTTAATTATTGTTAATTGTTGTTAATTGATCCAGAGGAAGGCAAACATAAAAAAAAAAACCCCATTGAAACTTTGCCAATTGTCTCATAAGGGGAAAAAAAGCAAAATTCCTTCCTGACCCCAGAAACTGGCGATCAAATTTCTCCCTGGATCAATATTCCTTGCTAGTTATCTAGGATAGCCTTGAATGCCCTCTTTATTCAGAAATATATCTAACCCCTTTTTGAAGTTGTCTATCGAATTCGCTGTCACCACCTCCTTTGGTAGAGAATTCCACAGTTTAACCACCCTAACTGTGAAGAACCATTTTCTTTGTTTAAGGTGAAATCTTTTTTCCTCTAACCTCAACGGATGTCCTCTTGTCAGTTGAAAATCTCTTGCTACAAAAAGTTCACTTGACAAAGCCTTATATTGACCCTGGATGTATTTAAATAACGTAATCATATCTCCTCTTAGACGCCTTTTTTCTAGCGAAAATAAGTTTAATTTTGTTAGTCTTTCTTCATAACTTAGCCCCTCCATTCCCCTTATTAGTTTTGTAGCCCTTCTCTGTACTTTTTCCAGCTCTAAAATGTCTTTTTTGTGAGGTGGTGCCCAAAATTGTACTCCATATTCCAAATGAGGGCGTACTAGAGATTTGTATAGTGGCAGAATTATATCTTCTTCCCTGGCTTCTATACCCTTCCTAATACATGCTAATATTTTATTTGCCTTTGCAGCCACTGCTTGGCTTTGAGCGCTGTTAGCTAGGTGGTTGTCCACTAGTACTCCCAAATCCCTTTCAATATCTGATACCCCTAGATTTGCTCCATTAAGATTATAGATTGCTTGGCTATTGTTCCTTCCCAAATGCATAACCTTACATTTATTTGTATTAAATCTCATCTGCCATTTAGCCGCCCATTTCTCTAATTTATGCAAATCCTTTTGTAGGGAAAGTACATCATTATCTGATTTTATTACCTTGCACAACTTAGTGTCATCAGCAAAAATGGAGACACTACATTCGAGTCCTACTTCAATGTCATTAATAAATATGTTAAAAAGGAGAGGACCCAATACTGAGCCCTGTGGAACCCCACTTATCACATTAGACCAATCGGAGTATGTTCCATTTACAACAACCCTTTGCTTCCTGTCTTTTAGCCAGCTCTCGATCCATGAGCAGATATTTACTGCAATTCCTGTATCCCTTAGTTTGCTCACTAGTCTTCCATGTGGCACTGTATCAAATGCCTTTGAAAAATCTAAAAAGACTACATCCACTGAGTTGCCCTGATCCAAGTTCCTACTAACCTCCTCATAAAAACTAATTAGATTGGTCTGACACGACCTTTCCTTCATAAATCCATGTTGACTGCTACCTATGATCCTGTTCAAATAGACATATTCTTGTATTCTGTCCCTTATTAACCCTTCTAAAAGCTTCCCAACTACAGAAGTGAGGCTCACTGGTCTATAATTCCCCGGATTTGCTCTAGATCCCTTCTTAAATATAGGTATCACCTCTGCTTTTCTCCAGTCATCTGGTAGAGACCCTGTAGTGAGCGAGTCTTTAAAGATTAGATATAATGGTTTGGCTATTACAGAACCCAGCTCCCTCAGTACCCTTGGATGTATTCCATCAGGACCTGGGGCTTTATTAACATTTATTTTCTCCAACCTCTTTTGTATTTCTTCCTGCGTTAACCAATTATTTAGTGAAGGTAGTGTAGCCCCATTATGTTGCAGTGTCCCAACCACTGGTACCTCCCTTGTGTAAACCGACGAAAAGAACCTATTTAGCTCATCTGCCTTTTCCTGGTCACTAATTATCAGATGGCCTGTGTCACATTGTAATGGTCCTATCGATTCCTTCCTGGCCTTCTTCCCATTAATATATTTATAAAATATTTTAGGGTTAGTCTTACTTTCCATTGCAACTGACTTCTCATTTTCTATTTTAGCCAGTCTAAAAGCCCTTTTGCAAGCCTTGTTGATTTCCTTATAGTCACATAAAGATGCCTCTGTTCCCTCCTTCTTGTATAATTTAAATGCATATTTCTTTTTCCTCATCATGATCTTTAAGTCATTGTTAAGCCACATGGGATGTGATTTACTCCTATTTATTTTATTTCCACATGGTACATGCTGATGAGTATGTTTATTTAGTAAGGATTTGAATGTTGTCCATTTATTTTCAGTATTCTTCCCTGTAAGTTCTTTGTCCCAGTCTATATGTTGTATTGCTGCCCATAGCCCATTAAAGTTAGCCCTTTTAAAATTTAGAGTTTTTGTTGGCCCCTTACAACTTTGTTTTTTGTATTCAATCTCAAATGAGACTGTGTTGTGATCACTGTTCCCCAAGGGTTCCCCTATTTTTACATTTGATATTATATCAATATTACTTGTGATGACTAAATCCAAGATGGCCCCATTTCTAGTAGGTTCTTGTATTACCTGGGCTAGATAATGATCCCTGAGTGTACTCAAGAACCTGCTCCCCTTAGCTGAGCTGCTGGTCTCGTTTATCCAGTTTATATCAGGGTAATTAAAGTCTCCCATTATTAGAACTTGCCCATGCTTAGCTGCATTTCCAATCTGTAACAATAATTGTATTTCCTCACTTTCAGCTATATTTGGGGGTTTATAGCATACTCCCACCAATATGCATTTAGAATTAGCTCCTCCACTATTTAGCTCAACCCACAAGGATTCAATGATGCCGTTAGTGCCAGCATAAATATCTTCTCTAACTATAGGCTTAAATTCAGGCTTAACATAAAGACAGATCCCTCCTCCTCTTTTACCATTTCCCCTATCTTTCCTAAATAGGTTATAACCATCCAGATTAACAGTCCAGTCATGAGATTCATCCCACCATGTTTCCGTAATGCCTATTAAGCCCCATTTTTCTTGTACTGCTAATATTTCTAGCTCATCCATTTTCCCAGGCAAACTTCTTGCGTTTGCAATCATACACTTTATATTGCTATGGCTCTGCTGATGTGAAGTGCCTGCCACTGTATTTGAGGCCCCTATTAATATCTCCCTACTTTCTATTGTAACCCTCCCCCCTTCTCCTCCCCCATGGGTAAATAATTCATCCCTTTCCCTCTCTACCCTATTTACCCCAATACTTCTATATAGTCCCTCCCCCCACCTACAAGTTTAAAAACTCCCCCAGCCGTTCTACCATCCTATTCCCTAGCACAAAAGCGCCCTCATCATTAAGGTGCAATCCATCCCTGCTATAGAGATTGTACCCAAGTGAGAAGTCAGCCCAGTGCTCTAAAAACCCAAAACCCTCTGCACTGCACCACTTTTTTAGCCACGCATTAACCTCCCTAAGCTCCTTCTGCCTCCCTGGGCTAGCACGTGGCACTGGTAGTATCTCAGAAAATACTACCTTGGAGGTCCTTGCTTTAAGCTTATTCCCTAATTCTCTAAAATCATTCTTTAGGACGCTCCATCTTCCACTAACTTTGTCATTGGTACCAATGTGTACCAAGACCGCCGGTTCATTACCAGCCCCTCCCAATAATTTATCCACCCGATCCACAACATGCCGAACCCGAGCACCCGGGAGACAGCAAACTGTTCGATTGCTGGGATCTGGGTGACAAATTACCCTGTCTACCTTCCTAATAATAGAGTCCCCTACCACCAAAACATGTCTGTTGCTCTGCCTATTCTGCCCTCCCTCTTCTCCAGTAGAGCTGTTCGCCCGGCTGTTAGAGGGAACAGCTCTATCTGGCATTGCCATTCCTGAATGGACATCGCCAACAGTTTCACTCAATCTGGCAAATCTGTTGTTGTTTGCCAACTCAGAACTGGCCTGCCTCCTCCTTTACCCTCTGATTCCCCTTCTAACTGTAACCCAGCTACCTCCCTGGCCATCCTCACTAGCCCCAGCTCCTCCCTCCATACTAGGCCCAGCTAAACTGTGCTCCGTGAGCACCAACTCCCTTTCCAGTGGAGCAATATCACTAAGTGCTGCAATTCTCCTCTCCAGATCTTCAATTTGAGCTTCCAAAGAGGCAACATGCTCACACCTGTCACAGAGGTATGGACCCTGGATCATCTGTTCCAGTAGTGCATACATTTGACAGGATGTACACTGAATAAGGTTGCCACTGGACTGACTCATAATTATTATTATTGTCTACGAAATTTCAGTGGGAAAAATAAAGAATATAATATAATATATTTATATAAAGTTTTCCTCCTTTGCACTATAAATCTGCCCTCCCTTTTCTTTGAAGGCCCTCCTTTTATTTAAACTCCTAGGCTTTTACTAGAATTGCACTTGATACTGAAAATGTTCGCAAGCTCACAAGTTCCCCTTCTCCGGTTTCTATTAACTTCTGCCTTCTCGCCTGGGCACAATTAGTGCACTCTGCAATTTATCAGCCTTTACTTGTAAGGTAAATCCACTTGTAAACAGGCCCCAAACCAGCTCACAAATCCTTTATCCTAGTTTAACAGTCAAGCCACACCCCTCTTACCTGGGCACACTTAGTGCACTCTGCAATTTATCAGCCTTTACTTGTAAGGTAAATCCACTTGTAAACAGGCCCCAAACCAGCTCACAAACCTTTATACAAGTTTAACAGTCAAGCCACACCCCTCTCACCTGGGCACAATTAGTGCACTCTGCAGTTTATCAGCCTTTACTTTTTAAGGTAAATCCACTTGTAAACAGACCCCAAACCAGCTCACAAACCTTTTATACAAGTTTAACAGTCAAGCCACACCCCTCTCACCTGAGCACAATTAGTGCACTCTGCAGTTTATTAGCCTTTACTTTTTAAGGTAAATCCACTTGAAAACAGACCCCAAACCAGCTCACAAACCTTTTATACAAGTTTAACAGTCAAGCCACACCCCTCTCACCTGGGCACAATTAGTGCACGCTGCAGTTTATCAGCCTTTACTTTTTAAGGTAAATCCACTTGTAAACAGACCCCAAACCAGCTCACAAACCTTTTATTCAAGTTTAACAGTCAAGCCACACCCCTCTCACCTGAGCACAATTAGTGCACTCTGCAGTTTATTAGCCTTTACTTTTTAAGGTAAATCCACTTGTAAACAGACCCCAAACCAGCTCACAAACCTTTTATACAAGTTTAACAGTCAAGCCACACCCCTCTCACCTGAGCACAATTAGTGCACTCTGCAGTTTATCAGCCTTTACTTTTTAAGGTAAATCCACTTGTAAACAGACCCCAAACCAGCTCACAAACCTTTTATACAAGTTTAACAGTCAAGCCACACCCCTCTCACCTGAGCACAATTAGTGCACTCTGCAGTTTATTAGCCTTTACTTTTTAAGGTAAATCCACTTGTAAACAGACCCCAAACCAGCTCACAAACCTTTTATACAAGTTTAACAGTCAAGCCACACCCCTCTCACCTGAGCACAATTAGTGCACTCTGCAGTTTATCAGCCTTTACTTGTAAGGTAAATCCACTTGTAAACAGACCCCAAACCAGCTCACAAACCTTTTATACAAGTTTAACAGTCAAGCCACACCCCTCTCACCTGGGCACAATTAGTGCACTCTGCAGTTTATCAGCCTTTACTTCTTAAGGTAAATCCACTTGTAAACAGCTCAAAAAGTGAAGTTACACCTCCATTTAAGTCTAAATTCCCGAGTTCAGACACACGAAAATCCCCTAAGCGAGAGAAAAAAACGCTGCTGAAAAAAACGAAAATGAGGCTCAAAGCCCAGCCACGTAGAACTTACCCAAGAAGGGATCCGAGATAAGCTCGGAAACCTGCATTAACCCCACGGTATCCGAGATAAGATCGGAGACCTGCATTAACCCCACATAACCCTCGCAGTGGGGGTCCTGATTGCACGCGATCAGGGACCCCCGCTGCAATGAAAATTCTAAATTCCTGCATTACGGGTCCTTAAAGGACCGTAAAGGTCCCCCATAAGCCCTTCATTAACTGTGTCACTCATGGGGGTCAATACAGACCCCCACAAGCATTTCATTAACCCCCTCACTCATGGGGGTCAATATAGACCCCCATAAGCCCTTCATTAATCCTGTCACTCATGGGGGTCAATACAGACCCCCATAAACCCCTAATTAACCCTGTCATTCATGGGGGTCAATATAGACCCACATAAGCCCTTCATTAACCCTGTCACTCAAGGGGGTCAATAGAGACCCCCATAATCACTCAATTAACCCCCTCACTCATGGGGGTCAATACAGACCCCCATAAAACCTTAATTAACCCCATCACTCAGGAGGGTCAATACAGCCCCCCATAAGCCCTTAATTAACCCCCTCACTCTGTCTGTATTGACCCCCATAAACCGCTAATTAACCCTGTCACTCATGGGGGTCCATACAGACCCTCATAATCCTCTATTTAACCCCATCAGTCCCATAAGGGTATATTAAGACCATTATGGGCCTGTTACAACCCAACATTAACCACATAAGTGCCATGACGGTCCTCAAGGACCATCATGACACTAAGTATAAACACTACACTGCACTATACCTCCCCAATAAATATCAACTAAACAGCCTCTACACTAACCTATTAACACCTACACTGCCTACCTACCCCATAATAACCCCCAACACTCTAATTACAGAAAATAAAAAGCCTAAAGACACAAAAAATAAAAAATCTACATTACATAAAATAAAAAACCTGTCACAAAAAATAGTGACAGGTTTTTTTTTTCTGTAGTGGGGGGGGGGGGGGGGGGTTGTAATGTATTTTTTTATTTTCTGTAATGTTCCTTTTTTTATTTTTTGTGACGTATTTTTTTTTTCCTGTAATGTACATGTGTTATTTTGGTCATTTTAGTTTTTTTTATTTTATGTAATGTAGATTTTTGATTTTTGATGACTTTAGTTTTTTGATTTCTGTAATTACAGTGGTGGGGAGGGGGTTATTGGGGGGTAGGTAGGTAGTGTAGGTGTTAATAGGTTAGTGTAGAGGGTGTTTAGTTGATATTTAATGTTTTATTGGGGGGTATAGTGCAGTGTAGTGTTTATACTTAGTGTCATGATGGTCCTTGAGGACCGTCATGGCACTTATGTGGTTAATGTTGGGTTGTAACAGGCACATAATGGTCATAATATACCCTTATGGGACTGATTGGGTTAAATAGAGGCTTATGAGAGTCTGGATAGACCCCCATAAGTGACCGGGTGAAAATGGTGTAGTGCTTACATTTTGGGTCATGAGGGTCCTGGATGATGGCACTTATAGTGTTATTACATGCGTTTATTAGTGTGTTAGAGGGGTCTATATAGTTGAGGCACCCAGTACACTCACATTGTGTGGCAAACAGCATTTCAACACTTTCTTTTATTGACCGTCATTTTTTGACGGGCAAGTCGCTAGTATATATATAATCACCTTCTCTCTCTCACACTCTCCTTCCCTATCCCCCTTCCTTTTCTCTCTCCTTCTGTTTCTCGATCCCTCTTTTTCCCTCTTTCTCAGTCTCCCCATTTCTCTCTATCTCTCCTCTTTGTGTCCTCCCTCTGTCTCTCACCCCTCTATCTCCATCTCCCTCTCTCTGTCCCCCCTTTCTTTCTCTTTCTCTTTCTCCCCTCTCTCTCCTCCCTCTTTCTCTCTCTCTCCAACTATCTTACTCCTCCCTCTTTCTCTCCATCTCCTTCTCTTTCTCTCCCCTTTTTCTCTCTCTCTAGCTCTCCCTCTTCCTATAGCTCCCCTCCACCTCTCTCTCTACTTCTTTCTCTGTCTCTCACACCCACTCTCTTTCACTCTCTAACCTCTCTTTCTCTCCCCCCTCTTTGTCTCCCTCTCTGACTCTCCCTCTCTCCCCATCTCTCTCTCCTATATTTGTCTCCATCTCCCACTCTTTCTCTCCATTTCTCTCACTTCCCTCTCTCTCTCCTATTCTCTTTGTCTCCCCATCTTTACCCCCTCTTTCTCTCTCCCTCTCCTTCTTTCTGTCTCTTTCCATTTATTGTCTCTCTCTCTCTCTCTCTCTCTCACTCTTTCTCTCTTCCCTCTCCCCCTCTTTGTCAGCCTCTCTCTTTCTTTTCTCTCTCTTTCTCAGTGTCTCTCCGTCTCACCCACTCTTTCTCTCTCTACCCTCTCTCTCCACTTTCTTACCCACTTACTCTCCTTCTGCCCTTTCCCCCTCTTTCTGTCTCTCTCTTCCCACTCTTTGTCTCCCTATCTATCTCCTTCTCCTGTCTTTCTCACTCTTTCCCTCTCTCTCACCCTCTTTCTCTTTGTCTTCCTCTTCCTTTCTCTCTCCCCTCCTCTTTCTCTCTATCTCTCCCCTTTTCTCTCTATTTATTCCTGTCTATCTCCTCTCTCTTTCTCTCTCTCCCTCTCTTTCACATCCACTCTTTCTCTCTCTCCCTTCTCTTTGTCTCTCTCTTTCTTTCACTGCCCCCCTCTTTCTCTCACTCCTCTCTCTCCCTTTTTCTCTCTATCCCCCTCTTTCTCTTTGTCTCCCTCTCATATCCTCTTTCTCTCCCCACTCACTCTGCCTCTGCCCTATGTCTTCCTCACTACTTATCTTTCTCTTTTGTCCCTCTATCTGTCCCTCTTCCCACTCTCTTTCTCTCTCTCCTCTCTTTTTGTCTCACTCTTCCTTGCTCTCTCTCCCCTCTCTGTCTCTCCCTCTCCCTCCCTGTTCTCTCTATACACTCTCTCTCTTTCTCTCTCTCTCCCCTCTCTTTGTCTCCCTTTCCCTTTCTCTCTCATCCTGTCTCTCCCTCTCTCCTTTTTTTTATATTCTTTTTTTAACATGCAAAATTACATAAAAAAATACATACATTCATCATACAGTCTAAACACAAAACATAATAAGAACAGTGTAACGGAAGAATGCTATTTAGACAGCCAAATTCTATAGCTATTGAGAGAGGTTAAGTCACTGACCCTCATTTTTTAAAATAAATAGATCCCATTTTAACCATTTATTATTATCCTTAAGAGTATATTTAGGAGATCTCTGGGCAAAATCTCTTTCCAACAATCTATTCCTTTGCAGGTTAGTCAAAATTAGCCTCCATTTCGCGATTTTGCCCTCCTTCCAATTAAGTGAGACCAACCTCTTAACCACCCCTAGTAAATTAATAATTAAGTCCTGAACATATACAAAGTCCTAAACATATAGAAAGTTCCATTTTCCCCACTTAATTATACTGTAGATGGTTGAGAGTTATATTTAACTAAGAGAGAGATTGGCATAATAGGAGACGGGAAGGGTGTTAAGTTAAATTTCTTATTTAGTTGAAACCAGTTTTTAAGACAATGTGTAACAACTATTGGTAGGCTCTTAGTTTTTTAATGTCATCAGAGCTACTCCAAATCGCTTTCACCAGCTCTACACTCCCAACAATGGACTTTTCTATCTCTTCAAATTTCAGATCCTCATTATCATTAGCTAGTCTTAAAATGTGATATAGAGTTACTGCTTCATAATAATTTCTTAAACATGGACTAGCAAGTCCACGTTTAATATATATCCTTCTCAAAACTGACTTTCTAATCCTGAAGGATCTATGTTTATTTATAAACTGATCCAACTGGATTTGAAATCTTTCAAGTAGAGTTTTAGGTGTTAAAAGTGGAATACACCTTATCAGGTAGAGGATTTTCTCCCTCTCCCCATCTCTCTCACTTTCTATTTTTTGTCTCCCTTTCCCCTTTTCTCTCCCTCTCTTTCCCTCTTTCTCTCACACCCACTCTATTTATCTCTCTTTACTCTCTACCCCCTCTCTTTCCCTCTCTTTGTCTCCCTTTCTCTCTCCTCCTCTTTCTCTCCCTCTTTCTGTCTCTCACCTTCTCTATCTTCCCTCTCTCTCCCTTTTTCTCTCCATTTCCCTCTATACCCTTTCTCTTGCTCCCCCTTTCTTCCCTCACTCCTCTTTCTCTCTCTTTTCCTCTCCCTCTTTCTCTCTTCCCGTTCTTTCTTTCCCCTCTCTCTCTTTTTCTGTCTCTCTCTCTTTCTTTCTCTCCCCCTTGTTCTCTCTCTCACCCTTTCCCCCCCTCTCTCTCACTCTTCCTCTCTCCTCCCCCCATCTTTTTCTCTTTCCATCTCTCTACCTCCTCTCTTCTCCCTTTTCTGTATCTCCCTCTCTCTTTTCCCTCTTTTTGTCTCCCCTCTCTCTTTCTCTCCCTCTTTCTTTCTTTCCCTCATCTCTTTGTCTCCCTCTACCTGTCTTTCCCTCTTTTTCTCTCTCTCCCCTCTCTTTCTCTCCCCATCTCCTCACTTCCTTTCTCTCATCTCTTTCCCCCCTCTCTCCCCTTTTTCTATCTCTCTATCCTTTTCTCTCTCCTCCTCTTTTCCCCTCTCTATATCCACTTTCTTTCTCTCTTCTCCCTCTTTCTGTCTCTCTTCCCACTCTTTGTCTCCCTCTCTATCTCTCTATCTCCCCCTTTTTCTCTTTCCCCTCTCTTTGTCTCCCTCTTCTTTTCTCTTTCTCTCCCCCTCTCCATTTTCTCTCTATCTCCCCTCTCTCTTCCCTCTCTTTGTCTCCCTCTCCCTTTTTCTCTTCTTCTCTATCTCTCCCTCTCCCTTTTTCTCCCCTTCTCTGTCTCTCCCTCTTTCTCTCCCCCCTTTCTCTCTCCCTCTCCCCATCTTTCTCTCTTCCCACTGTTTGTCTCCCTCTCCCTTTTTCTCTCCCTCTCGCTTTCTATCTATATCTCTCTCACACACCCACTATCTTTCTCTCTCTTTACTCTCTACCGCCTCTTTTCCTTTGTCTCTCTTTCTTGCTCCTCCTTTTTCTCTCCCTCTTTCTGTCTCTCTCACCTTCGCTATCTCCCCTCTCACTCTTCCCCTCTCTCTTCCTTTTTCTCTCTATTTCCCACTACCCCCTGTCTTTCTCTCTGTCCCCTCTCACTCCCCCTCTTTCTCTCTCCCTCTTTCTCTCTTCCCACTCTTTCTCTCCCTCTCTCTCCTTCTTTCTGTCTCTCTCTCTTTCTTCCCCTTGTTCTCTCTCTCACCCTTTCTCCCTCTTTCTGTCTCTTTTCCCATCTTTGTCTCTCTCCCTTTCTCTCGCTCCCTCTTTCTGTCTCTCTCTCCTTCTCTCTCCTCCCTCTATTTGTCTCCCTCTTTCTCCTTTTTTTTCTCTAACTCCCCTCTTTTTCTCCCCTTTCACCTTTCTCCCTCTCGCTCTCCCCTTCTTTCGCTCTCGCTCTTTATTCCCCTCTTTCTCTCTCTCTCTCTCTCTCCATATTTCACCCCATCTCCCCTCTTTCTCCCTCTCTCTCTCCCTCTTGCTGCCTCTCTTCCCACTCTTTGTCTCCCTCACTAGCTCTCTCCCCTATTTCTTGCCCTCTTTCAGTCTCTCTCCTTTTCTCTCACTCCCTCCTTGTTCTCTCTCTCACCCTTTCTTCCCCCTCCCTCTGCCCCCTCTTTCTTTTTCCATCCCCCCTTTTTCTCTCTCCCCTCCTCTCTCTCCCTATCTTCCCCTCTTTTTTGTATCTCCCTCTCTCTTTCTCTTTCTGTCTCTCCCCTCTCTTTGTCTCCCTCTACCTGTCTCTCCCTCTTTTTCTCTCTCTCCCTCTACATCTCTGCCTCTTCCCTCTGTGTATCCCTCTCTTTTTCTTTCTCTACCATCTCCTCTCTCCCTCTTTCTCTCCCTTTGCCTCACTCCCCCTCTTTCTCTATCCCCCATTTTCTTTTCCTCCCTCTCTGTTCCCCTCTTTTCTTTTTCACAACCACTTCCTCTTCCTGTATCTCTCCCTTCCTGTCTCTTCATCTCTCTCTCCCTTTCTCTATCTCCCCCCCCCCACTTCCCTTACCTGTGTGACCACGCAGTTCAGAAGCTCCTCCCACTTGTGACTCCTCCCACGGGTTGCTCCTCCTCTCCTCCACCGGACTGAAAGCAGGGGCTGTGAACTAGGAGGGAGCCAGGGAGAGGTGCAGGAGGACTAAGGCAGGTGCCACCCAAGGAGGTGCCACCCGGTGTGGTCCGCCCCTGGCGCCATCCCCTAGCTACGTTACTGAGTGCAATGTTTATCCGCGTAAGACAATCACCACTGAAAATTACAAGTGACCATGATGTCAGGGATATAGAAACACACAGAAAACAATTGTTTAGATAATCTCAACTCAAACACTATTTGAGGTGGCGTTGGCTCCACTGGAGGATGAACCAGCTATACCCATAGAAGTGGTGGTTGAGGAAGGTGAAACCAGATAAGAGGGATGTCACTGGAAGCTAGCCCGCCATCAGTAATATGTCATTCAATGGCCAAGTTTGTGCCATGTTCAGCAACTCTACCAAACTTCAACCTTGCATGTATTGGTGCCAGCAACAACCGCCACCTCCATAGCTGTCCTGGTATGGTTATGTTTAAGATTTCGCCAATTGATGTTTATTGTGGAATGTCGTTGAGATGAGATGTTGAGAAGTGCAATGCACATTTATAGTTTCCTCTGTTATATGGAGTGATGTATAGTGAAATTTGAATTCATCAGATTCTGGTTACAGTGGTGTAGTGACCACATGTGGCCCTAGTAGATGCTATGCATCATAATTATTATACAGTATTACATTTAACCCTTTCGGTATCCCCCTTTTTCCAAAACAGCCTCTTGCCCTTCTGCGATCTGCCCACACCACACCCATGATATTAACAAAGTCATATACATTTTTTAGTGTGCTCTGTGTATATAATACAGTTTTGTTATACCGTTATCACTGTTTCTGTGTGTTTTCAATGGGTAAGATTTTGGGACATTAACATACATGACATTTCTGTAACGTTTATATATTTCTAGTTGGATGATCTTCCTGTACACCAATTCCTTCATGCATTTGAGTACTGTAATCATATTCTTGCATGTCACTAATCTTCAGTTAATTGGGACATTTTTATGTTATGGCCAAGTGTTTAGACTTGCAATGTTAACAGTGATGTTTATATCATGATATTATTATAAAACTAGGAAATTGCCTGTCAAAAATGGCAGGAGTAAAATTGTAAGCCTGGCAATGCTGTTTGCCACACAATGCGAGGCTGTGGGCCCTCTGAGCACCTTCGGCGCTCATTGCGAGACGCAACTTTCCTGCGGTCCTTACGAGCCCCACCATGAGCACCTTCGGGGGTTATCGGGTGGCTCGCAATGAGCGCTCATTGCAAGCCTCTCACCCTGTCTACTTTATAGGCGTTGCGCTTGAGTGTTACTGTCTTGGGTTGTGTTACTGGCTTGGGTTAAGTGTTACTGTCTTGTGTTAAATGTTAGTGGTTTGAATTGTGTTACCAGCGTGCATTAAGTTTTACTGGTTAGGGCTCTTTTTTACGTCCTACAGGCTAGTTTTACGTCCTACAGGCTAGTTTTACGTCCTTCGTTTTTTTGGCAGCCATTTTTTTCTCGCTTAGCCAATTTTAGATTTTGAAAAAATGGCAAATATGACTTTAATTAACTTGCAACCTCACTCACAGGCTCCCTGGCTCTCCCACTGTGCTGTGTGTGATTGTGTAAGTTAATTTGAGGCATATTTGTTTTTTCTTTCAGGTCTTTCCAGGTCTTCGGGATATGAAAAGTAATTATGTTTAACTTTGCTGTAACCTGTCCCAAATAACCCATTTACTTTTAGTTTGTGATGTTAGTCCGGTTGACATAAACTGTCTTTCCAATTCCCTACAGCGATCTAACCTGCATAATATGTCCTTCCACACTGGAGTTTTTTTTTGTTTCCATTTTGAAACAATACACTGCTTAACAATCGTGTAAAGCTGAATCATGAAGGCTATTTCAGCTTTGTTGAATTTATCTGGAAAAATATGCAGTATTCCGCTGTAAGCAGCTGGTATAACTGACCTTCCTAGTGCCTCAGAGACATATCCAAAACACTTTAACCACAGTGGTTTAATGCCAGGACAGTCCCACTATATGTGGAATTGATTGCCGCTAGACCCACATCCTCTCCAACATAATTTGTCATCAATCTTATGTGTAATCTGATATAGTTTCACAGGTTCCACGTACCATTTATTGATTGTTTTAAAGTAGGTTTCCCTTTGGGCAGCGTTTTTAATAATTCTATTAGTTCTATTAGTGTTGTTTAAATCTCTTGCCCAATTAGAGGGTGATAACGATCTACCCATGTCCCTCTTCCATGACTTCATACCATTTGGTCGATCCTTGTCCAATTCTACTGAAATTATGTTAAAAATTTTAGAAATCGTATGATCAGGATTTATTATATTTAATTCCAAACTTTTCATTTTGTCCGAATATTTTCCGCTAGATCTTAAAGAGTTAATATGTACCTCATTTGTTTAAAAGTTAACCAATTTTGTAATTGGATTCCTGACTTTTCTTTTATTTGAGGAAAGTTTACTAATTCACTTTTTATACACAAATCTTTTATAATTACGATTCCTTTCTCGCTCCAACTTTTAGACCATGATATATTAAAATAATTAGCCATCATTTTGAGTAGTGTCATACTACTTAAAGAAGAAAGTAATTTGTATTTATTATTTAGTCTTTTCCAGGATCGCAAGATATTCTTAACTATATAAGTTTATTTGGCTATATGGCACGAAGGGTAGTTATGAATATAAATTAAAGCTCTTAACTCTTAACCATTATAACCATTTTAAAGCTTGTGTCAACATTGATGCATCCTGATACACTCTTAACAACGGGTATAAAATCCCGCCTTGACTGAACTTTCTAGCCATTAATTCCCTTTTCAATCTAATATGTATTTTTAGATGAATAAATTTATCAATGAGCTTTGAATTTTTGTGACCCAAAATGAGGGTATTTTACATGGGATGCATCTAAAGATATAATTGACACTCGGGAGTATAGCCATTTTAATGCAATAAATTCTACCTGAAAAGGACAATTTTAGTTCCCTCCAAAATTTCCTGAATTTTATGGTACAGATTCTTGTAATTCTCTGAAATCATTTTATTTATTTCTTCCTTAAAAGTAATTCCTAACAGCCTTATTAAATTGCGATTCGGACAATTCTAAAGGGCTCTAAATAAGCACAGAGCATATTTACAGAAGTTTTTAGTTAGTAAGCTTCTATCTAAAAGCAAAGTCTTCACTAACTAAAAACTTCTGTGAAGAAAATATGCTCTTTGCTTATATAGAGCCCTTTAGAATTAGCCGAATCGCAATTTAATAAGGCTGTAAGTGTTTTATAGAGTTAATTTCCCATTTCTACTTATATTGCTCTTGAAACCATTTTTTATTTTTGTCAGAAATATTAGAAGTCATAATTTCAGTTTTTTGAGGATTCAAATTGTAATTAGACACTCAAACAAATTGCTTGATTGTTCTCATCACATGCGGTAATGAGACCATTGGTCGTGATAAGGTCAATACCGTGTCATCTGCGAACATAGTAATCTTATGCTCTCTCTCCCCCACCTTGCCCCCTATGCGTGGTTAGCGCCTTATGCCTTCCCCCATTGGCTCCATAAGCAATGCGAACAGGGTGGGGGAGAGAGGGCATCCCTGACTTGTGCCGTTGCTAAACATAAAACTATCTGAAACAAAGCCACTGCAAGTAAATGTCACTGAAGGTGCAGAATATAGGGCCCCTATAGCATGGAAGCCAAATTTACCAAAGCCCATCATGTCCAGAGTTGCTTTCATGTACTCCCACCCTACCCTGTCAAATGCTTTTTCAGCGTCTAATGACATGAATAGGGTGGGAGCACCAGAGCTTTTTGCTTTCAACATCAGGTTCATTAGTTTCCTAACATTATCTTGTCCATATCTGCCTGGGATGAAACCTGTTTGGTCGTTTGGAATCAGTTTGTCCAAAAGCTTTTGAATTCTGCTCGCCAGTATCTTTGCGTATAATTTCAGATCGACATTCATTAGAGAGATCGGTCAGTAATTTTCACAAAGCTGTAATTCTTGCTTAATTTGAGGTATCATGATTACATTTACCTTCAGCATCTCTTCTGGAATTGAGCCTTTATCAACAAAATCGTTAAACAGTATTTTCATATATTTGCTCATAGTTGGATAAAATGCTTTATAAAAAGCGTTCGTATAGCCATTGTCATCTATTTTTTACGTTTTTATTTTTAATTTTTTTTGCAAGGATTTGACTAATTTTATTATCATGATAGTGATACCTCTGTTGCCTCCTCCATATTGTTCTATCAGAAAGACATTGATTGATTTTATTTATTTTATTTTGAATTTTTTAAATTTCTCTGGAAGTAATGTAATTTGGGTTTATTTTATTGCTTTGATCTAATATATATTAATTGAATTAATAATTTACATAATGGCAAACCTCTTTGTTTCATTCGTTGTATTTTCATTTTGATCAAAATTCCCAGAGTGAATGCTTTAAACGCACCGCACAACATACCACTAGATGTACCTACTGTATTGATCGTTAATTAAAAAAAATGTCATCATTTCCTTTTCCAGGAATATTTTCTTTTTTTCATCTTCCAATAGTGTATCATCCAGTTTCCAGACCGGTCTTCTATTTTGAATATTATCTAATTTTATTTTTATCATGATATGGGCATGATCTGATACTGTAATCTGACCTATCTCGGTTTTATGTTCATACCTAAAGTGTCCATAAGGACCAGATCTATTCGTGAATAAGCCTTGTGAGTTTGAGAAAAGCAGGAATAGTCCCTCTGATCGGGATGAAGCTCCCTCCAGACGTCATACATATTATTATCTTTTATTGGTCTCAAGAATTGTTGTGAATGTTTCCGCAACTGTAAAGTATTTTTGATCTTTCTTTGGGATTTTCTATCTAGGTCTAGATTGATCATCAAATTAAAATCTCTGGACATTATAAAGGCACCCTGAGCATATTTTTTAATTTTGTTGAACATCCGCTTTATAAATGGTAGCTGTTTTACATTTGGAGCATACATATTCTACGCAACGTGCTTGATGACATCACCATGCATGCCGCCGTCCTCCTCCAGCCATTTAGAGCCCTTCAATATTCAAAAATTGGCACAGTGGAACGCATATGCGTTCTAAAGCAAGCCAAAACCGAAACCATGTAATGAATGGGATGACATTATACTCATACATCAGGAGGATCTACAGATGAGCTGATGTGGACATAGGACACGTGGAAGGTGTTGCCTATGCACCTATATATGTATATGAAATACCTCTTGTTTAGAGGGCAATAAATGTGAGTGTGCATTTGTTATTTTAGTTTGTTTTATATTATAGATTTCATTGAATGGCACTAGGAAGTGGTGTGCGCGCTCTTCAGTGTTTTGTTTTCTGATTTTTTCACATCTGTCACTTTCAGTTACACTTCCTCTAACGCTTTCATTTCTTATTGAATCTACAATTTGCATGCATCACATGCTGTTCGGTAAACATAATCACACAACATAATTCTCATAACTGGACAGTTAAATGGAAGGGTTATAACCTTTTTAGGAGAGTTTGGGACAATGGTAAAAGAGCAAGTTTTGACCATAACAAAGTTTATTTTTTCATGAAAAAATATTAAATAAAACCTGTTTAAAATTCATTGAAACTAATTCTAAATGCATTTGACATACAATAGTCTGTTAGAGAGTAAACCCCAAAGAGTAGTTAACCTTTAGAATATGTTCTTGTGTTCTTTCTGTTGCAATAAGGGATAAACATATTTTCATTTGCCTTTGTACTGAATTTAAAGCCTATAGAAAGAGAAGATATTTATGTTGGAACTAGTAAAAATGTTGAGGCCATGTGAGTAGAAATAAATTGTGGTGGCACAAGTCCTAAAAGTATTGCTAAGAACATGTTAAAAAATCCCCATATATAAATGAAAGTCAGAAACTGTAATTACTGCTACAAATTGGAAAAGCAGCTAAGCATAGTGAAGGTCCAATAATGGGAGATGTTAACTACCCTGAAATAAACTGGATGAATGAAACCAGAAGTTCAGCTAAGGAGATTAGTTATTTCAGTAGACTGAGATCATTATAGAAGAATCTACTTGAAATCTTGGAGACAGTCATCTCAAATAATATTGATATAAAATAAAATATCGAAGTAGTAACTGCATTTCAAAAATAAAGTCTAAGTCTAAGTGCAGCCATAAGCATATAGACTGGGACAAAGAACTGGCAGGCAAAAATAAAGAAAACAGGCAACATTTATAGCTTTAATAAATATGCATACATATCAGCACATACCATGTGGAGTTAAGTGAAACATAATTAAATCATGACCAATATGGCTTAACAATGGTTTAAATATGAAGATAATGAGTAAAAAACAGGCACTACAATTATATAACAAAGCTGGAATAGGCAGGCTAAAATAGAAAATGAAAGGGAAGGAGACTAAAACTAACCCCAGATATTTTAATGGGGAAATGGCTAAGAATCTTAAAATGTGAAACAGACCGACTGATAAATAGTGACCAGCAGATGAGCTAAATAATCTAATGGTTGAGACACTGTAACAAAATAGGGCTGCACTAAATTCAGCAAATTTTTCATAATGCAGGAAGAAATCCAAAAAAAGACTTGAAAAGATAAATGTTAATAAAACACCTGGTCCTGATGGTATACATCCAAGGGTACTTAGGGAACAAAAAATAATCTTGTAAATCTTACGAATACACACCCAGGGGGGGGGGGTTCGCCAGAGCTCTCTAGTTCTAATGCGTGCAAGCAGCCTGCTCACAGGAGACTCTGATTCTGAATCTCAGTAGTCTTCATAGCAATGCTGTGGAATGGTACTCACTAACTGATGAAAATGCACTACACTAGACTTTACATCCCCCTTAACCTTGTCTATCTATACAAACCCCTTTCCATGGCAGGGGAGGGTTTAAATAATAATAAGAATGAATGTAGGGGTTTATAACCCCTCTTCTTATGACCTGCTATACCCTATGAGCCGAGTATCCTCCAGGATTCCCCTTAAATTCCTGATACCCTCTATGAGCTCGGTATCCCTCTGAATTCCCCTTTATTACCAGCTACAACCTATGAACCCAGGTATTAACCCTTGATTGGATTTTGCCTTAATATACTAAACTATATGCATGGGGGACTGATGGCACACATAGTAATAACCCCTATTCTATGAGGATCCTTATCGACTTGTGTGGTACCATAGTAGTGGATATTAAGGGAGAACCCGGGAGGGATAGCCTGGCTCATAGGGGTAGAGTGTATTGAGGAAGCATTCCAGAGGATCCCCTGAATCATAGGAGGTAGTGGTATTAAACCCTTAATTGTATTGGATTGGAACAATAAACCCTCACAGCCGCCACATGTTTGGTGTTGATAAGGATATTAGTGATTAGCACTATTGGAGAATTCCAAGGTAATGTAGGCAAGCTAAAATATAGCAGTATAATCCTAATTTATAACCATGGATCACCCATTTAATCAGCAGTGTAATCAATATGAGAATATGTTAGAGGAGATGAGTACGGACACCTTTTAATTCTGATCACTAGTATCTTCCCCACAAAGCAACCATAATTAAATGCTAAATCTTGGAATAGATAAATAAACCAACTACATCTATTATTGAAGATAAAATGTAACTTTCATTGAGTCAGAATATAAAAGAAACCATACATGGGGTTAGGAACTGGGGTGTAAAATATTGGATTGTTGATTTACACTAGTGGTCGTGTATAAAAATGCAAGATTTGGAAAGGTTTATCAGGACTGGTCAGTCATTTGGCTGCTGAATATCTGTTGCATATAAAATAGTCACAGTATAGTTAAAAAGTCAGAGAAGTGCAGATAATATACAGTATGCAGTACAACCAATTCCTATTTGCACAGCAGGTAGATAGATACCTTAATAATTACTGTCTCAGTGTGATAACATCTATACATACAGTAATAAATACTTTTAGGAGTATTGGTGGAGGTGGAGATAGCAGTGGAGCAAGGATTTACCTCTGTGGCCCTATCTAGGCATGTTATAGCAGAATTGCCCCAATAGGCAATTAACTAGGGGTACCCGCTATTTAGCCCTTATTAATGTACATCCAGAAACCCTGTATTAGGCTGTCTGGGACTAGTCCTCTCTACTCCACTTATTATTATTATTATTATTATTATTATTGTTATCTTTATTTATATCACGCCAACATATTCCGTAGCGCTGTACAGGGGGTTAGTAGTATTAGTATTAGTATTAGTAGTTAGGAGTATTCCCTAAATCGTTTCCCCCCGCATGAATTACCAAAATTTCTGGAGGAGGAAAAACCTTAGCATAATCAACCACCATAACTAAAATTTGTTCCCATTTTAAACCCTGAACCCCAAACCATTTAAACAATGCAGCTTCCTTCGAAAAACCCATCTGGTGATCTTCCTTCGAAATTGATGCAAATATATATAAGAATGCCCCACAATCCATACTTGCAAAGGCAAACCTGGAAAAACATTATACACTCAATCAGTATAATGGGAATGATAATTTAATACAGATTACAATCCAATTAACACAAACAAAGTTGTCGGGGCAGTATGCTATACCCAGTTTGCTCCCTAGCCTCCACCACTGTTGAGGAAAATGTGTTGGTTCTTTGTCTGCTGCGGAGGCCAATCGCCTGAACTTTTCCCAATTGAAACGCGACAATGCATCCGCTACGACATTCTTCACCCCTGATATATGTGATGACTTAACCATTATATTAAATTGCAAGCATCTCAAAACAAATTGCCTTAGCAACCTGACAACCGGAAGCGAAGAATTAATGGCCTGTACTACACTCAAGTTATGACAGTGAAACAAAAGACTTTTATTCCTTAGGCTATGTCCCCACAACAAAATGGCCACCACTATAGGAAATAATTCCAAAAAAGTGAGATTTTTTTGTTAATGCCTGAGCACACCACTTTCCACCAAAATAAATGCCAAAACCCTTAGAACCAGCTGCATCTGTATACAACTCTAACACCTCATTAGCCACAGGATCTGACAGTATCAGTGTAAACCCATTAAAGTGCTTAAGAGCTTCATAACATATATGCAAACTGCCCTACATTCCCCTAAAATTCTTATGTGGTGATGTGCCTGTGTCAAACCTGCTGTGGCCAAGAACAGACGCCTGGAGAATATCCTGCCTATTGGAATAACTCTACACGCAAAGTTGAGTTTGCCTAGCAACGACTGCATTACCTTCACTTTTATTTTTTCTAGCCGTCTTAACTGCTAACACAGTGTTCCACAAATCCATAATCTTGTCCCAAGGCAACCTACAAAGAAACAGAATCAATTTGAATTCCTAAAAAATTCAAGGAAGTACAAGGACCCTCCGATTTTTCCTCTGCTATTGGAATACCAAAATCAGCTGCCATACTAAAAAAAGCCTGTTGTAAAGTCTGGCAAACTGCAGTACCAGCTGCCCCCACAAATAGAAAATCATCTAGGTAGTGGGCCACCGAGAAAAAACCTGCCAACCTTGTTACCACCCAGTGCAAAAAAGTGCTAAACTTTTCAAAATAAGCACATGAAACAGAGCACCACATAGGCAAACACAAATCCACAAAGTACTTACCCCATATGTGGCACCCCAGTAAATAATGAGAATCCGGGTGAACCGGCAACAACCTAAATGCAGACTTTATATCCACCTTGGCCAACAACGCAGCCCTACCGGCTCTTCTCACCAACTTAATTGCCTGTTTAAAAGGCGTATAATGTACAGAAGAGATATCCTTATCTATCCCATCATTAACTGAAGATCCAGTAGGGTAAGACAAGTGATGTATGAGCCTAAAACCACCTGCTTCTTTTTTAGGAACTAAACCTAATGGTGACACCCTCAAATTATCAACCAGCTTGTTTCAAATGGTCCCGACATTTTTCCTCTTTCGACCTCAACCATCAACTTTTTCCATACCTCGTGAGGGTTATCCTGTTCCGATTTTAGGTTGAGTGGCTGACCCTTTGAAAGTTCCACCACTGACGGAATAACAATACTATTACTGAAATTTGACAACAATAACTGCGCATCATCCCACCTGCCCACCAATTTACCATACTGGTTTAGCCAACCCTCCATCTTTTCAAGCACCTGCAAAATTGGGCTCCTCCCCTTTTGCAGGTGCCTTTCCTTGCTTCCTGGACTTTCCTTTTCTAAAGCATCGGAAAAGAGGATGCAAATTCCCACAATCTGAGCACTCGTGTCTAAATCTGCACGATCTTCCCCAACTACAAGAACCTTCATTAAAAGCGAGAAAAAAAAAACATTTTTTAACCTGACTCATAGGCAACTGCTTGGATCCTAAACCCGTATTAGCTCGCAAAGGAGTCACTATTTTTCACCAAACACCCATATCCCGATCATTCCACTGCATATCAGGCCTGACTGCTAACTTCTGCCTAAAATTCTCATCATTGGCCCACCAAGCTAAACCACCATATGTCCAATGAATAAACTCTATTTCATGGAGGTAACAAAAGAGAGCTGAACAATATTCCGGCTTCTTCTCCCCTACTATACTGGCAAATATAACATAAGCCTGCAACCAGTTACAAAAGGTTTTAGGGATTTTTATTTTCTCTCTTAGAATCTTTCTTCTTTTCATCTTGCCTAATTTCAATAAAATTATCTAATGGGAGCAGTGAAAATAACTCTATAACTCCTGTTTCCACATTTTCTATTTTACCTCTTTTGAAACATGCTCACCTACGGGCCCAATAGAGCACATTGCTGACTTTTTCATTACTGTATCAGCAACCCTGATTACCAAATCACCCTCACCTTCCTTGGAATTAACCTTGACTGACGTACTGCCACCTTCTATAGACCCTACCTCCACCTCCGGGACTATTACTCCCAGAGCTACCGGATTATTAAACTGGCCCCCTTGAGCGCTCCCCACTGCCTTTTGCCTAACCCACGCTTGCCCAGGGTCAACACTGTGTGTACTCTCCAAACTCCTTAACCAATTCCTTAAACCCTTAACCAAACCCTGAACCGTAACCTGCTCTGTGTTCCTAACAGTATCTAGTTTGTTATTTCTGGACTCAACAATTTGCCTCCTGTCTGTGGCTGACGAGGGGGCTGTCTGGCTGGACCCTGTAGGTTGCCTCCTGTCTGTGGATGACGAGGGGGCTGTCTGACCGGACACTGCAGGCTCTCTACTCCTATCTCTGCAGCTGCCCCCAGCTTGACTAGTGGAAGGGCGTTGATCCAACCTGTCCGACGTTCTTTCCCTGCTATCATATCTTGACTGATGTAACCTCCTATCATTCCTGGAAGGCAGTTCATATCTTGACTGGTGTACCCTCCTTTCATCCCTGGAAGGCAGCTCCTGCTCCAGCATTCTGTCTTTCCTGAAATCAGAAGATCTCCCTTCCATTCTCTTTCCCCTGCTCCTCTGCTCACCTCGGCCTGTAGATCGAGACGGTGATCCTTGACCTGAACATGGACTCCTTCTGGGTAATGAATAATCTCTGCCCCTGGGGATGCAGCCAGACTATTCCTGCTTCCTCTGGACTGAGACCTCCTGTAATAGTAATCACAAGGATCATTGTGCCTATGGTCCTTACCCCTTCTATGAGTAACATCCAGAGGCGTCTTTCTCCACGGTCCTTCCTGCAAATCCATTATGGATCGTACATACCAATAACTACCCTGCACTGGGCCCGGTCAAATGCCCTTTCACCTATGCTGTCTCCAGGGCTCCCTTTATCATGGGAACAAAACTTGCAATGGTTTACAGCTATTCCTGTTTATACTCTCAAAACTTTATGAGTTCCTGTTTTCAGAATATCAAGCAAAATAATTTGCTCCAAATTGAAATTGCATGTTGTTAAAGCATTGCATTTTGTTAACTTTTTAAAAAGTGCATTAAAAGCTGCCAATGCAGCACTAAACAAATAATCAAATAATTAAAAAAAATACTCTATGAAGTACATACAAGTTGCAACCAATGACTATCAATCTCTTTAGCCGTCCTCCACAGCCTGGATATACAACTAGTTGAGTAAGAAATGGCCATGTTCTTGATCTATTTAAATCAGTGGTGGGTAACCTGGTCCCTACCACCCACTAGTGGGTGATTCAAGCTTTCATTGAGAGACGTGGTGAGTGATGTTACACGCCGGAGACCTGCAATACCACTCTTGGCTGGTTGGAGAGCTGGTGAGAGATCCTAGGGACAAGATCACGATCAGGGTGATACAGGGTGAAACATAGCTAGGGTCATACGATTTATGTAACCAGAAATGGCTGCCGGTGGGCGATAAGTATATTTTACCATCAAAAGTGGGCGGTAGCTGATAAAAGGTTGACTACTCCTGATTTAAATGCATTCACTTCTAAGAAATATAATTTGAACTTAGGCTGCGCATTGTTAAAGAAAAATATTTTTAATTGCCCACATCTTGCTTTGTGCTTAATAGTTTTAATTAATGTTTAAAAGTCACAGTAGACAAAATGTTTTTTGGTGTGCTCATGTATTTCTGTCTTGCGTGTACGAGTTTGCTGTGTCATTTGGTGACGTCAACCACCGGGCCATCCAGATTCTGCAGATACAAATAAGGAAGCCCAGAGTTGGGAAAATGTGCAGGAGACTTCCATTGATTAAACCACATTACTGGAACATCTTCAAGAAAATATATAAACCCTGTTTTATCTGAATGTAGTGCGCACCAGTAGAATTACACTCTGTTTTTGTAATTCTACTTCATTGTACAGTAAAAATAATCTTTTAATTTGGACCAGTTGTTTCACGTTGTCTGATTTCCATAACAGATTCTTGGTGCCGAAAAATCCGGGAGGTGAAAATGACCAGAGGACGAAATCAGGTTTGGAAACCGAGGACAGGAGACCACCGGCGCCTCTAATATGTGAGAACCTTTGTATCTCAATAGCTCTCCTTTCCTCTGATTCCTGAACCCTCTGTCACCTGTCGTAAGTACAACCTTCTAAGAACCTGAAACAACTGTTTTATTTTTTAACATCTTTTGTTATGAATGAGTGAGTGTAGATACTGGTGCATAAAACCCACTGTATCAGTATGCAAGAGGTCCTTTACGGCTTATGATTGGACTGCCCCAAGATGCTGCTCTGCGGACAAAGCCAGTGGGGGAAGTGATGTTCTAAGTAAGAGGACCCTATCGTCCTCAGACATGAATGTTTTCTATCACTCTGAGTTTGTTAAGGTCAAGGTTAGGTCAAGTACCTTAGCGTGGTTTGACTCAGATGATACTTTTTGGGATAGTCTGCCTGCTGTTTCTCATTTGGTTCTGTCGGAAACTTTGGAGAGATCAAAAGTGGGGATTTATAGTGTGGGAATTCTAGTGAGGAAATTTCCCTGACAGCCACAGCTAAAGTGTAGCTAAGAATCGAGAGAGAAGGGTAAGAGTCCCCTCCATCATAGCCGGGCTATGGGAAACGATCTTAGCAAGGGTGATAGTGTGTCACCTTCAAGTAAAGGACGTCCAAAGAGTTCTCCTACCCCACAGGAGAGTATGATTATGGCATGTGGGTCAGCCGGCATCTGCAACAGTGGAGCAAGCTGACTAAGGGAATAGATCTTGGGATTCAAAGGGTGCACTTTTGAATTACCCCGCTGGGAGAATCATAACATCAGTGAGAACAGTAGGGGGGGGGGGCAGATATGTGTACACACTAATGTATGTATGTATATGAGAATTACATGCGTGTATATAGTGTGTCAGTGTGTCTGAACTATTACATATTTGTATCGGTAGGTAGATCTGTGTGTTTGTATGTACATAGTCATGCATGTATAGCTACGTGGATGTGCATGTTTGTTATTGTGTATCTCATGATGTGCATATCTGTGTATTAGTGTGTATTTTGGTACAGTATATGTGTGTACTATGTGTGTACTGATTGGTACGTGTGTTCTACTTGCGTGTTGTTGTATGTATGTGTGGAGCATTTAAATGTGTCCATATATAAAGTATATATGTGTCATTAAGTGATCAGACACACTTTGAATGTTATTCATCCTAAGAAAAGTTTAATGTGTTGACATCTGGTAACGTGTATCTGTGGTCTTGTATAATAATGATAACATTTTTATTTTCTCATAACAGGAGTTATTTACAAAGTGCTGAGTTGCTTAACTTGACCAAGGCATGTGAATTGTCAGAAAGGGAAGAGGCATGTGAATTGTCAGAAAGGATGAATTCAACATTCAAAGTGTGTCTGATCACTTAATGACACATATATACTGTATATATGGACACATTTAAATGCTCCCGACATACATACATCAACATGCAAGCAGAACACACCTTCCAATCAGTACACACATACACACTAATACACAGATATGCACAAGATTACATACACAATAACAAACACTGGGTTGGCATTTCTCAGCGGTTAGACATGTTTGATGTGATAGCTCGGTAGTATTTTATGAGTGAAGTGCAATAAGGTTTTTCTTACGGATCCAAGGAATAGAGCCAATAGTTATGAAAATTAGAGTAGTCATAGTAGTGAAACTGGTGCCAAGTAAAAGTATTGTAACATATAATGTAACATTCTTTGATTGGACAAACATTCAATTTATTGATTACATTTAAAGGTGTATCTAAGTGAGCTGGATGAATACATTTCTGCACTACTGAGGCAAAAAGCAGTTTATTTGTATTCACCACGTCTCAGAAAACATTTTATTTTTATTAATATCTAAAAATCATATAATGGTTATGTTAAAACCTCCTAAACAGGCATCTGCTTCCCCCCAATCAGCATGCAGCATCAGGGGAGTATGCATTCATAATCCAGCTAATTTAGATATGCCTTTAATAAATTATTCATTTGCTAAAATGTAACAGCTAAAAAAATAAGAAAAAAAAGGTAGCAATCTACATGCACAGGAACTTCAGCTATACTGTGTAGGATTTCTTTGCCACAACATTGCTTAAGACAGGCTTCAGGAAATTGAGTTTGTCAAAAACTGCAAGAAAACAGAAGTTGCTTAACATTCAGTTGTTTTACATGTATAATATTTCCACCTTGAATCAACACAATGGTCAAAGGGGTGGGATGAAGTCTTATATTGTATGTTGTAGAAGCACTTTACTCTCAATTATGTTTAAGAACTGTTTCACATAAAGTGATGCCACATCAACTGGAACACTGGAACCTGATGTGAAAAGTTGAGGGATACCATATGTTGCTATGTTACACATAGTTTTTTTTTTGTAACAACTAGGGTAAATGTAATAATAATTTTACTTTAATGTATTTATTGATCACAATGGCAAATTTAAAAACTGTTAAAAAATCCAGGATTTGGACAAAACAAAATATAATTAAAAATAAGCTAATTCTGTGAAATACTATGCCACTATGTTGTTTTTATTCTCACATTGGAGGGGCAATCATATTTCTTGCAGATTTGTGTGTATTATTGTTATAATGAGAACTTTCCAGTCCTCAATTATTCACGTACATTCCCCCTATCCTTCCAGGTGACTGGTAAGTTTTAGCTGATAAATATTAGCTGATACTCAGTTAAAGGGCATTAGGCTTAAAATAACAAAATGTTCAACATAGGAGAAATACCTACTTTGTCATAAGGCTCCAGACAGATCTGTTACTTTTTCCAAAGTATGCTCTGTTCTGGTCTGGATATACTTCCCCAAGATATCCCTCTTTTATGGAGAAATAGACCCAATTTATTTATTCAGAGCTACATATAATTTGCCTATAGTATGCCTTGATGTCATTAATATTGCTGATGGTATAATCAGAATCCCCACTAAATGGTGAGACCTCTCACATACTATGAGGGACCATCTACCAGTCACACTGCCATGCACAAAATTGGGTAAGGACAGGGAAAGGAACGCAAACACACACACATAATGCTGCAAGAATTGGCGCAGACGTGCCCCTAGCATTAGGACGCACGTCGCATCACCAAAAGCCAATGCGTTTCGGCCTCATCAGACGCCTTCTTCAAGGGTAAGTGAAGCGTAGATGTCTCCATGGCAACCACATTGCATCACCCGATTCTGCGCAGTGATACCAAGACCGCCATCTACAGCTCATATCCATGTCTACAACACTGATTTATATCAGACAGTTTAAGAATACAGGAGAAGGGGCCATGTTATATAACGGCACATTAATAATGTGTGATAAACAGAGGAAAACACCAAAGCATCTCAGAGCTGTCTACTAAATGGCCAGGCTTTGGGCTAATAACCCATAAGTGGGATAAAGCATGTCTAGAAGGTATAGTCTTCTAAAGGAACAAAGTCCTCAGAGGGACAATAATAAGTAAATCTACTTTTATCTTTATATATATAGTTATAAAACTGATGATATATAAACCAAACCTTTTCTTTATACCTTTCTCATATTTTTGTTACTAGTCACTCACTTGAGTCATATGATCAAATGGTTACAGATCAAAAATAATAAAATCAAGTAGTAATTCAAATAGATGACTTATCAATTATAAAATCCAAGAGTATAAGTTATCTGCAGTTGCTGCAAAGTGATTCTATTCATTAAAAGTGTCTGAATTATTTTTCATAAAAATTAATAGGGTGAATTGGAAGGAATAATACCAAATGACATAAATAATAATGTGAATGGTGTGACCTTTTAAGCCCCCTTGGTTAGCATAGTGAAGTGTGTTGTTAATCTTTTCAAAATCCATATAATACTTGTAAGTGATGAAGAAAGAAAAATAAAATAACCATGGTCATATGACATAATATCATACTGTGGCAACTATTTATGCCAATTATGTCCACTATGATGGGGCACATCTACTTATTAAGAGGTTTACAGTGAATACATGTGGCCTTATTTACAGGGCAAATTGGAATTGTTCCACTAAAAGACCCACTCTGACTCATATAAGCAAAGCCACAACAGGGAATCAGATAATATCTTCAGATAAATTACGTAAAAGTGAAGCCTTCATTTAGCTCCATAGGGGCTAACGCTCTAAGTTTATAGATCCAACGGGCTTCATGTTGTTATAGTTTTTTATCCAGGTCACCTTGTCTTGGGCCTAAATGTACTTTTTCAAGTATCGTAAAAGAAAGTACTTCACTTCTACCTCTATGAAAATATCTTATATGTCGTGATATGGGTGTATCCAAATTCTTATTAATGGAGTAAATATGTTCCCCCATCCGTCTAAGTAGCTGACGCTTCGTTTTACCTACGTGGACTTTATTGCAAACACATGTTGCTAAATAGATTACATTTGCGGAACAACAATTTGAGAATTCTTTAAAGGGGAAATTGTTCCCCACTTATTGGATGTTCATAAACTTTGGTGGGTTTAATGTATCTACAGAACTTACATTTTCCACATCTAAAACACTCTATCAGTGGATTCAGCCAGTTGTTGATCAGTTTATGCTCTCTGTAGAGGCCATGGACTAACCTTTTCTTTAAGATTTCTTCCTCTACGACATGTAATTGAAGCTCTTGATGGTAAAATTGCATCTAAGTCCTCATCGCTCTTCAATATGTGCCAATGTTTGGATAGAATGCTTCTCATCGTGTTGGAATCATAGGCAAAAGTCATAATGCATCGAGGTTGAACATTTCCTGCCATATCCAATTGCTTGTTCCCACTAGATTGTTTATTCAGTAATTCGGTTCTATTGCAATTCAGGGCATGTTTGAATGCCTTTTTTAAACACCTGTTCGAGTATCCTCTCTCACGAAACCTCTTCTTGAGTATGCCAGCTTCAATTTTAAAGTCCTCATCTGAACTACAGTTTCTTCTAATCCGAAGATACTGACCTTTGGGAATACCCCTTTTTAGAGGTTCAAAGTGTTGGCTGTTCCACTTGAGTAGCGTATTTGTAGCAGTGTCCTTCCTATATGATAATTGGCCTTGATTGTCTTTCTTTATGATAAGATCAAGAAAGATAATTTCTGTAAAATTAATTTCCGTAAAATTGATTTTGTATGTAAATTTAAGGCCTATCTCGTTTTTATTCAAAGTCTGCAGAAAGGCATAAAAATCCTGTCCTGGTCCCTGTCCAAACCACAAACATATCATCTATATAGCGCCTCCAAATTATGGCGTGTTCCATGTGGGTCTCACAAAACATTTTATTTTTTATTAATATCTAAAAATCCCTCTAATGGTTATGTTAAAACCTCCTAAACAGACATCTGCTTCCCCCCAATCAGCATGCAGCATCAGGGGAGTATGCATTCATAATCCAGCTAATTTAGATATGCCTTTAATAAATTATTCATTTACTAAAATGTAACAGCTAAAAAAATCGGAAATAAAAGGTAGCAATCTACATGCACAGGAACTTCAGCTATACTGTGTAGGATTTCTTTGCCACAACATTGCTTAAGACAGGCTTCAGGAAATGGAGTTTGTCAAAACCTTTAAGAAAACATAAGTTGCTTAACATTCAGTTGTTTTACATGTATAATATATCCACCTTGAATCAACACAATGGTCAAAGGGGTGGGATGAAGTGTTATATTGTATGTTGTAGAAGTACTTTACTCTCAATTATGTTTAAGAACTGTTTCACATAAAGTGATGCCACATCAACTGGAACACTGGAACCTGATGTGAAAAGTTGAGGGATACCATATGTTGCTATGTTACACATAGCATGAGTCATGTTCACAAATAGCTCACTTTGACAGAGCAGTAGTGTAAATCAAGTGTGCTTGAAGCAGGGTCTTCCCATGTATAAAAACATTTGAAGGCAGATGAGAATCAAAAGCTCTAGATTGTATGTCTATTTTATTTACCCAAAAGTTTGGCTTAATTAATCCTCAGTATGGTTGCATATTCATCCAAGATATGTTGAATTGTTTTTACTGTGCATTATCTTTTTCCTCCTATATTATGATGAACTGGTTCATCAGGGCCATCACTTACCCCCTAAGAGAGCATGATCACTGGGTCCTGGGGGTTGACTTTAGCTGACATTGGAAGGAGGAAGTACAAACCAGGGACCTATCCTGTTATATGCTGCTCTGAGCCGATGATGTCCTGATGTAGCTGTCTCCAAGTGGCCGGTAAGTGGTTAGGGGTTTTTGGGTTAGGTTCAGAGAGTTAGGGGATTAGGGTTAGCGTGGGTAAGTGGTGTAGGGGGTTAAGGTTAGGGTCTTAGGGTTAAGAAGTTACTTTTAAGGGCTTAAGGTTAGGCAATGTGGGATAGGAGGTTAGGGCCGACAAGGGGTGTAGGGGGTTAGGGTTAGTGCCGGCAAGGGGTGTGGGGGGTTAGGGACTTAGGGTTAGGGGGTTAGGTTTAGGGTTAGGAACGGCAAGGGGGTTAGGAGCTTATGGAGTACATCGGGAGGCGAGCGCGCCCGGCACATGCCGTGCAAATAACAGGAAAGATCCTGAATCATCCATTAAATGTCATTAATTTCCCAATTCCCTGTGAAAACTTTCCCCATTGATTGAAGTATAATTTCTAGGATTGTCAGCTCCATGCTGATTGGTTGAATTCCAACAGCAGCACAACCAATAAGAAAGCCGGTTTAGTGTTATTGTAATTTTATTGGAGTGTGAAATTAGAAAATGCTGAACTGTCTTGGAGGATTACAGCTACACAGTAAAAGTGTCATAGACATTTTTAGTGACTCTGTACTGCCTGGCATCTGCTGGACACCTGGGCACCACTGTAATCCTTTCTCTATTGTCCAGCAAAGTCCTTTTCTTTATCCCTTTTACGATTGAGCCTGCCTTTCCATTGAAAACAATGAGTTTCATAGGCCATTTGTTGATTGGTTTAATTTAATTTCCCAAGCTTGTCGGCTCCGTTCTAATTAGTTAGTGACTCTCACGGTGAACACTGTTCTAACACAATAAGGAGACATTTTTGCATCGTCTTCCTTACCAGCATATTCACTGAACCAGATTTGGGGTCTGTAACATTTTTGGGTCTGTAACATTTTTGAATCTGTATTCATTTATTCCTACCTTTCCTTCTGTGCCCAGCATGCCTTCTGTCTGGGCTCTGTCTCTCCTTCAGCATTTGAACATCTGGCATTATCTTTCTTCATCAGGATAAACACTTGGTAGAGAATCCATCTTCCCAAACAATTATGGCAGGCTCTTGGGCCTAGACTCTCTTTTCTTCTTTCACTGTTTACAAGTGGATTTACCTAACAAGTAAAGGCTGATAAATTGCAGAGTGCACTAATTGTGCCCAGGTGAGAGGGGTGTGGCTCGACTGTTTACCTAGTATAAAAGGTTTGTGAGCTGTTTCGGGGCCTGTTTACAAGTGGATTTTCTTTTACAGATAAAGGCTTTTACATTTCAGAGTGCACTAATTGTGCCCAGGTGAGAGGGGTGTGGCTTGACAGCTAAACTAGTATAAAAGGTTTGTGAGCTGTTTTGGGGCCTGTTTACAAGTGGATTTACCTTAAAAGTAAAGGCTGATAAATTGCAGAGTGCACTAATTGTGCCCAGGTGAGAAGGCAGAAGTTAGTATAAACGGGAGAAGGGGCGAACTTGTGATCTTGCGAACATTTTCGGTATCAGGTGCAGTTCTAGTGTAGAAGTTTAAATAGGGGTAGGGACTTCAAAGAAAAGGGAGGGCAGATTTATAGTGCAAAGGAGGAAAACTTTATACAAATATATTATTTTATATTCTTTATTTTTCCACTGAAATGTTGTAGACAATAATAATAATTATGAGTCAGTGTACATCCTGTCATATGTATGCAATACTGGAATAGATGATCCAAGTTCCATACCTCTGTGAGAGGTGTGAGCATGTTGCCTCTTTGGAAGCTCAAGTTGAAGATCAGGAGCAGGTAATTGCAGCACTTAGATATATTGTTCCACTGGAAAGGGGGTTGGTGCTCACTGAGCACAGTTTAGCTGGGCCTAGAATGGAGGGCGGAGCTGGGGCTAGTGAGGATGTCCAGGGAGGTAGCTGGGTTACAGTTAAAAGGGGAAGTAGGGGGAACAGGAGGAGGCAGGCCAGTTCTGAGTTGGCAAACACCAACAGATTTGCCAGATTGAGTGAAACTGTTGGGGATGTCCATTCAGGAATGGCAATGCCAGATAGAGCTGTTCCCTCTAACAGCAGGGAGAACAGCTCTACTGGAGGAGAGGGAGGGCAGAATAGGCAAAGCAACAGACAGGTTTTGTTTGTAGGGGACTCTATTATTAGGAAGGTAGACAGGGTGATTTGTCACCCAGATCCCAGCAATCGAACAGTTTGCTGTCTCCCGGGTGCTCGGGTTCATCATGTTGTGGATCGGGTAGACAAATTATTGGGAGGGGCTGGAAATGAACCGGCGGTCTTGGTACATATTTGTACCAATGAAAAAGTTAGTGGAAGATGGAGTGTCCTAAAGAATTATTTTAGAGAACTAGGTAATAAGCTAATGGCAAGGACCTCCAAGGTAGTATTTTCTGAGATACTACCAGTGCCACGTGCTAGCACAGGGAAGCAGAAGGAGCTTAGGGAGGTTAATGCATGGCTAAAGATGTGGTGCACTAAGGAGGGGTTTGGGTTTTTAGAGCACTGGGCTGACTTCTCACTTCGGTACAATCTCTACAGTAGGGATGGATTGCACCTTAATGATGAGGGAGCTCAGGAGAAAGGCGGGAGGAGTTTTTAAACTAGTAGGGTGGGGGGAGGGACTAGATATAAGTAATGGGGTAGAAAGTGTACAGGGTATAAGGGATGAATTAACAACTCATAGGGGAGGAGATGGGAAAGGGGTAGTATAGTCAATAGGGAGGTAGTACTAAGTAATTCAAGTACAGTGGCAGGCACTTCAGAACTACAGACTCATAACATAAGGTGTATGCTTGCTAATGCCAGAAGCTTGCCAGGAAAAATGGGAGAGTTAGAGTTATTAGCAATTAATGAAAAATGGGATTTAATAGGCATTACTGAAACATGGTGGGATGAATCTCATGAGTGGACTGTTAATCTGGAAGGTTATAACCTATTTAGGAAAGATAGAGGCAATGGTAAATGAGGAGGAGGGATTTGTCTGTATGTTAAGCCTGAATTTAAGCCTATAGTCAGAGAAGATATTTATGGTGGACCTAGTGATAAAGCTGAATGTTTGTGGGTAGAGTTAAATAGCGGAGCAGCAAATTCCAAAAGAATATTAGTAGGAGTAGCTGAAAGTGAAATACAATTATTGTTACAGATTGAAAATGCAGCTAAGCATGGTGAAGTTCTAATAATAGGAGATTTTAAATACCCTGAAATAAACTGGATAAATGAGACCAGCAGTTCATCTAAGGGGAGCAGGTTCTTGAGTACACTCAGGGATCATTATCTGGCCCAGGTTGTACAAGAGCCTACTAGAAATGAAGCTATCTTAGATTTACTCATCACAAATAATATTTATATAGTATCAAATATTGGAATAAGGCAACCTTTGGGAAACAGTGATCACAACACAGTCTCGTTTGAGATTGAATTAAAAAAACAAAATTTGAAGGGGCCAACGAAAACTCTTAATTTTAAAAGGGCAGATTTTAACGGTCTAAGGGCAGCAATACAAAGTATAGACTGGGACAGAGAACTGGCAGGTAAAAATACTGAACATAAATGGACATTTAAATCCTTGTGGGAATAACAGTAAAAGGAATAAATCCCATCCAATGTGGCTTAACAATGATTTAAAGATCAAGATACGGAGTAAAAAACAGGAATTTAAATTACACAAACAAGAGGGGACAGAGACTGCTTTACAGGAATACAAGGAAATCAACAAGGCTTGCAAAAGGGTGATTAGACTGGCTAAAAGAGAAAATGAAAAATTAATTGCAAAAGAGAGTAAGACTAACCCTAAAATATTTTTTAAGTATATTAATGGAAAGAAGGCGAGGAAGGAAGCTATAGGAACATTACAATGTGACACAGGCCGTCTGATAATTAGTGACCAAGAAAAGGCAGATGAGCTAAATAGGTTATTTTCTTCGGCATACACAAGGGAGGTACCAGTGGTTGGGACACGGCAACATAATGGGGCTACACACTACCTTTGCCAAATAATTGGTTAACACAGGAAGTAATCCAAAAGAGGTTGGAAAAAATAAATGTTAATAAAGCCCCGGGTCCTGATGGAATACATCCAAGGGTACTAAGGGAACTGGGTTCTGTAATAGCCAAACCATTATATTTAATTTTTCAAGATTCACTCAACATAGGGTCTCTACCAGATGACTAGAGAAAAGCTGATGTGATACATATATTTAAAAAGGGAGCAAGAGCAAATCCGTGGAATTATAGACCAGTTAGCCTCACTTCTGTAGTGGGGAAGCTTTTAGAAGGGTTAATAAGGGTTAATATACAAGAATATGTCTATTTGAACAGGATTATAAGTAGGAGTCAACATGGATTTATCAGGGATAGGTCATGTCAAACAAATCTAATTAGTTTCTATGAGGAGATTAGTAGGAACCTGGATCAAGGCAACTCAGTGGATGTAGTCTTTTTGGATTTTGCAAAGGCTTTTGATACAGTGCCACATGGGAGACTATTGGGCAAACTAAGAGATACAGGAGTTGCAGTAAATATCTACTCATGGATTGAGAGCTGGCTAAAAGACAGGAAGCAAAGGGTTGTTGTAAATGGAACATACTTTGATTGGACTAATGTGGTAAGTGGGGTTCCTCAAGGTTCAGTATTAGGTCCTCTCTTTTTTAACATATTTATTAATGACTTAGAGGTGGGACTGGAAAGTAGTGTCTCCATTTTGCTGATGACACGAAGTTGTGCAAGGTAATTAAATCAGATAATGATGTGCTTTCCCTCCAAAGGGATTTACATAAAATTGAGGAATGGGCATCTAAATGGCAGATGAGATTTAATATGAATAAATGTAAAGTTATGCATCTGGGAAGGAAAAATAGCCATGCAATTTATAATCTTAATGGAGGAAATCTAGGTGTATCAGATATTGAAAAAGATTTGGGAGTGCTTGTGGACAACCACCTAGGTAACAGTGCTCAAAGCCAAGTAGCAGCTGCAAAGACAAATAAAATATTAGCATGTATTAAGAAGGGTATAGAAGCAAGTGAAGCAAATATAATTCTGCCACTATACAAATCTCTAGTACGCCCTCATTTGGAATATGGAGTACAATTTGGGGCACTACTTCAGAAAAAGGACATTTTAGAGCTGGAAAAGGTACAGAGGAGGGCAACAAAACTAATAAAGGGAATGGAGGAGTTATGAAGTTAAGTTATGAAGAAAGACTAACCAAATTAAACGTATTTTCTCTCGAAAAAAGGCGTCTAAGAGGAGATATGATTACCTTATGTAAATACATCCAGGGTCAGTGTGAAGATTTGTCAAGGGAGCTTTTTGTGCCAAGAGGTTTTCAACTGACAAGAGGACATCCCTTGAGGTTAGAGGTAAAAAGATTCCACCTTAAAGAAAGAAAAGGGTTCTTCACAGTAAGGGTGGTTAATCTGTGGAATTCTCTACCAGAGGAGGTGGTGACAGCGGATTCGATAGATAACTTTAAAAGGGGACTGGATTTTTTTCTAATTAAAAAGGGAATTCAGGGATATCATAGATAATTAGTGAGGCAGTATTGATCCAGGGAGAAGTCCGGTCACCGGTGTCTGGGATCAGGAGGGAATTGATTTTTTTTATACCACTAATTAATTAATAGTTAATCCCCATATTGCAGATCAGATGAGATCTTAAAAGGTTGAACTTGATGGACTGAAAGTCTTTTTTCAACCTTAAATACTATGTAACTATGTAACTATGTATGTAACTTTATTGTGAAGACACCATGCTGGGAGAACTATCAACAACCTCAGATACTCTCTCTCTATATATATATATGATACTACTCTAATGGCTGAAAGTGAGGAGGAATTAAAGGACCTATAGATGAGGATGAAAGAAGAGAGTGCAAAAGCTGGCTTTCTGCTCAATGTTAAACAGATGAACATCAGTGAAAACAGCAATCTCCATTCCAAGAACATAGGGAGATAAGTGGAAGCACATATTCCTGGGCTCCAAGATCTCTGCAGATGGTAAATGCTATCTGTAGATATAACAATTTAATTGTGCTGACCAATTCTTTCTTCTATCTATCTATCGATCTATCTATTTATAATTATAGTATTTTTGATAAATAACTTCTAAATAAGATAATCAGCTGTTTTATTAACAAGAAGCTTGCATGGTATAAATATTGAACCCTGTAAGTAAACAAGGCAGCTGCCTGTTTTAGGACCTGAGGAAGGAGGAGAGCTTGGTGGTAGGCAGGAGGTGAGAGGAGCTAGTATAATGAATTTATTTTTTCTGCATGTAAGCAGGGTGGTGCAGACAGTGAAATTGCCCATGAGCTCCCATGTCCTGTTTGTTTTACTATAGTGGAGCACACTGCAAGATTGTCACACAACATCCATTTCCTCCTACTCCTCCATGAAACAACCTGCTCATGACACCCAACTAGAGAAGGCAGGGGCTATATGTGAAACATCAACAAAATTAAATTTCAATGTATTTTTATGCAAATACGTGTCCCCTTCATGGAAGGTGCTCCTAGGAGGCTACCATGTTTGCCTAGTTATATATTGGTCTATGGAGATGTCACTTTACATGCAGAGTTTAATATTTATAAATTATCTTATTCAGAGGTGTATCAAAATTACTAATTCTATATCATAATATCTCTATAGGAATAATACCCCTTATCTGTCATATAGTCATGTGCCATATTGTATACTTGTTACCTTCAAAATCAAGAGCAAGTCCAAATTTGCATGGTTGCCTCAATTACATCCTAGCAGGGTGTTTGTTGTCTTGTTGATTAAACAGCACATTTGGATTAATTCTTCCACTTCTTCTGAATCTTTCTCGTGGATGGGTGGACTCTGTCATTCCAAGATACTTCTTCAACAATGTGTCTCTATGAACTTTGGATCTATCCTGTTATGTGCATGCACGGCACGGGAAGCCTCCCGTATCCTGATGTACTCCCTAAGCCCCTAAACCTAATCCCCTACACCTCTTGCCGGCCCTAACCCCTACACCAGTTACCGGCCCTAAACCTAACCCCCTAACCTTAAGCCCCTAACCCCCTAAACCCCTTGCCGGCCCAAACCCTAACCTCCTAACCCCCTTAGCCTAACCCCCTAAAAGTAACTGCATAACCCAAACCCTAAGCCCCTAACCCCCTACACCACTTACCGGCCCTAACCCCCTAAACCTAACCCGAAAACCCCTAACCACTTACCGGCCACTTAGAGACAGCTAACTCGGGACGTCGGCGGCACGCTTCCCGTGCGTGCACATAACAGGATAGGTCCTGAACTTTATGCAAAGGATCCCATTATTATGTACTACTCGATTTTGTGCTAGTAACGGTCATCAAGAACGCACTCTAGTGAAATACTGTTGTCTTTCACTAGTGTTTGCTTATTGAGTCAAGACCTCTTGGCGTCGAGGGGGGTGGGATATTGTAGAGGGTATGAAACTCAATTTTGCTTTAAAACCTGTTGTACACAAATTCCATAATTTTGTGGTTTGTACCAAATATAACTTTTTTCATTGTAACTAATTTCTATATCCTGGCCGGTAGCCTGCTATGATATATACAAAATATTGATCTCACTAACCCTGACTGAAACGTTTTGTTCTTTTGTGTATTGTGCAGAAAAACATTTGTAAGACACTTCCATGTATTTGCTAATTCTTATTGGATTTCTGTAATGTTTTTTAAAAGGTGTAATTTTTTGTGCAGACTTAAATTTTTTTGCATAGGATTCACATGCTGCATTCACTGATCTGGTCTGTTTTTTTTTTTAAAAGGAGTTGTTCTGAGAACCTGGAATATTGATTATCTGGGTGTCCTGAGCGGTGTTGGATTCTTCTTCAATGTATGTACTAAGATTTGATATATATAAATCACTTTTTAATTGTTTAATTTTTATATTCACTTATTCTTTACTGCAGGTTTTTATTTCCTTTACTGAATTGTTTTTCTCTGTCATTGTCTCCGGACGGTATATCCTTGCAAACTAATTAAGTTTTTCAATTGGTCCAAGTGAAAGCACTGGCAGTTTTTCCATTTGTGCATATTTACATTCAATGTCTCCTCCCATTTTAGGTGGTAGATCATCAGAAACCAAATTAGATAGATCCAGTGTGGCTAAATTACATACATAGCGTAATAAATTAAAGGCAGTATTACTTGCTTTTACTTTCTAAAGAAATGCTGCCTATTAACATACAAATGTTACATTTAAATATTAGACTACATTGATCTTTAAACTGTGTAGGTATTTGCCTAATGCATCAACTTTTGTATTTTTCTGTTGCACTTACAAATATATTGCGCACAGTGGCGGCTGGTGACTTTTCAAGTTGGAGGGGCGACAGGGTGAAACATAGCCACTCCCCCTTTTTCAAACCACACCCATTTTTATAACTCCTCCCCTGACGTCATAATGACCTTTATAAGCCCCGCCCAATGACCTTATGCTTGTAAAGCCCATTGAAATACATGATCTGCAATGCAGAAATGTCAAGAAGTAAAGTAACAATGTGTTAAATTCATTGGTATACAATATAGATTGAAAAAACTCATGTGACAAGACTACAGCAATATCATAATTGCACCTATACGTATTAACAGAGAAATTAAAGGAGTGACACCTACCATTAGTCGGCTCTTCTTCTCAGGGTATTCACGTTCATTAAGTTGACCAATGAGTAGAAACAAATCTGCAGCCACATAGGGTTTGCACCTGGGGTTGAAAGAAAACAAGCAAATCAATCAGACCATTCAAGAACAAAACCATACTTAAAAAACATTAAACGACCAAGTGGAACCATATAGGCCCCAAACATACCTTAGAAGACCAAGTGTGACTATATAGGCCCCAAACATACATTAGAAGACCAAGTGGAACTATATAGGCCCCAAACATACCTTAGAAGACCAAGTGTGACTATATAAGCCCCAAACATACCTTAGAAGACCAAGTGTGACCATAGGCCCCAAACATACCTTAGAAGACCAAGTGTGACTATATAGGCCCCAAACATACCTTAGAAGACCAAGTGTGACTATATAAGCCCCAAACATACCTTAGAAGACCAAGTGTGACCATAGGCCCCAAACATACCTTAGAAGACCAAGTGGAACTATATAGGCCTCAAACATACCTTAGAAGACCAAGTGTGACCATATAGGCCTCAAACATACCTTAGAAGACCAAGTGTGACCATAGGCCCCAAACATACCTTAGAAGACCAAGTGGGACCATATAGGCCTCAAACATACCTTAGAAGACCAAGTGTGACCATATAGGCTTCAAACATACCTTAGAAGACCAAGTGTGACCATAGGCCCCAAACATACCTTAGAAGACCAAGTGGGACCATATAGGCCTCAAACATACCTTAGAAGACCAATCAGCACTGCATAGGCCCAAACCAGTGGATCTTGGGATTCAAGAAAACAACAACATTTCACTTCTGTTTAGACAACACAATAATCAATGTCAAACAAACACGTTGAATTAGCATTTGGATAACCATATGAGCAGTAACGCCACGCCAAGGCTTCAACAATTGTTACTGACCATTCACACACCTTTCATAGCTCCTTCAATATGCACACCCACACACCATTCATACTTTACTTACCACTAGTTATTTTTGGTAGTGAGGTGGTGCCATTTCTGAGAACTTTACGTACCCTTGAAGGTGCCTCCAATTCCTTCAAACCAATGCATTTAACCGCTACAGGGCCATGGAGCTTTTTAATTACTTTTTTGATCCTCTTCAATGTGGAGAAGCATCTTTCTGGTTCTTTAGTAGTCTTCGTTGTTGTAAGCAGGATTCCTTATAGCTTCACTCACTCTGTTAAATTATGTAGATTAAATTGATGCTAAAGTTGCTGCAGAGCAACAGCACTTGTACAGACATGGAATTCTTGCTTCCTGTACACAAGTGACAGCTACCCTTGGAAGTGCCTCCAATTCCTTCAAACCACGCCAAGGCTTCAACAATTGTTACTGACCATGCACACACCTTTCATAGCTCCTTCCATATGCACACCCACACACCGTTCATACTTTACTTACCACTAGTTATGTTTGGTAGTGTGAGGTGGTGCTGCTTAACGCAGTTTATCTTTGCACACCTTGGGGGTATGCATTCTTCTTTGCTTCAATCACTTGTATTTTAATTTTGCACGGCGATCTTTCAAAGAAGAAAACTTCTCAATGGTTTTTTCATTGAAGTCTGGGATCTCGGAAATCAGTTGCTTTTCCATTGAGAGCATCGCCAATGCATTCAACCGCTCCAGGGACATGGTGCTTCTTAAAAAGGTTTTTATCCTCTTCAATGTTGAGAAGCATCTTTCTGATTCTGCAGTAGTCATTGGTGTTGTAATCAGGATTCTTAATAATTTTACTGTCTCTGTGAAATCATTCTGCAGATTAAATTGATGGAAAAGTTTGTGCAGAGCAACAGCACTTGTACAAGTATGAAACTCTGTCTTCCCATACAGAAGTGACAGCTCAGTGCGTAATTGTTCCTTCTTCAGTATTGGATATGCTTGCACGGTGTCTTCCAGAGCTTGGGTTGGAAAGCAAGTGTCATGGGTTTTATACAAGTCACTTTGAACAAGTTTGGCACTGACTAGGTGATTTGAAAATGAAAAACGTTCTTTTGCATGAACCACCACTATGTCACATACCTCTCTTGAAAGTTGTCTCAAGGTTGAGATCTCCGCACTCCGTCTGTTGACTGTTAGATCGCTCGGCAAACTTGCTTCTATCTCTTCCACAGAATTACGGATTTTCTGGATGCTGGCTACAAAGTCTTCTGTGACTTTTTTGATATAAACAGTATCCGTGTCTCGCTTCTGAAGCTGACTATAGAGGATGTCTACATGTGGCATTATTAAATGAAATAATTTAAGGAAGTAAAGGAACTCCCTGTCTTCCAGCATTCCAATCAAACCTGCGGCTTCCCGTGTAGATGTTGGATCAAAGTTTAGACATGCTTCAATTGTCTGGAAACACTCAAGTAGCGCATCTCTGTTCTCGTAGATCACGTTCACGGTCCTAACGTTGAAGTTCCATCGTGTCGGTGCACCTCTTGGAAGTCTTCTACCAACTACCTCAACCAGAACTCCAGTCCTTTTTGGAGAGCGTGAAAAAAAAGATGGTATGCCGCCTATGTTTGAAAAAAAAACTCTAACTCTTCCAATCCTTGAAACTGCTTTCTCCATTATTAGGTTCAGTTGGTGAGCATAGCAATGGACGTAGTGTGCGTTCGGGTACACGTCTTTTATTTTTCTTTGAACTCCTCCTTGATCTCCACGCATCACACTGGCACCATCGTAGCTTTGAGCTATGAGTTTCTTCTTGTCTTCTGGCTCTGGGAGAACAGTATTCAGTGTTTCCAGCACAACAGCAGCAATGGAGTCTGCATCCGTTGATTTCATTTCCGTGAAGCCATCAAATCTTTCCACCACTTGATGCTTCTTGTCAATGTAGCGATAGACTACAACGCATTGTGTCCTAGCGGAAATATCGGTTGTTTCATCCGCTTGGATTGCCACAAACTGGGCTTCCTTAAGCTCTTGGTGAATCACTTCCTTTATAACTTCATGCATGCAGTCCAGTAGCTCATTCTGCACGGTTTTGGAAGTGCCCTTAAACACAGTTGCAGTCTTCAAATGCTGTTCCATTGCACTATCGATACTGCCAACCAAATCCACCAGGCCTCTAAACACTCCTGGATTTAGCGATGTTTCACTCTCGTCGTGTCCTCTTAATGCCAGTTCAAAAGCGCCACAAAAGCGAACACAATCAATTATCTTCGAAAGGATTTACCGGTTCTTAGCCACTTCTTCGTTGTGTTTTTGAATGCTGACTTGGTATCCTTGGTCCAGTTGAACAGCAATGTTCGCCTGTCCAAGCATCTCAAACTTGATCCTGTTATCCAAGTGAGCTTTAGAACTTTTGTGTTTTGCCAATTTGTCAGCTAGATGTTTGACGTCAGTCACTCCAGTTTTGGTCCAAGCAGCGTCACCACCAAATAGGATGCATGGGAAACAATATAAGGACTTCCTAGAAACGCTTCCAGAAAGCCAGTCGTTCTTCTTGTACCATTCAGTATTGAAATTACGGACATATTGCTTCCCTCTATCTCTTGCGATTTGCTGCAGATTTATCTCTGGTTGGTCAGCTCCTAACCGTTTTACTTCCACCTTCTCCTCATAGGTTAGGGTGGCGAAAGGCTTCACAAGTAGAGAGTCAATAGTATTCATTTCTGATATTGATACCAATAAAAGAAAGAGATCACGGTATATTAATTTATATTATGTCACAAAATTACTTTAAAATAACAGTGTGTTGATTTCATTGGTATACATTACAGATTGCAAACCCTCATGTGACAAGACTACATCAACATCAAATTTGCACCTATACACATGGACAGAAAATTAAAGGCAATGATACTCACCAACAGTTGACTCTCCTTCTCGGGGTATTCACGTCCAGTAAGTCAACCAACGAGTCCAAACAAATCTGCTTTCACAGATAGTTTGCACCTGGGGGGTGATAGAAAACAACAAAAAAAACATTAGAAATCTCAAGACCCAAACCGTAACTTTTAAAACCTTAAAAGTCCAAGTGTGACCATATACTCACCAACAGTTGACGCTCCTTCTCGGGGTATTCACGTCCAGTAAGTCAACCAACGAGTCCAAAGAAATCTGATTCCACAGATAGTTTGCACCTGGGAAGTTATAGAAAACAAAAAAAAAAACATTAGAACGTTTAAGACCCAAACCGTAACGTTTAAAACCTTAAAAGAGCAAGTGTGACCATATAGGCCCCAGCCGCACCTTAAAAACCTTAAATAACAAATTGGGACCATATAGGCCCCAACCGCACCTTAAAAACCTTAAATAACCAATTTTGACCATATAGGCCCCAACCGCACCTTAAAAACCTTAAATAACAAATTGGGACCATATAGGCCCCAACCGCACCTTAAAAACTTTAAATAACAAATTGGGACCATATAGGCCCCAACCGCACCTTAAAAACCTTAAATAACAAATTGGGACCATATAGGCCCCAACCGCACCTTAAAAACCTTAAATAACCAATTTTGACCATATAGGCCCCAACCGCACCTTAAAAACTTTAAATAACAAATTGGGACCATATAGGCCCCAACCGCACCTTAAAAACCTTAAATAACAAATTGGGACCATATAGGCCCCAACCGCACCTTAAAAACCTTAAATAACCAATTTTGACCATATAGGCCCCAACCGCACCTTAAAAACTTTAAATAACAAATTGGGACCATATAGGCCCCAACCGCACCTTAAAAACCTTAAATAACATATAGGCCCAAAAAAAAAAAAAAAATAATAATATATAAATTTATATATATATATATATATATATATATATATATATATATATATATATATATATATATATATATATATATATATTGATAGATATATATAAAAATTGATATCAATATATCACAATAAATAAATATATATATATATATATATATATATATATAAAAATTGATATCAATATATCACAATAAATAAATATATATATATATATATATATATATATATATATATATATAAAATTGATATATATATAGATATATATTTATTTATTGTGATATATTGATATCAATTTTTATATATATATATATATATATATATATATATATATATATATATATATATATATATATCCAAATATATGTAACTAGTGATCTTTTATGTGTTGTTAGTCTTTATTAAGATTTTCAGTAGTTTGAGGAATTCATCTTTATTTTATTGCGTAACATAACAAGCTTGTAAAAAAAAATTTTTTTGATGCATATAGATTACATCAGTTGTCTAATGAAAAGATCTTGTTTACATTGCTAGATGGTCAGGATGAGGTTTGCCACTGTATTTGGATGCATGCCAACATTTGAAAAAAAGTTTCCAGAGACACAGTGCTATGAAGACTGCATTGTAGAACATGTTGATCTGTGACCACCTGCTTTAGACCCCAAAATATTGTTAATATCAGAAACTCACTAAGATAGATCAAAGCCTTTGCAAATATAAGTAAACTAGCGACTTGCCCGTCAAAAAATGACGGCAATAAAATTGTAAGGCAGGTAATGTTGTTTGTGTGCAAAATTAATTTTGTTGGTGTTTCAAGATCCTTCGGCGCTCATTGCGAGTCACGCGATGAGCGCCGAAGGCGCTCAGCGCGAGGCTCGCAATGAGCGCCGAAGGTGCTCATTGCGAGGCTCTTGGTTGTTTGTGTGCTATGAGCAGCGTTGTTTTTTTTTGTTGCTTTGGCAATGAATAATTAATAAAATAAGAAATTAATATACTTTACCTATTGTGAAGTAATATATACAGCATTGTGTTGAAGAGCTGGCAATCTGTTTTCATGTTGCTGCAGCATCAGTGCTGTGGAGCTGCTGTGTAAGTGTCAGTAATGTGTGCAGTGTGTAGTGTAATAGTGTGCGTGCGTGAGGCAAATTCGTTAGGGTAGCTGTGTACTTCCGGATTGTGTAAGTTAGTGTTCTAAAATGGCGCCTAATGTGTGGATGCAGATGTGGCTGATTTTTGCGTCCTTGTTTTCGGATGTCGTCCGACTTTTTCGGAAAATCTGTAGGTGTTTGGTGGTGTTTTGCGTGTTTAGTGTCCTTTAGCCTCGTTTTAATTTTGTTCGGCGGCCATTTTTTCTCTCGCTTAGGTGATTTTCGGGTGCCTAAACTCTGTAATTTGGACTTAAATGGAGGTGTAACTTCACTTGCAGAGGTCTTGGGTGCCCCCCTTGCTGTGGGTAAGCTTTTTATATGTTTGTTGTGTGTATTTATTGTGTTTCTAATGTTTTTCGGGTCGTGAGGGTTGCAGCCATTTTTTCTCTCGCTTAGGGGATTTTCGGGTATCTAAACTCTTTTATTTCGAGTGAAATTGAGGTGTAACTTCAGTTTTCCAGGTCCTGGCTGCCTCTCCTTCCTGTTGGTAACCTTTATAATGTATTTGTTGTGTGCATTTATTGTGGTTGTAATGTTTTCATGTGCCCAGGTTTCGGACGGTAAGGTCATATTTTTGCGAGGTCGTACAGTAAGGTCATATTTTTGCTGGCATGGAGCGCCAAAGGCGCAGGGAAGGGGTTAATAATAAATTAAACATATGCAGAGGGGTTTATGACTCTTTCCGCCTATCCTCCCTATTCCTCTAAATATATTGAGGCTCACTAACTTTAGCACCATCACTCCCCCTTCCCTAATGCTTTGTGCTTTTGGGTGGTGGCCCTGTCTCCTATAAAAAAATAACACCTTTCTATGTTCTATGTATTGGAACCCCCATATGGATCTTGTAGGACTCCCAAGGTCTGCTACACTAACTCCATTGTGGTTCTAAGGACCCCCATGTTCCTGATCATCATAGGACCCGCAATCAACCTATCTCTTATATCCATAAAGATTCCTCCTCAGTCCCTAGCTCTACCCCAATGCTAACGTAAAATAAAAGATGAATCTAATAAGTTAGTAATTAAAAAGCTTTACTGAATATAAAAAATAATGATACAAAAAATAATGATGCTGGTAAGTAGCACATGAGGCCATATTCCTAATTTTTAGATATAAAAATGCCTCTTCTTTCTTGATTCAAGACCTGTGTTCCTCCTTTCAAGCCATGGAAAAGTCCCATCCAAAAACATTTGCTGCTCTAAAACAAGAAGAAGAAAAACAACTCTAAAGTAACACAGTAGCGAGTAGCAAAGCAGACTACCACCCATATTCTTATTGGCTGATTACCAACCAATTAGAATTGAGTATTCTCATAACATTGCCTTTCTCTGACTAAGAGATATAGAGGGTGTATATTTTACAGAAGGTGCATATTTTACATTGTCCAATAATACCTTCCCTTCAATAGTAAGAGGTTGATATAGACAGGTGTAGAGTTGGGGTGTTGGGAGTAAGTGTTGCTAATGTGTATCATACTAGTAGACAACTTATATGTCCATGTTAGACAGTCAGAAAACACACATTAGAGCAGCCATTTAGGGCACAAGGGCAACCCCTGTCTATTGTCATGTAAAAACACATTTTAATGTGAGTGCCATGGAATAACATGATAAATAGCTTGAAAAAAGTTCTCTACTTTAGGTAAGTGAGCAATATAATCAATGCCTAAAAGAGGAGTGACACATCAGCTATTTGCAGTGTATACTTGCTCAGGACAGATCAACTTTTATTTTCAATCTCAGTGAATTAAAAAGTTGTTTTTACTAGTCTTTACTGCTTGAATATTTTGAAAGCGAGACCATGCTGACATTATACAGATAATGCAACATTATCCAAATAATGTCAACATATTTTACAATATCAGTAACATATAAAAACATACATATCAGTTTCATATAGAAAATATAGACACACATATTATGTATACATATACATAAAGATTTACATGAAAAATCTGAGTATTGTAATGTAAAGTGATATAATTCCTGTTAGACAAACACTTCACTAAGAGTGACAACCCTGTTTTGGTGAAACAAAAAAGTAAATATATAAACACGAGAAAGATTGAGGTAGAATCATAAGAAATGTTGATATTGTGACACAAAACACAAAAAGTGCATGTTATGTGTTGTATCTCTAGTGTTAAAAAACCTGATCATCTTCATTTCAAATGTTTTTTTTCTGGATAGTTTTGAAATTCACTTTGATTATTTTGATTTTCAGGTTACTTCATTGTGCCTTTTAAAAGAATGTCTGCGCAGATTCATCCTTAGATACAGGTTTTGACTCATTTCCCCAATGTAACAGTGTGTTTCACATACAGTACATTGTATTATGTATAACACATTGGACAATGTACATGAATATGACTCTTTGATATTACAGGTCTTGTTATGCATGGATATATGAAATATATATATCCATCATAATGTTTTCTGCAAAGCTGGTACTGCCCTTATTGGTGATATGGTCAAATGTGTCCAACCTTGGGGAAAGTGTCCCTGTAAATTATTGTCAAGTGTTTGTCTTTCACAACACTGTATTCATTGTCAAATTGAATTATGTGAGCCTGTATGATTAGATGACTCCACTATGGTTATATTAACTAAGGGATTGTATGAAGCAGTGTCAGTTTAACACCTTAGGGCTCTATATAAGCACATAGCATATTCTTTTACAGAAGTTTTTAGTTATTGAACTTCTATCCAAAAGCAAGGTCTTCACTAACTAAAAACTTCTGTAAGAACAATATGCTCTGTGCTTATATAGCGCCCAAATCACAATTGAATGAGGCAGTTAATTTCCACACCTTCTAAGCTAGATTATCAGGGTACCCTTCCAATTTGCTCCACTAAAGTTAGAAATAAAACACATTTTTGAATAAAACTAATGTAGATGATAGAATGGTTGTGGGGGCTATGGGTAAGTTCCGCTGATTTGGTGGTGTGGTTAGGTGGGCAGTAATATCTTATCACCTTATTTTATTAGCGACCACCCCAGGAAGTTTGGGGCTTTTTGAGGATATTCATTGGGTAAGGAACAATGGGTGTCTAATGAACCGCCATGGTGGGTTAGAGTTAGGGACCATGGGGTCTTAATGGGATCCCGCTCTAACCCACAGTCCTGGTAGGGGCTAGTAGGGAGGTGGGTTTAGATAAAACTCAAAGGAATTTCATATAATTTTATTATAGACAAATGTTGTTAGTCTTATGTAAAGTTAATGGCAATTTACTTTCTGCATCGTTCTGCTTATTTTCTTTTATAAACGTGACTTTTGATCATAATTCAAATACAATAGGATGAAGTACAAACAAAAATATTATTACATACACTAGCGACTTGCCCGTCAAAAATTATGAAAATACAATTTTAAGCCTGGCACTGCTGTTTGCCACACAATCTGAGCACCTTCAGCACTCAACGTGAGCCCCGCACTGAGCGCCTTTGGTGCTCATGGTGTGGCTCGCAATGAGTGCCTTTGGTGCTCATTGCGAGCCTCTCCCCCGTCTACTTTACTGGCCTCGTGATAAGCGTCTCTCCCTCCCCTGTGTCTTTTTCCCCCTCCTCTCACTCCCCTGTGTATCTTCCCCCCTCCTCTCACTCCCCTGTGTCTCTCTTCCCTCCTCTAGCTCCCCTGTGTGTCTCCCCCTCCTCTCCCTTCCCTGTGTGTCTCTCTCCCTCCTTCCCTGTGTGTCTCATCCCCTCCTCTGTGTCTCTTCCTCCCTTGTCTCCCTCCCGTGTCTGTACCCATCCAGGCGTGTGCACGGCTACCCGCAGTTTGACAACTATTATATATGATTGGGCCTCATTCAAATGTGATTTGGCCAATTGAATAGGGCTCTATATTAGCACATAGCATATTTTTTACAGAAGTTTTTAGTTAGTGAAGACCTTGATTTTGGATAGAAGTTCACTAACTAAAAACTTCTGGCAAAAAATATCCTATGTGCTTATATAGAGCCCTATTCAATTGGCCAAATTGCATTTCAATGAGGCCCGTTGTTTTTTTTAGGTACCATGGCATGAGTCTTGAGATTTGATAACAAATAAATCTGTAGTCTCTTACTGTATGTTTTTTTCTATATATAAATATATTTTATTAATTTTGAATGTAATTGCTAAATCCCAAAATTAAAAATCTGTCCCACGCTCTCTCAAGTGTATATGTTTTTATGTGTGCGCGCATCTCTCTTTCTCTGTATGTGTGTCTCTCTGTGTCTGTGCTGGTTTCTCTGTGTTTCTCTCTTTCTCTGTGTATATGTCTCTCTCTCGCTCTCTTTGTATATGTGTCTCTCTATGTCTTACATTAATATTCATTGTTAAATATTATATAATAATAATACAAAGAATAAACAAACAAGTGTAAATAATATATATAAACTAGCGACTTGCCCGTCAAAAATGACGGGGCAATAAAATTTAAAGCCATGGTAATGTTGTTTGACACAGAATGTAAACCGTTTTGTACTGCAAGGACCTTCAGCGCTCATTGCGAGTCTTGCGCTGGGCGCCTTAGGCGCTCATTGCGAGCCTCTCCTGTCGTGTACTTTTGGTCCTCTGAGCACCTTCATGAGTCATGATAAAGAGAGATATATATTCCTATGTATATGTAGTTAAGTAATAATGAATGATTTATTCAATAAATTAATATACTTTAATTATTTTTAATTCATACATGCAGCGAGCAATAGGCTGAAGAGCTAACAATCTATTTGTATTTTCTGTCTGCATAGAATATACATTGTGAGTGTTAGTGCTCTGCTTATAAAGTGTAATGAATGTTCCAAGTGTGCATCCTAAATAGGCTGTGTGCGCGAGGTAAAGCTGTTGATTTATTGTGTAAAGCGGTATTGTATATTCGTAATCTTATTAATGTGTCTCGTGAGCATTTTCCGGCTTTTTTAATAGTGTATTTCGGCGGTCGTATTGGCTACGCGTTTGGCAGTGTTTTGCGCGGCCCGTGGTCGTGTAGCCGTGTTTTCATTTTTTCCGTCAGCCATTTTTTCCTCGTTTATGAGATTTTCGAGTTAAATTTGCGTTCCACCTCACTCCCAGACGTCCTGGCTGTTGCCCCGTGCTGTCTGTGATGGTCCCTCTAAGAGTTCTCGACCCCGTCATAGCTGTGATTTGGCCGAGGACGCTCCACTGATGGAGGATGGAAAGAGATTGAAGGCGCTCATGGCGATGCCCGTGATCAACAATGAAGGACGTAGGACTTTGGCGCTGATCACAAGGCACACAAGACTTGGAAAAAATTGTGACTTTAATGGCCGGTATTTTTTCAAGCACGTAACTTTGAAGACCCGACAACAAAACACCAAATAGTTGAAAAATTAACTTAAAAAACTCACACACAGCTCAGGGGGAGAGCCAATGAGCCTGTGAGTGAGGTTGCAAGCTAATTTGATGCTTAATTGCCGTTTTTCAGAGATTGAAAATTGTCGAAGCGAGGAAAAACGTAAATGCTTTCAAAAGGGATGAAAACGAGGTCAAAACACGTATCACTTATTCGAACAACGCCAGACACGCAGTACTTTGAAAATACAAGCAACGTCGCTCATGAAACCCACTTTAGACTTTGAAAATAAAAGCAACAGTGGTCAGCGCAAGGCACGTAAGACTAAAAAAGATAGATAGGCGATCAACGGGAGCCACGCAAAACTTGATCAGGGACATATAGGAGAAAGACACAGGGAGTGGGGGGAAAGAGACACAGGGAAGGGAAATAAGGGGGAAAAACAGAGCAGGGACAGGGGGAGGGAGAGAGAGGGTGGAAACAGACAGAACTGTTTGCATATAAACTACTGTCATACCCCAATATTGTCTCTGATTAGACGAGGCAAAATGTACCACAAGTTGATTTTTTTTGAGAATTATTAAAAAGCTTTTCTATGTACTAAGATTTAATATCTATATATTATTTTAAATTCTTCACTTTTATATGCAATTATCTTTTACTGCAGGGCTTTTTTTTCCCTTCACTGAATTAATTTTCTCAGTCATTTTCTCATATTCTTGTAGTTTAATTACGTTTTTCAGAAGACCAAATTAAAGCACTGGCAGTTTTATCTGCCCCTTTTCCATTTGTGCCGATTCTCTCTCAAAGTATACTCTCATTTTAGGTGATAAATCATCAGAAACCAAATTAGATAGAGCCAGTGCAGCTAAATTTCATTGAAGGGTAATAAATTAAACTCAATATTATTTGTTTTTACTCTCTGAAGAAGATGTGATCATTATTATGTAAAACTAGCGACTTGCCTGTCAAAAATGACGGCAATACAATTTTTCGCCTGGAAATGCTGTTTGCCACACAATGGGAGGCTCTGGCCCCTCTGAGCACCTTCGGCGCTCATCTCGAGCCCCGCGCTGAGAGCCTTCAAGGGGTTTAAAAGCCCACTGCTGATACACCTACAAGTGATGACAACCCTGTGGATACCTTCCTCCCATGTGGTCAAGGGAACCCCCGGTGATTCTCACCTTTCATGCAGTTTTGTATTTTATATGTGTTATCCATGTGTGTGTGGTGTACATGTGTGTGCATGTGAGGGTATGATGGTGTATATGATCCTCACATTGTATGGTGCTGTCCTCATGCAAGTCCACCAGGCCTGGAAAACCCACAACTGCCTCTGGTTCAATCCAGATCCTCAATGTTCTCTCCCACTCATTACACAGTGCCTTGCAAAAATATTCACCCACCTTGACTTTTTACCTATTTTGTTACATTACAGCCTTAAGTCCAATGTTTTGTTAACCTGAATTTTATGTGATGGATCAGAATACAATAGTCTGGTGAAGTGAAATGAGAAAAATATATAAAAAAACTATTTTTTGGTAATAGAAAACAGAAAATTGGCATGTGCGTATGTATTCACCCCCTTTATTATGAAGCCCATAAAAAGCTCTGGTGCAACCAATTACATTTAGAAATCACATAATTAGTGAAATGATGTCCACCTGTGTGCAATCTAAGTGCCACATGATCTGTCATTACATATACACACCTTTTTTGAAAGGCCCCAGAGGCTACAACACCTAAGCAAGAGGCACCAGTCCAAGGAACACTCCAAACAAGTAAGGGACAATGTTGTTCAGAAGTACAAGTCAGGGTTAGGTTATAAAAAACATCCAAATCTTTGATGATCCCCAGGAGCACCATCAAATCTATCATAACCAAATGGAAAGAACATGGCACAACAGCAAACCTGCCAAGAGACGGCCGCCCACCAAAACTCACAGACCGGGCAAGGAGGGCATTAATCAGAGACCTAAGGTAATTCTGGAGGAACTGTAGAGTTCCAAAGCACAGACTGGAGTATCCACACATAGAACGACAAAAAGCTGTACGCTCCATAGAGTTGGGCTTTAGGGCAGAGTGGCCATTACTTTCAGCAAAAAACAAAATGACAAGTTTTGAGTTTGTGAAAAGGCATGTGGGAGACTCCCAAAATGTATGGAGGAAGGTGCTCTGGTCTGATGAGACTAAAATTGAACTTTTTGACCATCAAAGAAAACGCTATGTCGGCGCAAACCCAACACATCACCCAAAGAACACCATTTACACAGTGAAACATGGTGGTGGCAGCATCATGCTGTGGGCATGTTTTTCAGCAGCCAGGACTGGGAAACTGGTTAGAGTTGAGGGAAAGATGGATGGTGCTAAATACAGGGATATTCTTGAGCAAAACCTGTACCACTCTGTGAGTGATTGGAGGGTAGGATTGAGGTTCACCTTCCAGCAGGACAATGACCCCAATCACACTGCTAAAGCAACACTTGAGTGGTTTATGGGGAAACATGTAAATGTGTTGGAATGGCCTAGTCAAAGCCCAGACCTCAATCCAATAGAAAATCTGTGGTCAGACTTAAAGATTGCTGTTCACAAGCGCAAACCATCCAACTTAAAGGAACTAGAGCAGTTTTGAAAATAAAAGCAACAGTGGTCAGCGCAAGGCACGTAAGACTAAAAAAGATAGATAGGCGATCAACGTGAGCCACGCAAAACTTGATCAGGGACATATAGGGGAGGGAGTGGGGGGGAAAGAGACACAGGGAAGGGAAATAAGGGGGAAAAACAGAGCAGGGAAAGGGGGATGGGGAGAGAGGGTGGAAACAGACACAGTGGTCAGAGAGTGGGGAGAGGCCAGAACTGTTTGCATATCCCAGTGGTAAGATGTGGCAAGCTCATAGAGACATATCCAAAGCGACTTGGAGCTGTGATTGCCGCAAAAGGTGGCTCTACAAAGTATTGACTTTAGGGGTGAATAGTTATGCACATTTACTTTTTCTGTTATTTTGACCTATTTGTTGTTTGCTTCACAATAAAAAAAAAAAACATCTTTAACGTTGTGGGCATGTTCTATAAATTAGATGATGCAAATCGTCAAACAATCCATGTTAATTCTAGGTTGTGAGGCAACAAAACACGAAAAATGCCAAGGGGGTTCAATACATTTGCAAGGCACTGTAGCTGATGCTAACCGGAGGGCCACCACATGTTGCTCTGGCATCCTCCAACATCTTCTTGACTTTGGCCCTACTGTCATGATACTTGTGTTTGACAGACCTCACATCCCTGTTAGCAAAGTCTAAGCCTGTGCCTTTTGGCTAGGCATCACTTCTCTCCCCCCATGAATTATACTGTACCGGGCACAGAGTGCATGGAGGAGTCATCTCGTCTAGCCTTGCCTCTTGCTCTCCCGACTGTGCCTTGGGATCCTGTTCTCCCTCATCTCTCCCTGGGTCCTGTTTCTATGCATCACTACCTCCCTCCTTGGGATCAGGCCCCTGACTCTCTGCCCCTGCTCTTTGTGTGCTTGCATCTAGGGGCACATCCATCCCCATCCTGCTCTCCTATACCTCTCCCTCTCATTAAGGTGCTACCCCTCCCTCTGTTTTCACTAATCCCTCCCTCCATCCCTCTTCTTTCCTCCTCTAACAATGGTGTTCCCCTCACTCTCCTCCTCTCCCCTCCTACAAATATGAAAATTTGGATCACATCACCATAAAGATCTCCTAAAAACACGTTGAAACATGTTTTTGATTTTTGTAACGTGCATTTTTAACAGAGAAAATCAAACATACATTTTATTTTATCTGATTACTTGTCCATGTTTAATTCCTAGCCCCATCTCTGCCTCTCAGCTCATACATAGTGTTTTCCCTCCTCGTAAGTGACTTCAATTGCAGGGGTGTGTTTCTATTAAGCTCTATAAAAAAAGTATTTTAACTGACAGGGACATCATGTATATAACCTGGATATATATAGATAGATGTACTGACACTGCAAGTTGTGAGATATGTATGTTTTATTGATGTTCTGTATTTATTAATAAAGGATTAAATTGATACATTTTCTTACCTTTCTGATCATTACTCCAGGGGTATGATATAGAGTACAGGCACCCACAGCACAGATTCACTTGCAGTGTTATTTTCTCACACAGCTTCCCCTGTGACTTTGCTCTGCTTGTGGGAGGGGCAGAGGCTGCACTGCTCATTGGTCACATGGGCTGATTGACAGGATGTAGCAGCTTATGCTGGGGGAAGCTCTGTGAGTAACAGACTCCCCCCATTGACCAGTACTAAAGCAGCACTGACCAGTGCAGTACACTGATAGACTGTGAGGCACACACCTTTAATTAAGATGGATCGGTGTGATAGGAGGGGGAGGCTTACACATGTAAATAAACAAAAGCAAAAAAACACTTCTATGTCAATAAATAAATAAAACTGAAATAAAAAAACACACACTTTTTAGATTGTAAACAGAATGCTCACATTCTAAAAGATCACAACATGGGAGGTAACTGTCCCTTTTAGGACAGAAATTGTGGGCTTGAGTCAATTGAATACATCTAAACATTTAGAGAAAAGACACCTGCAGCCAAAATCATGGGTCAGAGTAATTTGTGGGCTTCTAATAGAATAGGACAACTTGTGTATCAGAAAATATGTGATGCGTAGAGATTACATCAAATGCCTAATGAAAAGATCTTGTTTAAATTGCTAGATGATTCTGATTCATGATGTTGTTAGCCACTGAATTTACATGCTTGCCAACATATGAAATACGTTTTCAGACACTGCATTGTTGAACATTCTGATCTGCAACCACCTGCTACAGTCCCAAATATAATTTGCATTCCAAACACTCACTAAGACAAAATCCTTAGCAAATGTCAGTAAATTTCTTTTAATCAGAAAAAACTACAACTGATATTTTAATTGAATGATTAACAACCAATTAGAATTTAGTACTCTAATAACATTGCCTTTCAATGATTGGCTAATTGATCAGCCTTTCAGCAAAGGGAATAGAGGGCATATATTTTAGAGAAGAAATAAATATTTGATTTAACATTATCCTCTTCCTTTATCCTTCAGTGAAATGAGGATCACATAGATAGATAAAGGAAACAAAAAATAATGATCTATGTAGTTAATGTCCTAGGTGCCTAACACATCCAAATAATTAATTAAATGATTTATTAGGATATAAATAAAACCTTGCTTATTTTGTTTTTAGAGTTTTTTAGATGTGCTATGCTTCTAAGCAATTTAACACTTTTATTTTCACCTAGCAGCTTTTTTTTCGGTTTTATTTATATCCTAAGAAATCATTTAATTAATAGATATATAAAGGGTAGGGTGGTAGAATGGCACCCTACCCTGTTCACATAGTTGAGAGGGTATTTTTGTTATGGGAAACTGATTTGTTTCATTAAAGTAGCCACATATAACATGTTAGGCAGGCAGCAAGTATAGATTACAGCAGCCAACTAAAGAGCAACCCCCTGTCTATATGCATGTAAAAAAAATGTGTGAGTGCCATGGAAAAGCATGCTAACTAACTTGTTAAAAATCTAAATCTATAGCACTTTAGTGTGGGTAATATGATCAAGGCCCAAATGATTAGCCCACAGAGGAGGGAAACCATTTATTTGCAGTGTAAGCTTGCCCAGGAAAGATTATTATTATTTACTATTAACTTGCCTATCAAAAATGTTGAGATACAATTTGAAATGTCTCTACCCCCCTCACCTGTATGTCTTTCCTCCCTCTTCCTCCCCTGTGTCTCTTCCTCCCCTCTCCTTCCCCTGTGTCTCTTTCCCGCCTCCCTCCCGCTTGTGCATGCACTGTGCAGTGGGCATGTGCGCATATGCCACGCATTGCGCAACCGCAATTTGCGCTTTGGGCCAGTATCAAAATGTGTAGCCTTCCACCGCCAATGCGCATGCGTGTCAGGAGTGGTACACACTTTGATAGCTATTATTTGTGATTATCTTTATCTGTAACTCAACATATTCCGGAGCACTGAACAAGGGTTAAGTATGAGGCAAAACAAAAATGGACACATAGCAAAGCGTGAAGAGCCCTGTCTTCTAGTGTGCATGGAGTTTTTGCTAAAACACATTACAAGATTGAAAACCTTTAAACTTACAATCTAATGAGTTGGGTATGGTGGGGAGGTTGAGAGATAGGATCTAGAGGACGGGTAGTAAGGTTAGAGGTTGAAAATAGACTGGATACTTCATCCTTTTATACAGGGTCAATGGAGTGCATAGCGACTATTGGATTTGGGGCATGGTGGATTGACTTTTGTTAACACTAGATAATGTCAACATAGTTTAACGATATCAGTAACATATAAAAACATACATATGCATTTTGTGTTGTTCAATAAATCATAAAGGCACTTGAAAATATAGGTATATAATGCGAACACACATATATAGCTATATATATCCTTGTTAACCCTTCCAAGAGCTTCCCCACTACAGAAGTGAGGCTTAGAGATCTATAGTTCCCAGGATTTGCTGTTACTCCCTTCTTAAATTATTTAAAGGTACCACATCTGCATTTCTCCAGTCATCTGACACCAAGCCTGTGATGAGTGAGTTTTGAAAATTTAGAATGAGTGGTTTGGCTTTTATAGAGCCCAGTTCCATCAGAACCCTTGGATGTATTCTATCAGGACCTGGGGCTTTATTAACATGTATTTTTTCCAACCTCTTTTTGATTTCTTCCTGAGTTAACTAATTATTCCAGGTCACTAATTAAGCCTGTTTCACATTATAATGTTCCTATTGCTTCCTTCCTGGCTTTCTTCCAATTAATACATGTAAAAAGATGGGTTAGTCTTACTCTCCTTTGCAATTAACTTTGCATTTCCTATTTTAGTCAATCTACAACTCTTTTTGCAAGCTACGCTACATTATCAAATACCCTCAAAAAAAGACAAAAAGGGGGGCGTGGCTAAGCAGCCAAAGTGAGAGGACGCGTGGAGCTGGAGCTCCGTGTCAGCCCAAGCAAAAAGGCTTCCAAAAGAGGCTTTGGTCGGCAGCTATAGCTGCAGTGTTCCCCAGAGGAGGCTCCCCTACCTCCAGAGACTATCTGGGAGCGTTCTCCTGGCTTCCGGAGACCCCGTCGGGAGGGTCCGACGACGAGGCCTGTTGGGGCCCTGCAACGAGGACCTCCCCCCAGACCCCTTCTGACTCTCTCCCCCGTATACCAGCGCAGGGGGGTGAGCTAGTGAGGCTGCAAGACGCCCTGCGACAGGGAGAGTGGGCACCGGAGGCAGCTGCAGAGGATGCAGTGGCGGCGGAGAAGGCCGCCACTAGAAGCCAGGAGCCGGCGCTTGGAAGCGCGCCAGGGCTGGAAGGGCGCCAAGAAGCTGCATTTACCCCCCAGCCACATCGGAGGACCGGGACAGGAGCTGGGAACCCCGAAGACCGTCAGGGGGTAAGAGGGGAACCTGGCCCTGTGCCTGGAGCCCCCTACTGAGTGCTGGGGGAGGAAGTGAGGGAAGGAGGAGGAAGATTGGAGACTCTATTCCCCAGGGCCCTCAGGGGGCATCCTGGATGTCTGGCCTGTGACAGCAGCAGGTACCAGAACCCCTAAAGGATTTATCCCCAACTTGTACCCTGTCTTACTCTCCTGAAATCTGCAATAGGGGAGAGAGGGGTAGAGAAGAGGGAGTGTGACATATAAGAACTGGAGAGGCTGCAAGCTTGCAAGGCTTTTTGGAGCTGGGTGACTTTTATGCTGAACTTTTCTCATTGATCAAACTGTGCTTCAGTTTTTTGTATGGCCTGCCGCACCCTAAGAGTGCCTGCTGCAAAACAACAACCTTTTCTCCAGCTTGGAGAGCGACACTGCCATCTAGAGGCGCCTCTGCCACAGTGCGGCCTGAATTTTTTCTAAGTCTCCCTTCAGCCACCCGGCAACCTGGAAGAGGTTTGCTAATGTAGTCAATGGAGCTGGCCGGTAGGGGCTAAGCGTACCTCTGAGTATGATCTGAATTCTTCTTTTGCAACATTGTGGGAACAACCTGCTTGGGCCTTGTGAGGGGTGCTACTGGAGTCTGTACCTTGCTTCCTGACCAAGACTTGCATCAACATCACAACTAATGTACGGCGTGTCAAGATTTCAGGCATGATGGGAAAAAACAAGAAAGCCCTGCCTTCCAAAAAAATTGAAGAGCATTTCAAGATGGCTGGGGCCTCACAGACATCTATGCAAACTCCCTGCCCGGAACATTTGGACCAATCTGACTCTGATTCGGTATCAGACGCAGTACACCCGGAGGTCAACATCGCTGACAATTCTATGGCAAAGTTTGAGGCCCTTCTAGAGTCCCATATCAATAGAGCAGTCACAGCTCTACAAAAAGATCTGCATGACTTTGGGCAGCGGACCAATATTTTGGAGGAGTCAATGGATCAAGTAGTTGAGGCCCTGGAAAAAGATAGGAGTGCCATTGGGGAAAATGCCTCTCGCATTACTTCCCTTGAAGACAAACTGGAAGATTTGGAGAACCGCTCTCGTAGATTCAATATCCGGATTAGGGGGGTACCAACTGCAATCATTGACTTGCCCCGATATCTCAAAGCCACTATAGACCAGATCTTGGCAGGCTTTCCGGATCATATTTGGGAAGTGGAGCGAGCTCACAGGGCCCTGGGTGGAAATAAAAATCCTGATTTGCCAAAGGACATAATAGTGAGATTGCTCCGTCAGCAATCCAGAGACTTAATTCTTGCCACCACCCGCAAAATGACAACCATCCAGGGTCCTGACGGATCCCCTTTGCAATTCTTTGCGGACCTTTCTCCTCCAACCCTACAAAAACGGAGACTGATGAAGCCTGCTCTGGAGATTCTTATTCAACATGGTATCAGGTACAGATGGGGCTTTTCTTTTGCCCTTATGTTCTCCCACAGTGGCGCATCCCATTCTGTGCGTTCCTTGGAGGAATGTCTGGATCTCCTTCAGAGACTGAACCTGGCCACTGGAGCAACAGTCCAGACACAGGGAGCCTCTCTGCCGCTCCCCCTTCCCCAGAGACAGTGGACTCCTTCCTCCAAACCGAGGAGGACGGCTGACCCAACTCCCCAAATAGCTTCTCAAAGACCGAGGCAGGAACTGGAGGCCGGGGCTACTTGACTCTTGGAGCTGGACGAGGAGCTGGCCTAAGGAGGCACATTGTCTCCTTTCATACAGTGACTTTACCACAGGACTCTTGTTTTGGTTACCATGTTTTATAGTTATGCTGATTGTCTCTTAAATGCTTTTTTCTTGTTTGTTTTTTCCCCTGAGCAGGTCTAACTACCTTAGGTTACGGTAGCAGCTCCAGAGCTTTTGAAGTGTACAACTGATATAAGAAGGACTGTAGTGCCAGCTATGTCTCAGCTAAGGGATTGTTCACTCCAAGTTATAGTTAAGAGTATTCATGCTCAGCAAGGTTCACCCAAAAATGTTTTTCTAGCCTTTTCTTAATACCCCTACCGGCTAGGATTTAGATTGTTTTAGACTAGATTTGAGGAAAACGGTTAGCATTCGGTTGGGCTAGATTTGCTCATTAAGTTAGGAATTACACAATGGTAAATTGTATTTTCTCTCTATGTCTTATTGCTTTTACTTTCTTCTTTTTCCCTCTGATTGATCTGGGCAGGCTATTTGCTACTTTTCTCTACTCTCTGGTCCCCTCAAAGCCAAGGCTGCAAAAGCTACTTCTTCTTCTTTCCCCTCTCTCTTGCTTCTCATCTCACCCTGGGGCAGTGGGCCTAGAGAGGTACTATCTGTCCCAATCTATGGTAAAACCAGTCCTATGTCCGCCGGGCGGATGGCTAGGTCTTATGGGTCTTATTCAGAGTAGACTTGATAGGGAGGTACTTCCCTTAAGTAATGGCTTTAGATTATGCTGGTTATCACGGCTAAACCAAACTAACTCTTGTCGTTTTACTCCCACTTTCATCTCCATCAGATCAACTCTGTCCAATGAGATCCGACAGGACCCTCCAGCTCCTCCTCGCCCTGGCCTGGGAAAGCCGCTTCCCGTTCCCTCATGCTCAGCTGCTACTGAAGGTATGTGGCTTTTAGTTATACACATGCTTACGCCAACTGCACACCCATGACATTTCCCACAAAGATACTCACCCACAATGTAAAAGGGTTTAACTCCCCCTTCAAGCGAAGGAAGGCTTTTTTGTATTATAAAACCCACAAACCTGACATTATCTTTCTCCAGGAAACCCATTTTGCTAAGAACAAAACTCCTGCCTACCTGAATAAAGATTATCCCCAATTTTTTTGCACCACCCAGGCTTCGAAAAAAGAGGGAGTAGCGATCCTTTTGCACAAGGATTTTCAGTTCCAGCTAGACTCCAAAATTATAGACCGGGAAGGGTATTATGTTATCTTGAAAGGGAAGGTCTTAGGCACCCCTACGTCGCTTAAATCTTTCTATGCCCCCACCGTAGCCCCACACAAAGCGTTGATTAGACTTTTAAGGACACTGGAGGGGGGGGGAGTGGGGAAAATTGATAATAGGGGGGGACCTAAATTTGGTCTTAGACCAGAGCATGGATAAATCCAGCGTCTCTAAGCACATCCGCTTTTCTAAAAGGATTAAACAAATCAAAAAACTGCTCCATTCTTTAGACCTCGTGGATGCTTGGAGGGGTCACCATCCGAAAGGAAGAGAGTACACCTTCTTCTCCCCCACCCATAAGTCTTACTCCCGTATTGATGCCCTTCTTATTAGTACTGCGCTTTTTGATAGCTCGGATAAGGCAGATATTGTTCCCTGCACGTGGTCGGACCATGCTGCAGTCTCTCTAGAAGTTGACCTGGGATCCCAATCCAGACTACCTTTTGCCTGGAAATTAAACGAATATTTGCTCTCGATACCCACATACCAGGAACAAGTTACTTCTGAACTGGCAGCCTACTTTGTGTCCAATGCGGGTGGGGAAACTTCGCCAGGTTGGGTCTGGGTGGCTCATAAGGCTTATATTAGGGGCACGTGCATTAAATTGGCTTCACAACATAAAAAAGCAATTCGTCTAACTGAGGAAAACCTCGTTAAAAATTTAGCTCAATTAGAGAAACAGAATCAAATTTCCCCTTCTTCCTCGTTAAGAGACCAAATTGACAAGGCTAGGCTGGAGCTAGACGGTATTTTATCTATTAGAACAGATAAAGCCCTGAGAAGAACGCAGCATCTCTTCTATGCTAAAGCGAATAAACCAGACAAATTATTGGCAAAAAGTCTGAGGGCAAGGTACTCTCAGTCCAAAATCTCTCAAATTAGAACCAAAGAGGGAGTACTCACGTTTAGCCAAAATGAGATACAAAAGACCTTTAGGGAATTCTACCAGCACATTTACTCCTCCCACAACTCCCCTCCAGAGAACGCTATTAGGTCCTACCTGAATTCCTTAGATTTGCCTAGAATATCAGAGTCAGATCTTCTTAACCTAAACAAAGAGGTATCGGTAGAGGAGGTTAGGTAGGCAATCAAAGACCTAAAAATGGGGAAATTTCCTGGCCCTGATGGCTTTACCAACATTTATTATAAAAAGTTTTCGGACATTTTGTCCCCACACTTATGCAGCCTGTTCAACACAATTTTGAAAGGGGACCCAATGCCCCCGGAACTTAACTTCGCGGATCTGACCCTTTTCCCCAAGGAAGGTAGGGACCCAAAGGAGGCAAAGAATTACAGACCGATCTCGCTCCTTAATGGGGATATCAAACTCCTTGCTAAAATATTCTCACAAAGGATTTCTGTCTTTTTGCCCTCCCTGATTCACAAGGACCAATCTGGCTTCATCCCATACAGGCAGACGAGTGATAATATTAGAAGGACCCTAAACATCATCCACTTGGCTAGACATAGAAACACCCCGGTTTGCCTGCTCGCATTGGACATAGAGAAGGCCTTCGATACCCTGGAATGGCCTTTCTTATATGCCGCTCTGGATAAATTTGGGTTCAAAGGCCAATTTTTAAACCTGCTTCGCACCTATTATAATCTTCCCAAAGCTAACTTAAAACTCTCGGGCTCCCAGAAGGCGGTTATAGAGATAGGGCGTGGAACGAGACAAGGATGCCCTCTTTACCCTCTCCTTTTTGCCCTTGCAATAGAGCCGCTGGCTCAGGCGATTAGGGCAAATTCCTCTATTGAGGGTCTGCGAGTGGGAAACCAGCATTTAAAGTGCTCCTTATTTGCTGATGATCTATTGTGTACTCTTACTAACCCTTGCTCCTCTATTGAAGCTCTGCTGGACACAATAGGTTTATTTAGCTCACTTTCTGGACTTAGATTAAACCAGGACAAAACAGAGGCACTAGGCATAGGCATACCCTAAGATACTCTATCCCAGTTGAAATCCAGCCATAAGTTTATCTGGCCAGCCAATCATATTCACTACTTGGGGATAAATATTACTAGTTCTTTAGCGGAAATGTATAAGGCCAATTCCCCCCCCCCTCTTCAGGGTTCTTCAGAGGGACTTGAACATTTGGACGAGGAAGCATATTTCTTGGACGGGTCGGATAACCTCGGTGAAGATGAACATCCTCCCGAGGCTCCTGTACCTAGCCAGAACCCTTCCTGTTCAAGTTAATAACTCAGAATTAGCTCGCTTTCAGTCCTTGGTGTTCAAGTTCATCTGGAGGAATAGACCCCCGAAAATAACAAGGAAGATCATGTATAGACATAAATCCAAGGGAGGTCTCTCATGCCCGAATTTTTCTAGCTATTTCAGAGCGGCACAACTGGCCTTTATTCCTCTGGCACATTCCACTTCCCTCCAGCCTAATTGGGTTTTCATAGAGGAGGCACAAATGCCCCCCCTCACGTGGGGTACTATCCTATGGGCACCAAATTCGAATACTCTTAGGTCTTACATAAGTAATCCTATAACTAAATTTACTTTAAAAATCTGGAACTGGGCCAAGAAAACCCACAATCTAGCATACCCGGTAACTCCTCTTACCTCGATTTTCACTTCCCCCACCCTCTCGGCTACCCTCTCTTCTAACTCTAAACAATTTTGGATTCTGCAAAAATTAGATAAATTAGGCTCATGGCTGGAAGGGGGGAAGATTATTTCTCTAGGAACAGTTTGCAGAGGGAGGGAGTTTCCTGATACGGAAATATTTAACTATATTAAAATCAAGCATTGGGTAGAAGAAGTTCTCAGGGAATTTGGCCCGCCTAAAGACTCCTGGCTCACCACAATTTGCAAACACTCAGCCCTTACTAAGGGTACACTGGGAGCAATATATAACATAATTAATGCTCCCCCCTTGGATTCACCAAAGCCTTCCTTTATGCTGAAGTGGGAGCTGGACTTGGAACAGACTTGGGATGAGCCCTCCTGGTCTACAGCTTTCTCTAGCCTTTCTAAAGGGTCCCTTAATTTTAGCATGTTGGAAACCTCGCTGAAAATCCTACATAGGGCGTATATGACCCCCGCTAGACTAAATAGAATTGTGCCTACAACTTCGGATAAATGTTTTAGGGGATGTCAAGAACGAGGGGACTTCATTCACGCGTGGTGGAAATGTCCTTTAGTCTCAGAAACCTGGGCTAGAGCGGCTGATCTACTTTCCAGATTATTTAGTATCCCACTTAAACCTTCCATAGCGACATGTCTCTTAGGCAGGAATTATAAGGAACTGGGAGGGGTAGGCAATAAATTGACACAATTGATTTATCTGGCAGTAAAAAACATCATAGCTAGAAGGTGGAAGGACAATTCCATTAACTTCCAGGAAATCAAAAACAAAATAAACTTCCTATTTATACATGAGAGAATGACTCATACACTATTGGACACACATCAAAAGTTTCTGGAAATTTGGGGACCCTGGATCTCCTCCCCCGACTGCATTTCTTAGGTAGTGGGGGGACGAGTTGAATTTTTGCTAGGGAGGCTCTTTACAATTGGAAGAGGAGTGGAGCGGGGGGCGGACTGGAACAGGCGGAGCGGGAGAGGACACTGGAGGCTACTTCGGACGAAAGGTAACGACAGTAAAACTAAGATTGGGTAGCACAGGAACTGAAAAGGCCACGGTATAGTCAAATCCTGACCGTTTGTAGTAGAAGAGCGGATGGGAAGCAATTATCTACTATTTGCTCTTTTCCTTTTACTTCTTCATTTCTTTGGTTATTTGTTTATTTTTCTCTTCTTTTCTTCACTTCTTCCTCTTTCTCTCTTCTCATGTGTTCATAGAATATATTGATTGTAACACGATTGTTTATTTAAACCAATTTGTGCACTGAAAACGTTAAAATTATATTAAGGAATAATTCAACAAAGAGAAGCAGTTGCTTAGGATAGTAATTATCCTTTCTTGACATGTGGAATTATGTTTTATAGTATGTGCTTATTTTTGTACAAGTTTTTTCTTGATTATTCTTAATAAAAACTTTATGAAAAAAAAAAGACAAAAAGGCTTTCACGTTTCCCCATCTTGCTCTGCAACCTTACCTATAATTTAATGCGGCTATTTTTATATATATATATATATATATATATATATATATATATATATATATATATATCCCTATATGACCTGCAGCAAAAATAACAAATATAACAGAAGAAAGCAGAACTTCTGCCCCAAAAAGTGTTTAATTTTCGTAAGTATATACAAGGAAATGGGCAGGAAGTGTCTCTGATCAGATGCACTATAAAATGTTCTAATTTTATCTGGCTTTTCAACTGAGGAACATTTGAAAGGGTTACGTGTCTGTCCTAGTGATGCACAGGGCAGGGTGAATTGAAGAATATTAATCATTGAAGATCATTTCACTCACCTGCAACATATAGTTATCTTTATTATGTATGCTTAGGCTACCCTTCATTAGGCATTTTACTATGAATTTTGAATAACATTACTGAGCAATAAACAACCATTTGTATTAATGTGTTTGCGTACTATAGCAGTAGTATTTATATCCAAATACTATTTAATTTAAGAACAGAAAACGTGATTTTAGTTTGCTCAATGTAATAAATTAAAAAAAGGTTTAAACATTTTAAACATTTTACATTTTAGGTATGGTCTTTCTAAGTTTTCAACAACTGAAACAAAATTCAACAACTTAAACAATACAATATTACAACACCCTAAATTTTCTCTGCAGCAAATTCCAATATAATCATCTTTATTTTCACATATTTAAAGAACCACTGTGGTCAAACTTTATCTATTTGGTCTGTTAAATAATTAAATTCCCTGATGAGCAACATGTTTTTAGAAACTAAAACAAATAAGCACAACCACTAACTACACATTTATTATTTACTATAATGATCCATTTTTGTTGTCTCATAATTTCTCAGGAGGTGTGTCCTTGTAAAGTAATGTGCTTTCAATTAGTCCAATAAATTAGCTCAATGTTGAAAAACGTAGCCCGTAACATAGCCTGCAAGACTTAGTGCTATTAAGTAAGACCCGTAAAGCAACCCATCAACAACTTGAGGAGTAAGGTCGAGAAAAAGGCTACGGGATGTGGAAAGTTGAACTGCGCCCCCGCAAATCCTTTGATTTGCCAAGCCCGTAACTGTTACATTCCAATCAAGCTATTAAATTTCAACAAATTCAGTGGCATTCAAGCCCGTAACCCACAAATGGAGCCAAGAAGCTAACAGGTGCTAGAGAGAACCAGCATGAGGTGTGACGTCCAATCCGTAGCACTTTAAATGCAAATATACACACACTACTGTACTTATACTGTACTAATATTAAAAGGGAAAGTGATGTTAGGTATTAGAATTAATAGTACAACATTCTGAAGCTCGCAAATCATCTATATATTTACACTATTGGGATTTTTCCCAAAGCACATAAAAGATGCACTCTACAAAGGAACCTTCAAAGATCACTAAGAAAAGAATGTATACACTTTATACACTTACATACCAAGAACTTTTGAAACATAAAAAAAGATCCAGACCTCCATGTCTGTCTGTCTCTTTCTCTCTCTCACTCCCCTTGTCTATCGACATCACTCCACCTTGTCTGTCTCTCTCTCTCACTCCCCTTGTCTCTCTACCTCACGCCCCCTTGTGTGTCTGTCTATCTCTTTCTCTCTCCCTCACTCCTCCTTGTCTGTCTGTCTCTCTCTCCTTCACTCCCCTTGCCTCTCTACCTCACTCCCCCTTGTCTGTCTTTCTCTCTCCCCTTGTCTTTCTACCTCACTCCCCCTTGTCTGTCTCTCCCTCACTCCAGCCAGTGGCGATCTCACTGCGTACCTGGTTCCTGCCAGTAGGGGGTCGAAATGCGCACCGGAGGTGCTCATTGCTAAGCCCCCTGGGCTCGCAACACCCTTTACCTGGTTCCTGCCAGTGCTGTGTCTCATCCCTGCTCAAAAAGAGCAGGGAAAGGGGGAGGGGGAGAGAGGGTGGAAACAGACAAAGTGGTCAGAGAGTGGGGAGAGGCCAGAACTGTTTGCATATCCCAGTGGTAAGATGTGTCAAGCTCATAGAGACTTATCCAAAGCGACTTGGAGCTGTGATTGCCGCAAAAGGTGGCTCTACAAAGTATTGACTTTAGGGGTGAATAGTTATGCACATTTACTTTTTCTGTTATTTTGACCTATTTGTTGTTTGCTTCACAATAAAAAAAAAAACATCTTTAACGTTGTGGGCATGTTCTATAAATTAGATGATGCAAATCGTCAAACAATCCATGTTAATTCTAGGTTGTGAGGCAACAAAACACGAAAAATGCCAAGGGGGTTCAATACATTTGCAAGGCACTGTAGCTGATGCTAACCGGAGGGCCACCACCTGTTGCTCTGGCATCCTCCGACATCTTCTTCTTGACTTTGGCCCTACTGTCATGATACTTGTGTTTGACAGACCTCACATCCCTGTTAGCAAAGTCTAAGCCTGTGCCTTTTGGCTAGGCATCACTTCTCTCCCCCCATGAATTATACTGTACCGGGCACAGAGTGCATGGAGGAGTCATCTCGTCTAGCCTTGCCTCTTGCTCTCCCGACTGTGCCTGGGGATCCTGTTCTCCCTCATCTCTCCCTGGGTCCTGTTTCTATGCATCACTACCTCCCTCCTTGGGATCAGGCCCCTGACTCTCTGCCCCTGCTCTTTGTGTGCTTGCATCTAGGGGCACATCCATCCCCATCCTGCTCTCCTATACCTCTCCCTCTCATTAAGGTGCTACACCTCCCTCTGTTTTCACTAATCCCTCCCTCCATCCCTCTTCTTTCCTCCTCTTACAATGGTGTTCCCCTCACTCTCCTCCTCTCCCCTCCTACAAATATGAAAATTTGGATCACATCACCATAAAGATCTCCTAAAAACACGTTGAAACATGTTTTTGATTTTTGTAACGTGCATTTTTAACAGAGAAAATCAAACATACATTTTATTTTATCTGATTACTTGTCCATGTTTAATTCCTAGCCCCATCTCTGCCTCTCAGCTCATACACAGTGTTTTCCCTCCTCGTAAAAGTGACTTCAATTGCAGGGGTGTGTTTCTATTAAGCTCTATAAAAAAAGTATTTTAACTGACAGGGACATCATGGATATAACCTGGATATATATAGATAGATGTACTGACACTGCAAGTTGTGAGATATGTATGTTTTATTGATGTTCTGTATTTATTAATAAAGGATTAAATTGATACATTTTCTTACCTTTCTGATCATTACTCCAGGGGTATGATATAGAGTACAGGCACCCACAGCACAGATTCACTTGCAGTGTTATTTTCTCACACAGCTTCCCCTGTGCCTTTGCTCTGCTTGTGGGAGGGGCAGAGGGTGCACTGCTCATTGGTCACATGGGCTGATTGACAGGATGTAGCAGCTTATGTCTCCCCCTATTGACCAGTACTAAAGCAGCACTGACCAGTGCAGTACACTGATAGACTGTGAGGCACACACCTTTAATTAAGATGGTAGGTGTGATGGGGGGGGGGGGGGGGGAGGCTTACACATGTAAATAAACAAAAGCAAAAAAACACTTCTATGTCAATAAATAAATAAAGCTGAAATAAAAAAACACACTTTTTAGATTGTAAACAGAATGCTTACATTCTATAAGACCACAACATGGGAGGTAACTGGCCCTTTAAGGACAGAAATTGTGGGCTTGAGTCAATCGAATACATCAAAACATTACGAGAAAAGACACCTGCAGCCAAAATCATGGGTCAGAGTAATTTGTGGGCTTCTAATAGAATAGGACAACTTGTGTATCAGAAAATATGTGATGCGTAGAGATTACATCAAATGCCTAATGAAAAGATCTTGTTTAAATTGCTAGATGATTCTGATTCATGATGAGGTTAGCCACTGAATTTACATGCTTGCCAACATATGAAATACATTTTCAGACACTGCATTGTTGAACATTCTGATCTGCAACCGCCTGCTACAGTCCCAAATATAATTTGCATTCCAAACACTCACTAAGACAAAATCCTTAGCAAATGTCAGTAAATTTCTTTTAATCAGAAAAAACTACCACTGATATTCTAATGGAATGATTAACAACCAATTAGAATTTAGTACTCTAATAACATTGCCTTTCAATGATTGGCTAATTGATCAGCCTTTCAGCAAAGGGAATAGTGGGCATATATTTTAGAGAAGAAATAAATATTTGAATTAACATTATCCTCTTCCCTTCAGTGAAAAGAGGATCACATAGATAGATAAAGGAAACAAAAAATAATGATCTATGTAGTTAATATCCTAGGTGCCTAACACATCCAAATAATTAATTAAATGATTTATTAGGATATAAATAAAACCTTGCTTATTTTGTTTTTAGAGTTTTTTAGATGTGCTATGCTTCTAAGCAATTTAACACTTTTATTTTCACCTAGCAGCGTTTTTTCCGGTTTTATTTATATCCTAAGAAATAATTTCATTAATAGATAGATAAAAGGCAGGGGTGTTGGAATGAAGTAAAGACTAGTGTTTATTGTGTTTACATAGTTTAGAGGGTATCTTTGTTATGGGAAACTGATGTGTTTCATTAAAGTAGCCACATACAACATGTTAGGCAGGCAGCAAGTATAGATTACAGCAGCCAACTAAAGAGCAACCCCCTGTCTATATGCATGTAAAAAAAATGTGTGAGTGCCATGGAAAAGCATGCTAACTAACTTGTTAAAAATCTAAATCTATAGCACTTTAGTGTGGGTAATATGATCAAGGCCTAAATGATTAGCCTACAGAGGAGGGAAACCATTTATTTGCAGTGTAAGCTTGCCCAGGAAAGATTATTATTATTTACTATTAACTTGCCTATCAAAAATGTTGAGATAAAATTTGAAATGTCTCTACCCCCTCCCCTGTATGTTTTCCCTCCCTCTTCCTCCCCTGTGTCTCTTCCTCCCCTCTCCTTCCCCTGTGTCTCTTTCCCGCCTCCCTCCCGCCACCCCTGTGCCTCCTGCTGTGTAGTGCGCTATTGTGCATGCACTGTGCAGTGGTCATGTGCGCATATGCCACGCATTGCGCAACCGCAATTTGCGCTTTGGGCCAGTATCAAAATGTGTAGCCTTCCACCGCCAATGCGCATGCGCGTCAGGAGTGTTACACACTTTGATAGCTATTATTTGTGATTATCTTTATCTGTAACTCAACATATTCCGGAGCACTGAACAAGGGTTAAGTATGAGGCAAAACAAAAATGGACACATAGCAAAGCGTGAAGAGCCCTGTCTTCTAGTGTGCATGGAGTTTTTGCTAAAACACCTTACAAGATTGAAAACCTTTAAACTTACAATCTAATGAGTTGGGTATGGTGGGGAGGTTGAGAGATAGGATCTAGAGGACAGGTAGTAAGGTGGGAGGTTGAAAATAGACTAGATACTTTATCCTTTTATACAGGGTCAATGGAGTGCATAGCGACTATTGGATTTGGGGCATGGTGGATTGACTTTTGTTAACACTAGATAATGTCAACATAGTTTAACGATATCAGTAACATATAAAAACATACATATGCATTTTGTGTTGTTCAATAAATCATACAGGCACTTGAAAATATAGGTATATAATGCAAACACACATATATAGCTATATATATCCTTGTTAACCCTTCCAAGAGCTTCCCCACTACAGAAGTGAGGCTTAGAGATCTATAGTTCCCTGGATTTGCTGTTACTCCCTTCTTACATTATTTAAAGGTACCACATCTGCATTTCTCCAGTCATCTGACACCAAGCCTGTGATGAGTGAGTTTTGAAAATTTAGATTTAGTGGTTTGGCTTTTATAGAGCCCAGTTCCATCAGAACCCTTGGATGTATTCTATCAGGACCTGGGGCTTTATTAACATGTATTTTTTCCAACCTCTTTTTGATTTTTTCCTGAGTTAACCAATTATTCCAGGTCACTAATTAAGCCTGTTTCACATTATAATGTTCCTATTGCTTCCTTCCTGGCTTTCTTCCAATTAATACATGTAAAAAGATGGGTTAGTCTTACTCTCCTTTGCAATTAACTTTGCATTTCCTATTTTAGTCAATCTACAACTCTTTTTGCAAGTTACGCTACATTATCAAATACCCTCAAAAAAGACAAAAAGGCTTTCACGTTTCCCCATCTTGCTCTGCAACCTTACCTATAATTTAATGCGGTTATATATATATATATATATATATATATATATATATATATCCCTATATGACCTGCAGCAAAAATAACAAATATAACAGAAGAAAGCAGAACTTCTGCCCCAAAAAGTGTTTAATTTTCGTAAGTATATACAAGGAAATGGGCAGGAAGTGTCTCTGATCAGATGCAATATAAAATGTTCTAATTTTATCTGGCTTTTCAACTGAGGAACATTTGAAAGGGTTACGTGTCTGTCCTAGTGATGCACAGGGCAGGGTGAATTGAAGAATATTGATCATTGAAGATCATTTCACTCACCTGCAACATATAGTTATCTTTATTATGTATGCTTAGGCTACCCTTCGTTAGGCATTTTACTATGAATTTTAAATAACATTACTGAGCAATAAACAACCATTTGTATTAATGTGTTTGCGTACTATAGCAGTAGTATTTATATCCAAATACTATTTAATTTAAGAACAGAAAACATGATTTTAGTTTGCTCAATGTAATAAATTAAAAAAAGGTTTAAACATTTTAAACATTTTACATTTTAGGTATGGTCTTTCTAAGTTTTCAACAACTGAAACAAAGTTCAACAACTTAAACAATACAATATTACAACACCCTACATTTTCTCTGCAGTAAATTCCAATATAATCATCTTTATTTTCACATATTTAAAGAACCACTGTGGTCAAACTTTATCTATTTGGTCTGTTAAATAATTAAATTCCCTGATGAGCAACATGTTTTTAGAAACTAAAACAAATAAGCACAACCACTAACTACACATTTATTATTTACTATAATGATCCATTTTTGTTGTCTCATAATTTCTCAGGAGGTGTGTCCTTGTAAAGTAATGTGTTTTCAATTAGTCCAATAAATTAGCTCAACGTTGAAAAATGTAGCCCGTAACATAGCCTGCAAGACTTACTGCTATTAAGTAAGACCCGTAAAGCAACCCATCAACAAATTGAGGAATAAGGGTGAGAAAAAGGCTACGGGATGTGGAAAGTTGAACTGCGCCCCCGCAAATCCTTTGATCTGCCAAGCCCGTAACTGTTACATTCCAATCAAGCTATTAAATGTCAACAAATTCAGTGGCATTCAAGCCCGTAACCCACAAATGGAGCCAAGAAGCTTGTCTGTCTCTCTCTCTCACTCCCCTTGTCTCTCTACCTTACGCCCCCTTGTGTGTCTGTCTATCTCTTTCTCTCTACCTCACTCCCCCTTGTCTGTCTCTCCTTCACTCCCCTTGCCTCTCTACCTCACTCCCCCTTGTCTGTCTCTCTCTCTCTCCCCTTGTCTCTCTACCTCACTCCCCCTTGTCTGTCTCTCCCTCACTCCAGCCAGTGGCGATCTCACTGCGTACCTGGTTCCTGCCAGTAGGGGGTCGAAATGCGCACCGGAGGTGCTCATTGCTAAGCCCCCTGGGCTCGCAACACCCTTTACCTGGTTCCTGCCAGTGCTGTGTCTCCTCCCTCCTCATCCTCTTCCTTCCCCTCCTCCCTTTTCCCTCCTCCTCCCCATTCTCCTTCCTTTCCCTCTCACCTTACTATCAGACGAGCAGCTCCTGCGCCGGCTTCTGCCTGTGTCCCAGCCGGCATTAGCATATGCCGGTTGGAGAAAGCAGCAGGAGCTGCTCGCCTGATAGTAAGGTGAGAGTGGAAAGGGGAAAGGGAGGACGAGAAGGGGAAGGAAGAGAATGAGGGAAAGGGAGGAGGAGGGGAAGGAGGATGAAGGAGGGAGGATAAGGGGAAGGAGGAGGATAAGGGGGAGGAAAGAGACACATGAGAGGGAGAGGGGGGAAAGAGACACAGGAGAGGGAGAGAGGGAAGAGGCACATGGGGGGGAGAGGGGGAAGAGACACAGGGAAGGGAGAGAGGGATAAAGAGAGATATGGGACGGAGAGGGCTGAAAAGAGACACAGGGGATGGAGGGGAAAGGAGACAGAGGGGTGAGTCACAGGGGAAGGGAGAGGGGGGAAAGAGACAGGGGGGAGAGTGGGGTAAAAAGAGACAAAGGGGGAAAGAGACACAGGGGAGAGGGGGAAAGAGAGCCAGGGGAGGGGATCAGAGACACAGGAGAGGGAGAGGGGGGACAGACACAGGGAAGGGAGGGGGGAAAGAGACAGAGAGTAGGAGGGTAGAGACAAAGGGGAGGGAGAGGGGGAAGACACAGGGGAGGGAGAGAGACAATGGAGGGGGGAAGACACACAGGAGCGGAGAGGGGGAAGACACAGGGGAGGGGGGAACAGACACAGGGGAGGGAGGGGGAAGAGACACAGGGGAGGGATAGCGGGGGGAAGAGACACAGGGGGGAGAGGGGTAAAAGAGACACAGGGGATGGAGGGGGGAAGAGACACAGGGGAGGTGGGAAGAGACATGGGAGGGGGGGAGAGACACAGGGGGAGAGGGGGGAACGACACACAGGGGATAGAGGGGGAAGAGACACAGGGGACACAGGGGAGAGGGGGGAAAGAGACACGGGAGGGAGAGGGGGGAAAGAGACACAGGGGAGGTGGGAAGTGACACAGGGGAGGGGGAGTGGGGTAAAAACACAGGGGATGGGGAAAGGAGACACAAGGGAGGGAGAGAAGGGGGAATGAGACACAAGGGAGGAAGTAGACAGGGGGAGAGACTCACAATGAACTCCAAAGGAGCTCATTGATAGCCACGCGATGAGCGCCGAAGGTGCTCACATTGGGTGGCAAACAGCATTGCCAGCCTTAATATTTTAGTCACGTCATTTTTGATGGGCAGGTAGCTAGTTTATAATAAATATATTGTCACATAATAGTTCTGTTCATTTCAAGAGGCCAATGCTCTTAATATATCGTGTAGTAAGAATACCGGTCATTTCCCTCTTCACCTTCGCAAAATCTGACAGCTGCAATCCCGCCGCCAACCCACAGATGGGGCTGCCGATTTTCATATAAAGCGGGCCGACAGAAGAGGCATTGAGCTATGAGAGGCGCACCCGATGCAATGGGGGGTCCGAGTTCCCGCACCGAACATAGCAATGGCCTCGCAGTCGACTCAGCGCCGTCGAGTTGAGCCATGTCGGAGGGGAGAATAGTTCTTTGCCTTACAACAAAGATGAAGGCGCCCGAAAAATTAATAGCATCCTCTGCCAGATGGCTCATGTAACTGCAGCTGTAACAACATTCAAGGGTACGTAAACTTTGATCAGGGCCATTTGGGTGATTTTTGTTATCATCATGATATAAAAAGGAGCCAAACAACTATGTGATAATAAATGGCTTCATATGACCACTATACTTCAATAAAATATTTTTTTTGGGTATGATTAGTCATATTTTCAAAACAAATGCAAAAATGTCACAATTTCTGTCAGGGTATGCAAATTTTTAGCACAACTGTATATTTATATATTATATATATATATATATATATATATATATATATATATATATATATATATATATATACCATATTTATCGGCATATAACACGCACTTTTTCTCCCTGAAAATAGGGGGCAAATGATGTGTGCGTCTCTCTCTACCCCCCTCCGTGTCTCTCTACCCCCCTGTGTCTCTCTAACCCCCCCGTGTCTCTCTACCCCCTCTGTGTCTATCTACCCCCCTGTGTCTCTCTAACCCCCCGTGTCTCTTTCCCTCCCCCCTCCTCATCCTCAACCCCCCTCCTCAACCTTAACCCCCCTCCTCAAACTAAACCCCCCTAAATACCTCTCCCTTTCCCCTCACTTACCTACTAATATGCTAATGGCGTGGCGCACATGTGACGTCACTCCATTAGCATATACCGGGTGCCGGCACCGGGCAGCATGCCGGGTCCCGAAGGAGCGGAGGCCGGAGCAGAAGCAGGTGAGACGAAAGGGAGAGGGGGAGATATTTAGGGGGGTTTAGGTTGAGGAGGGGGGTTTAGGTTGAGGAGGGGGGTTGAGGAGGGGGTTGAGGATGAGGAGGGAGGTTGAGGAGAAGGAGGGGGGTTGAGGAGGGGGGTTGAGGATCAGGAGGGAGGTTGAGGAGGGGGGTTGAGGTTGAGGAGGGAGGTTGAGGAGGGAGTTGAGGATAGGGGGTTGAGGAAGGAGGATGAGGATAAGGGGGTTGAGGAGGGGGTTTGAGGAGGGAGGTTGAGGAGGGGGTTGAGGATGGGGGGGTTGAGGAGCGAGGATGAGGAGGGGGTTGAGGATGAGGAGGGAGGTTGAGGAGGGGGTTGAGGATGGCGGGTTGAGGAGGGAGGTTGAGGAGGGGTTGAGGATGAGAAGGGAGGATGAGGAGGGAGGTTGACGTTGAGGAGGGGGTTGAGGATGGGGTGGATGAGGAGGGAGGATGAGGAGGGAGGTTGAGGAGGGGGTTGAGGAGGAGGAGGGGGTTGAGGTTGAGGAGGGGGGTTGAGGTTGGGGGTTGAGGATAGGGTGGTTGAGGGAGGGAGGATGAGGATGGAGGTTGAGGAGGTGGTGGAGGATGAGGAGGGAGGTTGAGGATGAGGAGGGAGGTTGAGGAGGGGGTTGAGGATGAGGAGGGAGGTTGAGGATGAGGAGGGGGGTTGAGGATGAGGAGGGAGGTTGAGGATGAGGAGGGAGGTTGAGGATGAGGAGGGGGGTTGAGGATGAGTAGGGAGGTTTAGGAGGGAGGTTGAGGAGGGGGGTTGAGGAAGGGGTTAAGGAGGGAGGTTGAGGAGGGGTTTGAGGATGAGGAGGGGGGTTGAGGAAGGGGTTGACGAGGGGGTTGAGGATGAGGAGGGAGGTTGAGGATGAGGAGGGAGGTTGACGTTGAGGAGGGGGTTGAGGATAGGGGGTTGAGGATGGGGTGGATGAGGAGGGAGGTTGAGGATGAGGAGGGGGTTGAGGAGGGAGGAAGAGGATGGGGTGGTTGAGGAGGGAGGTTGAGGATGAGGAGGGAGGTTGATGATGAGGAGGGGGGTTGAGGAGGGGGGGTGAGGATGAGGAGGGAGGTTGAGGATGGGGGTTGAGGAAGGGGTTGAGGATGAGTTGGGAGGTTGAGGATCAGGAGGGAGGTTGACGTTGAGGAGGGGTTTGAGGATGGGAGGTTGAGGAGGGGGTTGAGGATGGGGTGGATGATGAGGGAGGTTGAGGAGGGGGTTGAGGATGAGGAGGGAGGTTGAGGATGAGGAGGGAGGTTGACGTTGAGGAGGGGGTTGAGGATGGGGTGGATGAGGAGGGAGGTTGAGGATGAGGAGGGGGTTGAGGAGGGAGGATGAGGATGGGGTGGTTGAGGAGGGAGGATGAGGAGGGAGGTTGAGGATGAGGAGGGGGGTTGAGGTTGAGGGGTTGAGGAGGGGGTTGAGGATGGGGTGGTTGAGGGAGGGAGGATGAGGAGGGAGGTTGAGGATGAGGAGGGGGTTGAGGATGGGGAGGGAGGTTGAGGAGGGGGGTTGAGGTTGAGGAGGGGATTGAGGATGGGGGTTGAGGAGGAGCAGCGATTTCTGAGTAAACTTGTGTAAAAACATATAATATCCAAGTTTCTTTGTTAAAACAGTTGCTTTTACTGTCATTTTACGTTATTTACCTTATAAGTGTTAATGATATTAATAAAAAATAGTTCTGAGCTAGCCTTATTTTGCTTCAAAGTTCTTTATTTGAAATGTAAGTTTTTTTTTCCTTAAAATGAGTTGCGTGTTATACGCCGGTTCGTGTTATACGCCGATAAATACGGTATATAATATATATATATATGAAGAGTAAGGTAGCCATGAATGTTGAGTAATCCAGATGAATAATCAGTTTGCAGTAATAATGATACCTTTTTTATTGGAGAGACATATTCATAGTTTTCATGACAAGCTTTCAAGAGCAAACCTCTCTTTGTCGAGTCAGAGACACAAGGGCCCTTCACTGACTAACTTTGCCACTGTGTGAAACAATATATATAGATCGGTCGATCTAAATTCTATTCACTATATTTTTTTTACTTCTATTTTTTACTATGATTATTTTTTTTAATTTAAATTCTATATGGGGGTTATTATCGCCTCTAAGTTCTATAAAATATGTTAACTACTTTTCTAGTGATGCAAAACATGATATAAACTTTAAAGTCTATACAGTATATTTGTTTAAGGATATGAAGTTCCAAAGGTAATCCTTGTTTGTTATACATATTAAAAAAGGATTTGTTACAGAGATATGTACCTAAACATAAAAACTGAATGAATATATTTATGGAGGGAAATTCCATGTGAAAATGAAAACATATATCTGTATTTAAAAATAAATGTTATTCTATACTATTTGTCTAGTAGTGTTTTGGGACCTTTACTGTTTGGTCCCCGCCAGCAGTGGTGTGCAGCAGTCAGTAGGTGAGGCAACGCTGTTGTTAGGGCTAGAGTAAGGTTTAGGGTAGTGGTAGATGATAAGATTTACTTAGTAGAGTAGTGGTGTGTAAAGCTTATCATCTGCCACTACTCTGAAGCCTAACCATACACTCTAGCTCTATCCCTCACTCTAAGAAAAAATTGTACTATGTCTCGGCTCACCTCTGTTACACCACCTACTGTCCTCTGCAAGCCACTGCTGACGGGGACAAAACAGGAAACATTTGTGTATTGATTTGTTCAGTATGATTTTTTGCAAACCTTTCAGATACCGACAACACTTTTGTTTCCTGCTTTAGGCAGCCACAGACACTACTGAAAGCTGTGGGGATCGAATATTCCTGTTAAAAGTGCCCTAAACCACATGTGAAATGCCCCTACACTCCATTCTATGTTTTTTCTTCAAATTCTGCAAATGTAACCACACTCCCTCAGCTCTGCATGTCTTGAAAGAACCTTACATCACAAGCTTCTCACTTTACTTTTGATTTGTAGTATTTTTAGGACCTGCAGAGGCAGCCAACATGCCCACTTGCTTTGAGAAATGAGTAATTTTGGCTACTAGTGAAACCTGTAGTGTTTCCACAACTGAATATATGGGTTATAAAGACAGTGATGTTAGCATCTAGAATGTCTCTCTCCCTCCCCAACACATCCTAGTTCTTCTTCCTCGCCTCCTGACGGGCTGGATACCTCCCCAGGCCTCCTGGGGTCGGTAGGAGGGCCACGTGACCCGTGCAGGCCTGGGAGTAGGGTAGAGTAGGAGTGGCTAGCTGGTGGGCAGGGCCACCTATAGGATTGGCGCCAGTTTGGCCATTATGCCCCCAGCTAGCCAAGAATTTAGATCCCACCCCCCCCCCATCCCTTATATATTTGGAGCATATGTGTTAAGTTATTAAAAATTGTAAAAATCACGTATTTATGTATGGAAAATTGGAAAATATGTGTTTAAAAAAAAAAAATGGAAAAGAATCAAGATAATAAGTCAAGTATATTAGTTTAATCTGTCTACATCGTTAGTAGTTGTATATGCCTTCATTTTAGGCTGAATTATGATGTGCCTGTATTTTGTTGTTGTCACAGCGGGCGATGGTGAGGGGAGTCGCCGGGACAGTGGTAAAGTGGAGGTGATCCTACCCTACGGGGGTACGGATGCTCCATCACGGTAGGCCCCGGACGAGGGTCAGGGCGCAGAGTGTACTGTTTCGGTTTCCAGGCTCCTCCCCTCTCTTGTTTACGTATATTTAATTAATGGTATTGTTATTATGTGAATTTGGGTTTACCAATAAACGCTGTGACCAGTATTTACCAAAAATAAGTTGTTGTGTCTAATTATTTATTAAGGATTTAGGAAGTGTTTTTGCCTAACAAAATTATCCAGGGAACAAGTTATGCCCAAAATGTCATGCGGACTCGCTGGGCCTTTCACGGGTCATGTCACTTTGGCTGCTTGGATAATTCTGATATCCAGGTCTCAGAAGATCATATGAGATAATGTTGTGTGATCTTGTGAGACTCGGCTAGCAGATTAATCTGACAGTCAAAGGGACTGCAGGTGGGACAATTCTCCCTCAGATTATATGGTTATATATGTATATTTAGATATTTAAAACGGCACAATGTAGGGGAGGTAGGTACCTCATCCCTGGTTTCTAGTAGGAGGAAAGAGATCACAAGGCAAAGCAGCATGCTGCAATCTCTTCCTCTCCCTCCCCAGCACATTTTTGTGCTTCCCCATCTCTTTCCACCTATAAGAAACTAGGAATGAGGTACCTACCTCTCCTACCTTGTGCGGTTTAAAATATTTAAATATACATAGATAACCACATAATCTGTGGGGGATTTGTCCCCCCCGCACATCTCCCATTCTTACACCCCTGAGTGTAGGTTTAACATTGTGTAGGATGAATAGTTGTTAATGTACTTCTTGACAAATGTTGTAAAAAAACGTGTGTAACGTGCAGCATGCTATACTGTTCAGGGATCTTTTCTGTTTTATGCTAGCACACAGCACTGGAAGCCTCCTGTTGCTGGGTGTGCTTGCGTCACATGGGGGGTGTAGGAGATCATAATGGGGGTGCAGGGGGTTTGGGGGTGCCCCCTACACCCCTTGGCAGCCCTAACCCTCTTAGCCTAACCCCCTAAAACTAAGTCTCTAAGCCCCTACACCCCTTCCTGACCCTAACCCTGCAAACTTAACCTGAAAACCCTAACCACTTACCGACCACAAGGAGACAGCTTCATTGGAGCAGGGCAGTGCAGCATGCGTGCGTTCACAATTGGCTAAGTCTCGCTTGTGTTTTTTTTTTTTTCTATTTGCCTTCCTCTGGACTAATTAATAGTAATAAAAAAAACAACAAAAAAAAACATTAAATAATTGATTAATAATTAATTAACAACTAATGAATTAATAGTTAATCTGCATATTGCAGATCAAAGGAGATCTTAAAAGGTTGAACTTGATGGACTAAGTCTTTTTTCAACCTTAAATACTATGTAACTATGTAACATAACAGATGCAAATGCACTTGTGCGAGCATAAAACAGGAAAGCAGTTCAGTATACTCATTATATTGTATATAGTCTGCCTTTTTATACGATCTACATATAAATTGCTTTACTTCTCATACTACTGTGTGTATATAAAGTCTGCCTTACTTCTTAAACTGTGTAAATACAACTTGATCTTTATACTATATATATATATATACAGCCTTATTAAATTGTGATTGGGCCAATAGGAAAGGGTTCTATATAAGCACAGAGCATTTTTTTACAGAAGTTTTTAGTTAGTGAAGACCTTGCTTTTGGATAGAAGTTCACTAACTAAAAACTTCTGTCAAAAATACGCTCTGTACTTATATAGAGCCCTATTCAATTGGCTGAATCGCAATTTAATAAGGCTGACCATGTCTAATGGAACCCCTGGAGCAGAGGAAGTCAATAGGTTAATTATTAGTTAATTATTTCTTCCAGACCTCCGCTGCAATGTTAAAGGTTTCATACATTTTATTTGTAGTTCCAAAATACTTAAATACTTAAACTATTACTTACATGCTGTAATTTTCATATGCTCATACACTTCCTTTATGTGCTTTTCTGAATGTCAAAATTAAATTAAATTATTTGTAGACACATTTGGTAAAACATTATTAACTACCCCTGCCTAAGAGTATGATGCAGACTGCTGACCTATTATACTGTCATACAGCCTGTTTGACCTGTACTCTTTGCATATAGTCTTAAACTTCATATAATGATTTTACGTCTTTTGATGGGTCCCATTTACACAATGCTGATCTGTATGTTCTCTGGAGGTAACTGTATTTCTTTAAATCCTTGCCATGATGTTATGAAAATTCCAGGATGCCAGAGACAGTACCCCTTATGCCCTGAACTCTTGTCCAGGGCCTACCCTTATGGAACATCCGTACCACAGTAGGGTAGCAGCAACGAGACAGAGTATGAAGGGGGGGCAGCAGGCAATACCAATAACACAGGGCTTTTGAGACGCTACAGAGGAAGTCTATATATCACTTGCTCAGATAAAGAGACAGTCACACATTGATCCGTGACCTCGGCTTCTGTGCGTTTCTCTTGTCCATGCATTGCCGCTGAGCCCCTGGACCCACGTGGGTATTGCACACAACAAATTGTTAAGGGTAATGGGCACGGAAGCGACTCCCCTCACCACCCGCCAATGTGACAATCACATAAACATATTTTGAGAACATATCATATATAGTAAATTGAATATCCTGCACCACAAGTGCATAAGACAATAAACAAGATACTTCCTCCAACTTGTCCTTATTCATCCATAGTTTTTTTTTAAAATTATTATTTATTTATTATTATTTTTAAATATACAACATATACATATCTTAACAATATCTTAGGGATGGGTATCCTCGTCCATGGCTAGCTGGAGGCCAATGACCATTTGGCGCCCAACGAGCCTATAAATGGCTCCACCCCCACCCAGCTAGCCACCTCCTCCACATACTCTGGACCTGCGAGGTCAAGTGGTCCCTCCTCCCAACCCCAGTGCCTGGGGTGGCCTATGGGCCCTTCATTGAATAGGTTTAATATGCATACACAATTGCATTAGATCTTGAATTGTTTCTGAGCTCTATACCAATATATATCACTATTGCCCATTTTGTCTAAACTAATGCATTTGTTGTATTATTATGCATATGGTTATATTTTGTTATGCCTCAACCCCTTTCAATAAACATACATAAAGACATCTGTGACAGCTGTCTTCAGTTTTGACCCTCATCAATAGTTTGCACAATTAAATAGGATTTCATCCGTTAAACATACTAAGAAATACATTATATCCTGGGTGTATCACATGGTTAATAAACCTGAACTAATGCCTCTATATTTTCTCTCTAATTTGAAAACAAATGTAATAAATTAATAATGTGTAAATGATCCAGGGTAACCTGATTATTGCACTAGCAATAATGACATTTTCAGTTTAACAGACTTTGTGATAGCACATATACACTGCATATGTTTTAAAGGAATTGTCTTTACTTTTTATGAAAACTTTTTCAATGATATAGAAAATGCATTGGGAGGAGTTTTATTTAATGCATCTTTTCTACTTTTGTCTAATATAAATCAGTAAGTGAAATGAAATACAGAATGTGGTTTTAGCAAATGAGCCTGATGAGAGTTTTACAGGCAATGTTATAGTGCTTATTACTATGTGAATAAAGCTCCAGTCAGGCCACAAGTGGATGTTATAAAGTTGATTTGCATATGAGAAGTATGTTTGCCTGTGCATTGCCTTCTTTACACAGACATACAGGATGCAGCACAAGGGAGCCGAATGATGTGAGTACTGACAGCACCTACAATACCACAGAATAACTAAACTAATGTTTGTCTTGGCTCCCACTTCCAATACCCACCAATCTCTCTGTACCATACCAGATCTGTCTACCTTATGCTTCCATCTAATTCTCTATCAACTGCACTCTTTAACCAAACTTTTATATGCACCCATTCGTTTCTATGCCCCCACCTAGTTTCATCTACCTCTTTCTCTGCTCCATGTAGTTTGATCTTCTCCATACATCAGTCTTTTTGCCCCCTGTCTGTTGATTTATCTCTTCTATGGACCCACCTATTCCTTTGCTCCCTGCACCCACCAATATGTATCCTACATATTCTAACTTCAGTCTACAACACGTACAAAGCTATCTCTCTGCTCCACGCATTTCTACCCAATTTTTGCTCCATCTCTCTGCTATGCTCATCCTACTGTTTTCCCTGCACACACGATGCTATTTTTTCCTCTACATGTACCTTGCTATCTATCTGATGCCTGTTTCTACATGTACCCATCTATCTTATCTGCACATGTACCCAGCAGTGTGTGACCTAGTGTTCTTTTGCCTGTTAATAATAAACCAATATCAGGAGTACAACTCCAGCAAAGACCATGTTGCATCCAAATGAAATAATCCAAATACATGCATATCCGAGTAACTTGGCAGACATAACTGCAAGGGTACATTTTTTTGGTAGATAAGTGGCACAGCCTTCCAGCTAAAGTGTTATCAGAAAACACAGTAAAGGAATTCAAGAATGCCTGTGGTCATACAACTGTGAGTCTCTGTCATTTAATAATAAATATAGCATAAGAAGCCGCTGGAGTGATTATAGAAGATGTTTATAGAAGATATATGTTCAGCGGGTAATCAGTTAAGTAAATACCAGATGGGTCCTTTATTTTTGTTTCATTGTGTATAATTTAAGACATCCAGAGTCTTGATGTTTTTCGATATCTTATTTTTTTAGAATTTTTATTTAGCTATTTTCCAACACCTTATAAATAACCTGTTATGGAACAGTGTATACATTTCTATAGAAGGTGTGAAAATGCATGTGCTTAAAGTATTAATTTGCTATTCAGTACGATTCATACACATATGTTTATAGTTTTTTTTGTCTGTTTGGTAGATTGTGAAGATATGTTGATCTGTATATCAATACATACGTACCTATGTGAAAGGGGTACTTGTACCCTCATGTTTCTATGTTTTTGCCACTATTTTACATGCATTCCAATACATACATACACTTGTGTTTATGGCACGCTTTCATATATTTAAGTAAACTTGAATGCCTTTTTGACACGTTGTGTGTCTTTAAGTATATATGCACAAGTTAAGTGTTTTGCCTGTAGGTGACTGTTATTCTATAGTTGTGCTCATATTAGTAGATACATAGTAATGTCTATAAGTGTCTATGGACCCCATGATATAATGTAACTGTAGGGTTCCCTAAGGACCCCCATGGCACCTAATATTAAAACCAATAACCGTGTTGATTTCGCCATTGGTAACACAGATATGGTTCTGCACATTATATACTGTAGATGAAGCACATATTGTGTTTAACATTGCACATACAGTGTACTAACAAATATTCATTGGTTTCGTGCCAATAGGATTTCTACATTTTTTCCCTGTTGAGACAATTGTCAAAGTTTCACTGTTTTTTTTTTTTATGTTTACCTTTCTCTGGATCAATTAACAATAAATCTGCGTATTGCAGATTAGAGGAGATCTAAAAAGGTTGAACTTGATGGACTAAAGTCTTTTTTCAACCAAAATTACAATGTAACTATGTAACTACATAATGAATTATAATAATTAATAATAATTGATTGTATGTTATTAAACACACACATATATATCTTTTATAATTTGCCTGTAGTGTGTTATTGAGTGGAAGTACTCTGCATTAGTTTGGTCAGATTTAGCGAAGGATCATATAAAGGAAATGTACAAGCTTCAATAACTTTTTACCTCAATCACTCAAAAGCCTGGTATAGTTTATTTAAAGTACAGCAAATTTCCTAATATCGGAAAGCAATGTGTATCGAATCACTTACCAGCTGCCACAGACTTTTTCTAGTAAACATGCAATGGCAAGTAGTGAAGCTGTTTGGTACCAGAACTTGCAGTACTAGGAGGCAGCTGGGGTGCAGGACCACACTTCAGCACATACAGACTGCAGGTGATGGTGCACGCATAGATTGCAGATTATGGTGCAAGTGATGGTTCACATAGAGAATGTAGGCAATGGTGTACATACAGACTGCAGGTGATGGTGCATACATAGACTGCATTTAATGGTGCACAAACAGATTGCATGTGATGGTGCACATACAGACTGCAGGTGATGGTGCATACATAGACTGCATTTGATGGTGCACACATAGACTGCATTTGATGGTGCACAAACAGATTGCATGTGATAGTGCACATACAGGTCCTCATTCAATTTGAAATTTGTCAATTGAATAGGGATCTATATAAGCACATAACATATTTTTTTGACAGAAGTTTTTAGTTAGTGAAAACCTTGGTTTTGGATATAGGTTCAGTAACTAAAAAGTGCGTTGAAATGTTTTTGTATGTGCTTATATAGAGCACTATTCAATTGGGAAACTCGGAATTGAATGAGGCTCATAGACTGCAGGTGATGATGGTGCACACACAGACTGCATTTGATAGTGCACAAACAAATTGCATGTGATGGTGCATATACAGTCTGCAGGAGATGGTGTACATATAGACTGTAGGTGATAGTGTACTAACACTGCAATATTTCTGGCGCCTTCTGCCTGCAGCTTCTGAGAGGGGAACTAAAATAGCAGTAGGAAGTTAAAAGGCATCAGCAAATATGTAAATAAAAAGCAGATTATCTCTAAGTGAGCTGAGAAGTGATAGTAACTGCGCACACATCTTATTTAAGAGATGATTTGGGGCTGTGTGAAGTCTGTGCATCCCAAAGTGACAAGACAGGACACTCTTACACCTCTGCTCTTGCTCCTCTGCAGCTCTCTCCTCCCTCTCTGTGAAGTTGCTGTCCGAGTTTTACAAAAGCAAACAGTGTGCAGAGCAGCAGGGTGGGGCCAGGGATGGAGCAGAACCAGTAAGGCCGTTATTAGATAATAGAGGAGGAAGAGGCGTTAATAAACACATCACAGTGATCTGATCACAGTTACATAAACAGATCTGTGCTGCCCCTTCCACAAGGAGCTACTGGCAGCAGTGTGATCCTACCCTGTCCCTAAATAGGCCATGCGGAGAAGAGAGAAAGTGTCTTTATAAGCAGTACAACTTAGCCAGTCAGAAAAGACTGTTATTCCTGACCCAGGCAGTCAATTCCTTCTGGCTGACAGCCTTATTAAATTGCGATCCGGTAAATTTAAAAGGGCTTTATTTAAGCACACAGCGTATTTTATTTACAGAGGTTTTTAGTTAGTAAAGACCTTGCTTTTGAATAGAAGTTCACTAACTAAAAACTTCTGTAAAAAAATATGCTGTGTGCTTAAATAGAGCCCTTTTAAATTTACCAAATCGCAATTTAATAAGGCTGTAGTTTCAGTGTTGGATCATGACAGGCCTTGGAAGCTGGGGCCTTTAGGCAATAACCTACTGTGCTTAATTGTAAATCCGGCCCGGGGTCTGTAGGGAGAGCCATGAATACAGGGGCTTATTTTAGGTGCTGTGGGGCTCCATAAGGACCTCATGGTATTAGTGTTAGGTGTTAAAGGGGACCTTAGCGATCCCTATAGTTATATTTATAGGACCCATAGGTTCCACAAAGCAGAAGGGTTAGATGAGAATGTGGCCCTCCTGGGTGTTGTGAGGGGCTCCTGGATGATATAGGGGTTACAGCTCATAGGCAGAGGGCTAACAAACCCCTTTCCTGCCACGGGAATGGGTTTAGCCAGATAGATGCATAGATAGATAGAGGAAAATGTAGGATGTTAGGCCTAGGGCCTTTTTCATTTGCAAGCGGATTACGTTATACCGGCGGTGTGTCTGCGGGCTTGAAATTTGCTACAAATACAGAGCAATTCAATTGAACAAGCCTGCAATATACGGGTCGAAAGCCCAAACCGTAAACCATACAATCATAAGTAGCATTTCAGAGCATGATCATGATCAATTAAGCAAGGCCGTAACTACAGATTTAGAAACAGCCAATAGTAAATGAGACCGTCGTCATAACGTAGGTAAAACATGAAGGTTACACGTCAATCAATTAGCATTTAGAGGTCCCACATGCAATCAGACTCGTAATTTGGCAATGTACAAAATATTAAAAAGGAATGGCGATACTGTTTCAGTCCATGTGGGTGGCCTGATATGTATTTACTCATTGATTCCCAAGATTGATATGACACCAAAATGAAACATAAAAAAAAATAAAAAAAATTCTATTGTAGATTTTAGAGTTTGAGACTGTTGAGCAATTAATTCTAATGTCTTTCATCGCTTTCCCCGTCATTCAAAGTGCAGTATTAATTTAATATTTGCATTTACAGTGCTACAACCAGGTTTTTAACCCCCTTGCGAGTCCTATCTCTTACTGGTAGGATTTTCTTCTACTTTTGCCATTTACAGGTGTGAAAACATTTGCAGGCTTGAGGGATTCGTAGCAATTGAACAGCGAATTGCGATTTTAGCGATTGTAACTTTTGCTTGAAAGATCAAAGACTTCAATGGGTTGTAAGTTACAATTTTGACAACCACAGGGATTTTCAGCCTCTAACCTGTAGATAGTTTGTGGATCGCTTAAAGACGCCAATTAAATAGCAAATTAGTTTACGGGCTACATTACTGGCTCCAGTAAACAACAATTGCTCAATTGAATAGGGGTCCTGGTGTAGTGTGTTCATGCCAGTTAGTGGGTAATGTTCTGTAGCGTTGCTATGGAGACTACTGAGATTCATAGGGCCCAAGCTGTTTTGCTATTTAATTGGCGTCTTTTTGTGTGTACGGAACGGCCTTGAAAAAATGGTACTGAATCAAATTGTCACTTTCGCAAGGCTAAAATCGCAAATCGCTAGTCAATTGCTACGATTCTTCAAGCCTGTAAATGTTTTCACACCCATAAACGGCAAATGAAGGAGAAAATCCTAAAAGTCCTAGAGAGGACCCGCAAGGGGTTAAACACCCATTTGTAGCACTGTAAATGCATATAAAAAAATCAATGCTGCACTGTAAATAACGGGGAAAGCAATGTAGGACATTACAATTAATTGCACAACAGTCTCAAGCTCGCAAATCTGCAGGAAATAAAATAATTTGTTATGTGTCATTTCGGGGTTAAATCGATCTCGGGTATCAATGAGTTAATACATATCAGGCCACCCATATGGACTAGAACAGTATTGGCATTCATTTTCATAATTCTTTGTTTTGCAAGTCTGATCGCATATCGGGCCTCCTAACCTAATTGATTGACATGTAAGCTCCATGTTTTACTGCCGTAGTAATGATGGCATCATTTTCTGTTGGTCGATTAGAAATGGGCGGTTACGGGCTTGCTGAATTGATCAGGTTCCCGCCCAGAACTGCTCAGAACCAGTGCATGGTTTATGGTTTTGGCTTGGGGCTTGTAATTCACGCCCCTGCTCAATTTAATAGCATCGCAATCAGAGACCAACTGGAGCCTGCAACACACCCACAGACATTCGTCTGTCTGCGATCGAGTTGCGGTCTTGCAATTGAATATGGCCGATAATCTTCTATGGGTGTACATTATGCAAGCTGCGAGCACACATTAGAGAGATAAAAGCAAAACCCACAAGCTGCAAGCCAATATGTCTTAGATAATTTTGTTTTGAGTAACTACGTTATAGCCCCACAAATTTGCTACAAGTCAGCCTTAAGGGAGAAGCAAGACTCAATCAAGACTCAAGTCCACATCAGTGTATGAGTGTGCATGCCTGTAAATGTATTGACATAGTAATTATATTTTAGAAAGAGACAACATTTTCTTGAGCATTATAATCATAGATCTGGATGGCACACAAAAGCCAGTAGACAATATCACGTGTGTAGTTTACCTAAAAGGATGAGCCTTAGTTAATCTTCATGATAATCTTAAGCAAATACGGTATTAGGTATGCTTAAATTCTCTTACTGTACATGTTTCTGCAATTTATGTTTCAAACTAATGCATCTCTGTGATTATTGCAATAGGTGGGTACTTATTTCTGCCTTGTCTCATGTTTGTATGTGTGCTTACAACTGTACATGTTTGGTTACTCATGAATTTGCGTGCACAGTTTTGTGTTTCAGTGGTCATCCGTGTATATGTATGCTTAGACCTGTGAGTTCTTGCTGACTCCAGTACATGTGTTTATATACACCTATATGTGTGTGTGCTCATGTCTCTATATGTACTGTAAATTATGGAGTAGGCTTTAGTGCACAGTGTTCCTCAAAGCGCTGTGAATAGGTGCAGAATCAACTCTGCACAGCCATGCACATACTCCCACGATCTTCCTAGAGACTCAGCAGCAATGGAGGAATATAGGGCCTTATTCAATTGAAAGGCTGCAGTTAGCGTTATACAGGCTGTAAGCCTGAAGGCTTGAAAATTCCTACAAATACAAAGTGATTCAATTGAACAAGGCCGCAAGGCCTCAAGACCATAAACCCTTCCCGCAAGCTGTTAGGGGGCTGGAATATAAAAGGTCTGCCGTTACAAATCAATCCCGTAATCACGGAGTGCAAAAGAGGCCTCTCAGCCAATAGAAAGCGGGCTAGCTGAAGATGATTGACAGCAAGAGATTATAAAGTTGCGTTCCACCCGCCCATGCGTTGACTGTGTTGTAGATTCTCACAAAGTAGCACGCAGGTCTCAGAGTTGGTGGTTGGTTATAGAGAGAGAGAGTATGCGAATTTGCAAAGCAGGATTTTACGGTTTTATTAATTTTCATTATTCTAAATACTACTTTACACTTAAATTTTGATTACACATATTTACAGATTAAGCATAATACAAATACACATATATTAAATAACACACTAACACACATAGAGTTAGGCATGGGTGTAGGAACTGGGGGGGGGGGGGTGAACCCCCCTCCCCGATTTTTCAATGTGTAAATTGTAGAGAAGCAGTTGTGTGGTATATTTATACTATATGCGGCTTCCCCCCCAGATTTTCTTTGGCTCCTACACCCATGGAGGTAGGTCACTACATACACATCCCCCATCAGTAAATAAATACACATAAAATGCACATTATTTTCCCATCATATATATATATATATATATATATATATATATATATATATATATATATAAAGTAATACTTATTTTTATTTAACCTTATATTATTTTTGGGATAGTTATGGAGAGAGGAGGGGAGATGAGTTGAGAGGTGGGGAGAAGGAGAAGAGGGGAGGCGAGGAGAGAGAGGAGGGGAGATGAGTTACGAGGTGGGGAGAAGGAGAAGAGGAGAGGCGAGGAGAGAGAGGAGGGGAGAAGGAGAAGAGGAGAGGCAAGAAGGAGAGAGAGGAGAGAAAGGTGGCCCTGGGAAGTGGTGGAGGAGGAGGTGCGCAGTAGGGAGGAGAGGAGGCACCATCTGATGATAGAGTCGTACCTTGCCAGGCTGCAAAGGATGGGGCGGACCAGAGCTTAATCAGCAAGTGACTGCAGACACCATGCGCTGCGCTCTTGTCCAAAGCCCAGCCCCACCTCCTCCACCCCAGAAGCATCCCTCCTACAGCAGCTTCGTCACTGCTGTTTCCGCTGCTTCCTGTAGGGATGCCTCCCCTTGACCCTCCCCCACCACCAGGGAGGCGGCGGACAGCCATGGGGATTGGGGCCCTGATGCAAGGCGGAGGTGGATGTAGGGGCTGCACATATTTTTGAGCATTCTCAACAGCACTCCTCAGTGACAATCTATTGGTCCAAAAGTTAATGTAATCTAGCCTTGCTACAGAGTATATGATCATGGCCTATGTGATGGTGTCAAATTTTATGCATATGGCTACCTCCCGTCACATGGTCCATGATACTCTTCTCTGTGGACACTTATGGTTCTGTATAACATTTGACCAATTGCCTTTTTTTGCAGGTGTTTTTTTTTATTTTTTAGGCACAATTCAGGTCAATGAAGGCATCGTCTGCATCTGCAAGCATTGTCAAAGAAATGAAGTAATTGTAAGATATTTCCATTGCCTCTCAGGTAGACATTCCTTAACATGTAGCTCTTACAATATTAAAGCAATCATATATCCATATATCTAAGACATGATTGTTGTCAGCTTAAATGTAGACTAATACCGCTATGGCGGTGGACTTGCAAAGTCTCACAATGGCATGTTAATGAAAGCCAGCATTAATATGATCCTTAATGTGATCCTCTTCTCAATATCAGTATGAGAACAGATCCTTGTGTCTGATGTAAGTAATAATGATGACCTTTGTGTCCTCTCCGTATTAATGGATATCTTCCCGCATTGATGATATCATGAGTATCTTTTAACATGTGCTAACACCTGTATAGCTAATGGATGTGATATCACTGTTGATGAACAATATCAGATGGAGAAGGTGATAGTACACCTTGAAAAAGATTTACAACTATTACTAATTGAAGATACTGAAATAAAATATATATTCCCAAAAGCTACCATCCTTGCATTTAAACAACCACCAAACCTGAAACAAAAACTTGTCGGCAGATAATTGGCCAATGAACAACCGAATACAAAAATTGGAACTAAATCTTGTAACAGACGTGCCTGTAAATTCTGCCAACACATTTGTAATGATGATACAGCCACACATAACAACAAGACCTATAACATCAAAGGATTGTATTCATGTACATCGTCCAATGTGGTTTATATAATACAATGTACTGTATGTGACACAGGATTAAAGGGGACCTTAGCGATCCCTATAGTTATATTTATAGGACCCATAGGTTCCACAAAGCAGAAGGGTTAGGTGAGAATGTGGCCCTCCTGGGTGTTGTGAGGGGCTCCTGGATGATATAGGGGTTACAGCTCATAGGCAGAGGGCTAACAAACCCCTTTCCTGCCACGGGAATGGGTTTAGCCAGATAGATGCATAGATAGATAGGGCCTTTTTCATTTGCAAGCGGATTACGTTATACCGGTGGTGTGTCTTCGGGCTTGAAATTTGCTACAATTACAGAGCAATTCAATTGAACAAGCCTGCAATATACGGGTCGAAAGCCGAAACCGTAAACCATACAATCATAAGTAGCATTTCAGAGCGTGATCATGATCAATTAAGCAAGGCCGTAACTACAGATTTAGAAACAGCCAATAGTAAATGAGACCGTCGTCATGACGTAGGTAAAACATGAAGGTTACACGTCAATCAATTAGCATTTAGAGGTCCCACATGCAATCAGACTTGCAATTTGGCAATGTAAAAAATATTAAAAAGGAATGGCGATACTGTTTCAGTCCATGTGGGTGGCCTGATATGTATTTACTCATTGATTCCCAAGATTGATATGACACCGAAATGAAACATAAAAAAAAATAAAAAAAATTCTATTGTAGATTTTAGAGTTTGAGACTGTTGAGCAATTAATTCTAATGTCTTTCATCGCTTTCCCCGTCATTCAAAGTGCAGTATTAATTTAATATTTGCATTTACAGTGCTACAACCAGGTTTTTAACCCCCTTGCGAGTCCTATCTCTTACTGGTAGGATTTTCTTCTACTTTTGCCATTTACAGGTGTGAAAACATTTGCAGGCTTGAGGGATAGTAGCAATTGAACAGCGAATTGCTATTTTAGCGATTGTAACTTTTGCTTGAAAGATCAAAGACTTCAATGGGTTGTAAGTTACAATTTTGACAACCACAGGGATTTTCAGCCTCTAACCTGTAGATAGTTTGTGGATCGCTAAAAGACGCCAATTGAATAGCAAATTAGTTTATGGGCTACATTACTGGTTCCAGTAAACAACAATTGCTCAATTGAATAGGGGTCCTGGTGTAGTGTGTTCATGCCAGTTAGTGGGTAATGTTCTGTAGCGTTGCTATGGAGACTACTGAGATTCATAGGGCCCAAGCTGTTTTGCTATTTAATTGGCGTCTTTTTGTGTGTACGGAACGGCCTTGAAAAAATGGTACTGAATCAAATTGTCACTTTCGCAAGGCTAAAATCGCAAATTGCTAGTCAATTGCTACGATTCTTCAAGCCTGTAAATGTTTTCACACCCGTAAACGGCAAATGAAGGAGAAAATCCTAAAAGTCCTAGAGAGGACCTGCAAGGGGTTAAACACCCATTTGTAGCACTGTAAATGCATATAAAAAAATCAATACTGCACTGTAAATAACGGGGAAAGCGATGTATGACATTACAATTAATTGCACAACAGTCTCAAGCTCGCAAATCTGCAGGAAATAAAATAATTTTTATGTGTCATTTCGGGGTTAAATCGATCTCGGGTATCAATGAGTTAATACATATCAGGCCACCCATATGGACTAGAACAGTATTGGTATTCATTTTCATAATTCTTTGTTTTGCAAGTCTGATCGCATATCGGGCCTCCTAACCTAATTGATTGACATGTAAGCTCCATGTTTTACTGCCGTAGTAATGATGGCATCATTTTCTGTTGGTCGATTAGAAATGGGCGGTTACGGGCTTGCTGAATTGATCAGGTTCCCGCCCAGAACTGCTCAGAACCAGTGCATGGTTTATGGTTTTGGCTTGGGGCTTGTAATTCACGCCCCTGCTCAATTTAATAGCATCGCAATCAGAGACCAACTGGAGCCTGCAACACACCCACAGACATTCGTCTGTCTGCGATCGAGTTGCGGTCTTGCAATTGAATATGGCCGATAATCTTCTATGGGTGTACATTATGCAAGCTGCGAGCACACATTAGAGAGATAAAAGCAAAACCCACAAGCTGCAAGCCAATATGTCTTAGATAATTTTGTTTTGAGTAACCACGTTATAGCCCCACAAATTTGCTACAAGTCAGCCTTAAGGGAGAAGTAAGACTCAATCAAGACTCAAGTCCACATCAGTGTATTATTATCTGTATGAGTGTGCATGCCTGTAAATGTATTGACATAGTAATTATATTTTATTTATAGAAAGAGACAACATTTTCTGGAGCATTATAATCATAGATCTGGATGGCAGACAAAAGCCAGTAGACAATATCACGTGTGTAGTTTACCTAAAAGGATGAGCCTTAGTTAATCTTCATGATAATCTTAAGCAAATACGGTATTAGGTATGCTTAAATTCTCTTACTGTATATGTTTCTTCAATTTATGTTTCAAACTAATGCATCTCTGTGATTATTGCAATAGGTGGGTACTTATTTCTGCCTTGTCTCATGTTTGTATGTGTGCTTACAACTGTACATGTTTGGTTACTCATGAATTTGCGTGCACAGTTTTGTGTTTCAGTGGTCATCCGTGTATATGTATGCTTAGACCTGTGTGTTCTTGCTGACTCCAGTACATGTGTTTATATACACCTATATGTGTGTGTGCTCATGTCTCTATATGTACTGTAAATTATGGAGTAGGCTTTAGTGCACAGTGTTCCTCAAAGCGCTGTGAATAGGTGCAGAATCAACTCTGCACAGCCATGCACATACTCCCACGATCTTCCTAGAGACTCAGCAGCAATGGAGGAATATAGGGCCTTATTCAATTGAAAGACTGCAGTTAGCGTTATACAGGCTGTAAGTCTGAAGGCTTGAAAATTCCTACAAATACAAAGTGATTCAATTGAACAAGGCCGCAAGACCTCAACACCATAAACCCTTCCCGCAAGCTGTTAGGGGGCTGGAATATAAAAGGTCTGCCGTTACAATCCAATCCCGTAATCACGGAGTGCAACACAGGCCTCTCAGCCAATAGAAAGCGGGCTAACTGAAGATGATTGACAGCAAGAGATTATAAAGTTGCGTTCCACCCGCCCATGCGTTGACTGTGTTGTAGATTCTCACAAAGTAGCATGCAGGTCTCAGAGTTGGTGGTTGGTTATAGAGAGAGAGAGTATGCAAATTTGCAAAGCAGGATTTTACGGTTTTATTAATTTTTATTATTCTAAATACTACTTTACACTTAAATTTTGATTACACATATTTACAGATTAAGCATAATACAAATACACATATATTAAATAACACACTAACACACATAGAGATAGGCATGGGTGTAGGAACTGGGGGGGGGGGGGTGAACCCCCCACCCCGATTTTTCAATATGTAAATTGTAGAGAAGCAGTTGTGTGGTATATTTATACTATATGCGGCTTCCCCCCCAGATTTTCTTTGGCTCCTACACCCATGGAGGTAGGTCACTACATACACATCCCCCATCAGTAAATAAATACACATAAAATGCACATTATTTTCCCATCATATATATATATATATATATATATATATATATATAAAGTAATACTTATTTTTATTTAACCATATATTATTTTTGGGATAGTTATGGAGAGAGGAGGGGAGATGAGTTGAGAGGTGGGGAGAAGGAGAAGAGGAGAGGCGAGGAGAGAGAGGAGGGGAGATGAGTTACGAGGTGGGGAGAAGGAGAAGAGGAGAGGCGAGGAGAGAGAGGAGGGGAGAAGGAGAAGAGGAGAGGCAAGAAGGAGAGAGAGGAGATAAAGGTGGCCCTGGGAAGTGGTGGAGGAGGAGGTGCGCAGTAGGGAGGAGAGGAGGCACCATCTGATGATAGAGTCGTACCTTGCCAGGCTGCAAAGGATGGGGCGGACCAGAGCTTAATCAGCAAGTGACTGCAGACACCATGCGCCGCGCTCTTGTCCAAAGCCCAGCCCCACCTCCTCCACCCCAGAAGCATCCCTCTTCTAGCAGCTTCGTCACTGCTGTTTCCGCTGCTTCCTGTAGGGATGCCTCCCCTTGACCCTCCCCCCACCACCAGGTAGGCGGCGGACAGCCATGGGGATTGGGGCCCTGATGCAAGGCGGAGGTGGATGTAGGGGCTGCACATATTTTTGAGCATTCTCAACAGCACTCCTCAGTGACAATCTATTGGTCCAAAAGTTAATGTAATCTAGTCTTGCTACAGAGTATATGATCATGGCCTATGTGATGGTGTCAAATTGTATGCATATGGCTACCTCCCATCACATGGTCCATGATACTCTTCTCTGTGGACACTTATGGTTCTGTATAACATTTGACCAATTGCCTTTTTTTGCAGGTGTTTTTTTTTTATTTTTTAGGCACAATTAAGGTCAATGAAGGCATCGTCTGCATCTGCAAGCATTGTCAAAGAAATGAAGTAATTGTAAGATATTTCCATTGCCTCTCAGGTAGACATTCCTTAACATGTAGCTCTTACAATATTAAAGCAATCATATATCCATATATATGTTTGCTTTTATATCCATATAATATGATTGTTGTCAGCTTAAATGTAGACTAATACCGCTATGGCGGTGGACTTGCAAAGTCTCACAATGGCATGTTAATGAAAGCCAGCATTAATATGATCCTTAATGTGATCCTCTTCTCAATATCAGTATGAGAACAGATCCTTGTGTCTGATGTAAGTAATAATGATGACCTTTGTGTCCTCTCCGTATTAATGGATATCTTCCCGCATTGATGATATCATGAGTATCTTTTAACATGTGCTAACACCTGTATAGCTAATGGATGTGATATCACTGTTGATGAACAATATCAGATGGAGAAGGTGATAGTACACCTTGAAAAAGATTTACAACCATTACTAATTGAAGATACTGAAATAAAATATATATTCCCAAAACCTACCATCCTTGCATTTAAACAACCACCAAACCTGAAACAAAAACTTGTTGGCAGATAATTGGCCAATGAACAACCGAATACAAAAATTGGAACTAAATCTTGTAACAGACGTGCCTGTAAATTCTGCCAACACATTTGTAATGATGATACAGCCACACATAACAACAAGACCTATAACATCAAAGGATTGTATTCATGTACATCGTCCAATGTGGTTTATATAATACAATGTACTGTATGTGACACAGACTGTTACATTGGAGAAACCGGCCAAAAAATGCATTTAAGGATGAATTTACACACGCATTCAATAAGAAAACATAATGAAAACAGTTATTGTAGCCCAGTGGGACACCATTTTAGCCAGAAATATCACTCCATCCAAAACTTAAAATTCAAAATACACAGAGGAAAATTTAAAAACATCCAAGAGAGAAAAGCATTACATATAATTATTGTGAATCTACGAAACGTTGTCATGCTAAGATCGCGAGGGACACAGTTTGGGCCACAAATGGGCCTCATTTGCGGAAGGTGGAGGCTCCAACGTCGGCTACAATGACCTGAAGGCTCATTGCAGGCGCGAGGGGCCGCATTTGCAGAGGTGGAGGCTGCCACGTCGTCTGCAATGAGCCAAAGGCTCATTGCAGGCCGCAAATGAGGCCCCCTGCAAAGCGAGGGGCCGCATTTGCAAAGGTGGAGGCTCCATGGCGCCTCACAAGTGGTTACAAACAGCCACAGAAGCAGGACTTTGCAAAAAAACTTCTAACACGCAATTACGAAATACGGACTTACACAAAAAAATACGAGCCGCGGGACTTAGAAAAAAAAACATTACGAACTTTCAAAAATACGACCTTAACGGCATTAAAAAATTATAAATACACACAAAAAAGACATAAAAACCTTACCCACAGCAAGGGGGGGGGCACCCAGGACCTCTGGAAGTGAGGTTACACCTCAATTTAAGTCCAATTTACAGAGTTTAGGCAATCAAAAATCCCCTAAGTGAGAGAAAAAATGGCTGCTGAACAAAACTAAAACGAGGCTATACGACCCCTTAAGCCGCAAAACACCACCAAGCACATATGGATTTTCAATTTTACAACACTAACTTACAGAATGCAGATGTACACAGCTACACTAACGGCTTTGCCTCGCGTACGCAGCCTTTTTACACTACGCACTGCACACATTGCTGACACTTACACCTCAGCTCAACAACAGTGCAAACTTACATTGTATGCTACAGGAACATCAAAACAGATTGTGAGCTCTTCAGCACAATGCTTCCTGCATATATTAATTACAAATAGGTAAAGTATATTAATTTCTTAATTTGATACTTTTTTAAATTAGCATAAAAAACAACATATTCACACAAAAAAACTCCACTATTGCAATAAACGCAAAAGCCATTCAATGCATGCTTCACAACGAGCGACAACTGTGATCATAGTACACAAACTACACCAAGGGACAACCTTGCAATAAGCGCAAAATGGAGATCAGCGCCTATTTTACAATGACAGCAAAAGCGCCTCTGATAACAAAAAATACAACAACCAAGAGGCTTGCAATGGTTGAGGTTGAGGAGGAGGCTGAGGAGGGTAGTTTAGGATGAGGAGGGGGGGTTTAGGATGAGGATGGGGGGTTGAGGATGGGGGTTTTGGTTGAGGAGGGAGTTTGAGGAGGGAGGTTAAGGAGGGGGTTGAGGATGAGGAGGGGGTTGAGGGGGTTGAGGATGAGGAGGGGGGTTGAGGAGGGAGGTTGAGAATGAGGAGGGTGATAAGGGAGGGGGAAGAGACACAGGCAAGGGAGAGGGGGGAGAGACACAGGGAAAGGAGATGGAAGAGAGACACAGGGGAGGGGGAGAAGAGACACAAGGGATAGAGAGGGGGGACACAAGAAAAGGGCACACAAGAGGGGGACACAGAGAGCACAGGAGGGACACAGGGGGCAGCACATTTTTCACCTTCGGCTTATACTCGAGTGACTCCTTTTTCCCAGTATTTTGTGGTAAAATAGGTGCCTCGGCTTATACTCGGGTCGGCTTATACTCGAGCATATACGGTATATATATATATATATATATATATATATATATATATAGATTAATAATGAGTATTGCAATTCAATTTGATACCTTTTGTATTGGACAAACGTCTTATTTATAATGACGAGCTTTTGAGAGGCTTAACCTCCCTTTATGAAGTCTGAAGCAATACTAACATGAGATGGAACCCTCAGTTTGAATAATAACAGCAGATGCAGATAGTGGAGACAGCATCTGACATCATCAGGTAAATACATATATGGGGAATAAACACAACATAGCAAAGGAAACATTTATACACATATTATATACACATATACATCAATATATACATGAAAAAGCAGAGCACTGTAGTCCACAGTGATATCTTTCCTGTTGGACAAACACCTCACTGAGAGTGCTAAGTCTGTTATAGTATAAGGAGAAAATCACATGAAATTCTGAAAATGTGTTAGAAAGCCCAAGTCTATATTAAGTCCTGTGTTTTTAGTGTTGAAGAATGTGATCATCTTTATTTCAAATGCTTTTCTCTCTTGGATGCTTCTAAATTTTCCTCTGAGTATTTTGACTTTTAAGTTTTGGATGGAGTGATCATTCTGGCCTCAGAGGAAAATGTAAAAGCATCCAAGAGATGCTTATAAAATACTCATAAATACTCATAAAACTTGATAAAGAGGGGTTGAACCTGTCAAAAGCTTGTCAATATAAATAACATGTCCAATACAAAAGGTACAGCATTCCCAGCCTTACAATTATATTCCCGACATTTGTGTATAAATATATATAATCACATATATAGTTGTGAGCATGCGAGTTGTTGCTAACGCTTGCGGGCTCGCGCGAAGCGAGGGCACTGGGCGAGGGCGCTCCATGCCAGCAACTGCGACCCTCGCAAACTTCACATCGCAACGAAAATAACACACACATTACGACACTCGCTACATTTTACGAGCAACGCAAACAACATACGACACACGTTCACACACATTACGGCCTCGCAACACTCGGACGCAACTCACGAACATTACAAAATTAAAAACACAATACATACACACAGCACATACATAAAAAGCTTACCTACAGCAACAGGGAGCAGCCAGGACCTCAAAAATGCAGCTTACACCTTCATTTCACTCAAAATAAAAGAGTTTGGACAATAAAAAATTTGATAAGCGACAGAAAAAATGGCCGCCGAACAAAACGAAAACGAGGCTACACACGCAAACACCATACGAGACACGTTACCAGTCATTACGAACTCGCAAACATCGGACGCAACACGCCGACATACAAACATTTAAAACACTATAAATACACACAACACACACATAAAAAACTTACCTACAGCAAGAGGAACCATCCAGCACCTCAAAAAAACAAGTTACACATTCATTTAAATGAAAATAAAACACTTTAGACACTAATGAAATCGCTAAGCGAGAGAAAAAATGGCCGACGAAAAAAACGAAAACGAGGCTACAGCACTCTCAACAAGTAAAACACCACAACACACTCGCAAAACAACACACGAAACTCGAAAAACACCACAAAGCACCGACGGATAATCCGCAAAGACGCATAACACAAATAACCCGCCATTTTACGCCAATGCGGAAGTACACCACTACGCTAACGGTTTCGTCTCGCGCACGCACACTATTACACTGCACACATTCACCACGCTTACACAGCAGCTCCACACCACTAATGCTGCAGCAACATGAAAACAGATTGTCAGCTCTTCAACACAATGCTTCAAAATAGGTAAAGTATATTCATTTATTAATATATTATATATTTTAGTATTACACACCAAACAGCATTAGCTACCTTACAATTTGATTGCCGACATTTTTTGACTGGCAATTCGCTAGTAATATATAATAATGAAGGGCAATACACATGCCAATCCGAAATCCAATGTATAATAGCGATTTGTGATTTTAACTTTTAACTTTTGCGGCCTTGACAGATCAAAGGCTTAGATGGGGGTGTAAGTTATGGTTTTGACAACCGCAGGGATTTTCACTCTGTAACTCGTAGATCGTTTGCGGCTCGCAAAAAGACACCAATTGAATAGAAAATTAGTTTACAGGCTCCATTACAGGCTCCAGTAAAAAGCTATTGCTTAATTGTATAGGATCCATACAGCCACATTAAATTGCTATGATTTTATGAATTGCAGCTCATAACATAGCTTGCAAGACTTCAAGCTATTAAATTGGCCTCATAAAGATGACTTGAGGGTTACGTGGATCTTTGAGGCAGCAAATCCATTGTTCTTTCAAGCCTGTAACCGCTACGTACCAACTGCGCTATTTAATTGCATCAAAATAACTGGCGTTCAAACTTGTAAGTCGCAAATGGAGCCGAAAGACCAACGAGTGCTGGAGAGGACCCACAAGGGGGTAATGTCCAATACTTAGCACTTGAAATGCAAATAAAAACACACTATTGTACTAATGTTAAAAGGGAAAGTGATGTTAGGTCTTAGCTAACTAATAGCACAGCATGTTATATCTTTCCTGGCAATGTGTTAATACATATACTCTAACTGGCATGTGCTAGAATATAATATTATGGCTTTATCAATAGTGCATTACATCTGGAATGTGGGTCTGATCGTAACTCGTAATTGAACCCTGTAAGACTTTGAAAATCCCACCTCCATTTTTCTGTGACGTAATTCTGATGATCTCTGTTGCCATTGGCTCTATCCCAACTCGTAACTACGAGTTAGACTAATTGATCGCATTCACGGCCACACACCCAACAACGTGTGAAAAATGATTTATGGGTTTGCCTCTCAAGCCAGTAGCTTGCAGCCTGTTCTAATTTAATAGTCCCGTTAATCTGCAACTCTTCAAGCTTGCATCCGTTGCAGGTCTCACATTGCAGATACTAGCTTCCAATTTAATGTGGCTGATAGTGTTTGAGAAAGCACTAATAATGAAATTTGTGCACCGATAATTAATTACCAAAAGGTACTGAATAAGGGGTCTTTTCCAATCTTTCACACAGGTAGTTACGGTGCAGGTTTGAATGTAACTTGTGAACCTATCTATTCCAATCCCTCTAAGCTGCCCCACTGAATAGGATTAAATGATCTGTGTTATCAAGTGATGGTTTGCTGCTCCATTGAATTTTACACAAAGTCTATAACAGTCACAGTTAATTGTCCTCACTCAAGTTACTGAATATGTGGAAGGCATTACGTTGATTTTTCTGTAAAAACGTATATGAATTGAAAACCATTCGTAAAGGCTAAAAAAAAAACTTGTGCTCTCCTCATGTTCCACACGCCTCCTCCTAAGTGGGGTCTCATGGGAGATACAAGTGGAGACATAGCTGATGGAGGTGGAAATGGAGGCATCAAGTCAGAGGGAGATGGGATAGGCCGGTTGTGGATTGAGGACTGCTCCGGATTGGAGGATACTGTGCTTTCCGGAGCCTTTTAGAGATCCATGTTAATTTGGATCAGCATATACTTCTTGATTGTTGATTGCTTGCAACAGCCTTGCCAGATAGGTCCAAACCTGTGAATTGTGCATCTGCCTATGCATTCTGCTTTTTGTGCATGCCATAGTGCTTTGATAGGATGACATGCCACCATTGCCTCCTGCAGCATCTTAAGGTGGAGAGTTTGGCAATGCTGGCTTTCGGGGTAAGGAAGTTTGGACTGCTGGTGGGGAAGATGGTGGGGAGATACTCTGCTAGTGGTGGTGGCAAGGTGTGGAGGTGCTGGGGTAGTGGCAGTGGTGTTGGCCTTGGGAATGGACCAGGCATCCACTGTGCTGGAGTAAGTTGTGATGGAGGCACAGTCTAGGGTTGTGGTGCAGCCAAATTGGATCAGTAGGAGGTCCCAGGTGGCGAGTCTATGTGTTGGAATAGGGGGCTAGTGGAGTCAAATTCCACCATTATGCTGGTGGCCCTGCAGGTTCCCCCACTGAACACATGAACCTGTCATCCTACATCTCATATCCTCTAGCGGTTGTTCCTGCTGCTGTTGCTGCTCCTTGTACCAGGGATCCTGCTGGGGGTCATATTGAGGCACTTCATTTTCCTCTGACTCTGTGGAGATGTTGGATGACCTTGGAGCTGAAATGATATATCAATAGTATCTAAGATAACAACATTGGATGATCATATGATCTCTGTGTGTTACTATACACCTGACTTCATGATGTGTTGATCCTGGATGGTTAAATCAGTTGCCATTATGAAGAGTGTGTATTGGCTAGGAATTATCACTGATTTCTTTGATATATATTAGGAGCTGTGTTTGTACTGCCTCATATCAAAACAATATCCCCTGCTTGGGTCTACCCTGTGCAGCTCCTGAAGACACATACTCTGCTATACTTGCTGTGTCTCATCCTAACAAAGGACATTAGCTTTAATGTCTTTTAATAAGATCAGAAAAACCTATTGGGTCACGTATTATTAAGAAGGATGACATTGGAAAGATTTTGCAACATGCTGCTGAGGCGTGGTCCCTGATAGACTAGGACACCACACTGCACATCCACCCCTACAGTGTCTGTCTCGTCATTCTCTGAAGTGGGCACACAAATACAGGGACTATTAATTTGATGTTTATTCACTTTAAATAGATTTTATAATTGATTTTCAATGTAATCTGGTATATTATTAGTTGGTGACAATATGGATGCAGCACACCAGGCACATCTGTTTGTGTTTCTGGTTTTACTTATCCATACAGTTTTCATGGAAAAGATACTAGAGTGTATTGGCAGTTCCTTCTCCAGTGCACAGTAAATTGTCTGACCTCTCTGCTATGACCTGCCCATCTTGGGTGACCCTATATGGTATAGCTACCTGTTTCACTGAGGTATATAAGCCCCTTCACCTCGACAATGTAGTGATCCAGAAGGGGGGGTATATTATTTCTCTAGTCATTTCCAGGAACCTTACATATTCCTTTAATTGATGGACAGTTTACATTGGATGTGTGTTATCTATGTGTATGGTGTACATGTTTGAGTATGTAATGGGATGATAGTGTTAGTGATATTCCCCTACAGGGTCTCTGGCCGCTGAGTGCCAACCAAGCCCGATACTGGGGCAATTCAATCTTTCAGCAACCTCTCCCACTGATTGAAGTGTACATTGCTGGAAGGTCATTACCAGTTGCTCTTGCCGCCTCCATGGACATCTACCTCCTTACAGCACAGGCAGTCATCATAGCAGTGCTTAACAGAGCTTATGTCCCTCACATACAGATGCATGGCACTGACCTCTCTGGCTACCTCATTCCGCATCTTGGTCATCTGCCTCGCCTCACATCCCTGCCACAGTGTAGGATACTGGCACAGGCACGGATGGCATAGGGGGAGCAACATAAACTCCTCCTGGGTATCGTTTGGGGTGCTGTGCTTAGGTTCAGCCTCCTGTCATCTTGACTGATCCTGTTGGGAAATAGAACAGCATGTATTACACAATATGTAATGTTACATAGTTACATAGTAATTTAGGTTGAAAAAATACTTTTAGTCAATCAAGTTCAACCTTTTTAGATCTCCTCTGATCTGCAATATCAGCCAATCAGCAAAACATTAAAAGTAAAGAATTATGAAAATGAATGCCAGTACAGTTCTAGTCCATATGGGTGGCCTGATGTGTATTAACTCATTGATACCCAAGATTCATTAAGCCCCGAATTGACACATAAAAATAAATATTATTTCCTGACGGTTTGCGGGCTTGAGACTGTTGTGCAATTAATTCTAATGTCTATCATCGCTTTCCCCATAATTTACAGTGCAGGATTGTTTTTTCATTTGCATTTACAGTGCTACGAATATCTGTTTAACCCCCGTGTGGGTCCTATTTAGCACTTGTAAGATTTTGACCTTCATTTGCCGTTTACGGGTGTGAAAACATTTGCGGGCTTGGGGAAATTGAACAATTTAACCATCACAATATTTTTAAGCCCATAACTCGGAAGCCGATCGGAGCCCGCAAAAAGACGCCAACTGAATAGAAAATTAGCTTGCAAGCTCACTTACGGGCTTCCGGATCTCAAATTTGCACAATTGAATGTGGCTCTAGATGTTTAAGAATTCACAAATTCCAAAGGCTACAGAAAAGGCATTGTGTCAGTTACAAAATTGAAAATATAAATATTAGTATTTTATACTTTGACTGATTCCAGTTTCCACATTGTCGACTAATCGCAGGTTACATCAGCTTTGATGTGGGAAAATTGGTAGTCCCAAACAGAGAGCCAATTCATAAAGTGAAAAAAGAGGGGCCCCAAGTCATTTGAGGGGCTCTCTGTTTTCACCAAAAGCATGTTTCTATGATGTTTCACGAAAAGCAGCTTTTTGTATGGTCTTGTATAAGAAATGTGTTTCTTGGGGATATTAATGTAATCAATAAAAGTTAAATTAAAGTACATATTATTAGCGTACCAGTGGCCACATTTCTTTTGCAAACCCCTTTTTATGTAAATAAGGAATGCAGTGTGTGATTAGCTGCAAATGGAGTCACATGGAATAAAAATAAAACATTATAAAAAAAAGTAAGTTTTAGTTTTTTTTAAATAACATGCTCAATTATCATTCCTTCGCATACTTATTTCATACAGTGTTTTCTATGGGCTTTAGGCTTCCAATCCATGGCACCAGTAGGTTCTCAAAAACCTGACTGACAGCTACAAGAGTTTTGATAAGCAAATTTGTGGAGATGTTCTATGGCTTCCAAAAAAAGAATCACGAAAAACGTATGAATGAATCTCTAATGAATCTCATCCTGAGGCGTTGCCCAAATTTCTCTATCTGTAATATGTGTTTGCATCCTCTCTAAATTATACTCCCAGCTTGAATCTCAGCATCTCCTTAGCAACAATGTGGAGTGGTACCCACTACCATGAACACCATACCCTAGCCCTAACATTTTCCCATATCCCTATCTATATAAACTAATTTCCATGGCAGGGAGGGGTTAAATAATAATACAAAACAAATGCAGGGAGTTTATTACCCTTTATCTGTATGAGCTGGATATCCCCCAGGATTCCAGCCTTAATATCTACCATCCCTATGAGCCTGTGTATGCCCCAGGATTATCCTTCTCATTCTCTCTGACACAAAAGATGGCTTCTAGATAGGGACCATGCCCAAGAAAACATGCAGAGGATAATGAGGTCGGAATTCCAGTGGTCTCAGAACAGGACCAATCCCCACTCAGGATACCGGCATACAGTAAATAGATTCACACCTTTTTTATGTGAAAACCATAACTGAACTTTATTAATTAGACTCCAACATTTATACCCTATCCCTAGTGATCAATTGCTAACAATGCTACACCAATCATTACAGCCCATGTCCCACGGCCCATCCCTGTGTATTTGTGTGATGTGTCTGCCTCCAACCACTCTAACTGAAGTGCATTCTTGGTTATCACAGTAACTGGAGATATGGGATGCATCTGTACAGCCACCATGTTAATTGCCACTACTGGCCTTGTAGTTGCCATGGCTATAATCTTGAAGCGAGTTTTCAAGGTTTATCTATGTGACTTAACAATCTACTTTGGGCTTGGCAGGTGGACTTGTTGAAACATACTGCAGAGCTGTCCATCTGCAGACCATCTAATATATTATTTACAACAATCCCTGTAACATGAAACATCATTTGTATTCAATCATAAACAATCTAAGTCCAACTAAATTACGCAGGGCAGGAACTGGTCATCTCAGGCCTAGGCACATTATTCTAGCAATCCCTCTAGACTCTGGGCATGACCACAAGTAGATATTCATAAACCAAGAAGCAGATAATAGTGAAATCATATATTAAATTGGGGAAGTTCTCAAATTCCAGGGCCAATACATAGTCCACAATAGACCAGTAAAGCTCTTTTTATGAAGAAATGGGGTGGCAAAGAGTTCCCCTGTGCCTCCCTAAATTCAGTTGTGACAGGCCACCTTGCCCCAACCCTGCTGGTTATTTAGGGCCATTGAACCCCTGAGGCACTCTATGAACCTCCTGGGCACCTAATATTAGCCTCTATACCATGGTGTCTCTACCAACCCCCATGGTATAATAAACAATGACCATGGGGTCTTCAGGGACCCCTAAGGCACAAATTATTAAGCCATTACCATTAGGGTGGTACAGCTACTGGGGTCCATACTGAGCAAAGTTACTGAGGCATAGAATTCAATTCATTATATATATAATTATTTTAGAGGAAAAAATCCTTCTATCAATTTAAATAGTTATCTGAATATTCATACAGCGATTTTTAACAATGTGTAAACACAAAAAAAAGAAAAAGAACTCTTACAAAAATCACAGTTTATCTTACACTTTTATCTTTTACTAAAATGTTACTTTTATTGGTATCACTAAAATCTTTTATAGCACCTAAGACAACTCACATGGCAACCAGGCACTGGAAAACCCTCTAAAGTGATTCCCTATTACTTCATGAGCTAAAAAATATAATGTACAAGTTCCATTCAAAGTTTTTTTGACTTGGATAACTTTCCCTAGTATTTTTGCTTTGGGATATTTGCTGTAGTGAAACTTTCTTATATATTGTTGTATTGAGTAACACAAGATAACTATTTGCATAGGGAAATGGATATTAATATCCAATTATAGTATTGAGTATATTTTTTCTCCCAATATGATATTATTCTAGTTGAAGTAGTATCTTCTTGTCCCAGAATATAGCAACTAATCAAAGTATTTGGAAGCGTGCTCCTATTTATAGATGTTTCTCTGTGTTTGTTCTTATATCTTTGGGATTCACTAAGTTCTTTTCTGGGTATAAATCTCAACTATAGGAGCAAGAGCAAACTAAGCTAAATAGGGTAATCCCTACATGGGGGACTACCTATTACTCAATGCATTTCAAATTAATCTTTTTGAAGAGTGAGTGACTCTTGAAAAAGATTCATTTGAAACGTGCCTTAACCTTATATATTTATTAGCATCTTTTTTGTGCCAATCATCTTTCATCCCATCAGAGTCAAGTATTTGAACTACTCCCTTCCGATAGCTGATGGGTTAAGACATTTATTTTGATGCAGTTTGCTTTGTAGAGTTTGCTTTGTAGAGTACATATTCTGTAAATCAATTTTAAAAATGCAAAATGTGAAACTAACACATGTGCGCTTAACAGACTGCAACATTTTCTAATGATATCACTATGTCATTGCCAATATTCAAAACACTTCTATTACCTTTCACATACAGTGGATATAAAAAGTCTACACACCCCTGTTAAAATGTCAGGTTTCTGTGCCGTAAAAAAATGAGACAAAGATAAATCATTTCAGAACTTTTTCCACCTTTAACGTGACCTATAAACTGTACAACTCAATTGAAAAACAAACTGAAATCTTTCAGGTAGAGGAAAGAAAAAATATAAAAATAAAATAGTATGGTTGCATAAGTATGCACACCCTTAAACTAATACTTTGTTGAAGCACCTTTTGATTTTATTACAGCACTCAGTCTTTTTGGGTATGAGTCTATCAGCATGGCACATTTTGACTTGGCAAGATTTGCCCACTCTTCTTTGCAAAAACACTCCAAATCTGTCAGATTGCGAGGGCATCTCCTGTGCACAGCCCTCTTCAGATCACCCCACAGATTTTCAATCGGATTCAGGTCTGGGCTCTGGCTGGGCCATTCCAAAACTTTAATCTTCTTCTGGTGAAGCCATTCCTTTGTTGATTTGGATGTATGCTTTGGGTCGTTGTCATGCTGAAAGATGAAGTTCCTCTTCATGTTCAGCTTTCTAGCAGAAGCCTGAAGGTTTTGTGCCAATATTGACTGGTATTTGGAACTGTTCATAAATCCCTCTATCTTAACTAAGGCCCCAGTTCCAGCTGAAGAAAAACAGCCCCAAAGCATGATGCTGCCACCACCATGCTTCACTGTGGGTATGGTGTTCTTTTGGTAATGTGCAGTGTTGTTTTTGCGCCAAACATATCTTTTGGAATTATGGCCAAAAGGTTCAACCTTGGTTTCATCAGACCGTAACACCTTTTCCCACATGCTTTTGTAAGACTTCAGATGTGTTTTTGCAAAATGTAGCCTGGCTTGGATGTTTTTCTTCGTAAGAAAAGGCTTTCGTCTTGCCACTCTACCCCATAGCCCAGACATATGAAGAATATGGGAGATTGTTGTCACATGTACCACACTTGCTTGATATTCCTGCAGCTCCTTTAATGTTGCTATAGGCCTCTTGGTAGCCTCCCAGACCAGTTTTCTTCTCGTCTTTTCATCAATTTTGGAGGTAGCTCCAGTTCTTGGTAATGTCACTTTTGTGCCATATTTTCTCCACTTGATGATTACTGTCTTCACTGTGTTCCATGGTATATCTAATGCCTTGGAAATTATTTTGTACCCTTCTCCTGACTGATACCTTTTAACAATGAGATCCCTCTGATGCTTTGGAAGCTCTCTGTGGACCATGGCTTTTGCTGTGGGATGCGACTAAGAATATTTAAGGAAAGACCAACTAGAGCAGCTGAACTTTATTTGAGGTTAATCAGAGGCACTTTAAATGATGGCAGGTGTATGCTGACTCCTATTTAACACGATTTGGAATGTGATTGCTTAATTCTGAACACAGCTACATTCCCAGTTATAAGAGGGTGTGCAGACTTATGAAAAGACCATTATTTTTATTTTTTATTTTTCTTCCCTCCACCTAAAAGATTTCAGTTTGTTTTTCAATTGAGTTTTACAGTTTATAGGTCACATTAAATGTGGAAAAAGTTCTGAAATGATTTATCTTTGTCTCATTTTTTTACAGCACAGTAACCTGACTTTTTATATCCACTGTATAAAACAGTAATCATAGCTTGGAAAAAACTCTTTATAGCCCCTGCTAGGCTTCTTGAATCTTCCCAATTGTCTAGATGTCTTGGATATATAGATTTTGAAAACTCTTGGGAGGAAATATGGGACAACATTGCATACTCTTCCCAGCTGGTCATGTATAGTGAGGGGCCAGTAAACTATTTGTATCCTCATTAGCTTCAGTATTGTCAAAAATATTTTTACTTTTTTTACTTTTTTTACTTTTTTTATAGAACATAAAGGGAGAGAGGACTAGTATACCATCTGAACCAACAAACATATTGAAGAACAATTGGTTATGTGTCATATAGAAAATAGTAGATACACATTTCTTAAAATGTACAATTTTTATTATAAAAGTTGAAAAGAAAAAAATCTGACGAGAAAAAGTTATAATAAAATTGACTTCTAATGTCATTTTTTAATTTTAATGTGGTGACTTTTAATTTTATTGTACAATTTCTTTTTTATAAATTGTAAATTTGTTTATATTTTCGTAATTTAGGTTTTCCATTTTTAGTTTTAATTAGCTTTCTAATTTTAATTTATGTTTTTATTTATGGTTTTGCATTTTTTGTAATGTAAGGATTTTTATTTTTAGGTGTGTGCTAGTGAGGACCCCCAGGGCATGTAGTTTACCATGTGGATCTATATAGACCCCAATGGTATAGGGGGTCTATATAGAGGGATGAGGGATACTAGTGGTAAATAGGAATTCCACAGGGTTCTATTTAGACCCCCATTATACTTAAGTTTTTATATTGTAGAACAATGGGAATCTTTTTATGGATCTCATGGCATAGAGTTAATTTTCAGATGACTTAAATGACCCTCAGGTCAAAGGTTAAATAGATGATTAGATAGATTAAATAGATGCAGTCAGACAGCCCTGATGCATTCAATGTCTAATTAAACTGTGAAAAAACCTGCTGCAGTTGGGAACAGGTCTTTTTTCCGTAGATATGTTGTGGATTTCTGTCAAGCCCTTACTTAGTAGTATTTGATCAATACTGTTCACTATATCATCTCCTATATTGTCATAACTGCACCATAATTTAATTTTGCTCTATATTAATTCCCTTTAAATACCACTATTTTTAAATGCAGATGCCCCAAATAATCTCACCTTTTGTTCTGTAGAGCATTGCACTGAAACTCATACTGCTTAAATAATCATTACTCTACATATATAAACTATTTTCTATTGCACTATTTACAGGGGCATAGTAAAGTAGAGTGGGTACAATAAACACATTCAAGGCTAAACCAACTTATAAACTATGCATAAATATAAATAAAATAGCGTAGTTTTCCTCTCCCTACTTGAATACATTCCTTATAACATATTGATATATAATATCTGTAATGGCTATTATTTTTTTACAGTGATTCCTACATTCTCAGGGCAATGAGATTCACAAATCGTTCATTGCATCTCCGTTGTCCACACATCAATACTTGTGGCTTTAATAAAGCAAGTCTCCTTTTTTGTGCCTTGCTTTGTACTTTTTGCCTCCTCTACTTGGACTTGTCTAGAAATGTCAAAAAGGAGGACATACATAGAGAATGGAAACCTGTCCCAATCAGGGCATCACAGGAACCTTTCTGGAGAAAGACTCAAAAGGAGAGCACTATTAGAAGACAGAATGAAAGTATTAAAGTGAGCACAAGTGCTAAAACAAAGAGAACCGTAGCAAGAAAGTTACTCCTACCAAGATGGAGTGGACCCAGAGGAAGGGTTTGGAAAGAGAATATGACATCACAGGACTTGTTATTCAGACTACAAACAGTGAAAAAAAAATATCTGACAATGAACAAGTACAAAGTAATATTTCAGGGAAAGAGAGGTCAGAATCGCAGCACCTCTGAATTGTTGTGTGAGCTCAGAACTAGGGTGAATATGAGTATGATAAGAAGCTCTGATCTCCCCCTCCATGCCTCCAACTGGAGCAAGTACTTGCCCACCAGGTCCTTGCAGGAAGAGGTCGGGAGCTTGGGAAAATGTGCTGTGGTGTCTTCCGCTGGATCTATAAAATTCTCAAGTCTTGGTTCAGAGATTGGTATGTGCTCATTTCTTAAGTTCATACCTACTTAAATGTGCATTCTTAAAGGAATATGAAAGTCACCAAATCGCAATCAACTAGATTGTATATGGGTATTATTTTTCATTGAATTATTGTTTGTATAGCACTTGAATCTTTGCTACAAGAAATGTAATAGATAACGAGGATGGAGGCTTTGACTGTCATATCTTTTAACTGTATAGAATTGGTATGTATTGATATTGCTAAGTAATTACCACCGGGTACAAAAACTCTTACTCATACAGCACATCTGACTCTAGTCCAGTTTTTTTAGGGAATATAAAATAATCCTCTAAAAAGGTGTGCATTTATATGCAAATGCCAATACCACTATGTGTTAGCTCTTTCTTCTTCATCATGCAGACTCCCATGATGCTGTTTTGAGATTTAATGCAGCACCAACTACTGGATATGAGACTGATGTGGGATCGAAAGTTACTTTCCGTCTTATCAATTCACAGGTAAAAGCAAAAAAAATTACTGTAGGAGGTATTTAGCAATTTTTACCCACATGTAAAACACTGTACTGGTTTCAGTCGTACTGTAAACGGTTGTTATATTGTACTGCATATGTTTAAATGGCGTTAATTTGAACCTATTTTGTTTCATATATTGTTGCTAAGCCTGCTTATTTAAAGTAGCTGATGACAGCCTGGTAATTAAAACATATGTATTACCTTAGCTGATACATTTGTTGCTTTGTTATAAATAAATTACAAAATCTTATTTGTTCTTGACTTTTCATGTCATACTCAGCTTGTAACTCTTCCTGATCTTAAGTTCCTGGAAGACCATCTGTATAATTCAGGAATACTAATTATGTGGGATCCTTCACCATATGATGCAGACGTCCGTAAGGTAAATACAATCTTAGAATGTATGTCCAAACATGACTATGAGTTCCATTCTATGCCTCCCATAAAATCCAAAAAAAAAACCTTACTCAGAACTGGGAGGCTTATCTCCAGAAGTTATTCTTGTATTCTATCTGTCCCGGAATGTTTCACTTCATATTTCCGATTTCACTGGTAGGAAAATACTTTGCGAGTACATGGACAATCTCTGGAGTTTTCAAAATTGTCTTGACATATATTACAAATCCATCTGTCTATATAAACCTCTTCTCATAGCAGGGGTTAAATAATAAAGGTTTTTCACCCCTCTGCCTCTGATCCACTACCCTATGAACCTTGGTATCCTCAGGTACAACCCGAACACCTGAGGGCCCATCAAGGACCCCACCCCTTGTGCTTTGGGGTGGTGGTCCCTTGGGGGCCTAAGGATCCCTATGCTGCCTTTAACCATAACCATGGAGGTCCCTATGGACAACTGTGGTAATCAATGTATAACCATGGGGATATATAGACATGGTACCTAAGCTTAAAACCCTACCATAGGAGTGCCTAGGGAACCCCATGGCACCTAACTACCCCAACACATTCCTTATGGACCCCCATGGACCATAAGCCTTATGGGTCCATATGAATGCCAATCCCTTCCACTAGTGCTCAACAAATGAATGAAAAACATTAAATAAAAATAATTGCCAAAAATAAAAAAAAAATCAGAAAATGATAGAGGCACACAAAAATAAATAGAACAAATAAAATAATAAATATAATATAAATAAAATAAAAAGATAGACTACAGCAAAAGAAAATGTACACCTGTTTGAGGAAAAATTCTACTTAACTTAGCTTGGATAACCCTCCAACAATGATCAGCGATATTCTAGGCTCTAAATCTTCATCTCTGCATGAGAGGGCATATCCATTTTGATTGAAGAAATCTGTCCTTTTCTCTCTTACTTAATGATCCTTCATCTTCTCTTCAGCTCAGGAAAGGGCCTCTGGCTAAAAACAGTTAAAAAATTAACTAAACTATCAGAATTCCTCCCATACGAATAACGGCTTTCTGACTGTCCCTTGCACTATATACTCATATTTATGTCTTTTGGTTGACTAAAGTATATGTCAATCATATATCAGTTAATGAGAATCAATATACATGAATATCGGAACTCTGATTGGTTAACTAATATTTTTCTCTCCGATTGGCTGTTCCGTGGCCAATCTCAGAATGGTAACACTACAATGAAACCCTATTCTGACATTTCAACCAATCAAAATTGGACCTGACTGATTGGTTAAAGGCTAAGCAATCAAAGTGCAGAGATTACAATCCTTGCATTCTGATTAAATGAAATCTTAACCAATCAGAAAAGATGAGGAAACTTTTGATTGATTTACTGAATAACCAATAAGAGTTTCTATATTAAAATACTCAATTTTATATTGACACATATTTTAGCCAATCTGAAGCCATTAGTCATGATTTATTTTCGGTGGGCCAAAGAGAGGTTCAAAGGTTTTCAAGAAACAGAGAAAAGGACCGATATCTTCAATCACCATGGTTGTGCCCACTCATCCAAAAACAAAGTTTAAGAACAGACAGACGGTGATCATCATGGAGGGCCAACCAAGGGAGGGAAAGCAGGATTTTTCCCCTAAACTTGTAGTTTATCTTTTTTATTTTCATTTCAACAATTTTATTATTGTATTAGTTATTTTTAGAGGACCCATAGGAATCCAGAGTATTCTGGACTAATACGGGGTAGCTGGTCATAGGCAGAGGGGTCAGATGGTAGTCGCTTTTATCAAATTATGGAGAGTCTTCTGGGTACAATTCCAAGCACTTGAATATCATTCTGACAACCATGTGATAGCAGTTTTTCAAAATATCTATGGGGCAGCCACATATTATAGTTGTCAAACTGCGAGCTGTCGTCACGCTTGCGAGCAGGCGAGCCATTGAGGCACGAGCTCACAAAAAATTTGACTTTAACGGCCAAACCACCTCAAATTCACTTACACACTCACACACAGCACAGGGGAAGAGCCAAAGAGCCTGTGAGTGAGGTTGCAAGTTAATTTGAGGCATATTTTGTCGTTTTTAATGATCAAAAAATTGCTGAAGCAGGAAAAAAAAAGGCGACCCAAAAAAACATTAAAAATTCAGAAACAAGATGAAAACGAGGCTCAACAAGGCCAGGCACTTAGAAAATACACAACGCAAAAGACAGTAGCACTTATCCCAACAACGCCAGGCACACGGGTCTTACACAGGCATGCAGGACAGCAACACACCAACAACGGCAGGCACGCGGGACACAGACAAACAACGTCAGGCACGCGGGTTTTAGAAAATACACAACGGCAAAGACAGTAACACTTACACCAACAACTCCAAGCACGCAGGACTTCGAAAATAAAACCAATGGTAGTCAGCTAGCCCCACGCAAGGATTTAGCAGAGACACAGAGGAGAAAGACACAAGGAAGGGACAGGGGGGAGATTGTGGAAAGAGACACATGACAAGTTGCAAACTGCCGAGGTCTATAATGAGTGGTGAAGTAGATGGGAAAAGAGGCTTTTGATGAGCGCTGAAGGTGCTCAGAGGGGGCAGAACATTGCATTGTGTGGCAAACAGCATTGCCAGGCTTCAAATGTTATTGCCGGCATTTTTGACAGGCAAGTCGCTAGTAATAATAATATGCTGAGAATGGCTGTTGAAGCATTTTTAAGAAAGGTTTAGTGTTATAGCTGTCTTGAGAATGCTGTATGCTGAATATTTTGTACATTATATCATGATTTCACACTTCCACAGTGGTATAAGAGTCCTGAATTCAATTTTTTTTACCGCTATCGTGAGTATCGGCAAAGGAATCCAGGCCAGCCATTTTATATCCTGAACCCACATGCACTCTGGCAGATATGGGATATATTACAGGAGATCTCACTGGAAGAAATCCAACCAAATCCCCCATCATCTGGTTTATTGGGTGAGCATTTTATTCAATTATAATATGCATGAGCCATGCCAATCTTCTATAAATATGAAATTAGTAGATCTCTAAAAACCCAGGACCAAAGGAGCTAAATGCTTCTGACTTCTAACACTATGCACTAATTTTACTTGGGTTTGCTGCAGGTGGAATTTAATAGCTCCGTAGCTCCCTTCATTTATGGGATTTCTTCACGTTGAAAACAAAGACAAACAAATAAATATTGAATACAAACACAGAAATATTGAATACAATAGTTTACATTAAAAAAACTATATATATTTTTAACTTTTTAAAAATATTCTGTGCAATATTAAGCAATTTAAAACAGCATGCTGTCATTTAAAGGAAATTGTCTCTGCTCTCAAAAGATTACGTGGTTAACACAATTTTGCATAGCTTTCACAATTATAGAAATATTTTTTAGACTAACAGATTCTTTATGTGAACCCATTGGTTGTATACATCAGCATATTTTTAAGTCATATGTTTTCTTTTAGATTTTCTTTTACGGTTGTATATGTGCATCCATTATATTTAATCTTCATGGTCAACAGTATATGTGTCTCATAAAATCTCTTCATTTGTAGGCATCATGCTGGTCCTACATTAACACCAATAAACCATACTCCTTGCTGCATAGTTTAATCAGATACAAATAGGTACATTTAATTTAGAATAACGGGCTTTTCATTTATATTATATTTTTGTGCCTTTTTTGTGCAGGGATCCTATTGATGATGAATCTCTGTGATCAAGTCAATGTTTACGAGTTTTTGCCATCCAAGCGTCGGACTGACTTGTGTCACTATTACCAGAATTATCAAGATGGTGCGTGCACTGTAGGGGGTTATCACCCCCTTTTGTATGAAAAGAACATGGTCAAGAAACTCAATTTAGGAGACAATGACAGTATTTACAATCTTGGGAGAGTTACATTGCCAGGAATTAAAGACTTAAAGTGCTAGGATCTGACAGTTGTCCCCAGGACCTTTTCTTTATTTTTGCTTTTTAATTTAACTTTTAAAGAATTGTTTTTTTCTGTTAATTGGTTTTAAGTAAGAAACAATAATAGGTTTTAATACAATATATAATATACACTAGATTATGTTTGTCACAGATATGGATTATGAACAAAGGTTTTGATAATATGTGTCTTTTTAGCTCTATTTTTAAATGTTTAGTAGTAATACAAAGGATGTAAGATAGGGTAAGAATGGAGAGGCTTAAAAGAATAAGGCAAAATATAAAGTTTTTATTATTATTTTTTTTCAGTAATGTCTTCTGTGCATTACAGATAAACATGTATAAATTGTTTTCAGATTTGTCATTGTTTCAGACAATTTTCTTTCTAAGATTTAAAGATAATGTGCTTTTAGATGATCGAAACATGTGTTCTTTTCTGTGTGGATTTTCACTATACAAACTTCAATTGCTCAGGAGTTATACTACTGTTAATGTTGAATAAACCCATTTAATGTTGATAACATTACTTCCTATTTCCTTTTCTGGACTAAGACAAAATTAATCTTGTAATGGAGACTGGTTACATAGTTATGTAGTAATTGATGTTGAAAAAAAGACTTTTAGTCCAGCAAGTTCAATCTTTTTAGATCTCCTCTGTTCTTCAATATGCAGGCAGATTCATTGTTAGTTGTCAATTGATCCGAGGAAGGCAAACAGAAAAAAATAAAAATAAACATTGCCTATTGTCTCAAATACAATTATTTCCTGAACCCAGACAGTGTCAATCAGATTCCTCCCTGGATCAATATTCCCTCTCTAATTATGCAGGATAACCCTGAATGCCCTTTTTATTGCAAAATATATCCAATCCCTTTCTATAGTTTTATTTTAAATCTGGTAGAGAATTCCACAGATTAACCGCTCTTACTGTGAAGGACCCTTTCTTTCTTTAAGGTGGAATCTTTTTACTTCTAACCTTAAGGTATGTCTTGGCACAAAAAGTTCACTAAGCCTTGCATTGACCCTGGATCTATTTATATAAGGTAATCATATCCCCTTTTATACACCTTTTTTCTAGAGAAAATAAGTTTAATTTGGTTAGTCTTTCTTCATAATTTAGCCCCCCATTCCCCTTATTAATTTCCTACCCTTCTCTGTACTTTTTCCAGTTCTAAAATGTCCTTTTTACGAAGTGGTGCCCTAAATTGTACTTCATAATCTAAACAAGGGAGCTACTAGGGATTTGTATAGTGGCAGAATTATATTTGCTTCCCTTCCCTATACCCTTTCTAATACATGCTAATATTTTACTTGCCTTTGCAGATGCTCCTTGGCATTGCACACTGTTACCTAGGTGGTTGTCCTCAACTACTCCCAAATCCCTTTCAATATCTGATACCCTTGGATTTACTCCATTAAGATTATTATTATAATATTATAATATCTTATAATATTATAAGGTTATTTTTTCCTTCCCAGATACATACCTTCACATTTATTTGTATTAAATCTCATCTGACATTTAGATGCCCATTTCTCTAAGTTATTAAAATCCCTTTGGAGGGAAAGTACAATATTTTCTGATTTAATTACCCTGCCCAGCTTAGTGCCATTGGCAAAAATGGAGGCAATACTTTCCATTCCTACTTTTAAGTCATTAATAAATATGTTCAAAAGGAGAGGACCTAATACTGAACCCTGAGGAACCCCACTTACCACACTAGTGTTCCATTTACAAAAACACTTTGCTTCCTGTCTTTAGCCAACTCCTAATCCATTAGCAAATAGTTACTGCAACTCCAGTATCCGTTAGTTTGCACAATAGTCTACCATGTGGCACTGTAGTAAAAGCCTTTGCAAAACCCAGAAAGACTACATCCACTGAGTTGCCTTGATCCAAGTTCCTACTAAGGTCCCCATAGAAACTAATGCGATTTGTTTGACATGGCCTATCCCTCATAAATCCGTGCTGACTCCTACTTATAATCTTGTTCAAATAGACATATTCTTGTATATTATCCCTTAGTAACCCTTCTAAAAGCTTTTCCACTAGTGAGACTTACAGGTCTATAATTCCCTGTGTCAGGATCTGATTCTCAATAGGGCTTGATAAGAACCTAATTCAAACATACCCCAACAGGACTGTGTAGTTCTTGTTACCTCTGGCACAAAAGATGGCTTAAGGATAGAGACAACGCGCAAGCATATGTGCAGTATATAATACAGCCAGGATATCAGTGGTCAGAACAGGACCACTCCCCCACTCAGGATACAGGCACACAGTAAATAGTCCCACACTTTGTTTATGTGAAAAAAGAACTGTCCCTTTTATTATGAATTATAGACATATTTACACAGTTTCTCCAGTGGAGAACAATTGTTTAAAGAATAGTTCATTTTTAGCAACCAATGAGTACAAACCTACATGTAAATTAAGATTCCCCAATCAGGACACTGTGCATTTTCAGTTGCCTTAGGAATGCATGCCTACATGTCAAACAGCGCATCTGCTCTGCCACTATCTCAAGAGTGTTGACGTTGCTCTTGACTGAAGGATGATTTAGAGAGCTGGGCTGGGCAGGTGGGAGCTATGTGTTTAATTGCAATATTCTGCAGAGCTGTCTTATATAGTTTTTACTATAGATCTAACTGGGGTGCATCCCAGAGCCCCTGTTTGTACGTGCGTAAAAGCACAATGCGCAAAACCCCCTTGTATGAGTTTATTTGCACAGGGTTTAGCCTGTATTCCACGAACTTGTGGGACATTTTCTGTACGTTTCCCCAGAACTTGAGTTTACTTCTAACATGTCCACACTTTAATCACTTACAGGATAAAAAATATGTTATTTACAACAATACCTGTAACATGAAACACAATTTATATCCAATCATACTCAATATAAACAATATATGTCACACTGAGTTGCGCAGGTCAGGAACATGTCATCTCAGGCCTATGCAAATTACTTAGCAATCTCTCTAGGCTCTGGGCATGGCCTCAAGTAGCATAGGAACACTGGTATTCTAAAGCATACATAACCTAGTATAATCATAAACTAAAATACATATAATACTTTTTAACGCAGGCAAGTTCCCAAATCCCAGGGCCAATACACAGTCCACAATAGTCCAATAAAGCTCTTGGCATGAAGAAATGGGGTGGCAAAGGGTCCCCCTGTGCCTTACAAAATCCTGTCATGACACCCTGGATTTGGTCTTGCTCCCTCCTTAAATATAGGTTTCACATCTGTTTTTTCTCCAGTCATCTAATAGCGACCCTGTGTTACATAGTTACTTAAGGCCTCATTCAATTGCGATTTGGCCAATTGAATAGGGCTCAATTTAAGCACAGAACATATTTTTTTAAAGAAGTTTTTAGTTAGTGAAGACCTTGCTTTTGCATAGAAGTTCACTAACTAAAAACTTTTGTAAAAAATATATGCTCTGTGCTTATATAGAGCCTTATTCAATTGGCCAAATCGCAATTGAATGAGGTCCTTAGTAATTAAGGTTGAAAAAAGTTTTAAACTTTTTAAGATCTCCTCTGATCAGCAACATGCAGCTTAGTTTTTAATTGATCCAGATGAAGGCAAAAGAAAAAAAAATTCCTCCCTGACCCCAGATACTGGCGATCGGATTCCTCCCTGGATCAATACTCTCTCGCTAATTAACCAGGTTAACTCTGAATGCCCTTTTTAATTAAAAATATATCCAGTCCCCTTTTACAGTTATCTATCGAATCCGCTGTCAACACCTCCTTTGATAGAGAATTAACCACCGTTATTGTGAAGAACCCCATTTCTTTCTTTAAGGTGGAATCTTTTTACTTCTAACCTCAAAGGATGTCTTCTTGTCAGTTGAAAACCTCTTGGAACAAAAAACTCACTTGACAAAGTTTTATACTGACCCTGGATGTATTTATATAATGTAATCAAATACCCTCTTAGACACCTTTTTTACTAGAGAAAATACGTTTAATTTTGTTTGTGTTGAGTGAATCTTGAAAGATTAGATATAATGGGTTGGCTCTTATAGAACCCAGTTCCTTCAGTACCATATTACTTCAGTACCTGGGGCTTTATTAACATTGATTTTTTCCAACCTCATTTGGACTTCTTCCTGTGTTAACCAATTATTTGGTGAAGGTAGTGTAGCCCCATTATATTTCAGTGCCCCAAACACTGGTACCTCCCTTGTGTATACCGAAGAAAATAACCTATTTAGCTCATCTGCCTTTTCCTGGTCACTAATTCCGACGGCCTGTTGCATATTTTAATGTTCCTATAGCTTCCTCCCTTGCCTTCTCCCATTAATAAATTAAAAATATTTTAGGGTTAATCTTACTCACCTTTGCAACTAACATTTGATTTTCTATCAGCCCTATAAAATTTGAGCTACATTTTAAAATGTACTTGTATTGTAAAAAGGAGGACCTACGGCTATTAAATTAGCCCTGTAACTCAGCCCGCAGAGGACTTGCGGGTTAAGACGCAGCAAGGCCGAAAATGGCCTACGGGTTTAGCAACGTTGAACATCGCTGCCTGCAAATCACGCCAGTAACTTCTACAATTCCAATTATGCTATTAAATTGCGATGAAGTCACTCACGAGCTAGCCCGTAACACATAAATGGAGCCCAAAGCTCAACGAGTGCTGGGGAGCACTGGCGTAGAAAGGGGGGGGCAAGGGGGGCGAACCGCCATGGGCATCAACCCTTTGGGGGTGGTACAAGCTTAGCTGCCGCTCAGTTGCTGCTGCTAATGTCCCCCCGCGTATGTCTGTGCATGTGTCTATGTGTGTGTGTGTGTCAGTGTACTCTCTCCTCTACACAAGTCCAGTGGATGAGAGGAGGAGCCGCCAGGGGGAGGACCCATCGAGGGGGAGTAGTTAAAAATGGGAGGAGTTTGTGGACCAGGAGCGATCAAGTCAGGTAAGTGGGGAAGAGACAAAGGAAGGGAGAGAGAGATGGGAGGGAGGAGAGGAGGGAGATAAAGAGGCAGGGAGAAAAAGGGGACAGAGGGATAGACAGAGAGGGAAAGAGAAGGAGGGGAGAGAGATAGATAGAAAAAGGGAGAGAGAGGGAGAAAGAAGAGGGGGAGACATGGAAAGAGACATAGAGAGACAGAAAGGGGGAGAGAGAGCAAGAGGGTAGAACGAGAGAGAGAAAGGAAGAGACATAAAGAGGGAGAAAAAGATGGGAGAGAGAAAGAGGAGAGGGAGAGAGAGAGAGAGAGAGAGAGAGAGAGAGAGAGAGAGAGAGAGAGAGAGAGGGATAGACAGAAAGAGGGAGAGAGAGAAGGGGAGAGAGAAAGGTGGAGAAAAGGGAAGAAAGAGGGGGAGAGAGACAGAAAGAGGGGGAGAGAAAGATTGAGTGGCTAGAAATAGAGAGAGGAAGAGGAGGATGAAAGGAGAGAGAGGGAGAAAGAAAAAGAGAGGGGGACAGAAGGGAGGAAGAGAGAGAGGGAGACAAAGAGGAGAGAGAGAGGGAAAAAGGGAGAGAAAGAAAGAGTGAGGGAGAGAGAGGGAGATAGTAATAGTGGGAGATAAATGATGGAGAGAGAGAAAAAGGGAGAGGGGGGAGGGAGAGGGGGTAAAAGACAGAGGGGAGAGAAATAGAGAGGGGAGAAGAGGGAAGGAGAAAGAGAGGGGGAGACAGAAAGAGGGAAGGAGAGAGCAAGAGAGGGGAGAGAAGGGAGGAAGAGAGAGGGAGACAAAGAGGGAGAGAGAGAGAGAAAGAGAGGGGTGAAGAGAGAGGCAGAGAGGGGAGAAAGAGGAAAGGAGAGAGAGGGAGAGAGAAAGAGAGGGGGAGAGAAGAGAGAAAGATGGAGAGAAAAAAGGGAGAGAGAAATTGTTAGAGATAGAAGGGGAGAGAAAAAGATGGAGAACACAAGGGAGAGAGAGAGACAAAGAAAGGGGGATAAAGAGGGAGAGAGTAAAAATGGAGAAAGAGAGGGGAGATGGGTAGAGAGAGACAGAGAGGGGGTGGAGAAAGAGTGAGATAGAGAGAAAGAGGGAAGATGAGAGAGAGAAGGAGAGAAGAGAGGGAGAACGATAAAAAGAGAGAAGGGGAGAGAAAAAGATGGAGAATGCGAGGGAGAGAGACAAAGAGGGGGAGAGAGAGAAAGGGGAAGAGAAAGAGTGAAATAGGGAGACAAAAAATGCAGAAAGAGAGGGAAGAGGGATAGTGAGAGAAAGAGGGAAGGAGATAGGGAGAGAGAAAGAGAAGGGGAGAGATAGGAGGAAGAGAGGAAGACAAAGAGAGGGGGAGAGAAAAAGGTGGAGAGAGGTAGAAAGAAAGAGAGAGAGAAAAAGATGGGGAGAGAGAGAGAGAGGGGGAGAGAAGGGAGGAGAAGAGAGAAGGGAGGGAAAGAGAGAGAGAGAGCAGAGAGAAGTGGGGATTAAGAGAGAGAAGGGAGAGAGAGAGAGAAGTGAGGAGTGTAAGGAAAAGAAGGGGATATATATATAAATATATATATATATATATATATATATATATATGTATATATATATATATATATATATATATATATATATATAGATATATACTTATTTATTTATTATATGCTTGCCCGGGGGGGCGTCAAACTCAGGGTTAGCCCTGGGCCGCAAAAGTTGTAGCTACACCACTGCTGGGGAGGTCGCCTAAAGTCTGAAAAGCCAGCAAAAGAGAGCACCCTCTCCGACCTTCAAACCTTCCTCCGGCTCTTAAAGCTCCCTGCTGCTCCCCAAACAAGTCCCCATGCTGCAGGGGTCCCCCGCAGTGCCCCTACATAAACCCTTGCAGCGGGGGTCCCGATTGGGACCCCTGCAGCGTATGAAATTCATATTGTCCCATCCTTAAAGGGCCTGCGGCACACAAATAGTTGAGCCCTGTCGCGGGAGTACTATAAGTACCTCCGCGGCACCTAACATTAACACCCCCCAATGCTGGTGGTCCCCATCAGGGCTGCCACAGTGTCCCTACATTAACCCTTACAGCGGGGGACCCGATTTGGACCCCCGCTACATATAAAATTCAAAATTGCCTCCTCGCAGGTCCTGAAAGGACCTTAAAGGTCCTTAAAGGATCTATGCTTAATAAAAAATTAACCCCTGCTGCGGGGGTATATATAGACCCTTATGAGACCATGATTAACCCTTCAGTCCAATAGGGGTCTATATATATTAACCCCTATATTAACACTATAAGTGCTATGAGGGTCCTCCAGGACCCCCATCTAACTAATTAACTCTATTTAACGTTCAATATAACTAATTAACTCTATCACTAACCACTTAACCCTATCAAGACCCAGTTATCCCTATCTAGTACAATATACTCCTAACTGTACCCAGTTAACCCTAACTATACCCAATCAACCGAACTAGACCCATACACCCCTAACTGTACACAATTAACCCTAACTATACCCAATTAACCCAAACTATATCCATACACCCCTAACTGTACCCAATTAACCCTAACTATACCCATACACCCCTAACTATATGCAATTAACCCTAACTATACCCATACACCTCTAACTGTATCCAATTAACCCTAACTAGACCTATTTAACCCTAACTGTACCCAATTAACCCTAACTGGACTTATTTAACCCTAACTATACCCATACGCCCCTAACTATATGCAATTAACCCTTACTATACCCATACACCTCTAACAGTATCCAATTAACCATAACTAGACCTATTTAACCATAACTGTACCCAATTAACCCTAACTGGACTTATTTAACCCTAACTATACCTATTTAACCCTAACTGTTCTCAATTAACCCTAACTGGACCTTTTTAACCCTAACTGTACCCAATTATCCTAACTGGACCTATTTAACCCTAACTGGACCCAGTAAACACCTAACCTATTAACCCCCTCTACCCTGTCCTATTAACCCCCTATACCTTATCCTATCCTATTAACCCCTACACTACATAGCTAATCCCCTATTAAACTCCCCAACACCCCTCTAATTATAAAAAAAAAACACTGATTACAGAAAATAACAAACTACTAACTACAGAAAATAAAAAAGCATTACAGAAAAAAACTACACATAAAATAAAAAAGGATTACACATGAAAAAAACACTATCAAAGTAAAAAAGAAACTCACAACCTGTTAAAAGGAAAGAGTTAATTAGACCACTGATCTGGCCAAAATGCCCCTCCAGCAGTGTCCAGCGATACCCTGGTCTTCAGTCTTCTGTCCCAGGAAACGCCCCTCCAAAAATGTCCAGAAGTCCTGTCACACCTAAAAAAAAAGAAACATTACAGTAAATACACAAATATGATATGATAACGACCCCCAACACACCTCCAAGATGACCATTGCTTTGCTAAAGAAGCTGAAGGTAAACATGTCACCAGACCTAAACCCTACTGAGCACCTGTGGGGCATCCTCAGGTGGAAGAGTGCAAGGTCTCTAACATCCACCAGCTCCGTGATGACATCATGGAGGAGTGAAAGAGAACTCCAGTGGCAACCTGTGAAGCTCTGGTGAACTCCATGTCCATGAGGGTTAAGGCATTGATGGAAAATAATGGTGGCCACACAAAATATTGACACTTTGGGCCCAATTTTGACATTTCCACTTAGAGGTGTACTCACTTTTATTGCCAAAGGTTTAGACATTAATGGCTGTGTGTTGAGGTATTTTGATTTACACTGTTATACAGGGTGTACACTTACTACTTTACATTGTAGCAGAGTGTCATTTCCTCAGTATTGTCACATGAAAAGATATAATAAAATATTTACAAAAATGTAAGGGTGTACTCGCTTTTGTGCGATACTGTATATACCACACACTGGATATATATATATGGTTCTGTTTTAGGTTTTGGTTAAGCTTAAAATTTCAGTTTATGAAATCTTTTATTTTAATAATATGCCTGAACACTAACCACTCATGTAAGCAAATTTTAATGAGAGCCCCACCATAAAGTATATAATAGTTAAAAAATAAAGTTTGTATTTAATTTTTAGCTTTCTAAAAATACTTTTCTCTTTATAAATTTCAGCTCTTCAAAATAGTTCACTGCAAATATGAGACTTCAGTGTTCTTTTAAAGGGACAAAGAACAGTTTTTCCTTTCTTGCATCTGAAAGAGCTTAATTTTAAATGTTTCACACTTATTATTTAAAATGAAGACCACAGTGCTAAAAAATTGTTTTATTTAATAATTTACCATTTGGGTTGTTACTTTGAGCCAATATAACTAAAAGGTTAATTGACTTAAGCAAATAAAGAGCTCAACGCTATAGAGATATTCAAGTGGTGCATTATATACATTTCAAGGTAAGTTTAAAGAAATTTAATAAGATTAATAAAGCAGAATAAAAAATACTGTCATATTTAAAACATGTAAATTAGTTCTGTATTGCTTTAAGTGATTTCAGTGATTTAAGTTGAGACACGGGTAGAAGAATCCTGTTACCCCCGTCTTTAATGACCAGAACTTGAAGACCAACAGCCCTATTAAATTCCCCCAAGGTGTAAACCCGTAGCCCCTAACGAAGCCCGCTAGACTTACGGCTATTAAATTGGCTTTTTACAGCTACCCGCAAACGATCTACGGGTTACAGGCTGAAAAACCCTACAGGCTGTCGAAAAATTTGAACTCCGTTGCCGTAAAGCCTTTGATCTGTCAAGCCAATAAATGTTACGTTCGCAAATCACTATTAAATTGCTACTAATCCACTGGCGTTCAAACCTGTAACCCACAAATGGAGCCAAAAGCCTACAGGTACTAGAAAGGACCTGCAAGGGGGTTAAAATCCTATCCGTAGCACTGTAAATGCAAATATCAACAGCCTACTGTATTTTAAATTAAAGGGAAAGTGATGTTAGGTATTAAAAATAATAACACAATATAATAGCAATATAAAATACTTTTTTTTTATGTTTAATTTCTGTGTTATATCGATCCCGCCAATCAATGGGTTAATACATATAATGCATGGACTAGAATATAATATTTACTGATTTATTAATATTGCATTATTTCTGGAATGGGGGTCAGATCGTAACTCGTACTTCAAACCCGTAAGGGATTGAAATCTAACCTCCATTTTTCAGTGACGTAATGATGATGATCTACTATTGACTCCGTCTAAACCAGTAACTCCGGGTATGATTAATTGATCATGTTCACAGCCACACATGCAACGTGCGCAAGAATGGTTTATGGGTTTGGATGTCAGCCACGTCTGTTGCAGGCTTGGCTAATTTAATAGCTCTGTAACTGCCGAATATTATGACCCCAAGGGTCTCTAGGGGTTAATTCAACCAGCCTGTGCCCTTAAAGCGCACGGGGTGCATGGCATAAAGAGCCCCTTCCAGGGCAAACATTGAACAGATTGCATGGATATAAGCACTGTATCTGGACTATTATTTCCCTGTGAGCAGGGGGGTCATAATTGTTATACCCGCTGGATGTATGGGTTAGGTTTGCCCTGCTGGCATGTGTATAATAATTATTGTTGCATTGATGGCAAGTGTAGTTTAATATTGAATGTTGTAGTTTAATATTTTCTGTGGTTTAAGTATAGCGTAGGTGACTGTTATATGTACTGATTAGTATGAGAACCCCCTATAATGTTTCGTATCAAAATTAACAGATTGCCCCCGAGGAATATAATAAAACATGTCGCCTGAATCCTCAGGGATTAGGGTCAGAATTATGGGTTAAGAGTGGGTTTTGGAAAGACTTTAAAAGTCAGACTTGGAGGAGCCAGGAAATTTAATTCAGGGAAGAGTGATGAAGATCTAATTAGCCATTATGGTCCCCTGGACAGTTAACTTCCTGACAGGGTTAACTTAGCATAAGCTAAAGTGTGAATCCCCTACACAGTACATAAGGTCCCATTAAGCTTTTCAGCTCGTTAGGCTCCAGCACTACAGGGATGGTTAGAAAGGCAGACATTAAGTGATTGACAGTCAGGCCACATCCCTGGGATTTGGGAGTGTGCGGATTAGGGGACTGTCAATAAGTGGTGAAATTTGGTGATCAGGTGTGACTAAAATTAGATGTAGATTAGATTAATGTATAAAATGAATGGATGACAAATAAAAGTGCTCAGGTGGTCATACATAATGAAATGTGTGCTCATTACTGAGGAAAGGAATAACCCTGATAATAGGGGTTAATAATTCTGCAGAGGCTGAAGGAAAAGTTACAACAGGTAATACTGTTACCCTGACTGGTGATTCTGGAGATCTTATGGTCATTCTGAGGGTCCATTACCAATCTGGTTCTGTCTATACTAGCAGGGATAATAAAACGAACCATCAGGTATCGCTAGGCAAGTCAGAACAAGGTTCTGGGCGAGCCCAATTGAAGAAGCTATAGTGACATGTATGCATATCTTCATTATACAGTATGTGAACCTATTTCAATAACCATCTGTTTTACTTTTGTGACCAGTCTATTTTCGGGTTTGGATGGTAAGTTCTGAAAAATTGAATGCTGATATAGAAAACCACTGTGACAATGTAAGATCTGACAGGAAGCTTGGTGTGTGCACATACATTTCATTTTTATGATTTACAGATTACTTTAGAGTGTTTTGTTTCCTGCCATGTGTCATTTCCAGTCATACCCTTGCATTTATATGTTTCACAAGATTTCAGTAAACAAAATAAAACATTTGACAGCCATTAGCATTATATCATATTCCACCTCTCTTTTCCATGAGCATAGAAAGACCTATATTTCTTTTCTAATTTCTACTTTAGGTAATTGACCCTTATAGCCCTTTTTTCATGTAATTGTATGTTGTATTATTGTTAATTTTAAGTAAGACTATCTTACTGTATTTGGTGCTTTACAACAGCTATAATGCTATGTCAAACTAAATGAGTGTTAATCTTTATTAATAAGTAGTATAACCGTGTATAATTTCAATAATGTGATAATATTCAATCCATAACCAACTCAAGCTAAAAAAAATGAAAGCACAGGTGTCACAACAAACTCATCATAATACAAAGTGAATGGCCATAAGGACAAACTCACTATTGCCACCTAATGTGGCCAAAGACAAATGAAATGGGACATGCTGTTATAATAATACACTATAGGATAGATACTGTACAAAAGGAATTACCTTTGCTCTCGCTATGCTGAATGCTGTACGCTCGTCCTCAGACGCAAACCCTGACACACGATTTGTCAGCGTCATACTGACGTTACTAGCACAAACAAACAAATAAACCATACCACTTTTATGGCCACTCTCCAGACTGATGTTCTTTTTCATAATATATCATGGATCCAGGGAGACATCTGATTGCCAGTATCTGGGGTCAGGAAGGAATACATTTTTTTCCCCTTTGAGACAATTGGCAGTTTTTACTTGTTTTTTTTTTCTGTTTGCCTTCCTCTGGATCAATTATTAAAAATAATAAGCATATTGCAGATCAGAGGAGATCTTAAAAGGTTGAACTTGATGGACTAAAGTCTTTTTTCAACCTCAATTACTATGTAACTATGTAACTATGTAACTATGTGAGGAGCTCCCTCTATGATGATATTCACATTTTGAGTAATAATATAGGTAAATAAGGAAGTAAATATAAATATGCTAAGAAAACACTGGATACCTGTGTCTAAACACCCACTTACTTATAAAGATTTATGATCTGTTGGTTTCAATTATTTAATATATTGAATATAATAACTAACAGCCTTATTAAATTTCGATTCATTTAAAAGGGCTCTAATTGAGCACACAGCATATTTTTTTTACAGAAGTTTTTAGTTAGTGAACTTCTATCCATAAGCAAGGTCTCCACTAACTAAAAACTTCTGTAAATAAAATATGCTGTGAGCTTAAAAAGAGCCCTATTAAATTCACCGAATCGCAATTTAATAAGGCTTTAAGTTCTAAAGATGTACCTTTATTTTACAAAGGTATTACATGTATGGCAGTTACTACACCTTTACATGATTCAATTTTAGAAGATATTTTAATGATTAGGATCCCATTGAGGAACTTCCTATAATATCACAAATGAATACATACTGTATATATGGGCCAGCAAAGAATATATTACCTAAGAGGTAAGTACTATGTAATATTCTTGTACTTTATTTATGGATAATTAAAGTCCCCTATTAGTCACTTATTACTTACTGATATCACCAAACTTATATTATTATTTATAAATTAAAGGTGGGAACCTCATGAAAATGTAATGTATGAGTACTTTAAACCAAACAACCTAACTAAAGTGGGTAGATGTTAATGAATATGTAAATACTAGCGACAAGCCCGCCAAACATGACGGGAATAAAATTTGAAGGCTGGCAATACTGTTTGCCACACAATGCAAGGCCCTTACCCTTTTAACCTGCGGGCCTCCTGATGAGCAATTGCGAGCCTCTCTTCCCCTCTTCTTTACGGGCCTAGTTGCAGACATCGTCTAACCCACCACTTTCATGCCTCTCGCTGAGCGTCTTTGGCGCTCATTGCAAGCCCAGTGATGATGTGCCTGGCATTGTTTGTTACGTGCTTCAACCTCGTTTCAACGTTTTTGAAATCATTTACGTCTTTTAGGCCTCCATTTTTTCCCCTGCTTAGCTGATTTTCGACATCTGAAAAATGTCAATTATGGCTCAAAGTCCTACGTCTTTTGTCTCTGATCGCATGCATCGCCATGGACACCTTAAATCTCTTTCCATCCTCCATCGGTGGAGTGTCCTTGGGCAAATAACATCTATGACGGGACAGAGGACCCTTAGAGGGACCCTGAAAGGGCATTTTTGCAAGGCCTCACGATGAGCTCCTACGGCATGCGCAACCCCTCAGCTTTTAAAATGGTGTGACGGACAAACTCGCAATAAGACAACTATTATATTTGATGCCTATAAAACCAATAAGTGAATCTGGGAAACCAGAGAGTAGACTTTTTACCAAATTTACCAATTCGAACAGGATATAAAGAAAACGGCTCTGTATTGAACCTTTACAGGTCAAATACCAAGGAGGTAATTTTTTATGAAGTATATGCAAAATATCAGAAAAGCCTTGAAAGAAAAACCTTCATTTAGGCCTGATGGAGACTGTGATTTAAGTTCATATATCCACCAAAATTCTCTCTGTAGGATGATTTTGTTTAGCCACACATTTGAGATGACATAACTCTTTATTATGGTAGTAACTAATATTTTTGGATATTGGGGTGTCTGCTTCTCTGTCAATACTGTACAGGTACTTACTTACTTCAGAGATATCAAAACAAATAATAGCAAATACAAATTTAATAACTGAGATCTCCACCAAGATGGAACATCTGGAGAGCAAATGCGACAAATTAATTTGTGATAATGTCTTTTTGCTGAAATATTCCTCTGAGTTGGAATCTAAAATTGAAGACTTATCTAAAAAGATCTGTAACCTAGAAGATAGATAGAGGAAAATTAATTTACCTTTAAGAGGTATCTCTGAATCCATACAAGGAGAAGATTTAAAAACCTATGTGGAAGAGTTCTTTAAAAGCCTAGCACCTGATTTCTCTAAGGAAGATAGCAAAATGGAGGCTATATATAGAATACCTTTACCAAAGAGATTGGAAAACACTAGCTCCAGAGATATTATCATACGTTTACATTATCTTCCCTTTAAAGATGAGTTGATTAAAGTAAGCTACAACAAGAGAAATTTCGAGACACCGTATGATAAAATTAAGATCTTTACGGATATTTCACCACAGACTTTGGCAAAGAGAAAAGAATATGCCCCGATTACATATTGTCTACGTAAAGAAGAGATTAAATATAAATGGAAATCAGCAAATGGCCTTTTGATTTGGAAGGACTTGACATAACGGTGGATATTCAAGCCAAACAGGAGGCTAAACCACGCTTGAATCTGAAACTTCCAGAATGGCAAACAGTACAATAGCTTTTTGAAAAATGCATTAAACACGAGTATAAAGTATGTTATGTTAATATTTCTAAGGTTTAAGAATCTATTAAGGTACACTTAAGTATATAAACCTATAATAAAAATTTAGATTTTCTACTTTTTATATGTTTTCATTTTTTGTATTTGAGATTGAATTAAAAAAACTAAATTTTAAGGGGCCAACGAAAACTCTTAATTTTAAAAGGGCAGATTTTAACGGTCTAAGGGCAGCAATGTAAAGTATAGACTGGGACAGAGAACTGGCAGGTAAAACTACTGAACATAAATGGACAACATTTAAATCCTTACTAAATATACATACACATCGGCATATACCGTGTGGGAATAAAAGTAAAAGGAGTAAATCCCATCCAATGTGGCTTAACAATGATTTAAAGATCACGATACAGAGTAAAAAACAGGCATTTACATTATACAAACAAGAGGGGACAGGGACTGCTTTATGGGAGTACAAGGAAATCAACAAGGCTTGCAAAAGCGCTATTAGATTGGCTAAAATAGAAAATGAAAAATTAATTGCAAAAGAGATTAAGACTAAACCTAAAATATTTTTTAAGTATATTAATGGGAAGAAGGAGAGGAAGGAAGCTATAGGAACATTACAATGTGACACAGGCCGTCTGATAATTAGTGACCAAGAAAAGGCATATGAGCTAAATAGGTTCTTTTCTTCGGTATACACAAGGGAGAATCCAGTGGTTGGGACACGGCAACATAATGGGACTACACTACCTTTTCTAAATAATTAGTTAACACAGGAAGTAATACAAAAGAGGTTGGAAAAAATAAATGTTAATAATGCCCCAGGTCCTGATGGAATACATCCAAGGGTACTAAGGGAACTTGGTTCTGTAATAGCCAAACCATTATATTTAATTTTTCAAGATTCACTCAACACAGGGTCTCTACCAGATGACTGGAGAAAAGCTGATGTGATACCTATATTTAAAAAGGGAGCAAGAGCAAATCCGGTGAATTATAGACCAGTGAGCCTCACTTCTGTAGTGGGGAAGCTTTTAGAAGGGTTAATAAGGGATAATATACAAGAATATGTCTATATGAACAGGATTATAAGTAGGAGTCAACATGGATTTATGAGGGATAGGTCATGTCAAACAAATCTAATTAGTTTCTATGGGGAGGTTAGTAGGAACCTTGATCAAGGCAACTCAGTGGATTTTGATACAGTGCCACATGAGAGACTATTGTGCAAACTAAGAGATACAGGAGTTGCAGTAAATATCTGCTCATGGATTGAGAGCTGGCTAAAAGACAGGAAGCAAAGGGTTGTTGTAAATGGAACATACTCCGATTGGACTAATGTGGTAAGTGGGGTTCCTCAGGGTTCAGTGTTAGGTCCTCTCCTTTTAAACATATTTGTTAATGACTTAGAGGTAGGATTGGAGTGTGGTGTCTCTATTTTCGCTGATGACACGAAGTTGTGCAAGGTAATTAAATCAGATAGTGATGTGCTTTCCCTCCAAAGGGATTTACATAAAATTGAGGAATGGGCATCTAAATGGCAGATGACATTTAATACGAATAAATGTAAAGTTATGCATCTTGGAAGGAAAAATAGCCATGCAATTTATAATCTTAATGGAGCAAATCTAAGTGTATCAGATATTAAAAGGGATTTGGGAGTGCTTGTGGACAACCACCTAGGTAACAGTGCTCAAAGCCAAGCAGCAGCTGCAAAGGCAAATAACATATTAGCATGTATTAAGAAGGGTATAGAAGCCTGGGAAGCAAATATAATTCTGCCACTATACAAATCTCTAGTACGCCCTTTTTTGGAATATGGAGTACAATTTTGGGCACCACTTCATAAAAAGGACATTTTAGAGCTGGAAAAGGTACAGAGGAGGGCAACAAAACTAATAAGGGGAATGGAGGGGCTAAGTTATGAAGAAAGACTAACCAAATTAAGCTTATTTTCTCTAGAAAAAAGGAGTCTAAGAGGAGATATGATTACCTTATATAAATACATCCAGGGTCAGTATAAAGATTTGTCAAGGGAGCTTTTTGTGCCAAAAGGTATTTAACTGACAAGAGGACATCCCTTGAGGTTAGAAGTAAAAAGATTCCACCTTAAAGAAAGAAAAGGGTTCTTCACAGTAAGGGTGGTTAATCTGTGGAATTCTCTACCAGAGGAGGTGGTGACAGTGGATTTGATAGATAACTTTAAAAGGGGACTGGATTTTTTTCTAATTAATAAGGAAATTCAGGGTTATCATGGATAATTAGAGAGGCAGTATTGATCCAGGGAGATGTCCGGTCGCCGGTGTCTGGGATCAGGAGGGATTTTTTTTTTTATACAACTAATTAATTAATAGTTAATCCGCATATTGCAGATCAGAGGAGTTCTTAAAAGATTGAACTTGATGGACTGAAAGTCTTTTTTCAACCTTAAATACTATGGGCCTCATTCTATTAACGGCCGTAGGAGATGCGTGGCCGCAAGGACCGGCCGCAGGTTATTTGCCTATTCTATTCCCTTGCGGCCAAGGGCTCCGGCAGGCTTGCGGCCGGCACCCTGTTATCCCTTTCGGCCACACGCGCCCCAGGAAAGCCTTTGATCTTACACGGCCGCAAGAGTTTCGGCCGCAAGAAAGCCCCGGTTGCTATTCAATTGCTACAGGAACCCTCTCGGCAAGGCTAAAACCGAGCCGCAGCTTACTTGCACCAAAAAGGTCCCGCAAGCACACAATTAAGCACATAATAAAGCCATAATAAAGCCCTCCTGCACTCTGATGAGACGATAAAGTGATTGGAGGTGTTAGCATTCATAGCACAACATTCCCCTACACTCAAATCTGAAAATCATTTTTATTTTAATTCTTGTCAAATATCCCGAGGGCTTGGAGCACCTCAGACCCGCCAAGGCTGCGGGACGGAAAATAACCCGTAAATTATATATTGGATTTGGGCAATGTGCAAGCTTGAGAGGGTGTTGCTATTAAACCTCATGTCCCCCATTATAATGCCTAGCATTTACAGAGCTTTACAGTGCCATCTTGAATTTATATTTGCATTTACAGTTGTCTGACTTTGCGGCCGTAAAACAAGATATATGGGCGCTGGGAAATTGCTTGCAGCCGTTTGCATGATATGCGGCCGGCCGGAAGGGGGATATCCTTGCGGCGCCGTCCATTTGAATTGCAAGGTACAAGTAGCTCTACACAGGGCCGTAAGACGGCCGCAAGGAATCACAGCTTTGCGGCCATTTTACGGCCGGTAATAGAATGAGGCCCTATGTAACTATGTAACTATGTATTGGTTAATACAGATTGAAGATTCTCCACATATAGCTGTTCACGTTATTAGTTCTTAAATTTTGAGTCAGTAAACTCAGAAGTCACATGATAGATCTAGATACTAGATTGTTTTGGGACTAGATCTCTAAAAATGCACTAAGTATAACTACAAAATATGCTTGGGTAATATATCAGAGTTATGAGAATCAGTAAGGTATAATCAAAGTATATAAATTCACAAGAGAAACTTAGATTGTTTACACTTAAAAAGTTTTCACGTTTTGCACTGATGTACAGTATATAGAAGGACGTTTTTCATAGAGAAATAAATAGATTCAAGATGGAATATATATAATAATCTATGATATTAGCCTTAAATATTTAGTTTGGTAAATCTATAAACATATAGGCTAAATAAGTTAGGCTTATTTTTTATCAAGATTTATGCTATGGTAAATGGAAGTTATAAGAAGATCAGTATCCTCAACCCTCCATCCAAGATGTTTTTTAGATCTATTTCCATCATTTCTAAATATGGGAAAAACCGCCCTGTTGATTCTAGAGGGGGTCATTTATCAATTCCCCTTTTGGAAAATGAATGTTAGTGTGTATGAGTTTAGTATGAAAGTGCTGCAAAGTTTTATAGAAGCTTGCCCGAAACTTTATAATATACATATGACCTTTCCTATTAAAACAGAATATAATTAAGTTTAATGTGTATTAAAATTATCTCACATAATGTTAATGGAATGAATTCCCCTTCAAAAAGAAAATTAGCATTTATGCAATATAAAAAATATAAGGCAGATATTATATGCATACAGGAGACTCACTTGAAAGGGACGACAACTCACTATCTAAATACGGTAATTGTAATTATAAGATAACAATAGATGCTACATATAATAATAAATCTAGAGGGGTTTCAATTCTTTTTAATAACAGATTAAGTATACAAGAAGAATTCTCTAAGATTTATTTAAATGGGAGATATATAATTTGGATTGGCAAAATAATAACCTTATTAAATATATATACACCAAATAAAAAACAGATCTCTTACCTCAAAAAAGTTATGAGAGAGGTTCAGAAAATAAGGAAAGGATACTTATATATATGTGGAGATTTTAACATGGTGCTCGATGCAAAGAAGGATAGAGTGGGAAATGTTAAAATAAAAACAGAATCCCAGTTGATTAAAACATCACATGAATTTTCCAAATTGATTAATAGTTTTGATCTCTTAGATGCATGGAGAGTACTTCACCCGTTCGAGAGAGACTATACTTTTTTCTCAGGCGGGTGCAGTTCATACTCCAGACTTGATCACTTATTTGTAGATCTTCAATCCCTGAGAAGGGTAAAAAATGTTGAAATAAAGACATCGGTGTGGTCAGACCATTCAAAGCTTATAATTATGATAAATGATACTACGGAAAGGCGAATAAAAAAAAACTGGAGAATCGATCCCTCTTTGTTTAAGGACTTTGTTAAAACTTTAAAAGAAGAGATATCTAATTTTTTTAGGTTCAACAAAGCGACGGTTAATTCCCCATCTATATTATGGTGTGCTAAAAAGGCCTTTGTGAGAGGATTATTGATCGCCAAAGCATTAGAACCAAAAAAGAAAAGAGGTAAACCTCTGAGGGTCTTGTATATTGAGCTAGAAAGAACATTAGTTCAAAATAAGATAAAGCCAAATAGAGAAAAAAATAATCAATTCACTAAACCTGCTGATTAAAAAAATATTACAAAATCAGGTTGATAATCTCCTGTGGAAATATCAAATATCACATTTTGTCTTTGGGAGCAAAACAGGGAAATTTTTGGCGAACAAGCTAAAAAAAACAACAAAACCTAAATTGAATTCTAAGGTTGAAGGGCCAAGATAATAAAACATATTCTCATCCAGATAAAATAGCTAAGATTTTTATGACCTTCTATAAATCTTTATAGAATCTGGAACAGGACCCACTTTTTAGAAAACCAGACTTAGAGGATATTACAAAATTTATATGCCAAATTAATTTGCCCTCAATTACAGTAGAAGAACTTGAAAGAACTTGAAAATCTTAATAAAAAGATTAGCAGTGAGGATATTCTAGAAGTGATGAAAAATGGCAAAAAAAACAAGGCGCCAGGACAAGATGGTTTTGATCAACTATACTATCAAATATTCTCAAAAGAGATCTATGATCACTTAGGCAACATGTACAATGAGATCAAAACAACTGGTAAATTAAGAGCAGAACTATCTAAAGCTAAAATAATAAATAATAAATATTCTAAAGCAGGATAAAAATCCAGAACTTAGTACAAGCTACCGTCCAATCTCTCTGATAAACGTAGATATAAAAATATATGCTAAAATATTGGCAAATAGACTAAATATTATTATACCTAAATTAATACATCTAGACCAATCAGGCTTTGTCAAAGGAAGACAAGCTTCTGATAACATTAGACGCTTGGTAGATATTATGTCAATAGCTAGGAGTAAAGATCTATCCATGCTGGCCCTGTCGCTTGACGCTGAAAAATCGTTAGACAGGGTCAGCTGGGACTTTTTAGATGAAGTTTTGAAACAATATGGTATGGGCGATTTTGGAGCTAAAGCTATCAAGGCTCTATATACAAACCTGTCAGCGTATATTTCGGACCAGGATACGAGTCAGAGAGTTTTACCATTAGCAACGGTACACATCAAGGATGTCCCCTATCTCCCCTCCTGTTTATTTTAATTATGGAGCCTCTAGCAGAATCCATAATAAATAATGTTTGTGATCAAGGGAGTGGAGATAGGAGAAGAGGAGTATAAGATCATGCTCTTTGCCGATGATATCCTGCTAACACTCACGAATCATGCGTCAAGCTGCATCAAATTCTATATGAATTTGGTAGCGCCTCATATTTTAAAACAAATCCTTCAAAATCTGATATAATACATAGAAAAATAAAGTAAATTTTCTTTCTCTATGAAAAATTTTATGAGGGAAAATTTGAGTAATCTCCAAAATGATATAAAAATGTTATATCTGACTTGGTCGGCCAGAATAGCAGCAATTAACATGTGCATCATTCCAAAGTTAACCTATGTATTTAGATGTATGCCAGAGAAAGTTCCCAATAACTCCCTAAGTATGATCCAATCGTATATAGACAAGTTTATTTATCTGGGGAAAAAAGCAAGAATTAAGAGAGCAATAACATGTAAAAAATGTGAAAAAGGAGGCATGGGTCCACTTTCAATACAGGATGTTCACGATAAAATCCTGATTTCAAAACTAATGATTTTGAATATCTAGAGTAACAGAGCAATTTGGAAAAATATAGAGGATAATCTTTTGGGAGAAATTCCAATTCATACGGTTATGTGGCAGCCAAATATCAAAGTTATTCCCCTCAGTAACTTACCGGGAGGATTTACCGGGAGCCATGTTAAAATTTTTGTTCTAAATTAGATTAAAAAAAAATCTAATTTTCCCTGTCTGGCTTCGCCTATTGAAATTATAAGAACTAAAGAGAACTGTCAAACCCTTATATATTAGAAAAATAAAGGTATTAGATATATAGGGGATATGTACTCAAAAGGTAAAATAATAGATTAAATTACTCTACAAACTAAACTTAATAATAGTAAGATCTCATGGCTTGATTTTGAGTCAATAGAAATGCGGCTGCTGCTCTGGAGTTTCAAACCAGTGAATGAAGATAGTTTATACAAGTTGGAGATTATGGCGACTAAAGAGGATGACTCTAAAATTATAACGAAGTGTAGTAGGGCAATATCCGATGAACCTATTTTTATAAAATCGAGTGCTATATTATCTTGGGAAGCAGAATAAAATATGTCTTTAGAGCCCTCTTTGTGGGCTAATTATTAGTAAACAATCAGCGATTAACACCTCATATTTGGAGCTCTTTTTCAAAATTACACAGAGGTGGTATTGTACTCCCCAGTTTATGGGAAAATTAAATTTCCAACCAGATGATTTATGCTGGAAAGATTGTGGCCAGAAAGGCACGAAATTACATGTATGGTGGGAATGCGATAAGATCAATGCATTATGGGTAAAATGCTTCTCAGAAATATCAAAGATCTGTAATAAACATCTAATAGGTACTCCTCAGATGGCCTTATTTCATTTAGAAATTGATATGCTTGTGCCACGTGAAAGATTTCTAATTTCTCATATTCTCCTAATTGTAAAAAAATCTTTTATCAAAATATTGGAAGCAATCAATAATTCCATCATGGAATGAAGTAGTAAATACAATAAAAATCAATCAGGAGATTATGAAGAGTAATTCTGAAAGTAATCCCATAAATAGGCAGCTATGTGCAAATTGGGAATTATGGGATCAATATATAATGCTAACCCATAGAGAACAGAATAGATCATAACTTAAATGGAATGGCAGGTAGGAAAGTCAAGAAAGATAGGGGTAGGCAAAGAGACAAGAGAACGTGAAACGAAAACATCGGTCAATGTATATTGTTGTATTAGATTATATAAGTGCAATATGTAAAGCAATGACAGCTTTTTGAATGTTTTTGTGCGAATATATTGGTATGTTTATGTATTTTTTGTATGGAAAAGTATATTTTATACTTGTATGTAAATTGTAAAAAAAAAAAAATACTGTACAGATGTTCCCATATCCTTCCATGGAATTGTTGTATGGCCTTTCCCAAATATAATTTTTGCATGAACAGAGGATAACATAAATTACTCCTGTTGTTGAGCAATTGTAGAAACAATGCATGGGATATATTTGTCCAGTCAGTGGATGTTCAAAAGATTTGGACTGAAACACATATTTACATTCTGCACAGTGTCCATATTTAAAACAGCCTATGGGTTGATTCAGGCAGCCTAATGTTTTCTTTTCACGCTGGAAGTGGCTGTGAACCAATATATCTCTTAGACTAACGGACCTTTAATATGTAAATTTTGAATATCTTGAAACATGTGTTTGTTTTCTTAGCATATTGATATTTACTTCCTTATTTACCTTTATTAATACTCAACATTTGAATATCCTCATAGAGGGAGCTCCTCACATATTCATGATATATTATGAAGGAGTACATTAGTCTGGAGAGTGACCATAAAAATGTTTTATTTGTTTGTTTGTACTAGTCAGTTTAATCAATTTATTAGTGAATTTCCATCCATTCAATGATGTGCATGTGTATAAAATGTCCCTTTAATCCTATTTTGAGCTCCCACTTAGATCAGGGAGGCTTGTGAAGAGCTATATAAGAGCACGACGCTGACAAAACGTGCGTCTGGGTTTGCGTCTGAGGACGATCGTGCAGCATTCAGCATAGCGAGAGCACAGGTATTTCCAACAAACTTATCTTTTGGTACAGTATCTGTACTATAGTGTATTATTATAACACCATGTCCCATATTATTTGTCTTTGGCCACATTAGGTGGTAATAGTGGGTTTGTCCTTATGGCCATTCACTTTGTATTATTATGAGTTTGTTGTGACACCTGTGCTTTCTTTTTTTGTTATAATTGATTTTGGCACCGTGGCCCTTGTTTCAGGTGAGAACATATAAATTATTTCTGTTTGTTTTTAATAACATGACTAAAACTAATGTAAGTTCCTAGAAAGGAAATGATTACCCTTTTCCTGTGTAGAAATTAGCCTGTTTCTATTTATTTCATCACAGAAAACAAGCATTGTAACCCTTTAGCAATCTTGATTAGATTGACCCAACATTTTAGCCAAGTTTTAATAAAGTCCTAATATTATAATACATCTTATAGAGAAGTTTCCTGAAGGACCACTAAATGTAATATTTATAGTATGATTTTTTGAAGAACCTGACAAAGTGCAAAATGTTTGACACAGTTTAAAATAAATAATTACAAACTTTAGTTTTTAATTATTATATTCAGTTTCGCTTTAATGATGATGAACATTTTCTCTTTTTATTAGCTAATATTCTCTTTCTCACTACCCAATCAGAGAAAAATACTAAAATGAAACTCTATTCTGATTGGCTGACATTTTGAGCAATCAGAATTGGTAAAAATAAAGCCCCCTAAATGGTTAAAGACTAACCAATCAGAATATACAGATTTCAAGCCATGCATGTGATTGGCTGAAATCTTAACCAATCTAAAATGGGGAAGTAGACTTCTCTGATTGTTTTTTGAGTAGCCAATAATAGCTGCTACAATCATGTACTTTATTCTGATTGGCTGAAATATGATTGACACATACTTTAACTAATCAGAAGTCATATAAATGAGTATGTAAGGCAACAGAATATTCAGAAAGCCATTAGGTGGCGTGAAGTTCAGCAGTGGGGGAGCACCATTAGTTTTATTTAAAAAATAATTCAGAGAGACAGGATTTTATTGGGTGGTGTTCCTTTCTGTGGGCTGAAAAGAGGATTTTCAAAGGTCTTTAAGCAATATAGAAGTGGATCAATTTCTTCAAGATTGAGGTTCATGCCTATCCAGGGGAAAAATGAGCACCGGGGGGCGTGGGGGGTGGAGGTTGGTGATCATCTCTTGAGTATCATCCAATGGAGGATAAGTTAAATTTGTTGTTTATCTTTTTTATTTTATTTTTCCATATTTTTCATTTATTTGTTAATCTTTACTTATCTTTCTGTAGAATTTATATTTTTTGTAATTTTCTTTTCTTTATTTAATGTATTTAATTGGGGGTAGTGGTAGACACTGTGGGGGTGCTTGAGGACCCACATGGTGGGATAGGAGTTAAGGTGCCATGGATTTCCATAGGACCCCCATATTAATGGGTTCATTTTACGCGCCGTGGTCCTTCCACAGGGCAGAGGCGAGAATCCACAAATGTTTCAGAGACACACTACATCATTAGAAATAATTTTGTAAAGTAATTAGGAACACTGTAGTCAATGTTTTAACTAAACACGATAATTGGAAACTGCTTTCATACAACAAATAAATAAATAAATAAAAAATAAAAAAACTTTTTTCTTTTTTAAATGTTTACATAAAACAATTCTTTATACTTTATTTCTTTGCTTGCTGCTGTATATGACTTTTTCAGAAGGCTGTGTCCTTCTAAACTAACCAGCAGTTGTTACTATCACATTCCCAGTGTGCAGACATGTATATTCTGTATACTAAGTGTCCTCCCAGCTGAGGAAATTAATCTGCTAAAACTAAAATAAGAAGATTCCAAAGAAGCATAATTGCATATAAAAAGTAACATGTTTTTTTTTAAATCACCACAGTCCTTGGCCCCCATTTAATTGTCCAAATCATAATTACATAAGCCCATAATGGAGCTCGTAAATGTTACTGATATTTAATTGGCTACATTTTACTATTCACATTCGATTTGTGAGTTACAGGCTCAAAATCACTGCGGTTGTCAAAAACATAACTCCGTCCTATCTCCTCCTTTGATGTTTCAAGCCCTCAAATGTTACCAGTGCTAAAAACACTAAATCTATATTTAATTACAACAATACAACAAGCCCACAATTGCCTTCAAATTCGTAAATGGCAAATGTATTGAAAAATTCTACAAATACTAGATAGGACTAAGTGGGTTAAACACCTGTTCGTAACACTGCAAAAGCAAATAAAAATACACTACTGTAGTTAAAAATACTGGGAGAGGCAGTAAAATTAATGGCACAACAGTCTCAAGCTTGCAAATCTGCAATAAAAAAAAATAAAAAAATGATGTTTTATTTCTGTGTTATATCTATCCTGGGAATCATGCAGTTAATACATATCATGGAATCCGGACTAGAACAGTTGATTTATTGATTTTTATTGATGTCTACATTTCTGGATTGCTGGTCCGATTGCAAATTGTACTTCTAAACACTAATTAATTGTATTAAATTTAAACTCCATGTTTTACTGACGCCATGATGGTTGTCTCATTTACAATTGGCTCGGTCTAAATTGTAACTTACGGGCTTGCTTAATTGATCATGATCATGCCCTGAAATGATACATACTTGTTCATGGTTTGCGTGTTGGGGCTTTGAGTCTGTAATTGCGGGCTTGAGTCAACTAAATACTTCTATATACTGTATGTAACACATTTCTTAACCTGAATACAAATGGTTAGTATGAAGGTCATTACGGTCTTGGAATTAAATGGGGCCCTGGTCTTTTAAATGCGATCGCCTGTAGATTAATCATCTTTTGTACACCTGTAAAACTCTCAGCAGTGCTCCTAAGTGACTCAAAAGATCTCCTCTGCGTATCAATACAACCCAAAGCCTTATTGTCAATGGGATGAACAATGCTCAGGCTGCATATTGTAGATCATTTAATGACCATCATTATACTATGTTTATGATATGGTCTCTTGAATAAACTAAACTTGATTCTTGTCAAAATGTCTATTATTTATAATGCTATTTGGCATATGTACATATGTATTGGGCATTTGATACCTGCAAAAGATCAGAATCAGCCATTGTAATGGTCACTCTTGTTACTGTGAGACTTAACTGCATATGTAGCAATGGATCCAAGTTTTGTGTTTTTATTGCACATACATTATAATACACACATCACATCTCTTACATTGTTAGATGATGAGATCAGCCAGTGTATATGAGTAATTGCCATTGGCACTTTGCTACCACTGTTATGTCGCAAAACCATCGGATGTAGTGGTTGCAGCACCAAATCCTTTAATGAAGGACAGATGCACATTAACACATGAAATGCTAACTAGTGGTATTTGTTTTTAATATGAGTAAAGGATAGATTACAGGCTCAACACAAAAAAATATAGCTCCACCACTGCACTCATCCCTCATACTCCACAATCCTTTTGAGATATCAGAAAGTAATGAAATAAAGAAAAGATTAATTCTTCTTATTTTAACCAAAAATCTTTTTGTTTATGGCTTACACAATTGTTAATTTTGTTAGTGTGTTTCATGCTTCACAAACAAGTGTTGTGTTTCTTGAAACTAATGATGAGGTTTCTGACAAGAAGTTTGTCTTGTTCAGTTGGCTTCAGCCTAAAGACTGGACTAAAACACGCAAACTAAAAATATATATTAAATAAATATATATTATCAGAAATCAAACTAAAAGAGGAACTGAAACCCCCCCGGCTGATTTGTCAAAAAAAAAAAATCATATCGGTTTCCGTATCGCTTTTAGCAATAGGAAACACAAATATTTTCTGTCATGATTTTAAAATGCACTTTTTTGTAGACTTTAATAATATTGTCTAAATTCTGACAGCTGCTCCAGGCTCGATTTATAACTAGGCAAATAAAACAATTGCCTATGAGCTGGGAGTAGTGACTCAATTGCATAATGATACACTTATATCTCAGTTTGTTTATTTTTACAACATAGATCCGGTTAATCTCAGTCCACGTTCCACGAGTATATTGTCCTATTAGCTTAGTCAATAAAAAAGTTTCTCTGGTCCTTACCTGTAGGAGGAATCATGATTTATATTGTGAACTGAATAAACAAGTTTTTTTAAACATTGTCCCTTTCCAAAGCATGTTTTTTTGTCACCAGAAAGGGTAGTTTTAGGAAGTTCTTCACATATGTTACATTACGTCACAACTGGATTTTGGGAGGCACAGGGGAACCCCTTTGCCACCCCATTTCTTCATGCATAGAGCTTTACTGGACTATTCTAGACTGTATATTGGCCCTGGTATTTGGAAACTTCCCTGGGTTAAAATAAGATTACAATATTATATGTATTTTGGTTTATGAGTATAGTAGGAGCCCGATTCAATTGCAATCCTGTTCGTCTCCGATTCTGGTGCTATTCAATTTTTACAAACCTGCAAGTTATTGGACGAACGCCGAAGCCATAAACCATGCACTCGTGCATGGCAGTTCAGGGAGAGAACTTTCTTCTACATTTGCCATTTATGGGTGTGAAAACATTTGCGGGCTTGGGGAATTGTAGCAATTGAATATCGATTTAAACATTTTCTGATCGTAACTCTTGCGGACGGGAAAGGTGAAAGGCTTCCGGAGACTGTAAGTTCTGAGTCTAACAACCTCAAGGCTTTCAAGACCGTAACCCATAAACTGTTTGGAGACCATAAAAAGATGCCAATTAAATAGCAAATTAGGGCTCCAGTAACTTACAATTGCTCAATTGAATTGGGCTCTAGGTTTTGTATGGTTTAGAATGCTAGGGTACCTATGCTACTTGTGGTCATTCCCAGAGCCTAGAGGGTTTGCTAGAGAAATGTGCCTAGGCCTGAGATGATAAGTACCTGCCCTGCACAACCCAGTGGGACATATATAGTTTATATTGTGTATGATTAGATATAAATTTTGTTTCATGTTACAAGTATTGCTGTAAATAACATAGGGCCATGTTCAATTGAGGTTTCGGGAGATCCGATCCGGTAGGCCGTAGGTGAGGTTCCAAGTCAATGGCCTTGAAAAAATGGCGATGTTAAACTCATAACTTACAGCCTCCCAAAGCCTTTGATCTCTTCAAGGCCGCAAGAGTTCTGATCACTAAAATCACTAATCGCTATTCAATAACAAAAATCGCAGACGAAATCAAGCTTGCAGACGCCAAATGACAGCCCAAAGCGTACAGGTTCCAAATAGGACCAGCAAAGGGTTTACAGACTAGTTGGTAACACTGAAAATGACAATATAAAGACACCAATGTACTTTAAAACATGGGGAAAGTAATGGAAGGTATTACAATTACATGTACAACAACTCAAAATATCAAATATTGCAAAAAATATATATATATATTTTCCACATAGGTTGTAATGGTCAGGCATATGCCAATATGAAAAGCCATGCTGCAATATGCTAAAAGCTATTAAAGACACACTAACCTCATTAAATTGCTACACAAATACATGCAAATGGCTGACATATTAACCCTTTCACACTCATCTTATATACATATCTCTCATCCCATCTACATTGGGACAACAAATAGTGGCTAAATTACACCGCCACATGGCATATATCAGGAACCAGGGGAACACTTCACATATGGTTTTTCAGTCCCTCACTTGTGTCCTACTCTCTGTGACCCTATGGACTGCAGCACACCTACTAAAGTATCTGTCTGTGCATATCCACATGGTTTGTATGCCAAAGATACTGGAGTGGGTTGATAGTTCCTTCTCTAGTGGACTGAGATTTGTCTGACCTCTCTGCTTTGACATACCCACCTTCAGTGGCACTGCATGGTATAGCTCATAGCTTCATTTAGGTACACAAGCCCCTTCACCACCACCACTTTGCAAACCACAATGGGACCAGGGGAACATACACCACACTAATGTAAATTTGTGAATAGCCAACAATAATGGGAGCTCACCAAATGGGAAAGGGTATACATCTTGGCATATGGCCACCAGCAATGGAATGGGACTTTCCAGGATGGGCTTAGCAGAGATTATCCCTGATGGAGGTGAGTATAGCATGTAGGGCTACTGTAGGTGGGCACGTCATAGCAGAGAGGTCAGACAAATCACAGTCCACTAGAGAAGGAACTGCCAACCCACTCCAGTATCACCTGTCATATTGTTAGCAGGCCCTCAGGGGAATGTTGATACTCCACAATATTACTAATTGGACATCTGCATGCAACTCTTTATGTTGATTATATATGATATATATTATTATATGATATCTAATGCTATTATGACTATTATTATTGTTATATGTATTGAACTATTGCATAATAACTAGGGCTCATTAGTTTACATTTATAGGAATGTGCACATATGTGATGTAAGTGGATGTCCCATAACCCCAACCATTGAAAACACACTGACACGGTTAAAAGGTTTTAACAAAGGTTTACTTCATACACAGAGCACAATCAGAAATGGTAAAGACTGTGCATTAATATAATGGGTGGGGTGTGTTTTTTTATCCCGAGAGAGCAAGAGGCTTGGGGGGAAAAGGGGATAACCACAGGGGATAATGTGATAGTCTAAAATACCAGGGCCACATGTGGTCACTACACCACTGCAACCAGAATCTGATGAAAACAAGGATCATCAGAAATAATTGAAGAAGCCATTAATGTGTATAGCACTTACAATGTGTCTATATTTGATCAATGAAACAGCTGATTCAGTCTCTGGACTGTGTAATCCAATCCAGTTTCAAATATAAAGTGTGGTGACAAAAAAAATCTGAAAAAAGTGTTTAACAAAAAAAGACAGAGGAGAATAAAAAAAACAATCAACATGCATGTACAGTACAGTGCTAAATACTGTAACTGTAACAGTATACCAACTCACCAGATTCCCATCTGCAAGCATTACTAACTATTAGCTAGGTCTCTGGATAATCAGCAATAGGGGAAAATACCAATTAATATGGAGAGGACACAAAGGTCAGCAGCCAGATTCAAAGTCACTTACATCAGACCCAAGGACTGCTTTTGAGGTCAATATCACAATCTTCACTAGTGCATATATTAATGCTGGCTGTCATTAACATGCCATTGTGAGACTTTGCAAGTCCACCGCCATAGCGGCATTAGTTTACATTTAAGCTAACAGCAATCATGTCTTAGATATCCGGCTATAAGACAGCTTTAAGATTGTGGGAGCTACATGTAAGGGGGGCTGCCATTGAAGGAATGTATACGTGAGGGGCACTGGAAAAACCTTACACCTCATACATTTCCTTCACAATGCTTGCAGATAAAGGAGATGCCTTCATGGACCTGAATTGTACCTGAAAAAAACAACAACAATAAAAAAAGACAAAACCTACAAAGTAAGGCCTTACAATCATAGGGACTACAGCAACTCTTCTCAACAGCATTCCTCAGTGACCATCAATTGGTGACATGTTCAACAGAACCCTACGTGTCCACAGAGAAGAGGATCATGGACCATGTGATGGAAGGTAGCCATCTGCATACAAAATATCATATATATCCAAGACTCTATAGCCAGGCTAGATCAGGTTAACATTGTGACCAATAGATTGTCACTGAGGAGTGCTGTTGTCAAGGCACAAACATATGCACAGCCCCTATGTCCTCCTCTGCCTAGCCACACAGCCCACATCCCCCGTAGCCGGCTGCCGTCTCCCTACTGGTGGCGGTGAGGGGGGGGCAGGGGGAAGGCAACCCCCGGGAGGCAGCAGCACTTGCAGAGCCCATGGTCGAGGCATAGTGGGAGGAGAGGAGGGGCCAGGCTGCGGGTGGCTGGTGGATGCCTCCGTGGTGAAGTAGGCGGGGCAGGGGACCAGAGTGCATTGCATGGCTTCTGGTGTTACTCCCTGGAATGCGCTCTGGTGCAGCTTGGCCAGGTAGGACTCAGTCATTAGATGATGCCTCCTCTTCTCCCTATTGCACCTAGCCAGGCTGTGCATGACTGGCCTGGATCCCCCGGTGCATCTCCACCTGATGTTGCTTGAAGGCCAGCATCCCCACCTGCGCAGCCTAGCCTGATGAGGGTATTGGAGGCCTGTGGGATGTATCCAGATGAGGAGGTGGCAGTGTGGGAGTGGGTAGGGTGTGGGGCCCATCTGGAGCCTGGGGCAAAACTGGCAGTGGTGTGGTAGGGCCCGGTGGTGGTGGTGGCAGCCAGTCCAGCGCACTGCTGTGGAGGGGAGGAAGTGGTGGCTGGCTGCTAACGTCACTCCAGTCTTTGGAGGAGGAGGATAGTGGGGTTAAATGCCGGCGATGTGGCCGGAGGACTGGATGGTGACCCCACCAGCCGTATCATATCCACCTCCTCTGAGCCAGGGCCCTTGGGTCCTCTTCCACCTTCCTCTGCGCCAGTTCCTGCTGGGCGGGTGCTTGCTCCTCCACTTCCTGCTCCAATGGAGCCGACGCTCCCGCCTCTGACTCGCCACTGGTCCTAGACCTTCTTGATTCTGAAGGAGATAAAAGAGAGGTATATGTCATTAGTATGATGAATAATACATTGTTTTATGTGCATTCCTAACTATCTGACATCTAGGCTTGAACCTGGATGATACTCCTACTTGCAACTCAGATTAGCTATCATTTGATAGATGTGATCTATTCTTTGATTCATGGTCTTAATCGTTCTTGGCTCCTAACGCTATCTTGATTCTGACTGTGTTCTGTAACTGCATAGGCTGCAGTGGGCACACCAATAAATTGACTCTCTATTACTTGATTACTGTTGTTGTGCCCAGGAATTACAGTGATTTGTCAGCTTCATGGATTTAATGACGCATCCATCTATCCCTTGTTAATTCCATGGAGCTGACTTGTCAGTGTTCTTGTTGGTAATCATGTACATGTATAGTGTGTGTGATGCACATGTGGTGGCACGTTGGTGTATGTGATATTCACCTGACATGGAGGCTGGGTCCTGCTGTGCCACTAGGCCTGAAGCTCCAGTGGTGGGCACCTGTGTCAGAAGGTCTCAGGCGACCCTCTCCCACTCCTAGGCCATCATCCTCTTGACCGTGGTCCCGATGTCATCAAACCGGTGCTTGATGGACCTCACATCCCTTGGCACTGTGCCTACCGATGTCACCTCAGCTGCTACATCCTTCCATGCCTGAACCCTAGGCCCGGGCCTAACTTCCCTCCCTCCTGCAAAAACCATGGGGCGTCTCCTGGTGTGATTAATTGTGTGCCCTGTGCTTGCCCTTAGCCTCTTGCCCTCTCGACAGTGGACGGGGACCCTTGCCTCCCTGACCTGGCCCTAAGGCCTATCCCTTCCTTGAATTACCACCCCCCATGGGGTTAGGCCACTTCCCCTCTGTCCCTCTCCTATGTGTGTCTGGTGCTAGGGTCACCCTGCTACCACCCACCTCTACCCTCCCATCCTCCTCCTCCTGCTCCTCATCTGCCTCTTCCTTCCGCTCCTCTGCCGCCTCCTCCACCTCCTCCTCCACCTCCTCCACCACTCCTCACCTCCTCCTCCTCTCCACCACTACTCCCCAGGGCCACCTCTCTCTCCTCCTCTCCTCTTCTTCTCCCCACCTCTCCACACCTCTCCCTCCTCTTTCCTCCCACCATCATAATCCCCAAAAGAAAATAAGGATAAATAAAAATAAGTGTTTATGTATATATAGGATGTAAAAAAAAAGTGTGTGTTGTGTATATTTAGTAACTGTTGGGGATGGGGTGTGGGGGATTCGATGGGTTGTGTCTGTTTATGGAGTGACCTAACTATGTGTCTCTATGTGTGTTGTTTCAATTATATTTATTGCAATTAATGTAATCTGCAAATATGTGTAATCAAGGATTACCGTATATACTCGAGTATAAGCAGAGTTTTTCAGCCCTTTTTTAATGCGAAAAAGGGGGGCCCCCTTGGCTTATACTCGAGTCAATCTCCCTAACCCCCCCGTGTCTCTCTAACCCCCCCGTGTCTCTCTACTCCCCCGTGTCTCTCTAACCCCCCTGTGTCTCTCTAACCCCTGTGTCTCTTTCCACACCCTGTATATGCTAATGACGTGATGTCACATGTGCACCACGTCATTAGCATATACCGGGTGCCGGCACCCGGTATATGCTAATGCCGTGACGTCATACGCGCGCCACGTCAAAACGCCGGAAGGAGCGGAGGCCAGAGAACGAGCTTCTGCTGCAGGTAAGTGAGGGCAAAGGGAGATGGGGGTATTTAGAGGGGTAGAATTAGGGGGGGGGGGTTAGAATGAGGAGGGGGGGATGAGGATGAGGAGGGAGGTTAAGGAGGGGGTTGAGGTTGAGGAGGGAGGTTGAGGAGGGGGTTGAGGATGGGGGGTTGAGGTTGATGAGGGGGGTTGAGGAGGGAGGTTGATGAGGGAGGTTGAGGATGAGGAGGAAGGTTGAGGATGAGGAGGGAAGATGAGGAGGGGGTTGAGGATGAGGAGGGGATTGAGGATGAGGAGGGAGGTTGAGGATGAGGAGGGAGGTTGAGGAGGGAGGTTGAGGAGGGGGTTGAGGATGAGGAGGGGGTTGAGGTCGAGGAGGGAGGTTGAGGAGGGGGTTGAGGATGAGGAGGGGGTTGAGTTTGAGGAGGGGGTTGAGGAAGGGGGGTTTAGGATGAGGATGGGGGGTTGAGGAGAGAGGTTGAGAAGGGGGCTTGAAGAGGGGGTTGAGGAGGAGGGGGTTAAGGATGAGGGGGTTGAGGATGAGGAGGGATGATGAGGAGGGAGGTTGAGGATGAGGAGGGATGATGAGGAGGGAGGTTGAGGATGAGGAGTGGGGTTGAGGAGGGAGGTTGAGGAAGGGGGAAGAGACACAGGGAAGGGAGAGGGGGGAAGAGACACAGGGAAGGGAGAGGGGAGAAGAGACACAGGAATGGGAGAGAGGGGAAGAGACACAAGGAAGGGAGAGGGGAGAAGAGACACTGGAGAGAGAGGGGGACACAAGAGGGGGACACAGAGGGCACAAGAGGGACACAGGGGCAGCTCATTTACCCTTGGCTTATACTCAAGTCACTCATTTTACCCAGTATTTTGTGGTAAAATAGGTGCCTCGGCTTATACTCAGGTCGGCTTATACTCGAGTATATACGGTAAGTATAAAATCAAATCATCAAAGCAGCAAAATACTTCTGTACAAACTCTCCTACTCTCTCTCTGACTCTCATAACCCACCGACTCTGGGACTTGCGTGCTACTTCGAAAGAAAATACAGCTCAGTCAATGCGTGGGCAGATGGAATGCAAATTTAGAATCTCCATCTGTCAATCATCTGCGTCTAGACCCCTTTCTATTGGCTGAGAGGCCTGTGTCGCATTATGTTATATCGCAATTGGATCGTAACGGCCAATCGCATCTCGGCCAGGGGGGGCTTGATATGAACCTAGTTCAAACCTACCACAGCAACCTACCCCTGTGGTTCTTATTCTCTCTGGCACAGAATGTGGCTTTTGAAGAAGCCAAGGCCCAAAGGTACAGGCAGAGAATACTGGATACAGGTTACTAGTGGCCTATGGCATGACCACTCCCCAAGTCAGGATACAAAATACAGAAACAGTCTCACACCATGCATATGTGAAAACTAGAACTGAACCTTTATTGAATTATCAAACCACCATATTTATACTCTCCCATACCACACCCTTGTGTACCTTTGTGTATGTGTGTGATGATACACATCTGCCTTGTAGCTTGGTTGCTATAACAATTGAGATGACACTCATCAGATATCTAAATGATAGGCCAGGTGTCTATAGTTAGCGAAAGCAGAAAACTTTGATGTAAGGCTCAAGTGTTTACTCAGGACTCAAGGCCTGTATGTGTGTGGGTGCAATGATCTGCAGCTAACTTCTGTGCAGAGCATTTTTACCATTTCCACATATGTTCTATATCACATTTTTCCTCTTATAATATCTTATAACTCAGATACATAATAACCATGTACAGGCAACATATAACCACACACAATAATACATAATCCCAGTGCAACAATGTCATTCTCCCTTGGCCATATCCATAATTACTGCCAATATTAGTCCTTAAACAATGTAATCATGGCAATTTTATTTTACTAAGAAATGAGATCTGATTCATACATGTGGTCCAAAGCTCTTGAATTTTTTAATAATGCCACCACATATGTTCATAGGTACCAACTTGGTCACAACCTCTTCAGCAATTGCCTGTGTGTTCCTTTGAGCTATTTTGTTTAATATTACCGTAACCATGTGCCATCTTTGAGTGATCTTAAATTGTATTTCTCTCAAGGAAACACAAGTTGTATTCTTTTCAGTTGATTCCAGGGCTCCAAACCAATCGCTGGGTTCCCGTTGTATATTTAGTTTGTTCTCCCATCTAATAATTCCAAGGAATTTATGACATATGGATTTAGCTTAAATTATTTTCATGCATTTAGACACATTAAATTAGCATGAACCATTCATACATGCTTTTTCAAAAGAAGTTAACTCTCTCCTACCTAGTAACTTAAAGTCTGCTTTGACCAATCCATCTTTTAGTGAGTTATAATTTATCCATAAATCTCTTGGGATTTTATAATTTACAACAATTTCTTCAAATGTTTTGGAAGAGCTATTACCATATAGATCAGACAGATATTTTAAACTCCACTTTTCCCAGATAATCTTTTGTGGCAGTGATATATAGTCTACAATAGTTCATATAGGAGTTATAAGAGATGGAATGGTAATAAGTTCCATTTTCTATTTAAACGATACTAGTTTTTAACACAAGTTTTAACAACCAATGGTAATTCTGAGAAAATGTTCTTGTCCAGTGATCTATACCATAACAAGTTTTCTATATCTATCTTTTGGGAAAGAGCTTTTTCAATCTGTAAGAATTTAGTGAGTAGGCAATTATATCAGGAGAAGCTGATCCTCCTCTATTAAATTTTCTCTTAAGTGTTGCCATTTAAGTCTAGATTTTTTTCCATTATTGACGTAATTGTCAATTCTTATCTGAAAACTTCTCAATATTTTATATGAAACTTATAATGGAATACCTCTTAATAAATATGCAATTCTGCACGACCAAGTAAGGTTCAATGTGTTCCAATTTGCTAGGGTAGAATTTATATGGGTAAGCAATTTTCCAAAGTTATTTTTGACTAATTACTTCAAATTAGAGGAAAAGTTGGCATCTGCCATTTTGAAGACAACAATACACCCTTCAATAAACATTTTTTATATTGGGAGACTATTCTCCTTTATTACAAAAGTGACATAATAAATGCCTACAATTTGTGCTTATGGCCACGAAATTGTAAAAAAATGGAAGAATCCACAACTTCACCTACAAGAAATAATATATAAAGTAAATCACATGTTTACAAGAAATCCCCCCTACAACAAGAGGGAGATAACAAATCTATCCTCTAAACTTAACCTACAGAGTAGGAGGGGAGAGGAAGAGCCATAGAAAAAATGGGCAAAGCAGAGGAGCAGGACCACAAACAGGACACAAACAAATACCAACACACCACAAAGTGCACTAAACAGAGAAATAAAGATGATAAACACAAAAAAGTGACAAGCCTGATTGTCCTATAGAAATGGGCACACTGCTCCTCAGACCTCAACCCCCACCCGCGTTTCGTTAGCATCAAGCTGACGTAATTAGGGCGGCATCTGTGTACCTCTGTGCTGTCACTCTCCTATAAATACTACACAGCGCGTCACAGCTCATACTCAAAAAACCCCAGTCAACATGACATGAGTTACAAAACGGGAGATCGTAGCAATAAGCAGGGCACCATATTATTATTTCAGTTTATTAAATGTACACATATAACTTTAAAGTAAGAGGAGGCAGGTAAGTCTACTCATACAGGGAACGGATGAAAAAAATGTGTATTTTATATAATAAATAATAAATGATTAAATAAATATATTAATGATTATGACTAGATAGCTCATTGCATCCCCTAGAGGTGCATACAAGAGAGATTAATATACAAATCCCTGTTATTACTGAATATAAACTCAACTATATAATAGCATAAATAACAATGGTTACATTAACAATAAACATGATATACAAATCATTATGTTTAACTAGCAACTTGCCCGTCAAAAAATTACGGTCAATATCATTTTAAAGCTTGGAATGCTGTTTGCCACACAATGTGAGTCTCTGACACTCTTAACCTTTTTGTTATCTACAAAAAAGTACAACAATTATAATACTTTTTTTTTTTTTAACATTCAACTTGTATTTCAACAACTGTTAAACCATATTAACCTTTCTAATTGTCATGTATGCAGTAATAATATAACAATGCATGAAATTTGTATTAATATGTATTGTGAACCATTACATAAAGCTTTGTAACATGCAACTTATATTGGAAACAGTGGTCAACAAATTATTTTCAACAATACTAAACATTTTGAATTCTAATCTATGCATGAGTAACATAACAATAGGTCAACTTTGTATGAATGAGTATTTTAAACCATTACAGAATGCTTCTTAACATGCAACTTGTAGTTGAACTACTGGTAAAGCACATAGGTATTGAATCCAGAGGAAGGCAAACAGTAAAACCCCCCATTGAAACTTAGCCAATTGTATCAAAGGGGGAAAAAAAATAATTCCTTCCTGACCCCAGTAACTGGCGATCGGATTACTCCCTCTGGATGAATCCTGTCTATTTAATTATACATTTACATTTTTAACAAATGATTATGCAGCTACTGACATAAACCCTTAATAACATCCAATAAAACAACTTTGTTTACCTTGTAAAATACAATGTTAACAATGTAAACATTAACATATGTACATGTAATAACATTTAAAATTAAATTAGTTAAAAATATAGTGATCTTGAATATTAAATCCAGAGGAAGGGAAACCAAAAAAAAACAAAAAACAGTGAAACTTGGTCGATTGTTTCAAAGTCGGCAAAAAATGAATTCCTTCCTGACCCCATTAACTGGTGATCGGATTACTCCCTGGATCAATACTCCACATGTAATTAAATATTTAAGTTTTACAACAAATAATCATACTCCTACTAACATGAATCCTTAATTATATACAATGAAACAACTTTTCAGTCCTTTGAAAACAAAATGTTAACATTACAAACATGAATGTAATGTATTAAAATTAAAACAGTAAATGTAAGAAAATGCAAGGTAACTGTTTTGTTGGGGGTCAGTCCTGGAAAAACTCTCTTTCAGCATTTGACACAGTGCTGCTTCTTCTAGACATCTTTCCCATTCTGTACCATCAGCCAGGAAGTTTCTGTGTCGCGCAGCTAAATGAAATGTGTCATAAACTGTGTCATTAACAGTTCTCAACTGTTCAAAACTTTGTGCACCAGGAACATTTAAAAGAAGTAGACGTAAGCAGAAACATTCAAGGTCTCTTGGACTTACAGTGTAAATTCTAGTTATAATTTTATTTTCACAGGTTTTTATTTTCCGCCATAATCAATTTACAAAAACATAATGATATGGAATGTCAATGGATAACAATTCCCTTGCCTCCAAGTCAGTAAAATTTAATTGAATCCACGCAGTTAGTGTAATTTGTTTATGCTCACTTTGAGCCAAAGCATTTCTTTTATTTCCAACATTGAAATAAACTAAGTGTCTTTGGGGCAAATGTACAGCTAATCGATATACTGCATGTGATCGATCATGCATTTCAAATTTGAGAAGACACCGCATTGCTTCTGGTGCACTTACATGGCTAGCATCTACATGAGATGCAAGTTCATCATGTAATATCTCAGTTTGTTCTGTATTTTCTGCACTTTTTACCACCACAGTAGCTGCATCATTGCCTTTGTAAATATATTTGTAGAAATATTTATTGGATTTTATTATTTTTAAGTGCAAGCATTTTTAGGCCATACATTTATGAAGCTCTATAAAAAACAATGGGTATTGTATCTAGGACATATAGTTGAGCAAATTTTCTTTGCTTCCCTTCTTCTGGATGTAAATGAGAAGTACGATGGTAAATTTGTCTTTGTACTTTGAAGCAGTAAGGGCCATGTCCTGGCACTTTAGCAGCTAATGTTGCGCCCATTGATGCAAAGGATATGGCACTATTATACAATCTTGAGTTTGTTTTTAAATTTTGGTAGTTAGGGAAAGTAGGCTCAGTCATAATGCTTTTTAAATATGTTGGGAAGTGTTGTCTTTGTGACAGTCTTATTATTTCTTTTTGATAGCAACTAACGAACTGGCCATCTCTGGGTCTTTCCTGTTTGAAATGATAAGCCTCACAAAACTGACAGACAATATTCATAAAACCACAACTATGAATCTCTACTGTTAAAGATTCAACTAAAGGACAATTCTGAGAACATATATCAATATGACTCTGTAAATCATCATTAGAATTGGTAACAGATTGTTCAGCAACATTTTATAAATGCTTTTGTTTTTGAGTTGACTTCTTGGGCTTGGATGTTAGTTTTTCAGCTGCTAGTCTTTTGCTTGTGAGTCTCTCCCATTCTTTTTGTCATTGAATTTCCTTTTGCTCGGGCGTCTGTTGATCTGCCCATGTTTTTAGACGTTGTCTAGTTTGACGTCTTTTCTTTTCCTCTTTGTTTTCAGTATGTGCAATATTAATCTGTTAATAAAAGTACTACATTAGTACTTTTGCTGCTTTGTTTATTTTATTTTGTTTAAATTAACTTTTTGTTATTTTGTTTTGGTTATTTTTTATCCTCTCCTATTTTTTGTGCACCACTTTTTGCATTATGGGGATAGCTTTATGAAGTTTGATTTAGCAGATTAGTTAGTTTGCAGTCTATGTTGTGAAAGGTGCAGAGTCTTTCTCTTTTGTAGGTCTTAACAGCATTTCTTGTGTTATCCTGTTTTGTGTGGCAGTGTTGTCATTATGGGTTTAGTTGTGTTTTTTGCACTCTACTGTTGTTATCAGGTGTTTAGGGTATGGAGTTGTGCTTAGAGGGTTGGGCACCTTAAATTGCATATATCCTTCCATTTTGTATATGTTAACAGCATTGTCCTTTTCTGTTTTGTGTGCCCCACGGTTGTCATTAGAGGTTAGGGTACTCCTTTATTTTTTGTTTGGTATAGTGTTTTGCATGCAGCAGTGTTGTTATTAGGTGTTTATTTTATTTTTTGTGCTGTCATCTTTTGTGTGCGGCACTGTTGTCATTAGGGTTGTAGGTTATGGGGTTAGGGTTAGAGGGTTAGTTAGGTTGCAGTGCATTTTCACATTAGCATTAGGGTTGTAGGTTATGGGGTTAGGCTTAGAGGGTTAGTTAGGTTGCAGTGCGTTTTCACATTGATGCACACCAAACAGGATAGATTTCTTTTTTTACTTGTTATACTGTACCTGTTTTCTTGAATTTGTTGTCTATAAATGACAGAGGGTCCCCGGCTGCCAATCTTTCTGCAACACTCTTCAGGCAGTGTCTGTTGAAAATGAGAGACAGAGATGCAAATGTTGAAATAAGTTTTCAATAGTTTTTTTTTTTTTTGACTAAGACCATACTATTTTTGTTCAGCAAATTTATTTTTGTACATTACTTGTTGAGTTTAATTTGTTGTCTGTACATTTCTGCAGATTTTACAGTCTGTGTGAAACTGTGCAGTGCTGCAAATTAGTCAGTGACACTCTTCAGGCAGAGTCTGTTGAAAATGACAAACAAATGGAAATGTTGAAATCCACTGTAAAGATGAATTTTTTTTTTTTTGCTAAAAGCATAAATTATGTTTCCAGTATGTCTTAATAAAAGCTATTTTCTTGTTTAAATTTCTCCTTTTTTCTTATTTTTAAATTTATACCATTTTACCCCCTGTAACGGAGTTGGAACACGAATCCAATATCTCTGCTGGTATACGGTAAAATATCCAAGAAGCACTACAGTCTCACCATCCCCAACCTCCCATATTGGACGACACTCAATTGGGAGTCAAATAATACTGTCTTTATTTTGTTGTGCAGAAATATATATACACATCTCTTCCCACAGGCAATACACATCCCCCATAGTTGGCCACACAATTCACATAGAGAGACAATAGGTGTGGTCACACCCCCCGGAGGTTACCTGGCTACTTTGATACAATCAGACATTGATCAGATTATACTTCTTTGTTCTTATGTCTGATAATGAAAACACTTTATACAATAGACTTCCTAATCTTATGAGGAGTCTCTGTAATAGGATTATCTATTATGCCAAGGTCTGCAATAGTCTGGGCTAATATTCTGCAGAGCATAAACCAACATACATACAGTATAACAGTAGGATCATATTTTAACCATAATAATTAAATAACCATAAAACAGGGTAAAACAGTGATGGGTTCCTCCCCCATGACCATAAGCTGGCATACACGGTCTGATCCCAACGGATCGGCCTGGGGATGTCTGGACAAAAGTATTTGTTGGTCAATTCTCTAGTTTGACAACCCATCAGCATTACTCCAATTCACCTTTACTCACATTTCAAGAACAAAACAAACGCACACTTCATACATCATTCACAGCAATAAACATTTCAAGGAGAGGGAAAATACATTTTACAAACAGGTTTTACAGAGGCCTCTGTACTGGAGACAATGGGGAAAGTAATCCAATTATCCAGGGATAGAGGCAGACTCCATTGAGCACATGGTTGCAAAAAAACATAAACCACTTTAAAATACGTAAAGTCACCTTTTACACATAACACACAGACATTTAACATATCCCCAGATAGCTGGGATCTGAGCGCACAAAACTACTGAATAGCGCTCAGATCCTATTCACACAGTTCAATTGCCAGGTAGCTAAAGTCTTTCCCATAGTCTTTCATTATATGAATGGGCTCCATGGCATAGCTATCTGGGGTATCACCGCTACCACAGGGCAAGTACCGAATGACCCCACTGTATTTAAAGGGCCAGAATGAGGGACATACACTCTGGTATGGCCGAATACTGGTTTTAAAGGGCAATATGTCCCAGGGCCATAGTCGCAGGGCAGGAGGCTGGCAATAATGTCCTCTCCAGGACAAGTGGCGAAAGGCACTTCGTCACACATCTCCCCTTTGGGGGGAAGTCTAACCAGGCACCTGGATATTTCGCTGTGGTGATGGGGCAACACGCTGAGGGGACTTGAGGGGTAGAGGCCAGCTCTTTTGCTGGTATAACCTGCAGGACATCCTGCTCTGTACAAGGGACAAAGGGAGGGCAGAGGCAGACTGCACTCTGCCCCACTGTCAGCTCTTCTGCTGGGGTACTTGGGACATATTCCAGCTCAGTAGCCAGGGAAAAGTGGGGTCAGTGGGGGTTAACATTTCCTCTGTTAACCCTGGGGCCACATTAGGAGTTAGCTGGGGAGGGGAATTTGTACTTACCCCCTCCTCCGGTTGTCCCAGGTAGGGTAGTTAGGGATCTGGACAGGCTGTCCAGCAGCCCGGTAGGTCAGGAACGAAGACCACGGTCCCATCTGCACCGTCTGGGAGATTGGTGTCTCCCCTTGTTAGGGTAAGCTGTCGCTGGGGTGAGAGGGCGACACCTTCAGCTCCCTGGGGTTCACACTGCCTCTGGGGGGGAAGGACGACACCTTCGGCCCCCTCGGGTACACACTGCCACTGGGGAGGAAGGACGGCACCTTCTGCTCCCTGGGGTACACACTGCCACTGGGGAGGAAGGACGGCACCTTCTGCTCCCTGGGAAACACACTGCCGCTGGGGGTGGAAGGACGACACCTTATGCTCCCTGGGATACACACTGCCGCTGGGGGGGAAGGACGACACCTTCAGCCCCCTGGGCTACACACTGCCGCTGGGGAGGAAGGACAACACCTTCTGCTCCCTGGGGTAAACACTGCCGCTGGGGAGGAAGGACAGCACCTTCTGCTCCCCGGGATACACACTGCCGCTGGGGGGGGGGAAGGACGACACCTTCGGCCCTCTGGGGTACACACTGCCGCTGGGGAGGAAGGACGGCCCTTCTGCTCCCTGGGGTACACACTGCCGCTGGGGAGGAAGGACGGCACCTTCTGCTCCCTGGGATACACACTGCCGCTGGGGAGGAAGGACGACACCTTCGGCCCCCTGGGGTACACACTGCCGCTGGGGATGAAGGACGGCACCTTCTGCTCCCCGGGGCACACACTGCCGCTGGGGCGGAAGGATGGCACCTTCTGCTCCCTGGGATACACATTGTCACTGGGGAGGAAGGACAGCACCTTCTGCTCCTTGGGGTACACACTGCCGCTGGGAAGGAAGGACGACACCTTCTGCTCCCTGGGGTACACACTGCCGCTGGGGAGGAAGGACGGCACCTTCTGCTCCCTGGGGTACACACTGCCGCTGGGGAGGAAGGACGGCACCTTCTGCTCCCTGGGATACACACTGCCGCTGGGGGAGGGGGAAGGATGACACCTTCGGCCACCTGGGGTATACACTGCCGCTGGGGAGGAAGAACGACACCTTCAGCTCCCTGGGGTACACACTGCCGTTGGGGAGGAAGGACGGCACCTTCTGCTCCCTGGGATACACACTGCTGCTGGGGGGGAAGGACGACACCTTCGGCCCCCTGGGGTACACACTGCCGCTGGGGAGGAAGGACAGCCCCTTCTGCTCCCCGGGGTACACACTGCCGCTGGGGAGGAAGGACGGCACCTTCTGCTCCCTGGGATACACACTGTCACTGGGGAGGAAGGACGGCACCTTCTGCTCCTTGGGGTACACACTGCCGCTGGGGAGGAAGGACGACACCTTCTGCTCCCTGGGGTACACACTGCCGCTGGGGAGGAAGGACGGCACCTTCTGCTCCCTGGGATACACACTGCTGCTGGGGGGGAAGGACGACACCTTCGCCCCTCTGGGGTACACACTGCCGCTGGGGAGGAAGGACAGCCCCTTCTGCTCCCCGGGGTACACACTGCCGCTGGGGAGGAAGGACGGCACCTTCTGCTTCCTGGGGTACACACTGTCGCTGGGGAGGAAGGACGGCACCTTCTGCTCCCTGGGATACACACTGTCACTGGGGAGGAAGGACGGCACCTTCTGCTCCTTGGTGTACACACTGCCGCTGGGGAGGAAGGACGACACCTTCTGCTCCCTGGGGTACACACTGCCGCTGGGGAGGAAGGACGGCACCTTCTGCTCCCTGGGATACACACTGCTGCTGGGGGGGAAGGACGACACCTTCGGGCCCCCTGGGGTACACACTGCCGCTGGGGAGGAAGGACAGCCCCTTCTGCTCCCCAGGGTACACACTGCCGCTGGGGAGGAAGGACGGCACCTTCTGCTTCCTGGGGTACACACTGTCGCTGGGGAGGAAGGACGGCACCTTCTGCTCCCTGGGATACACACTGTCACTGGGGAGGAAGGACGGCACCTTCTGCTCCTTGGGGTACACACTGCCGCTGGGGAGGAAGGACGACACCTTCTGCTCCCTGGGGTACACTACCGCTGGGGAGGAAGGACGGCACCTTCTGCTCCCTGGGGTACACACTGCCGCTGGGGAGGAAGTACGGCACCTTCTGCTCCCTGGGATACACACTGCCGCTGGGGGGGGGGAAGGATGACACCTTCGGCCCCCTGGGGTACACACTGCCGCTGGGGAGGAAGGACGACACCTTCAGCTCCCTGGGGTACACACTGCCGCTGGGGAGGAAGGACGTCACCTTCTGCTCCCTGGTATACACACTGCCGCTGGGGGGGGAAGGACGACACCTTCGGCCCCCTGGGGTACACACTGCCGCTGGGGAGGAAGGACGGCCCCTTCTGCTCCCTGGGGTACACACTGCCGCTGGGGAGGAAGGACGTCACCTTCTGCTCCCTGGGGTACACACTGTCGCTGGGGAGGAAGGACGACACCTTCTGCTCCCTGGGGTACACACTGCCGCTGGTGAGGAAGGACGGCACCTTCTGCTCCCTGGGGTACACACTGCCGCTGGGGAGGGGAATTAGTTGGAGTATTCCATGTGGAGCGGTTTCTGTTTTTGGGACAGTCTCTCTGCATGTGGCCCTGCTGGTTACACGTGTGGCACCTGATGTACCGTGGAGGGGTTTGGTAGTTCCCACCACCCGGACGCAGTGCTGGGGGAGGGTAGTTAATGGTGGGAGGTGGGTTAGCAGCTCCCAAGATGGACCGCCCCCGTGCCCGCTGCTTTTCCATTATGTATTCGTGGACATCTGTCATTAACCATTCCAAGGTTATTGTGGGAAGCGTACCTGGGAAAAAGGCCAGTCTGCTTTGGAGTTCTCTTCCAAACTCATTCTGTGTGCTGTCCGTAAGAGGTGCTGTAGCCGCTGCCCGGTCTCCCTCCATGAGTTCCTTTCTGTCTGTATCCCTGTAGTCCGCGGCCGCCACCTCCTCCTCATCATGGAACGCTGTCCGAAAACTAGCCGGTTCCATCCTGCTGTAGCCAGGGGCGCTGTACGGATACTAGCGTTGCCCTCAATTTGTACGGAATGGTGTCTCCTGTAGCTGTCCTTCTGACCGTGGGAACAATTCCGCCACTTGCCACCAAATGTAACGGAGTTGGAACACAAATCCAATATCTCTGCTGGTATACGGTAAAATATCCAAGAAGCACTACAGTCTCACCATCCCCAACCTCCCATATTGGACGACACTCAATTGGAAGTCAAATAATACTGTACTTATTTTGTTGTGCAGAAATATATATACACATCTCTTCCCACAGGCAATACACATCCCCCATAGTTGGCCACACAATACACATAGAGAGACAATAGGTGTGGTCACACCCCCCGGAGGTTACCTGGCTACTTTGATACAATCAGACATTGATCAGATTATACTTCTTTGTTCTTATGTCTGATAATGAAAACACTTTATACAACAGACTTCCTAATCTTATGAGGAGTCTCTGTAATAGGATTATCTATTATGCCAAGGTCTGCAATAGTCTGGGCTAATATTCTGCAGAGCATAAACCAACATACATACAGTATAACAGTAGGATCATATTTTAACCATAATAATTAAATAACCATAAAACAGGGTAAAACAGTGATGGGTTCTGTTACACCCCCCTAAACATTTATCTGTCTTTTAAATCTTACTCTACAAGAATAATATCTTCTAATTTCTTCTGTAAATTAATATGGTTGTTTTTTTGTTTTTAATTACTCATTTATTAATTAATTCTAAAAATGTATATAAGCTTTTCAATGTTACTGTACAAGAATAATGTTGTCATTGGCAATATTTCAAACCATATATATATATATATATATATATATATATATATATATATATACAGTATATATATTGTAATTATTAATTAATTAATTAATTAATTAATTATAGCTTACCTATTTGCTGTAAGAAGTAACGCTACCAGTGAAATGTACAGTCACATCACCTGATGAGAGATGTAGAAGATTCGAGAAAGTTTGCCATATTTATAGAGTGTCAGCTGAAGTAGAAACCTTTATAATTTATTTAATCATTTATTATTTATTATATAAAAAACAATTTTTTTTCATCCTTTCCTTGTATGAGTAGACTCACCTCCCTCCTCTTACTTTAAAGTAAGCCTTGGTTAGGCTAGGAGTGTATATACATGCTGGTGAGTGGTTGGTTAAAGGCAGCTATATTTGTAGTCCAGGGGAGGTTCCAGCCGTCAATTTGCGTTCCAGACCCATTTCGCGCCAGGTACTTACTTCTTCCATAGAAATGGCTTTGATTTTGTATGTGCTACGTGCCGCAGGATGTGTGGTACATGCCGCATGAAGTGTTACTGAGCTTGGGTAAGTGTTCTGAGTACTTTTTAAATTTGCCTCATTTAGTTTTTTTCGTCCGCCATGGTTTTACTTGCGTAGCTGATTTGTAAGTGACGAAATTCATGAACTTCTACTTAACTTTGCGTGCAACCTCACTCATAGACGTCCTAGCTGTCCACTGTGCTGTGTGTAATTTTTATTTTTTGTTTATTTTTTTAATTTTGTTTAGGGGGAGTTGGGTTGGTCTGTGGGCATTGTTGTTTAGGTGGCTCACCGGCATTGGGACAGGGGGAGTTGGGTTGGCCTGTGGGCATTGTTGTTTAGGTGGCGCACTGGCAGTGGGGCAGGAGGAGCCGGGGCAGGGGGAGTTGTCAAACTGCCAGTAGTTGTCGGACCACATCTCACAGTTTTACCCACAGACCAACCCAACTCCCCCTGTCCCACTGCCGGTGCGCCACCTAAACAATAATATACTGCCCACAGCCTCCCCTAAATCCTTCTCCTCCCTCCTTATCCAACTCCTACATTTCCCCCTCTCCACTAACCTCCCTATGCCCCTTCCCCTCTCTCCTTACTGTGTCCAATGACCTCCTGCTACTCTCTGCTCCCTGCAGCATCCTTCCCCCTCCCTCCCCTGTGTCTCTTTTCAGTCCTCTCCCTCCCATATCTCTCTTTCCCCCTCTCTCCCTCCCTTGTGTCTCTTCTCCCTCTTTCCCTCTCTTGTGTCTCTTAACCCCCCTCTTCCTCCCCCCTTATCCTCCTTCCCATCATTCTTCCTCCTTCTCATCCTCCCATCTCCTTCCCATCCTCCTCCCTCCTTCCCCTTATCCTCCCTCCTTCCCCTCCTCCTCCTCCCTTCCCCTCATCCCAATTACCTTCCTATCCCCTGCGATGAGCTCCTGTTGCTCTCTTTTCCCTGCAGCCCCGGCTTTTGGCTCTCTCCCAACTGGCATATGGTAATGACATGACGTCACATGCGCGTCACGTCATTAGCATATGCATATTAACCTCCCTATCTCCCTTCCACTCTCTCCTTACTGTGTCCAATGACCTCCTGCTGCTCTCTCCTCCCTGCAGCACCCTTACCCCTCCCTCCGCTGTGTCTCTTCTCCCCCTCTCCCGTGTCTCTTAACCCCCTCTTCCTCCCCCTTATCCTCCTTCCCATCATCCTTCCTCCTTCTCATCCTCCTACCTCCTTCCCCTCATCCTCCCTCCTTCCCCTCATCCTCCTCCTCCCTTCCACTCATCCCAATTACCTTCCTATCCCCTGCGATGAGCTCCTGTTGCTCTCTTTTCCCTGCAGCCCCGGCTTTTGTCTCTCTCCCAACTGGCATATGGTAATGACATGACGTCACATGCGCGTCACGTCATTAGCATATGCATATTAACCTCCCTATCTCCCTTCCACTCTCTCCTTACTGTGTCCAATGACCTCCTGCTGCTCTCTCCTCCCTGCAGCACCCTTACCCCTCCCTCTGCTGTGTCTCTTCTCCCCCTCTCCCGTGTCTCCTAACCCCCTCTTCCTCCCCCTTATCCTCCTTCCCATCATCCTTCCTCCTTCTCATCCTCCTACCTCCTTCCCCTCATCCTCCCTCCTTCCCCTCATCCTCCTCCTCCCTTCCACTCATCCCAATTACCTTCCTATCCCCTGCGATGATCTCCTGTTGCTCTCTTCTCCCTGCAGCCCCGGCTTTTGGCTCTCTCCCAACCGGCATATGGTAATGACGTGACGTCACATGCGCGTCACGTCATTAGCATATGCCGGTAGGGAGAGAGCCAGAAGCTGGGGCTACAGTGAGGAGAGAACAGCATGAGCTCATTGCAGGGGATAAGAAGGTAATTGGGATGAGGGAAAGGGAGGATGAGGGGAAGGAGGGAGGAGGAGGATAAGGTGAGGAGGTTGAGAGGAGGCCAGCCTAAGTGCTGCTCCGTTGGCGAGCCTGACTTTGGGAGGCTCGCATGTGTGATAGTAGGGAGTTGTCAAACTGCCAGTTGTCGTCGTAAGGCCTCAATGCCTCAACTGCTCGTCTCGCTTTACGAGGCTTGCAAGCGTGACGACAACGTGCAGTTTGACAATTATATAATATGTGATTTATTTAATCATTTATTATTTATTATATAAAAAACACATTTTTTTCATCCTTTCCTTGTATGAGTAGACTCACCTCCCTCCTCTTACTTTAAAGTAAGCCTTGGTTAGGCTCGGAGTGTATATACATGCTGGTGAGTGGTTGGATAAAGGCAGCTATATTTGTAGTCCAGGGGAGGTTCTTGAGAACTACAAATAGCTGGTATTTTATTCTGTTAGGGACACTGTATCTATGCTGGTTTTAAGCTTTGTACACAGACTCACTCCAAAACACCTCCGCGCACCTGTAGCTGTAGTTCTTGTTTGTAAACTACTGGCAGCCATTATATCCTAATTAGGACACCTTTTTAAACTCTCAGATGGTGCGCTGTGTATTATTTATAGGAACGGACAGCACAGAGGTACACAGATGCCCCCCTGACGACGTCAGCTCAACAATGACGAAACGCACGTTGGGGTTGAGATCTGAGGAGCAGTGTGCTCTTTCCTACAGGACAATCAGTCTTGTCACTTTTTTGTGATTAGCCTTTTTATTTCTCTGTTTAATGCACTTTGTGGTGTGTTGGTATTTGTTTGTGTCCTGTTTGTGGGTGTCCCACTCCTCTTCTTTGCACCTTTTTTCTATGGCTCTTACTCTCCCCTCATACTTTGTAGGTTAAGTTTGGAGGATAGATTTGTCATCTCCGTCTTTCATTCGCTTCTGTTCCTACTATTGTAGGGGGGATTTCTGGTACACATGTGATTTACAGGATTTCAGTGCTGTGCTTGCTCCTTTTTGCCTTCTTGTTCCTGTTGTTCTGCATTCTTACCTTTTCTCTTCTCTCTGTCCTTTTCTCTTTTATTTTTTTGCTTATGTAGGTGTTATGCACTGCCTTTAGGGTTTTCTTATGTTATGTTTTACTGAATCTACAGCTACAGTCAAATGGAGAGAAGAAAAAAAAGGAAAAAAACTGGAGGAAGGTCACAGATAAAAAAAAAGAACTACAACAAGAAAGCATTTTTATACAAAGACTTTTATTAAATGCAGTTTATGACATGTGTCTTTAAATTTACATGTATGAAAAATGTTATGACATATGGCTGTGAAAAATAAAGATAATGATTAAAAAAAATTAGAGGAAAAGGCAATCCCCAAGTGAGTAATGCCTTTCTGGTTCTAAATAAAGAGTATTTTTTCTCTCGTTTCTTTAGCAATATTTAGAAGCAATACTTTTGTCTTTGACATATTTAATTTGTTATATGATAACTTATTATCATTTATTTGTAACACACCAACAAATTCCATAGCACAATACATAAGTTGTGATCAAGGCAAAACAATATTAACACATTACAAAGATGGAGGGCCCTGTCTTTGAGCTGAGAATCCAGTGTCCATAGTGCTTTCCCCAAGATTGAAAACTCGCAGACTTACAATCTAAAGGCTTGGGTGTGGTACAAGAGGGTGATAAATGCAGTGTGCATGTTAAGGAGGGAGATAATAGGCATCTTTAAACAGGTGTGTTTTTAGTGAAGTTTAGAAGGATTTAAAGCAGGAGTATAGTCTAATGGAGCGAGGCAAGGAGTTCAAGAGAATAGGGGCAGCGCACGAAAAGTCCTTAAGGTGGGAGTGAGAAGATGTGATGAGAGAGGAGGAAAGAAGAAGGTCATTAGCAGAGCGAAGAGGGCGGGTGGGGAAATATTTGGAGATTAGAGCAGAGATATAAGGAGGTGCATTGTTGTTGAGAGATTTGCAAGTTAGAGTTATACTTTTACACTTTATTCTGGAGGCTACAGAAAGCCAGTTGAGTGATTGAGAGAGGGGGGTGCTGCAGACACTGAGCATTTAGTATGGTAGATGAGTGTTGCGGAGGCATTCAATATGGATTAAAAGGGGGACTGATGGGTGGTGGGTAGGCCATCCAGAAGTGAGTTGCAGTAATCAAGACAGGATATGATGAGGGAATGTTTTAGAATCTTAGTTGTGTCTCGTGGAAGGGTAGTAACATATTTAAAAAAAAATAATAATTTAAAAGACAAGATTTTGTAAGTGAATGTAGGGATGAAAGAGAGGACAGGGTCCAGTAGAACCCCAAGAAACCAGGCTTTGTACGTAGGTGTAATGATGGCATTGTTGACAGTGAGGGAGAGTCGAGGAATTGACGCTCTAGTAGATGGTGGGAAGATTAAGAGTTTGGTCTTAGACAAGTGTGCGATGGTGGGCAGGCATCCAGGAGGATATGCTTGAGAGGCATTTAGAAAAGAGAGGGATAAATAAGGTGCTGAGAGGTAGATTTTGAGTGTCATCTGCATAGAGATGATACTGAAGTCCAAAAGATCTTATTAGAGTGCCAAGCGTGGATGTATAGATGGAGAATAGGAGGGTGGCTAGGACTGAACCTTGGGGTAAGCAAACAGACAGAGGGCGAAGAGATGAAGAGGTGCCAGAGAAGGAGACACTAAGTGTTCGATCTTGTAGGTATGATGTGAACCAGGAAAGAGAGCAGTATCTCTAAAGCCAAGGGATTGGAGAATCTGGATTAGGGTGATCAACAGCATCAAAGGCAGCAGAGAGATCCAGGAGAAGTAGAATAGAAAAGTGACCCTTTCACTTGGCAGTGAGCAAGTCATTAGTGACTTTTGTGAGAGCTGTCTCAGTGGACTGTTGGGAGCCGGATTGGAAGGTGTCAAGAAGGAAGTAGGAGAAGGTAAATTGGTCAGGCGATTGTAGACAAACCACTCAAGTAGTTTGGAAGCCAGAAGAAGTAGAGAGATAGGGTGGTAGTTAATTGCAGAATCAGTGTCCGATGAGGGTTTTTAAGAATGGGTGTAATTATGGCATGTTTTAGAGATGATGGAAACATGCCACTGTTTAAGGAAAGGTTAAAGAGATGTGTGAGAGCATGGGCAAGTGTGGTAGAGAGGGGAGGGATAAGCTGTGATGGAATAGGATCTAGAGGACAGGTAGTAAGGCGATAGGTTGATAGTAGGCTGTATACTTCATCCTCTGTTACAAGGTCAAAGGAATGCATAATGGCTGTGGGCTTAGGGTAAAGGCTGGGTGTTATCAGTTAATTGAGAGGAGGGAGTGTGTGGCACATGTTGAGAGGAGAGTTTGTTACAAAGGTTTTCAATGTTATCCTTAAAATGGCTGGCAAAGTCTTCATCTGTGAGACAGGAAGGGACGAGAGGTGGTGGTGGGCAGAGGAGAGTGTTGAATGTAGCAAACAAACGTTTGGGGATAGAGGACAGTGTAGATAATAAAAATGTAAAACAGTGCTGTCTGGCAAGGTTGAGGTCAGAAAAGTAGGAGCACAACATAAACTTGTAGTGGAGGAAATCTGCTGAAGTGCATGATTTCCACCATAGCCTGTGTGGTGTGCCATAGTTGTGGATGAAAGTGAGGGCATCTGTGTGTGGTTATGGGGGCCCAAGTGTCAAGGGTGGAAGTAAGAGTCATGTTGTACTGTAAGGTGGCAGTGTCAGGACAAGTGAGATCAGTAAGGGGACTGAGAAGGGGTTGTAACATGGTGGAAAAGTGTTGAGGGTCAAGTGATTGCAGGTTTCTTTGGGTATTGGTGACTGGGATAGAAGAAGGGCAGTGAGAGAAAGATGTAGTGAGGCTGCAGGATAGAAGGTGGTGGTCAGATAGAGGTAGTGGGTAGATGGTGAAGTTAGAGGTTGTGTAGAGATGGGTGACAATAAGGTCTAGGGAGTGTCCATCATGGTGAGTTGGGGAATCTGTCAATTGTGAGAGGCTGAGGGAAGAAGTGAGTGAAAGTAGATGGGAATGTCAATGGCAATGTTGAAGTCGCCAAGAAAGAGTGAAAGAACGTTGGAAGAAAGAAAGTGAGAGAGGCAGGCGGCAAAGTGATCAAGAAATTAAGAGGCTGGTCCAGGAGGGCAATATATCACAGCAACACGTAAAGCCATAGGTGAGAAAAGGCGGATGGTGTGAACTTCTAACAATGAAAATTGGAGAGAAGGAATATTGGGTATGGAGTGAAATGTGCACCGATAAGAAAGTAATATGCCAACACCACCACCATGTCGGTTCCAAGGTCGAGGTGTATGACTAAAGGGAAAACCACCATGGGAGAGTGCAGCAGAAGAAGCGTATCTGAAGGAGTGAGCCAGGTTTCTGTGAGAGCCAGTAGATTGAGGGAGTTTGAAGTGAATAGGTCATGGATGAAAGTTAATTTATTGCAGATAGATTGTTCATTCCATGGTTTGTGGCAGGAGATTAAGTTGTGGGGGTTTTGGGTATTTGCAATTCTGGGGGAAGTGCGTGGCTGACAGAGGGTGAAAATGAGTGAGGGGCCTGTATTGGGAGATATATATCCAGCTGCCAGCAGAATGAGGATTGAAAGGTATAGGAGATGGGAGTGGGTCTTACAGAAACGTTTTTGCTTGTGAGCTGAAGGAGATGGAGGAGATAGTGACTGGAGAAAGGAGAAGAGCTTGTGGGAGCAAAGAAAAGGGGAGGAGACGAGAGAATTTCATTGGATACATAATGTGGGGAAATTGGGGAGGAGAGACAGACAGGAGGTTGTAAAGAAGAAGAAGGTGAGAGGAAACATTGTGAAACAGTGTTTCTTTTAGAAGAGTAATCAGGATTAATTAGCAGGTGTTGCTGATTTGAATGAGTCTATATATTAAGAGAGGAAGGGGCAAGGAGGAAGGGGGTTGGTTCCAGGTGTCAACAGGAGAGGTACAGGCCATTCAGAGTGAGAGAGTTTTGCAAATGGTGCTGTAAGAGTTACTTTAAGTATATAAAGAGGAGAGAGGGGCAATATGTTCTTAGAGGATGTAGGGGCAATAAAAACCAGTGGAGTGCAGAGCAAAAATAAATTAGAATGAAAAGAAAACTATCTGTGAAGATATGATAACAGATACATTTAAAATAATATTAGATATCCATAGGAAGGTGATGACTCTGGAAGTGATGTCCTGTGATAATACCTTGTTGCTGGGTCCAGGTGTCAGCAGGAGAGGTACAGGGCTTTCAGAGTGGGAGAGTTTTGCAAATGGTGCTTTTTTGCTGGGTCCAGGTGTCAGCAGGAGAAGTACAGGGCTTTCAGAGTGGGAGAGTTTTGCAAATGGTGCGTGTTGCTGGGTCCAGGTGTCAGCAGGAGAGGTACAGGGCTTTCAAAGTGGGAGAGTTTTGAGAAAGTGCTCACTTACATTTTTTATTGATTTTATAGGTTTAGTGGTTGTGACTACTACATCATCTGTGAACATGATCATTTTAGATGTTAAATTAACTACAATAGAGGCTTCCAGCATTTCTGCTAGTGCCGAACCTGAGTTTTCCATTAAAGGTATATTTAAGATATTTAATTATAGATTCTGAAAACGTTTTATAGAAAATGTTAGGAAATCCATCAGGACCGGGGGACTTGATTTTAAGAGTCGAGATACATTTCTCTATTTCTTCCTCTAGTTTAACTCTGTGTTCTTCCGAGATTCTAGATAGATTTTTTTATTATTTTCAAAAAACTCTGTTATTTGTAACAGATTATACAGGGATTTATAAAAATTGGCAAATACATTGGCTATTTCATCAGCTTTGCAATACAGATTTCCATCAAAAACATTTTACTTGCTTTGTTTTCAAAATAATATTTTTTGTTGTTACCAAAGCCATATTTTTTTGTCTTAATGTAGCTGTATTTGGGCTTGGATTCTTACTATCTCTGTTGATAGCTCAACATTGGGGGAGATTTTATTCATATTCTCTATTTTATTAAGTTTAATAAAAAGTTCTCTAAGAGGTAGACCTCTATTTTTAACCTTCTTTTGTGTAGGGAAATAAAAAGACCTCTCAAGTATGCTTTTAAGGTATTCCATAGCGTAATATTAGAATTAACAGCATTCTCATTTATTCTGAAAATTGTGCTGATCTCTCTGATTTTCTCTTTATCTTGTATCTCTCTAAAGATGGTGGCTTCTATTCTACAATTCTTATTCAGGTTGGCCTTAAGTTTTTATTTATATACTGTATAGTTTCACACAGGCATGGTCTGATAATGATATAGATCGTATTTCAACATTGGTAATATCACCCATTGTTACTTGATCTGTTAAAAATAAATAAATTCTAGTATATGTTTTATGACATTGTGAATAAAATGTATAATCTAGTTCTCTTGAATGGAGAGTTCTTCATCCATCAAAAATATTGTATTTTAACAAACTCATGAACTTTTCTGACCATCCTAATTGATTCTCTGTCTGGATCTGGATTTGCCTTAGATTTCCTATCTAAGCATGGATCTATGGTCATATTTAAATCTCCACCTATTATTAAGTGTCACCTTCTGTTATTGCATTTCATTTATTAAACAGCATAGCGACCCCTCTTGGTTTAGTCTTATAACTTAAACTGGCTCTTATTTCGAAATATTAGCTCAGCAAGCTTGGCTCCTTGTCTTTCAACCAGTGGGTCTCCTGTGTGCAGACAATGTCTGCATCTTCTTTATGAAAGAAGTCTAACATTGCATGTCTCTTAAAGGGCGTGTTCAGCCTTTAACATTTTGTGATAATATTTTATTCCCTAAGTCCATTATAAATTGAAGATTTATTGACAATCTGACCTCATCATTGACCCTTATTTACCATAGCAACCCATCCAGATATCTAGATTCTGTCTTTACATATATATAAAAAATACATTTTCATGTTATTGATGGCTCAAAGGTTGTTCCCTTTATGTTCCAAATCCATCTTACAAAAAAGACAACTTACAATCCAATCAAGAACATAGACATTTTCACAGATAACAATTACATTTACATATAGAAAACATCCATTCTTAATCTCTCTAAACAGTATTGAAGTATTTACTTTCATTATACTTTTCAGAGCTAGTCCAGTAAGAGAGACTACTGGACTAGTGATGTCGCGAACATCAAATTTTCGGTTCGCGAACCGCGGACTCGAATTCAATCAAATGTTCGCGAACAGACGAACATCGGCGAACCGCCATAGACTTCAATGGGCAGGCGAATTAAAAAACCCACAGGGACTCTTTCTGGCCACAATAGTGATGGGAAAGTTGTTTCAAGGTCACTAACACCTGGACTGTGGCATGCCGGAGGGGGATCCATGGAAAACTCCCACGGAAAATTACATAGTTGATGCAGAGTCTGGTTTTAAGCCATAAAGGGCATAAATCACCTAACATTCCTAAATTGTTTGGAATAACATGCTTTAAAACATCAGGTATGATGTTGTATCGATCAGGTAGTGTAAGGGTTACACCCGCTTCACAGTAAAAGACCAATCTCCCCGTTTAATGCACCGCAAACAACCGCAAACAGTGCCATGTCCCGTTCCTTGTCCTCACTGATGTCATTGAAGGTCTCTTCCTCCACCCAGCCACCAAGGGTCCCCTGAAAGGTGACAACAAGCCCCCTGGGACGCCTGCTGTGTTTGGTCTTCCACCTCCTCAAAGCCACCTTCCTCCTCTGACTCCTCTTCTTCAGACTCCTCTCTCTGCGTTGCCTCTGTCTGCGTTATTATACGGTGTGTACTGTTAAGTATTACTATTCCTATCGGTTTAATCCCTGTTACGTCCACTATTAGGGGATGTGTATATGGCATGGATTTTTGGAACAGGGAGATGGAAAAAGATGCTTGGTCGGACCTCCTACTTCGAATTTGGGGCACTGCACGTGCAATCTAAGGTGCCACCAGATAGGAGTGGTGTATTAAGTTGTACTACTCATTCCTATCAGTTTAATACCTGTTACGTCACCTATCAGGGGACGTGTATATGGCATGGATTTTTGGAACAGGGAGATGGAAAAAGATGCTTGGTCGGTCCTCCCACTCCGAATTTGGCGCACTGCGCGTGCAATCTAGGCTGCCACCAGATAGGAGTGGTGTATTAAGTTGTACTACTCATTCCTATCAGTGTAATACCTGTTACATCACCTATCTTTCCTCCCAATAGCACATTCTATATGTCATCAACCGACCTGGGTGTATTTAGAGAACCACACTTTAAGGCCCTTAACCTGGGACAAGGTGGCTTGGCTATCAGAATTGCCTCAGAGCCTTAAAAACTTGCCAAAACCCCTTATCAGACACTCACTATCATACTGGAAATGGGCCAAGAAACACACAGGTTTGTTCCCTGGATCCACCCAAATGACCCCAATTCTTGATCACCCTCAGGCCCCGAAACACATGAGCACAACATCACAACACTGGTGGAGGTCAAGGAAACTAGATAGACTGGGAGACTGGTTAGTAAAGGGCCAGATGCTCACCTATGAGGAACTGAGGGACAAGCATGAGCTACCGCTGTTAGAACATTACAATTACTGTAGGCTGAGGCATTTCACACACTCCCTGACCCAGAAACAGGGGACACCGGTCTTAAATTGGTTCTCCAAAATTTGTAAAGATAAACCTCTATCAAGGGGGATCATTGGGTCGCTTTACAAATATAAAACATTTGTTACTGGTTGAAGCAACACTGGGGGAAGGACCAGAGTGGGGGAGCCCTGGAGACCCTTCAGAAGCAACCGGAGGCAAAATCATCCCAGGAAAGGAGAGGTCGCTTACTGAAGCCTGCCCAAGGGTGATTGCCCAGGTTAGTTATGGTAAATAATAAGCTAATACTGCTGGAGGGATGATAGCTAATAGGACTTTGGTGTTCCCTGCAGATATACTCTTTACTGTTGTCTGTTTTACCATGTTTTAGGTATCTCTTAAATTGCAATCACAGTAAAAAATAAGAAAAATTATTAATCTAAAAAGTAAAAATAAGAAGGAATAACCAGCTAACTTTCACAAAATGTCTTTATTGTAAATATGTATTTTTGCACAACTGTTATGCAAGACTGTTCAAAAATGCTTTATTTTTCATTACATGCTGTACGCCTTCTGACAATAAAAGAATTTAAATGCAAAAATTAGGTATTGTTGCAGCGACCAGAAAAATTGATGTTAGTTTGTTGACCATTATTAGCTCAAGGCAGCTCATCTATCAGGCCTTTTTTAATCGAATGTATCGCCCACTGTCAGTCCCTTCGGGATCCATCCCTCATTCATCTTAATAAAGGTGAGGTAATCTAGACTTTTTTGACCTAGGCGACTTCTCTTATCAGTGACAAAACCTCCTGCTGCACTGAAGGTCCTTTCTGACAGGACACTTGAAGCGGGGCAGGACAGAAGTTCTATGGCAAATTGGAATAGCTCAGGCCACAGGGCAAGCGTGCACACCCAGTAGTCAAGGGGTTCATCGCTCCTCATAGTGTCGATATCTGTAGTTATGGCGAGGTAGTCTGTTACCTGACGGTCGAGTCGTTCTCTCAGGGTGGACCCCGAAGGGCTGTGGCGATGCATAGGACTTAAAAAGCTCTGCATGTCCTCCATCAACAACACGTCTGTAAAGCGTCCTCTCCTTGCCGGTGTGGTCATGGGAGGAGGAGGATTATGTTCACCTCTTCCGCTGTTAGATTGGCATTGTGCTGTGACATCACCCTTAAACGCTGTGTAAAGCATACTTTTTAATTTATTTTGGTAGTGCTGCATCCTTTCCGACTTGTGGTAATTCGGTAACATTTCAGGCACTTTCTGCTTATACCGGGGGTCTAGTAGCGTGGACACTCAGTACAGGTCGTTCTCCTTCATCCTTTTTATACGAGGGTCCCTCAACAGGCACGACAGCATGAAAGACCAAATTTGCACAAGGTTGGATGCCGAGCTAGTCATGTCCCGTTCCTCGCCCTCAGTGATCTCACTGAAGGTATGCTCTTCACCCCAGCCACGTACAACACCACTGGTACCAGATAGGTGGCAACGAGCACCCTGGGATGCCTGTTGTGGTTGGTCTTCCTCCTCCTCCTCAAAGCCACATTCCTCCTCTGACTCTTCTTCCTCACAATCCTCTTCCAGCGTTCCCGCAGGTCCAGCAGGCGATGCTGATAAGGCTGTTTCTGGCGGTGATGGTGACCACAACCCTTCCTCTTCCTCTTCACTCTCATCTACCGCCTGATCCAGCACTCTTCGCAGGGCACGCTCTAGGAAGAAAACAATGGTATGATGTCGCTGATGATGCCCTGGGTGCGACTGACCAGGTTTGTCACCTCCTCAAAAGGACGCATAAGCCTACAGGCATTGCGCATGAGCGTCCAGTAACGTGGCAAAAAAATCCCCAGCTCCGCAGAGGCTGTCCTAGCACCCCGGTCATACAAATACTAGTTAACAGCCTTTTCTTGTTGGAGCAGGCGGTCGAACATTAGGAGTGTTGAATTCCAACGTGTTGGTGCGGAGTCAGCCACTTATCCACCTGTGCGTTCAGGGCAGACAGGAGTGCTGGTCCTGTGTGACTCTCTGCTTTCAGGGAAGTCAACCCCAAGACAGCGTGACACTGCCGTATCCGGGATGTGGAATAGTACCTATGGAGCTGGGGGTTGCCGTTGATGTGGAGCAAGACATAGCAGCAGCAGAAGAGTACTCAGCCGAGGAGGTTATGGAAGAGGATGGAGTAGGAGGAGTAGAGGAGATGGCAGCAGGCCTGCCTGCAAGTCGTGGTGGTGTCACCAACTCCTCTGCAGAGCCACGTATTCCATGCTTGGCAGCCGTCACCAGGTTTACCCAATTCGCAGTGTAGGTGATATACCTGCCCTGACCATGCTTTGCAGACCAGGTATCAGTGGTCAGATGGACCCTTGCCCCAACACTGTGTGCCAGGGATGCCATTACTTCCTTTTGCACAATCGAGTACAGGTTGGAGATTGCCTTTTGTGCGAAGAAATTTCGTCCGGGTACCTTCCACTGCGGTGTCCCAATAGCTCCAAATTTTTTGAACGCCTCAGACTCCACCAGCATGTATGGTAAAAGCTGGCGGGCTAAGAGTTCAGATAAGCCAGCTGTCAGTTGCCGGGCAAGGGGGTGACTTTGTGACATTGGCTTCTTACGCTCAAACATGTCCTTGACAGACACCTGACTGTGGGCAGATGAGCAGGGACTGCTCAGAGCGAGACACGGAGTGGCAGATGGTTGAGAGGGGGCAAGCAGGGCAGCAGTGGTTGAGGTGGCTGAAGATGCTGGACCAGGAGGAGGATGGCGGCTTTGACTTTGTGTGCTGCTTGTACTCATGTGTTGATCCCATAGGCATTTGTGATGTGACATCATGTGCCTTCGCAAAGAAGTTGTACCTAGGTGGGTGTTGGACTTCCCACGACTCAGTTTCTTTTCGCACAGGTTGCAAATGGCCTCACTGTTGTCACAGGCAGACACACGAAAAAATTGCCACACTGCTGAGCTCTGCAATGACGGCATTCTGGTGGTGGCAACAGCATGCATTGACTGGCGTGCTGTCTGGCTGACCCCGGGTGCCGATGCATGCTGTCTGACTGTGCCACTAGCTGCTTCCAACTCATCTCCTCCTCCTCTCTGTCTCCCCATCTGAACTTTCCTCCTGTTCTTCTTCTCTTATAGCGGGCACCCACGTGACATCCACGGACGCATAGTCATCATCAACGGCTTCACCTGTATCTGACAATTCAACAAAGGAAGCAGCACTGGGTACAACATCATCATCATCATCAGACCGTACGTCCATGTGTGTAATGCTGCCTGACTGGGACATATCCCTGTTATCAACATCCTCTGGCACTAATGTTTGTGCATCACTCATTTCTTCCAACGGATGTGTAAATAACTCTGCTGACGGATCAAGTGAAGCGGCTGTGGTGCTAGTGTTGGTGGTGGCGGCAGGCGGTCGAGTGGTAACTGGAGAGGTGCCCGAAGCTAAGCTGGAGGAGGATGGTGCGTCTAGGTTCCGAGCGGAAGCTGTAGAAGAATGGGTGTCCTGTGTTAGCCAGTCAACCATGTCCTCAGAACTGTTCAAGTTCAGGGTACGTTGCCTTTGAAAACTGGGCATTATTCTAGGGCCAAAGGGAATCACAGCACCACGACCACGACGGCCCCTGCGGGGGGGCTTGCCTCTGCCTGTCATTTTTTTTACGATTAGTGGTACTATGCGTGCAAGCTACTGTGACACCAGATATGAGTGTCACTGTGCACTGGCAAAAGTTGGCAGAGTAGATGCAATAGGCCTCACACACACGCCTGTAGGCAGGCAACTGATATTCAATCGATTACAGTCAAAAAAGGGTTCTTTTATTTCACTGTACACTACGGTTGCACTAGATATGAGTGTCACTGTGCACTGGCAAAAGTTGGCAGAGTAGATGCAATAGGCCTCACACACACGCCAGTAGGCAGGCAACTGATATGCAATCGATTACAGTCAAAAAAGGGTTGTTTTATGTCACTGTACACTACGGTTGCACTAGATATGAGTGTCACTGTGCACTGGCAAAAGTTGGCAGAGTAGATGCAATAGGCCTCACACACACGCTAGCAGGCAGGCATATGCAATTAGATTACACAGAAAAAAATAATAAAATAAAATAAATTATGTTCTAGCCCTAAAAAGGGCTTTTTGGGTTGCTGTCCTTGCAGCAGATATCAAATGAGTCCTTCAGGTGTGTAGTGAAAGTTAAATACACAGCCTGGCTATCTATTGCCCTATTAAATCAACAGCAGGTAGAATATATGTCCTCTCTCAACGAATGTAGCTTCCGAATGATTTTAAAATGGAGGCCGTCATTCAGATGGAAGGCTCTGGAAGGGAGTGTATGCTGCTCATTGGCTGGAATGTGTCTGCTGACTGTAAGGTGCAGGGTCAAAGTGCATGTGTTCGCCGTTCGTTGCGAACGCGAACATGCGAAAATTTCTGCAAATAGTTCTCCGGCGAACTGTTCGGGACATCACTATACTGGACAGTTCTTTTAGGAGCAGACTGACAACATCATTAATACATCTTTATGCATCTTTATCCCCCATGTCTGTTGCCCCTGTCCCTGTGTCTCTTTTCCCACCTCTCCTTAACCTGTGTCTCTCTCCCCTCCTCTCCCTCCCCTGTGTGTCTCCCCCTCCCCTGTGTCTCTTCCTCCCTTCTCTCCCTCCCCTGTGTCTATCCCCCCTCTCACTCCTTTGGGTCTCTCCCCCCTCCTCTCACTCCTCTGTGTCTCTCCCCCCTCCTCTCACCCCCCTGTGTCTCTCCCCCTCCTCTTACTCCCATGTGTATCTCTGCCCTCCTCTCACTCCCCTGTGTCTCTCCCCCCTTCTCTCACTCCTTTGTGTCTCTCCCCCCCACGTCTCACTCTCCTGTGTCTCTCCCCCATCCCCTGTCACCCCCTCTGTGTCTCTCCCCACTCTCATGCCCCTATGCTTCTCCCCCTCCTCTGTGTCTCGCCCCACCTCTCACTCACCTGTGTCTGTTCCCCCTCCTCTGTGTCTCTCTCCTCTCTCATGCCCCTGTGTTTCTCCCACCTCCTCTGTGTCTCTCCCCCTTCCCCTGTTTGCCTAACGACCTCCTCTCCCACCCCTGAGTGCCCCCCCTCCCCTGTGTCTCTCCCTTCCCTGTGTCTCCACCCCCTCACTCCTTTGTATCTCCCCCCCCTCCTCTCACTCCCCTGTGTCTCTCCCCCCTCCTGTCAATCCTTTGTGTCTCCCCTACCTCTCACTCCCCTGTGTCTCTCCCCTCTCCTCTCATTCCCTGTGTCTGTCCCCCATCCTCTGTGTCTCTCCCTCTCATTCCCCTCTGTATCTCCCCCTCCCACTCCCCTGTGTCTCTCCCCCCCTGTTTGTCTCCCCCACCTCCTCTCCCACCCCTGTGTCTCCCCCCTCTCACTTCCCTGTGTCTCTCCACCTCCTCTGTTTCTCCCTCTCCTCTGTGTCTCTCCCCCCTCCCCTGTGTCTCTCCCCCCTCCTCTCCCTCCCCTGTGTCTCTCCCCCTTTTCTCCCTGCCCTGTGTCTCTCCCCCTCTCCTCTGTGTCTTACTCCTCCTTCGCTGTGTGTCTCCACTCCTCTGTGGTCCCTGCCGCGCAATGCTCCTGCGTGCCTTGCCACAATGTGCATGTGCGCTGTATATATATATATATATATATATATATATATATATATATACAGTGGGGGGAAAAAGTTTTTGATCCCCTGCTGATTGTGAACATTTGTCTACTGACAGAGAAGATACATGATCAGTCTCTAATTTTAATGGCAGGTGTATTTTACAGAATAACAAAAAAAAAAAACAAGAAAAATGCATGTCAATCATTATCTCACAGCACTTTGTCCTACGGCGCCTCAAAACACTAAAAACACAACCCCACACAATCGTTAACTCGCAGCACTTTCTCCTAAAGGCTCCTCAAAACACCATACAAAACTCTCACACAAACCTTAACTCGCAGCTATTTACTTCTAGGGTGCTTCAAACCACCCCACAAAACTCCCCCACACAAACCTCAACTCACACACTTACTCCTATGACGCCTCAAACCACCGCACAAAACTCGCAGTACTTAGCCGATCAAACAAGTAGGACTTAGCGTAGAAACACGCAAGCTCATGATGACCGCGGGACTTACAAAAAAACAACAAATACAAGCCATAACACTGAGAAAAATAAATACAAGTCGTAAAAACACAAACTTAACGGCCAAGACGCACAATCCAAAAACGACAAAAAAAACAATAAATACACCAAACCCCCCCCCAAAAAAACATCAGACATAGCACGGGGGAGCTGTCAAGACGTCTGGGAGTGAGGTGCAATGCGATTTTAGGTCCAATTTGGCCCCACAAAAGCCACTCAAAAATCTCAAAAGCGAGAAAAAAATGTCGGCCGAAAAAAATGAAAACGAGGCTACACGACCCTGAAGTGCGCAAAAGACCGCCAGACACGTAGGAGTTTGACAAGGCATGTACAAGGTACCAAAAAACACTGTTACAAAAGACGCAAAATTCTCCCGATTTGCGTAACACATACAATATCGCCGCCATTTTATGCTAATCTACACATCTGAAATGGCGGCTTTCCCGACTGAACTAGCGGCACACTAGCCACAGTGCTGACACTTTCTCCTCAGGTGATGACAGTCTGACTGGACATTTTCAGCTGTCGGAAAATCCAAAGAGATTCTTAGCTCTTCAGGATATTGATTGCTGGCTATTTATTATATATAATTGATTAATTAATTATTAATTAAAAAAATATGAATAAACAAACAAACAAATTACATTACTCCATTTTGCAATGGCTTTACTTTATCAAGATATTAATCATTAACCATTTCAAATATATTTATTAATTGATTAATGATTATTTAATGGACATTAATTTATTAATTATTCATCATTATGTTAACAAAATTATATTTTTCACTGACTTTACTTTATGGTTATATTATTGATTAACTCTTTATAATATATTTAATCATTGATTAATTAGTAATGTTCATTAATTAATTAATAATTAATTAGTCATAATAACAATTTTTTTAAAAAATGGATCAAAAAATATGTATATTTCACAGTGGACTTACATTTCGGGGTTGCTGCAAACTGTTAATGTTCATTAATTACTTAATTAATCATTAATATTAGTAATATTCATTAATTAATAATTAATCATAATAACACATTTTGAGTTTGAGTTTTGGGTTACTGCTCAACTATTAATGTTCATTAATTACTTCATTAATCATTAATAAGTAATACGAATAACAATTAATTTTTGCATTGCAGTTATATTTCTGTTTTCATGCTTCATTATTAATCCACTTATTTTGGTGTGTTGATACTCAATTATTAATGTTCATGATTAATTACTTAATTAGTCATTCACTTCTAAGAATATAAAATAAAATGTGTTAAAATGCCTTACAAAATAGGTAGATTTTACAGTGTAATAATATTTGTTGCTGCTCATTGTCTCAAAAAAATTGGATCCTCAAACCACTTAAATATTTCAATCACTTTATTACAATTCATAGTGTATTTATTTATTAATATACCATGCTTATATTTTGCATGTATGCCAATTAAACATCATACAAACATTAACAATGCTTTTCATTTTATTACACAGTTTCATCATCTGTGCACCTGACTACACAGAGTGATGTTTGCAGCATTTGATCTGCAATGAGATCACCTTTACAGATATATAATTTAATGATGCTGTTTTTTAGAAGAAAATGATTTACAGCCTTATTAAATTGACATTTGGACAATTCAATAGGGCTCTATATAAGCACAGATATATTTTTATTACAGAAGCTGGCAGTTAGTGAACTTCTATCCAAAAGCAAGGTCTTCAAAAACTAAAAGACGTCTCTAAATAAATATGCTCTGTGCTTATATAGAGTCCTATTCAATTGCCCAAATCACAATTTAAAAAGTCTGTAAGGATATTTGATTTTCATTTATCAATGTTATTAATTAATTAATCAACATTAATATTTAATAATTAATTATTCATCAGGAATCACTACAAAAATATATATTGTCTATTTTACAATGCATAGGACATTGTAAGCATATCCATATTTAAATTCCCTTTATTAAATGCATGTATGACAAGTAAAACAAATACTTTGAATGATTCATAAATTCATACAAACAAAATATTAAACATGATTTTTACATAATTTTACAGATTTATCATACCTCCACCTACCTCAACACAGAGTCACCTCTGCAGGTTTTTACATCATAGAACATCAACTTCACAGATATGTGAATTAATGATAATATTCTATTGAAAACAACGATTACGTCTTTTTTTTTTACATACACAACACTTATTGATTAATTATTTAACGTATTTATTAATTAATCAATAATCAAAACAAAAAAATAAACAATATCAATACATATATGCTTTGTCATTTACGTTTTAATAATGAATGACAATTACACATGATAACTTGACTTATAAATTATAAAATACTTTCAACACAATCTATTGTTTGCTTAGAGCTTTTTTGCTTTGGCCTTCGTTAGGAAACCAGGATTACCTGTTTATGTTTTGCATTCATAATAGTTTTAAATTATTTCATTAATCTATATCAATTTTATAATTACTTCATAATTCTGTTCATGCTCATTGTCTAACAGGGATAGCAACTGAAAATAACTTCATTATTTAAATCCCTTTATTACATTATGACCATATTTTATCTTTTAAAATGCATTCACTTAGGAATACATTGATGATTATCTGTTTATGTTTTGCATGTATGCAAATTAAAATTAATACTTTAAATTATTCATATATTTATTCAAACAAAAATTGCAAATGATTTTTACATCATTTCACAGATTCTTCATTTCTGCACCTGCTTCAAAACAGACAGTGATTTCTGCACGATTTCAGCTGATATAACATCAACTTCACAGGTATATGATTTTGTAATGACATTCTTTAGAAATATAGGATTAAGTATTTTTTTAATCCATTGATTGCAGATATTGCTTAATTAATTTAAGTCATTCATATATATATATATATATATATATATATATATATATATATATATAGAGAGAGAGAGATAGATGTATACATTATAGATAGATAGATAGCTAGATATATGTTACCACTATTTTGTTTATAAATATATATATATATATGTTTAGCTATTTAGATCTTAAGTTATGCACAATAAAAATAAACCATTCATTAATTCATTTACTTTGGGATTCATGACAGGTAAAACAATATGTATAATAAAACAAATACAATTCTTACACCTGTATTTCCAATAACAGATTACAATGGTGGACCATGCAGAAGATAGGAAAGAATATAAAAGAAGAATGGCAAGGGAACGGAAGCAGAGATGGAGAGATACACACACCCCTGAGACTTTGCAACATTTAAGAGAAGAAGATTGACAGAGACTTTTAAATAAAAGAAAAATGAAAAAAAAAAATCACAAAATGAGTCTGCTGGAGCTTCAAAGAAAAGAAAAAGTAAACAGAAAAACTCTGTAAAACATTCTCTAATGACCCAATATTGCCTCCTGACAACAATGTTGTGAGGAATTGACTCTGCTGAGATTCGAACCCTGGTTTGCATGTTGCTAAACCTCTTGCCTACCGGTACACCAGCCTGCCTTTGCAGAATTGCCTGAGATCTGATACCTTGACTCTAAAAGCAATGAAATCAGTGACAACTCTCTTTAGCTGTGTCTGGTCAGCTGTCTGGTTTTTGGCCTATATAAGGCACTTCCTGTCTCTGTATCCTTGCCATATTATTGTGTGGTTCCTGATCACTACAATTAAAGCTTGTTCCTGTTTCACCTATAAGTTGCTGAACTGGATTATTGCTGACCTTGGCTGCTGGTCTCCACAACCTTGTGATTCCTACATCATTACAGAATAATCTGGACCTTTCATGGAGACCGCCGGGTCAGATTCTGCATTGGCCCAGCAGGTTGCTTTATTTGCAAGAACTGTGCAGACCCAAGCACAGACCATTCAAGTGCTGCAGGAACAGGTAGCTGAACTGCAGGCCCAACAGGTTGCTTTTACTGCAAGAACTGTGCAGAGCCAGGCACAGACCATTCAAGTGCTGCAGGACCAGGTAGCTGAGCTGCAAAATAAAGTTCAGTCAATGAACAGTGAGTATACCAGCTACAGGGCACGTGATGTTGCGGCTGCTACTGTTACACCTGCACAAGATGCCCGCTTGCCCCTACCAGAAAAGTTTGGAGGAGATCGCAAAAGATTTAGGGGTTTCCTAAATCAATGCCGTTTGCACTTCATGATGTTTCCTCACCAATTTCCATCTGAAAGAGAGAAGGTGGGATTTATTTTTTCCCTATTCAAAGATGAAGCCCTGGCTTGGGGCTCCCCTCTTCTGGAACAGGACAGTCCAGTCTTGGGTAATCTAAATGACTTTCTTGAGGCCATGTGCCTAGTTTTTGATGACCCAAATCGATGTGCTACAGCAGAAGCCACTCTCCTTCATTTGCATCAAGGGAGGCGCTCGGTGGCTGAATATGCTGCTGAATTCAGACAGTGGGTTGCTGATACTACCTGGAACCAATCAGCCTAGAGGTTCCACTTCAGAAAAGGTCTCTCAGAAGCTATAAAAGATGAGCTAGCTCGTGTTGATCTTCCTGCTGACTTTGATGCATTTGTGCGTTTGGCTATCCGTATTGTTCGGAGACTTTCTGAAAGAAGATTGGAAAGACAGGGCTCTTTTAGACCAAGTACTACTCCAATTTCCTATTCAAGAACTTCTACTCCGATCCCACAAACACCTACAGACTCTGAGCCAGAGGCTATGCAGGTAAATCTAATTAGAGGGCCATTATCCAACGAAGAAAAACAGTGGTGACGCACTCACAATTTATGCCTGTATTGTGGTAGTGCAGGGCACTATGCCATCAATTGCCCTAGCAAATTATTTTATTATCGTTTACATCCTCAAAAGAACAATAGCTATGGCGGCTGAGGGTGCACAGATGCAACACAAATCCCAGATTTCAGATCAACTGGATTCTGTCACACAACCCTTGTTTTCTCTGGCTCACGGTGAAGAGGGTATGTTGACTCAACATCCTCATTTTGTGGTGCCTATCACATTGCAATGTGGTGATCGTAAAATTTCAACTACAGCTATGATAGATTCTGGAGCAGGCGGAAACTTTATGGACATTAAATTTGCAGCAGGAAATAGAATTCAGTCTATCCCTAATTCTTCACCTGTGTTAATGGAGACAGTGGACGGTTCTCCACTTACGTCAGGCCCGGTTACACATGAGACTGTGCCCTTAAAGTTGACTCTGGAAGTGAATCACCATGAGGCTATCTCTTTCCACCTAATTTCCTCAACACAGTTTCCAGTGATTTTGGGGGTACCTTGGCTTGCTCTGCATAACCCACCGATTGATTGGAAGATCAGAACTTTGTCCTTTCCTTCAGAGCACTGCTTAATGAATTGTCAACCCTCTAAGGTAACACCTGTTGCCACAACAATTAATGAAATGGTTGCTACAAACTTGACTAAGCTTCTTCTACAATATCGGGATTTTGCAGATGTCTGTGATAAGAAGAATGCTGATCAGCTTCCACCCCACAGGCCTTATGATTGCCCAATAGAGCTGTTGCCTGGGGCTGCTATCCCATTGGGCCGTATATATTCCCTTTCTGAGCCTGAATTGAAAGCTCTTCATGAATACCTAAAAGAAAATCTTGCCAAAGGCTTTATTCGGCCATCTACTTCTCCAGCAGGAGCTCCTATTTTCTTTGTAGAAAAGAAAGATGGCAGCCTACGGCCATGCGTTGATTACAGGGACATTAATAACATCACTGTTAAAAACCACTACCCCTTGCCTCTGATTCCTGAACTTTTGGAGAGACTTCGCTCAGCTAAAATATTTACGAAGCTTGATTTTTGGGGGGCATATAATCTGGTTCGCATAAGACCAAATGATGAATGGAAAACAGCTTTCAGAACAAGGTACGGGCATTACGAATATCTAGTAATGCCATTCGGGCTGTGTAATGCCCCTACAACTTTCCAGCATCTTATCAATGATGTACTACGAGATCTCCTGGATCAGTTTGTTGTGGCATATTTGGATGATATCCTAATATTCTCTGATAATCTTGAAAAACACAGAAAACAGGTCCGTATAGTTCTGGAGCGCCTTCGTACCCACCACCTATACATTAAACTAGAAAAATGTGGGTTTGAACAAACAGAAATTCAATTCCTGGGGTATGTAATAACTCCTAAAGGTTTAAGTATGGACGCAAGTAAAATTAAAGCTGTGCTGGACTGGCCCATCCCCAAGAATGAAAAAGATGTTCAGAGAGTTTGTGGGGTTTGCCAATTTTTACAGGCGTTTCATTAAGAATTTCTCTTCCGTTATTACACCGATCACTGAACTCACACGTAAAGGGACTCCTTTTCAGTGGTCCGATAAGGCGGATACCGCATTTTCCCGATTAAAGACTCTGTTTACCTCTCCCCCTGTCCTGGTACATCCTCAGCCGGAATTACCATTTATTGTGGAAGTTGATGCTTCTGATTCAGCTGTTGGTGCTATACTGTCTCAAAGGACTGGACCTAAGATGCTGTTACATCCGTGTGCCTTCTATTCCCGCCAGATGGTGCCAGCAGAAAGAAACTATGACATAGGGAATAAAGAACTATTGGCTATAAAAGCTGCCTTCACCGAATGGAGACATCTCTTGGAGGGCGCTACCCATCCAATTACTGTCCTCACAGATCACAAAAATCTGGAATGTATTGGATCAGCAAAGAGACTGTCAGCCAGACAAGCACGCTGGTCCCTATTCTTCTCGAGGTTTAATTTTTTGGTTACATACCGTCCTGGCTCCAAGACTGATATGGCGGATGCCTTGTCTAGAATAGCTGACCCCCTCCATACTACCGTAACCAAGACCACCATCTTGCCGGAGGATATATTTATAGGAGTTGCTTTTCCTTCTGATCTGATGTCTCGCATTAAAAAGGGCTACACTGAAGACCCAGTTCTTTGTGATCCTCCTCGTGATCTCCATATGACGATGCTTAATGGGTTTGGATTTTTCAACAACGTCTGTTTGCTCCGGAGTCAGTTCGACTGGACCTTTTACGTCTCTACCACGACTCAAAACCAGCAGGTCATCCAGGAATCCGAAAGACACAAGACCTACTTGCCCGATCCTTTTGGTGGCCGAAGTATCATGAGGATGTTAAGAGGTATGTGTCCTCTTGTGATGTATGTGCCAGACATAAGACTCCTCGCTCATCCCCTGTTGGCTTGCTTCAGCCTCTTCCGATTCCTCATCGTCCCTGGGGATCTATATCCATGGACTTTATTGTGGAACTACCTCCCTCCAAGGAACACACTACCATTCTTGTTGTTGTGGACAGGTTAACTAAGATGGGTCATTTCATACCAGCTCGTAGTCTCCCTTCAGCTAAACAGATGGCGGACCTGGTTATTCGGGAAATATTTCGCTTACATGGAGTGCCTGATGAAGTAGTTTCTGACAGGGGAGTGCAGTTTACATCTCGTTTTTGGAAACATTTTTGTTCTAATCTAGGTATTAATGTAAATCTGTCGTCAGCTTTTCATCCGCAAAGTAATGGACAGACTGAGCGAACCAACCAGACTTTGGAGCAATATTTGCGGTGCTATATTAGTTACCTGCAGGATGACTGGCTGGATTTTCTACCCACGGCGGAGTTTGCCTATAACAATGCCCAACACTGCTCCACTTCTTTGAGCCCATTTTTTACCAACTATGGTTACCATCCAACCTTTCTAGTGAGTCTCCCAATTACTACTTCCATTCCTGCTGTCACTGATCGGCTAACCGCCTTACGTGATTCCCAAGCACTGTTGACAGAGACTCTTTTGGAGGCTCAGGAATGTTACAAAAGAGCTGCTGATAGGCATAGAAAGGAGGCCCCAGTCTATCATGTTGGTGACAAGGTGTGGCTGTCAGCAAAGAATCTTAAGCTTCGGATTCCTTCTCATAAATTGGTTCAAAGGTTCATGGGACCTTTTGAAATCATTGCTCAGATCAATGCTGTCACTTTCCGTTTGCAACTTCCAAATTCCATGAAAATACATCCGGTGTTTCACGTTGCACTGCTTAAACCTTTTCATGAAAATACTTTCCCTGGCCGAGCCCTGCCTGCCCCACCTCCAGTCCTCGTGGATCGTGAGGATGAGTACGAAGTGGAAAAAATTCTTGACTCCAGGATCTTCCGTAACAAGCTTCAATATTTGGTTCGGTGGAAAGGCTATGGTGAGGAGGAGAGTTTGTGGGAACCAGTGGACAATATTCTCGCTCCTGATCTTCTTCGGTCTTTCCATGCACAGTACCCTGCAAAACCGGGTAATAGGGCATCCAGATGCACCGGTACACCAGCCTGCCTCTTGCAGATTTGCCTGAGATCTAATACCTTGACTCTAAAAGCAATGCAATCAGTGACAACTCTCTTTAGCTGTGTCTGGCCAGCTGTCTGGTTTTTGGCCTATATAAGGCACTTCCTGTCTCTGTATCCTTGCCAGATTATTGTGTGGTTCCTGATCACTTCAATTAAAGCTTGTTCCTGTTTCACCTATAAGTTGCTGAACTGGATTATTGCTGACCTTTGCTGCTGGTCTCCACAACCTTGTGATTCCTACATCATTACAAATGTTGATAGAGATGACACCAATGTAGATATCGAAAGTTGTGCTGAGATCTATATTGAGGAAGCTCCCGATAATCCTTTATTTACAGCACTAACAGTAGACACTCATTATTGTGGATTAATGAATGTGGTTTGTCAGTTTTGTGGGGCCTATCATTTTCTGAAAGAAAGACCAGCTGATGGAGAGTGTATTAGTTGCTGTCAGAAAGGAAAGGTAAGACTTCCAGAAATACACACATTTCCAGAATATTTAGAAAGTATAATGAGTGATCCAAAATTTTCAAATTACACCAATTTTAAGAAAAACATTCGGTATTTTAACTGTGCAATTCCATTTGCTTCAATGGGTGCAACAGTAGCAGAAAAATGTCCCAGGACATGGTCCTTACTGTTTTAAAGTCCAAGGACAAATATACCACCGAACTTCACATTTACACCCAGAATCAGGAGAACAAAGGAAATTTGCACAGTTATATGTCCTTGATACAATGGAGGCTGTTGAACAACGAATGATCCTTCCTGAAAATAAACAATGCTTACCCATAGTCATTCGACAGCTTGATAACATTATGACCAACAACCCATATAGTAAAGCATACAAAAAATTAGCAGAGGTTGAAAAAGAACAACAGGCACATGCGCAAATACATCAATTGCCAATGCCAAGAGTAAATATGGTTCTCAAAAGAGGTCGCCATACTGATCGAAGACGGTATAATTTACCAACAGCAAATGAGGTTGCCATGGTATTTAAAAATGATGATGGGGAACCACCACTTGAGCGGGATATTAGAATATATCCACGCAATCAAGAACAACCTTTTATAAACATAAATATGTTAAGTAGTAATTTGGACATATCCCATTTTCTTTCTAAATGGGGAGCCAGGATGGCAACCAAAATTACAGTTGCAAAGTTATGCCAATAGTAAAGTTTGTGTTAGAAACAATATTTCCATGCTGGAATATAAAGTGGCACAAACAGCTGTTCTGGATCATTTTAATCCTATTTTATTTTGGGCAAACTCACACAATAATGGATTATTGATTCCTATCTGCAAGTCGAAGCAAATAATCAAAATGTTGTCAAATTTCAACAAAGCAAGCTTTAAGTAGCACAATATTGTGGATTGATGGATTATGTCGCTGGAATGGCTGCAAACACAGACATTCCTGCTGGATGAGCAATGATTTTGCCATCTTCTTTCCAAGGATCTCCTCGCAATATGCGAGAAAGATACAATGATGCCATGGATATTGTCACTAAATTTGGCAAACCAGATTTATGTGTGGCTTTTGTTTTTACCATTGAATTTAAAAAAAGAGGCCTGCCACATGCACATATATTTTTAATCTTGCAAGAAAAAGATAAATTGAATACGGTAGACAGAGTGGATTCAGTAATTACTGCTGAACTGCCACATCCAGAGAAACATTCCAAATTTTATGAGATTGAAACTTAAAGAATGATACATGGTCCATGTGGAGATATCAATCCAAATTCACCATGTATGGGAAATAAAAAATGCACAAAATAGTTTCCAAAACAATTTCAAATGCAGACGTATGCTAATTGTGATGGATACCCTTTGTATAAAAGAAGAGAAGGACAAAAAGCTATTATACGTGGGCAAAAGATATGTGGTTCCATACAATCCACATTTGCTGATGAAGTACAATGCACATATCAATGTGGAAGCTTGCAATTCTATCAAATCCATCAAATATGTGTATAAATATATATACAAAGGATATGATGAAGCAACTGTTGTTGTGCAAGATGCACAAAATGAAAAAGACAATCCTATTTTACATGACAAACTTTCATCTTATTTAGGTGCTCGCTTTGTATGTGCTCCATTGTATACACGTGCCCTGATAGGTGACGTAACAAGTATTAAACTGATAAGAGTAGTACTTACAAACACGCCACTCCTATCTGGTGGCACCTTTGATTGCACGTGCAGTGCCCCAAAATTGAAGTGATACGACCAACCAAGCATCTTTTTCCATCTCCCGGTTCTAAAAATCCAGGCCTTATACACGCCCCCTGATAGGTGCTGTAACAGGTATTAAACTGATAAGAGTAGTACTTACAAACACGCCACTCCTATATGGTGGCACCTTTGATTGCACGTGCCGTGCCCCAAAATTAAAATGATACGACCAACCAAGCATCTTTTTCCATCTCCCGGTTCTAAAAATCCAGGCCTTATACGCGCTCCCTGATAGATGCTGTAACATGTATTAAACTGATAAGAGTAGTACTACTTAACACACCTTATAATAATGCAGAGAGAGGCAACACAGTGAGAGGAATCTGAAGAAGAGGAGTCAGAGGAGGAAGGTGGCTTTGAGGAGGTGGAAGACCAAACTCAGCAGGCGTCCCAGGGGGCTTGTTGTCACCTTTCGGGGACCCTTGGTGGCTGGGTGGAGGAAGAGACCTTCAATGACATCAGTGAGGACAAGGAACGGGACATGGCTAGCTTGGTATCGAACCTTGTGCAAATGGACTGTTTGCGGTTGTTTGCGGTGCGTTAAATGGGGAGTATAGTCTGTCACTGTGAAGCGGGCCTAACCCTTACACTACCTGATCGATACAATATCATACCTGATGTTTTAAAGCACGTTATTCCAAACAATTAAGGAATGTTAGGTAATTTATGCCCTTTATGGCTTAAAACCAGACTCTGCATCAACTATTTTATTTTCCGTGGGAGTTTTGCCATGGATCCCCCTCCGGCATGCCACAGTCCAGGTGTTAGTCCCGTTGAAACAACTTTCCCATCACTATTGTGGCCAGAAAGAGTCCCTGTGGGTTTTAAAATCCGCCCATTGAAGTCTATGGCGGTTCGCTGGGTTCGCTGGTTCGCGAACATTTGAGAAAATGTTATGTTCGCGACATCACTATCTATAATCTCAAAAGTGGCATACAGAAAACAGAATAGTACAACAAATATTGGTAACACATACAAAATTTAAGAACACATCCTGTTTTGTCTGCCATAACCTATAAGCCTAAACCCAGAACCTAAACCTCTAATGACAACATTGCTGCACACAAAACAGTATAGTACAAAAAATAAAAAAATTGCACTTAAAAAAAAATAAGGAACAAAAATAATAATATTATATTTTTATTTACAGATTAATATGGCAGATACTGACAAGAAATAGGAAAACATAATACGGCAAACTAGAGAACGTCAAAAAACATGGGCAAAGCATCAGACTCCGGAGCAGAAGGAGATTCGACAACAAAAAGAACGCAAAAGACTATCAGCTGAAAATCTACCCCTAAGAAGGCAACTAAAAAACAAAAGCATTTAGAAAGTGTTGCTGAACAATCAGATAACATTTCTAATATTGATTTAGAGAGTCATATTGATATATGTTCTCACAATTGTCCTTTACTTAAATCTTTAGCAGTAGGTTCATAATTTTGGTGCTATGAATATTGTCTGTCAGATTTGTGGGGCTTAGCATTTCAAACAGGAAAGACCCAGAAATGGCGAGTTTGTTAGTTGCTGTGAAAAAGGCAAGGTAAAACTTCCAGAAAGACAACAATTCCCAACATATTTACAAAGCATTATGACTGAGCCTACTTTCCCCAATTAATACAATTTCTAAACAAACATAAGATCCTATAATAGTGCCATATCCTTTGCATGTATGGGTGCAACATTAGCTGCAAGTACAAGGACAAATTTACCATTGTACTTCTCATTTACATCCAGAGCAAGGAGAGCAAAGAAAATTTGCTCAACTATATGTCTAGATACTATGGAAACTGTTGAGCAACGTATGCAGCTTCAAGAAAATAAAAAATGCTTACCCATTGTTTTTATAGAGCTGGATAAAATTATGGCCAATAACCCGATTATTACACTCAAGCTTATAAAAAAGAAGTAGAAAAGGAACAAAAAATTCACGCAGAAATATATCAATTGTCAATCCCAAAGGTCAATATGGTGCTTAAAAGTGATCGCCATACTGATAAACGCTGTTATAACTTGCCAACATCAAATGAGGTTGCAATGGTCTTTCCAAATGACGAAGGAGAACCACCATTTCAGAGAAACATTAGAATATATCTCAGAAATGAGGAGCAACCTTTCATTAAGATAATTATCTTAAGTACCAATTTTGTTCCAATGACATATCCCATATTTTTTCCACATGGGGAGGCAGGTTGGCAACCCAAATTAACCCTTCAGAGTTACCCAAGTGGCTCAAATTGCCATTTGACATGGATTTAATCCCATTTTATGTGGCTGAAAACTGACACAAAAATGGATCATTGATTCATATTTGCAAGTTGAGGCAAATAATGTAAACTTCATCAAATATCAACAAGATAAACTAAGTGTATAACAGTATTGTGGATTGATGGATTATGTTGCTGAGGTTACTACAACCAGAGAGCTGCCAGCTGGGAAAGCCATCATTTTACCATCATCTTTCCAGTGATCTCCTCACAATATGCGAGAAAGATACAATGATGCAATGGCTATTGTAACTAAATTTGGAAAAACATATTTATTTATTACATTTACATGTAATCCGCAATGGAAAGAGATTACACACAATCTGCTAATTGGACAAACTGCTTCTGATAGACCAGATTTAGGGGCAAGAGTCTTTAAAATAAAATTAAATGAATTAATATGTGACATAACCATAACTCAGTTATTTGGCAAATGTCTGGCTTATGTTTATACCATCGAATTTCAAAAAAGAGGCCTGCCACATGCACATATTCTTATAATCCTTCAAGAGAAAGATAAATTAGATACTGGTGGCAAAGCGGATTCAGTAATTATTGCTGAACTACCAGATCCAGAAATACATGGGAGACTATACGAGATTGTAACTCATCGTATGATTCATGGACCGTGTGGAGATATTAATCCACAGTCACCATGTATGGAAAATAAGAAATGTACTAATGAATTTCCAAAAGATTATGGAGACAAAACTTATGCTAATTGTGATGACTATCCATTATATAGAAGAAGAGAAGGACAAACTGCCATTATTCATGGCAAAAAGGTACACAACAGATATGTGGTACCATACAATCCACATTTACTTATGAAGTATAATGCACACATTAATGTGGAAGTTGCACTTCTATAAAATCCATTAACTATGTCTACAAATATATTTACAAAGGCTATGATGCAGCTACTGTAGTGGTCAAAAGTGCTGAAAATAACGAACACAGCGAGTTAGTACATGATGAACTTGCATCTCATGTAGATGCTCGCCAGAAGTGTGCCAGAAGCAATGTGACGTCTTCTAAAATTTGAAATGCACGATCGCTCACATGCAGTATATCGATTAGCTGTACATTTGCCACAAAGAAATTTAGTGTATTTCCATGTTGGAAATGAAACAAATGCTTTGGCTCAAAGTGAGCATCGCCAAACTCCACTAACTGCATGGTTTCAATTAAATTTGACAGACTTAGAGGCAAGGGAATTGTTATATATTGACATTCCATACTATTATGTTTTCCTTAATGGATTATGGCGAAAACGAAAAAGTCGTGGAAGTAAAATAATCCCAAGAATTTACACTGTAAGTCCAAGAGACCTTGAATGTTTCTGTTTACAATTACTACTAAATGTTCCTGGTGCACAAAGTTTTGAACAGTTAAGTACTGTTAATGACATACTTTATTAATCATTTAATTTAGCTGCGTGACACAGAAACTTCCTAGCTGATGATACAGAATGGGAAAGATATCTAGAAGAAGCAGCACTATGTCAAATGCCACGACAGATGAAGGAACAATTTGCATTAATTTGTATCTTCTCAAATGCTCCAAATGCATTAGGTTTCTGGGACAAATTTAAAACAAATATGGCTGAAGACTTATTGTAACGGTACAATGAGCCTATTGCACAATTAAAAGCATTCATTGAAATCCAAAAGGTCTTTTTAACTCATGGATTAAGTTGTGCAAGTTTTAATCTGCCAGATCCAGGTCTCATAGATGACATAAACTTTGAAGAATATGACACTCAACTACAAAGAGAAAGAACAGAAGAAAGACTTGCAACTTTAAATACACTACAATTGCAAGCATTTAATTCAATCAAAAATGCCCTAGATGATGACACGCCGCACTTTTGTTAGAAGGTGGAAGAACTGTGCATAGTGGATTTAAACTGCCAGTTCCTATTTTGGAAACATCAGTGTCGGATATTCAAATTACATCATTACAAGCAAAAACAAAACAAAAAAAAAGTAAATTAATTATAATAGATGAAGCTACAATGATGTCATGCCATGCCCTACAATGTATTGACGATTTGCTTTGTGAAGTCATGGATAATAATTTGCCACGTGGTGGAAAGGTCATGTTGTTAGTTGGAGATTTTAGACAAACATTACCTGTCGTTGTACATGGAAATGGAACCGACATTGTTGAATCATGTATAAAGGCAAGTACACTATGGAAACTATTTACCCATCTTCAGTTACAACAAAATATGAGATCAGAAGGAGAAAATGAATTCAATGATTGGCTCATTAAAATTGAAGAAGGAAAAACAGATACCCTATGACACTGTGCACATCCCATGATTTGCGAACAGGATCTTATATCAGCTATATTCCAAAGTACAATAAATAACAAGTAAAAGTAATACTAACATGCAAAAATAAGGATACATTACTACTCAATAATGAAATATAAAAAAAAAAAATGCACTACAAAAAAATGATCACAGTGCTGAATATGTTCTTGGTGATGACAAAGAAAGTCAGACAAACTTTTCAACTGAATTCATTAACTCATTAACTCTCTCTGGAATGCCACCACATATTTTGCAGCTAAAGAAAGGGGCAATTGGCATGTTACTGCAAAATATGAACCCAAAAAAAGTCCTATGTAATGGGACCAGATTAATTGTTCAAGAATTAAAGGACCTTTTCATACATGCTGAAATTCTAACTGGTACCCATAAAGGAGAGAGCGTTTTCATACCAAGAATAGATTTGGCACCAAGTGGAAGTAGCCTCCCTTTTGTACTTCAAATGAGACAATTTCCCATCACCATGGCATTTGCCATGACCATTAATAAATCACAAGGACAAACTTTCAAATCTGTGGGTGTCTTTTTAGAAGAACCAGTATTTGCACATGGCCACTGTATGTTGCCTTCTCAAGATGCAAGAATCCAGAGGCTATTAAAGTTTACATTGAAAATAATGAAAGTCAAGGTGATTTATTAGATGATGGACGCATTTTTACAAAAAACATTGTCTACTATGAGGTACTATACCTTTAATTCCACAAAATAGAACAATACAAGACATGGCACAGACCCATCCAAAAATAAAAATTCACCTCAATGACAATTTCACACCGAAAGCAAACAAAAAAAAAAGGGTACAGTGGTTTCATTTCGATGAACAACTTTTAAGTCACTCAAGCTCTTTATAGAGCACCACTATTTCAATAAGAAACTCTATAAAATGGCAAAAAACATAGAGAACAGTGGTTTTACTTCCAGGAAAAATTTAGATATCTCTGGGACTCTTTTACGAGGACCACTATTTCACATAGGAAATTTAAAAAAAAATGTAATTTAAATAAGAAATGTAGAACAACAAACAAACAAAAAGAAAGAGAACAGTGGTTTAATTTCAAGAATTACATTTTATGTCACTCAGCACAAAAGGCGCTCATCACGAGGCCTGCCTACTTTGCTGCAATGAGCTCCAAAGGGCACTACTTGCTGCAATGAGCATCAACATTTTTAAATGACAGGGCTGCAATGAGCGCAAAACTTTAAAACAGCCTAGACATGAGCACCAAAGTACCTGACCCCGGGTATCTGACCCCAGAGATCCACATCTCCCAGCTCAGTATGTGGGATACAGTATGTGAGAAACAGTATTTGAGATACAGTGTGTAAGATACATTATGTTAGATACAGTATGTGTGATACAGTATATGATACAGTGTGTGATACAGTATGAGATACAGTATGAGATACAGTACAGTACCTTGCAAAAGTATACACCCCCCTTGGCATTTTTTATGTTTTGTTGCCTCACAGCCTGGAACACGGATTGTTTGAGGATTTGCATCATTTAATTTAATTAATTGTGAAGCAAACAACAGAATAACAGAAAAAAAGTCAATGTGGATAACTATTCACACCCCTAAAGTCAATACTTGTAGAGCCGCCTGTTATGGCAATCACAGCTCCAAGTCACTTTGGATAAGTCTCTATGAGGTTCCCACCCCACATATTACCACTGTGAATTTTGCCCATTTGTCCTTGCAGAACTGCTCCAGCTCAAGTTGAATGGTTTGCGCTTGTGAACAGCTTTAAGTCTGACCACAGATTTTCTATTGGATTGAGGTCTGAGAATTGATTAGGCCATTCCAACACATTTACATGTTTCCCCTTAAACCACTCAAGTGTTGTTTTAGCAGTGTGTTTGGGGGTCATTGTCCTGCTGGAAGATGAACCTCCATCCTAGCTTCAAATCACGCACAGAGTGGTACAGGTTTTGCTCAAGAATATCCCTGTATTTAGCACCACCACCATCCATCTTTCCCTCAGCTCTGAACAGTTTCCCAGTCCCAGCTGCTGAAAAACATCCCCACAGCATGATGCTGCCACCACCATGTGATATGTTGGGTTTGCACCAGACATAGCGTTTTCTTTGATGAATTAAAAGTTCAGATTTAGTCTCATCAGACCAGAGCACCTTCCTCCATACATTTTTGGAATCTCCCACATGCCTTTTTGCAAACTCAAAACGTGCCATTTTGTTTTTTTTGCTGAAAGTAATGGCTTTCTTCTGGCCACTCTGCTATAAAGCCCAACTCTATGGAGCTTACGGCTTATTGTCATCCTATGTACAGATACTACAGTCTCCAGGGTTACCTTAGGTCTCTGTGCTGCCTCTCTGATTAATGCCCTCCTTGCCAGGTCCGTGAATTTTGGTGGGTGGCCGTCTCTTGGCAGGTTTGCTGTTGTGCCATGTTCTTTCCATTTGGTTATGATAGATTTGATGGTGCTTTTGGGGATCATAAAATATTTGGATATTTTGATAACCTAACCCTGACTTGTACTTCTCAAAACATGTTCCATTACTTGTTTGGAGAGTTCCTTGGTCTTCATGGCAGTTATTGGTTAGTGGTGCCTCTTGCTTAGGTGTTGCAGCCTCTGGGGCCTTTTAAAAAAATTGTGTATATGTAATGACAGATCATGTGACACTTAGATTGCATATTTATATTTTCTCATTTCACTTCACCAACTTAGACTATTGTGTTCTGATCCATCACATAAAATTCAGATAAACAAAACAATGAACTTAAGGTTGTAATGTAACAAAATAGGTAAAAAGTCAAGGGGGGTGAATACTTTTGCAAGGCAATGTATATTATACAGTGTGTGATACAGTATGTGTGATACATTATGTGTGATACAGTGTGTGAGATATAGTTTGTGAGATACCGTGTGAGATATAGTATGCAATACAGTATGTGAGATACAGTATATGTGTGATACAGTATTTGAGATACAGTATGTATGATTCAGTGTGTGTTGAAGTGTGTGATACAGTATGTGAGATAACATATGTGATACATTAGGTGATACAGTATGTGAAACAGTGTGTGATACAGTATGTGTGATATAGTATGTGTGATACAGAATGTGAGATACAGTATGCGATACAGTGTGTGATACAGTATGTGAGATACAGTATGTGATACAGTGTGTGATACAGTATGTAAGATACAATATGTGAGATACAGTATGTGATACATTGCATAATACAGCATGTGATACAATGTGTGATACAGTGTATGATACAATGTGTGAGATATAGTATGTGGGATACAGTATGTGTTACATTATGTGATACAGTATGTGAGATACAGTATGTGTGATACAGTATGTGATACAGAATGTGTGATACATTATATGTGATACATTATATGTGATACAGTGTGTGAGATACAGTGTGAGATATAGTATGCAATACAGCATGTGAGATACAGTATATGTGTGATACAGTATTTGAGATACGGTATGCATAGTTACATAGTTACATAGTAATTAAGGTTGAAAAAAGACTTTCAGTCCATCAAGTTCAACATTTTAAGATCTCCTCTGATCTGCAATATGCAGATTAAATATGAATTAATTAGTTGTTAATTCCTTATTAATAAATTATCTAATTATTTTTGTTATTTTTTTTAATTATCAATTAATCCAGAGGAAGGCAAACAGAAAAGAAAAAAAAAGTGAGACTTAGCCAATTGTCTCAAAGGAAAAAAATAATAATAATTCCTTCCTGACCACAGATACTGGCGATCGGATTTCTCCCTGGATCAATACTGTCTCTTTAATTATCCATGATAACCCTGAATTCCCTTTTTAATTAGAAATAAATCCAGTCCCCTTTTAAAGTTTTCTATCGAATCCACTGTCACCACCTCCTCTGGTAGAGAATTCCACAGATTAACCACCCTTACTGTGAAGAACCCTTTTCTTTCTTTAAGGTGGAATCTTTTTACTTCTTACCTCAAGGGATGTCCTTTTGTCAGTTGAAAACCTCTTGGCACAAAAAGCTCCCTTGACAAATCTTTATACTGACCCTGGATGTATTTATATAAGGTAAATATCTCCTCTTAGACGCCTTTTTTCTAGTGAAAATAAGTTTAATTTGGTTAGTCTTTGTTCATAACTTAGCCCCTCCATTCCCCTTATTAGTTTTGTTGCCCTCATATGTACTTTTTCCAGCTCTAAAATGTCCTTTTTATGAAGTGGTGCCCAAAATTGTACTCCATATTCCAAATGAGGGTGTACTAGAGATTTGTATAGTGGCAGAATTATATTTACTAATTAGATTTGTTTGACATGACCTATCCCTCATAAATCCATGTTGTCTCCTACTTATAATCCTGTTCACATAGACATATTCTTGTATATTATCCCTTATTAACCCATCTAAAAGCTTCCCCACTACAGAAGTGAGGCTCACTGGTCTATAATTCCCCGGATTTGCTCTTGCTCCCTTTTTAAATATAGGTATCACATCTGCTTTTCTCCAGTCATCTGGTAGAGACCCTGTGTTGAGTGAATCTTGAAAAATTAAATATAATGGTTTGGCTATTACAGAGCCCAGTTCCCTCAGTACCCTTGGATGTATTCCATCAGCACCCTGGGCTTTTTTAACATTTATTTTTTCAAACCTCTTTTGGATTACTTCCTGTCTTAACCAATTATTTGGCAAAGATAGTGTAGCCCCATTATGTTGCAGTGTCCCAACCACTGGTACCTCCCTTGTGTATATGAAAAAAAGAACCTATTTAGCTCATCTGCCTTTTCCTAGTCACTAATTTTTAGATGTCCCATGTCACATTGTAATGTTCCTATAGCTTCCTTCCTCGCCTTCTTCCCATTAATATACTTAAAAATATTTTAGGGTTAGTCTTACTCTCTTTTGCAATTCATTTTTCATTTTCTATTTAAGCCAGTCTAATCACCCTTTTGCAAGCCTTCTTGATTTCCTTGTATTCCCGTAAAGCAGTCTCTGTCCCCTCTTGTTTGTATAATGTAAATGCCTGTTTTTTACTCCGTATTTTGATCTTTAAATCATTGTTAAGCCACATTGGATGGGATTTACTCCTTTTACTTTTATTCCCACATGGTATATGCCGATGTGTATGTATATTTAGTAAGGCTTTAAATGTTGTCCATTTATGTTCAGTGTTTTACCTATCAGTTCTCTGTCCCAGTCTATACTTTTTACTGCTGCCCTTAGACCGTTAAAATCTGCCCTTTTAAAATTAAGAGTTTTTGTTGGCCCATTAAAATTTAATATTTTTAATTCAATCTCAAATGAGACTGTGTTGTGATCACTGTTTCCCAAAGGTTGTGATGACTAAATCTAAGACAGCTTAATTTCCAGTAGGCTCTTGTATAACCTGGGCCACATAATGATCCCTGAGTGTACTCAAGAACCTGTATGTGATACATTGTGTGATACAGTATGTGTGATACAGTGTGTGATACAGTATTTGTGATACAGTATTTGTGATACAGTGTGTGTGATACAGTATGTGAGATACAGTGTGTGAGATATAGTGTATGAGATACAGTGTGTGAGATACAGTGGTTGAGATACAGTGTGTGATACAGTATGAGTGATACAGTATGTGTGATACAGTATGTGTGATACATTATATGTGAGATACAGTATGTTTGATACTGTATGTGATACAGTATGTGTGATACAGTATATGTGAGATACAGTATATGTGAGATACAGTATGTTTGATACTGTATGTGATACAGTATGTGTGATACAGTATATGTGAGATACAGTATATGTGAGATACAGTATGTGATACATTGTGTGATACAGTATTTGGGAACAGTATGTGATACAGCATGTGTGATACAGTATGTGTAATACAGTATCTGTGGTACAGTGTGTGATACAGTGTGTGATACAGTATGTGAGATACAGTATTTGTGATACAGTATGTGTGATACAGTATATGTAAGATACAGTATGTGTGATACAGTATGTTTGATACAGTATGTGAGATACAGTACGTGAGATACAGTATGTGATACATTGTGTGATACAGTATGTGATACATTGTGGGATACAGTGTGTGATATACAGTATTGTGATACAGTATGTGATACAGTCTGTGAGATACATTGTGTGATACAGTATGTGATACACAATATGTGAGATACGGTATGTGATACAGTATGTGAGATACAGGGTGTGATACAGTATGAGTGATACAGTATGTGTGATACAGTATCTGTGATACAGTATCTGTGGTACAGCGTGTGATATAGTGTGTGATACAGTATGTGAGATACTGTATGTGTGATACAGTATGTGTGATACAGTATATGTGAGATACAGTATGTTTAATACAGTATGTGATACAGTATGTGTGATACAGTACGTGAGATACAGTATATGTGAGATACAGTATATGTTAGATACAGTATGTGATTCATTGTGTGATACAGTATGTGATACATTGTGGGATACAGTGTGTGATATACAGTATGTGTGATACAGTATGTGATACAGTCTGTGAGATACATTGTGTGATACAGTATGTGATACACAGCATGTGAGATACAGTATGTGATACATTGTGTGATACATTGTGTGATACGGTATGTTTGACCCAGTATGTGATACAGTATGTGACATACAGTATATGACATGCAGTATTTGTGATACAGTATGTGAGATACAGTGTGTGATACAGTATGGGTGATACAGTATGTGAGATACTGTATGTAAGATACAGTATATGTGAGATACAGTATATATGAGAGATACAGTATGTATGATACAGTATGTGATACATTGTGTGATACAGTATGTGACATACTCTCCCTCCACTTTCTATTTCCTCTTTCTCTTTCCTTCTCTCTCTTTCCTTCTCTTCTCACCCTCCTCTTGTCTCTCTCATCTCTCTCCTTTTCTGTCTGTCCCTCCTTCCTTCTCTCTTTTACTCTTTCTCTCCTTCACACTCTCCTTCTCTCTCCCCCTCCTTCCCTCTTGCTCCTCTCCTCTCTCCTTCACACTCTCTATCTCCTTCTCTTGTTGTAGAAAATTCTCATACTCACAAATACTTTGTGCTCCAAAGTCATGGTGACAAAAACAGAGTCCCCTATTTTTTTATTATTATAGTTTATTAGACAAAATGTGACTTAGTAGCAAATGCACCCAAAATGGCTGCCACTTACTCACTCACCAAACTGCTACTTACAGAAATATAACCAGACACAGCCTTGTATATTTGCTTACAGAACAATGAAATAATCCATCTTGCAACATGTTATGATCCACTAACAACCAATGATATTTTATTTATATATATATATTATCCAATCACATAAATAGTTGTGAGCGTACGAGTTGTTGCTAACGCTTGCGGGCTGTAATAGCCAAACCAAAGGCGCTCCATGCCAGCAACTGCGACCCTCACAAACTTCACCTCGCAAGGCGAAACTTCACCTCGCAACGCAAACTACATGACACACCAATTACGACACTCGCTAAATTTTACGAGCAACGCAAACAACATATGACACACGTTAACACACATTACGGCCTCGCAAAACTCGGACGCAACTCGCGAACATTACAAAATTAAAAACACAATACATACACACAGCACATACATAAAAAGCTTACCTACAGCAAGAGGGAGCACCCAGGACCTCAAAAATGCAACTTACACCTTCATTTCACTCGAAATAAACCAGTTTAGACACAAAAAAAATTGCTAAGCGAGAAAAAAATGGGCGCCGAAAAAAAAGAAAACGAGGCTACACACGCAAACACCATACGACACACGTTAACAGATATTACGACCTCGCAAACATCAGACGCAACACGCCGACATACAAACATTTAAAACACACTAAATACACACAACACACACATAAAAAGCTTACCTACAGCAAGAGGAACCATCCAGCACCTCAAAAAAACAAGTTACACCTTTATTAAATAAAAATAAAACACTTTAGACACTAATACAATCGCTAAGCGAGAGAAAAAATGGCCGACGAACAAAACGAAAACGAGGCTTCAGACGTAACTATACTACACTTACTCGCAATAATGAAACACATACTATGCGGAACGTATCACACTCATATTAAACACCATTTTGACCACTACTACGCACAAAATGTGGGATGGAACTCAAATTGTAAGCTGGAACGCAAATAGCGCATGCGTATTGCGTTCTAACGGTCTAACTTTCCAGAAATTTCTACAAGTTTATAAATACTGCCTATTTTACACAAAAAAATACATTTCTCCTCAGGTGATGAACGGAGTGACTTCATAGATAACTGCTGCTTTTACTTGAGAAGACAATTCTTTCATAATTTACTACTTTACACTGTGCAAATTACAACTGAGAGGTAAGCTATAATATATTACATTTTATTATCAAGACAGGACAAAAAAAAAAAATTATAAGTATGAAAATGTGATTTCTGTATAGTGACATGTGACACATTTATGTGTATAGGCCCTGCAACAAACTAATCTTTAAATGACATTACCAAAAATTAATACTTTTATATTAAAATCGGATTTATGTATAGTGATATGTGACACGCACAAAAGATAAATACATATAACTATGAAAATGTGCTTCATGTATGTCACATGTCACACGCAGATTTCTGTGTATAGTCCCTGCAAATAAATAATATTAATCACAAATAATTAAACAACGATATTGTAATGACAGTAACAAAAAAATGTGTGTATACTGATATGTGACACGCACATATATGTGTCTCATGTATGGTCACATGTCACACGCACATTTATTGTGGAGCCCCAAAAAAAGAGTCATGTTCATTGAAAGTAATTACAGAAGTAGATCTTTACATAACATTAATTTATTGAAATTCACTATATAACCTAAACATCAATCTTTATTTTATTTTTTTTATAACAGACTCTGCATCAACAGCGTCACTCAAGAATTTGCACCGTGCATTGTCACCCACAATCCCTTTTAAACAACTCCAAGAAAGAACAAGAGGTAAGATACAAAAATACATTACATGCTGGAAAAGGCCATGCTTTGCTAAATCAAAACGAAGAAATATACAATTAACCATTTCACTTTCTTTTTAAAACAGACACTACAAGAAGACCGGCGCATTACGATTGGCAGGAGGGGACCCTCTGTCATTTGACACTTCAATCAAGGTAAAGTATTAAGTATAAAAAAAGAAAACAACTATGAGCCTCATTCAATTCCAAGTTGCCCAATTGAATAGGCCTCTATATAAGCACATACAAAAAATTCTAAACAAACTTTTTAGTTACTGAACCTCTATCCAAAAGCAAGGTTTTCACTAACTAAAAACTTCTGTCAAAAAAATATCTTATGTGCTTATATAGAGCCCTATTCAATTGACAACTTTCACATTCAATGAGGACCTATATATGTTTAATGGTGACAATTTAACAAATACAGCAACCAAAGCCCTTCATTTAATTGCTTTTTTCCAAAATTTAATAGGCCTCTAAATAATGGTCTCATTAAGTGAATCAAGGCTCTCATTCAGTTGCAATTTGAACAATTGAATAGGGCCCTAAATAACCACATTACATATATTTTTTAAAGAAGTTTTTAGTTAGTAAGCATCTATCCAAAAGCAAGGTCTTCACTAACTAAAAACTTCTTTAAAAAATATATGCTATGTGCTTATTTAGGGCCCTATTCAATTGGCCAAATCGCAATTGAATGAGGGCCTAAGAGCCTCATTCAATTGTGATTTGGCCAATTGAATACGGCTCTATATTAGCACAGAGCATATTTTTTTTACACAAGTTTTTACTTAGTGAACTTCTTTCCAAAAGCAAGGTCTTCACTAACAAAAAACTTCTGTAAAAAAATATGCTCTGTGCTAATATAGAGCCCTAGGCCCTCATTCAATTGCAATTTAGCCAATTGAATAGGGCTCTAAATAAGCACATAACATATAGTTTTTAAAGAAGTTTTTAGTTAGTAAACATCTATCCAAAAGCAAGGTTTTTACTAACTAAAAACTTCTTTAAAAAAATAATGCTGTGTGCTTATTTAGAGCCCTATTCATTTGGCCAAATAGCATTTGAATGACGCCCTAAATAAGTATACCACAAGTGGTGCGCACAAAAAAGGATTGTAGAAAAACTCACACAAACACATAGCAAACTAAATTCATATTTTTAGTTAATGTTTAACAACCTATAAGCCTTACAAAGAAGCCTAAATAAGTATACCAGAAGTGGTGCGCACAAAACAGGATTGTACTAAAACTCACACAAACACATAGGAAACTACATTAAGAGTCTTCTTTCATTTTTAACAACCTATAAGCCTTACAAAGAAGCCTAAATAAGTATACCAGAAGTGGTGCGCACAAAACAGGATTGTAATAAAACTCACACAAACACATAGGAAACTACATTAACATTCTTCTTTCATTTTTAACAACCTATAAACCTTACAAAGAAGCCTAAATAAGTATACCAGAACTGGTGCGCACAAAACAGCATTGTAATAAAACTCACACAAACACATAGGAAACTACATTAACATTCTTCTTTAATGTTTAACAACCTATAACCATTACAATGAAGACTAAATAACTTTAGCACAAGTGGTGCGCACAAAACAGGATTGTAACAAAGTCACACAAACACATAGCAAACTACATTAATATTCTTATTTCATGTTTAAAAAACAATAACCATCACAATAAAGCCTAAATAAGTATACAAGTGGTGCGCACAAAACAGGATTGTAGAAAAAATCACACAAACACATAGCAAACTAAATTCATATTTTTAGTTAATGTTTAACAACCTATAAGCCTTACAAAGAAGCCTAAATAAGTATACCAGAAGTGGTGCGCACAAAACAGGAATGTGCTAAAACTCACACAAACACATAGGAAACTACATTAAGAGTCTTCTTTCATTTTTAACAACCTATAAGCCTTACAAAGAAGCCTAAATAAGTATACCAGAAGTGGTGCGCACAAAACAGGATTGTAATAAAACTCACACAAACACATAGGAAACTACATTAACATTCTTCTTTCATTTTTAACAACCTATAAACCTTACAAAGAAGCCTAAATAAGTATACCAGAACTGGTGCGCACAAAACAGCATTGTAATAAAACTCACACAAACACATAGGAAACTACATTAACATTCTTCTTTAATGTTTAACAACCTATAACCATTACAATGAAGACTAAATAACTTTAGCACAAGTGGTGCGCACAAAACAGGATTGTAACAAAGTCACAGAAACACATAGCAAACTACATTAATATTCTTATTTCATGTTTAAAAAACTATAACCATCACAATAAAGCCTAAATAAGTATACCACAAGTGGTGCGCACAAAACAGGATTGTAGAAAAAATCACACAAACACATAGCAAACTAAATTCATATTTTTAGTTAATGTTTAACAACCTATAAGCCTTACAAAGAAGCCTAAATAAGTATACCAGAAGTGGTGCGCACAAAACAGGATTGTACTAAAACTCACACAAACACATAGGAAACTACATTAATATTCTTCTTTAATGTTTAACAACCTATAACCATTACAATGAAGCCTAAATAAGTATACCACAAGTGGTGTGCACAAAACAGGATTGTAGAAAAAAACACACAAACACATAGCAAACTGAATTAATATTCTTCTTTAATGTATCACAACCTACAAGCATTACTAAGAAGCTTAAATAAGGATAACAAAAGTCGTGCGAACAAATCAGGATTGTAGATAAAGTTAGACAAACACATTGAAAAAAATAACCATAACAGATACAATACACCAAAATTAAGACATTTTTGCTTTATTTAAAAGACATTTCACTCAAACAACATTTTCAATTTTATGTTACAACAGATACTGCGTGAAGACAATCGGACGAGGACTTTCAGCACAGGACCAGACCATCGGACGAGGACTTTCAACACAGGACCAGACCAGCGGACGAGGACTTTCAACACAGGACCAGACCATCGGACGAGGACTTTCACCAAAGGACCACAACATCGGACGAGGGCTATCGCCAGAGGACCACACCATTGGACCACGACTTTCAACAGAGGACCAGACCATAGGACCAGGATTTTAAACAGAGGACCACACCATCGGACGAGGACTTCCAACAGAGGACCACACCATTGGACAAAGATTTTCAACCGAGGACCAACAAACATTCTGATTGAAATCACACTTCAACCAAGGTACAGTATAATAAGTACAAAAGGAGAAAACTAAAGAAACATGTTTCATCTGCATCCGTGTCAACAGAAAAATAAATAAAAAATTAAGAACTATGTGCCTTATTGTATTTAAATTGGCAATATGCAATACATGTTTCAATAACCACATAAATGTTTTTTTTGCAAAGAAGTTTTTAATTGATAAACATCTATCCACAAACAAGGTTTTCAATAACTAAGAACTTACTTCAAAAAAAGGTGTTAACTGCTTATTTACAGCAGTATTCAATTGGCCAAATTGTTATTCAATGAGGCCATGAATTATAACTTTTAACAAAATATAACTGATACATTAATGATTTACCTTTTATTTCTCAATTATTCACAATAATCTTTAACAGAAATTACAAATTTAAATATACCCAATTACATTTTGTTTTTTGCCTTTACAGATTAACATGGCTGATAACGAGAGCAAACAAGAGAAGAAAAGACGTCAAACTAGAGAAAGACAAGAGAAATGGGCCGCCCAGCAGACACCAGAGGAGAAAGAAATTTGACGAGAAAAAGAACGCAAAAGACTTGCAAGCAAAAGACTATCAGCTGCAAAAATGAAAGATACGCCAAAAAAAACTACCAAGCAAATAAAGCATTTACAACCTGTTCCTCAAACATCAGATGACATTTTACAAGATACAATTAAAGACAGACCAAAAAAAGCAACTACAAAAACAAAGCATTTACAACCTGTTACTGAAACCTTACAGGACATTTCACCAAAACCGGGACAACATATACCAAGAAAAGCCACGAAAAAAACTAAGCATTTAGAACCTGTTGTTCAAACATTCCATTACTTTTCACCTGATGAATATGCAAGTCAAACTCCTATATGCTTTGCAAATTGTCCGTTACTCAAGTCTTTAGCAGTAGAGGTTCATAGTTGTGGGGACATGACTACTCAATGTCAGTTTTGTGAGGCTTATTATTTTAAACAAGAGAGACCCAGAGATGGACAATTTATTAGTTGCTGTCAAAAAGGCAAGTTCAAACTTCCAGAAAGGAAAGAATTTCCAATCTATTTACAAAATATTATGACTGAACCTACTTTTCCAAACTACAAAAATTTTAAGACAAACATAAGATCCTACAATAGTGCCATATCCTTTGCATCTATGGGGGCAACATTAGCTGCTAATGTACCAGGACATGGTCCTTACTGTTTTAAAGTCCAAGGCCAAATTTATCATCGTACTTCACATTTACATCCAGAGGAAGGAGAGCAAAGAAAATTTGCTCAACTATATGTCCTAGATACAATGGAAGCTGTTGACCAACGTATGCAGATGGAAGAAAATAAAAAATGCTTACCCAGTGTTTTCATAGAGCTAAATAACATTATGGACAACAATCCCTACAGTAAAGCTTACAAAAAATTGGCAGAAGTAGAAAATGAACCACTACTTCATGCACAAAGACATCAATTACCAATGCCAAAGGTTAATATGGTGCTTAAAAGAGACAGACATACTGATAAACGTTGTTATAACTTGCCAACATCAAATGAGGTTGCAATGGTGTTTCAAAATGATGAAGGAGAACCACCATTTCAAAGAGACATTAGAATATATCCCAGAAATGAGGAGCAACCATTTATTAATATGAATATCTTAAGTCCAAATTTAGATCCAATGACATATCCCATCTTTTTCCCACATGGAGAAGCAGGTTGGCAACCAAAATGAACCCTTCCCAGTTACCCAAATGCTAAAGCCAGAATCCGAAATAATGTTTCTATGCTTGAATTTAAAGTAGCTCAAATTGCCATTCGACATGGATTTAATCCGATTTTATGTGGTGGAAAACTAACCCAACAATGGATTATTGATTCATATTTGCAAGTTGAGGCAAATAATTTAAACTTTATAAAATATCAACAAGATAAACTATGTGTAGAACAATATTCTGGACTCATGGACTATGTTGCTGACGTGGCTACAAGCAGAGACATGACAGCTGGCAAAGCCATCATTTTACCATCTTCCTTTCAAGGATCTCCTCGAAATATGAGAGAAAGATACAATGATGCTATGGCTATTGTCACCAAATTTGGCAAACCCCATTTATTTCTGACATTTACATGTAATCCACAATGGCCATAAATTACACAAAATCTTCTTTTTGGTCAAACTGCTTCCGATCGACCAGATTTAGTAGCCAGAGTTTTTAAGATCAAATTAAATAAATTAATACGTGACTTCACTATAAATCAGTTATTTGGCAAATGTCTTGCTTATGTATATACCATTGAATTTCAAAAAAGAGGCCTTCCACATGCACATCTTCTCATAATACTTCAAGAGAAAGATAAATTAGATACTTCGGACAAAGTGGATGCAGTCATAGTTGCTGAACTACCAGATCCAGAACTATATGGTAGACTATATGAAATTGTTACTCATCGCATGATTCATGGACCCTGTGGAGACCTTAATCCACAATCACCATGTATGGAAAATAATAAATGTTCCAAAGATTTTCCAAAAGATTATAGAGACAAAACATATGCAAATTGTGATGGATATCCACTTTATAAAAGAAGAGAAGGAGATAGTGCCATTATTCGTGGAAAAAAAGTGGACAATAGATATGTAGTACCCTACAATCCACATTTACTCATGAAGTACAACGCCCACATCAACGTAGAAGCCTGCACTTCCATCAAATCCATTAAATATGTCTACAAATATATTTACAAAGGCTATGATGCAGCTACTGTAGTCGTCAAAAGTGCAGACAACCCTGAAAATAGTGAGTTAGTACATGATGAACTTGCATCTCATGTAGATGCTCGCTATGTCAGTGCGCCAGAAGCTATGTGGCGGCTTTTAAAATTTTAAATGCATGATAGATCACATGCAGTATATAGATTAGCAGTACATTTGCCACAACGACATTTAGTCTATTTCCATGCTGGAAATGAAATGAATGCATTGGCCCAAAGTGAAGATCGTCACACTACACTAACTGCATGGTTTGCATTAAATTCCACTGATGCTCAAGCAACACAATACTTATATATTGAAATTCCATATCACTATGTTTTTGTGAATGGATTATGGAGACCAAGAAAATCCAGAGGCAATAAAAAAATTCCAACAATTTACACAGTCAGTACAAGAGATGTTGAACGTTTTTGCTTACGGATATTACTTTTAAATGTTCCAGGAGCACAACGTTTTGAACACTTAAGAACTGTTAATGACATTGTATATGAATCCTTCCATTTAGCTGCAAGACATAGAAACTTACTCGCTGATGATACAGAGTGGGAAAGATGTTTAGAAGAAGCAGCACAATGTCAAATGCCACGACAGATGAGAGAACAATTTGCTTTTATTTGTATCTTCTCAAATGTCCAAATGCATTAGCTTTGTGGGAGACTTTTAAAAGTAATATGGCTGAAGACTTTATGCGACGATACAATGAACCCATGGCACACTTAAAAGCGTTAATGGAAATCCAAGAAGTATTTTTTTTTTTTTTTTATAACAATGAGTTTTATTGTCACCACATGTCATATATCAATTTACACATTGTACCTTGGCTCGCAGGCCTTTCTGGTTTTCGTATATCCATGAATCCCAACATACATGTATTTGTATACAGCAACATAAAGAAAACTCTGTGACACCGCAGCATGTACAGTCAAGATGAATGTTCGCATGTTGCAAATCGAGCCATAAGGCTATGGTACATATAAAGTGACTATCTCTTTTTTTTTTCCATTTTCTTTTGAACATAAATCTTTTAAAAACATGTTTCAAAACTACAAACTTAAACTGCTTGCTGGCCTGTCCTGTCCCTTATGGAATCCCCTAATACAGGTAATTCATAATGAGGATGTCCCCTACTCCCTTCCCATACTTCCTCCCTAGGCCTTCAGTCCGACCTATTTGAGGGAAAGCTTCTACTTTTTAACTAGACATTAGTCCTAACAGCCTAAGGCTAGGCCTATGTATATTATCCATGGGTCCCATATTTTCCTGAAGTTGTCCATAGAGTCATCCAGTAGGTGGGTGATTCTTTCGTTGATGGCAATATAATTTATCTTATGTTTGATCAGCTGGAAGTTTAGGTTACTGGATTTCCAGGATTTAGCAATATGGCTCTTGGTTGCCAGGGTTATGTATTGCAGCAGCCTGTTTTGGGGAGGTGTAAGGGTGTTAAAGGGGATCCCCAGCAGCATGTTGTCTATAGACTTATCCACCTGGGTACGGAATAAGTCCGAGGCTAGTTCCGAAACCAGGTCCCATATCTTTGCTACTTTGGGGCAGGACCACCATATATGGGGAAATGTCCCAACTACTTGGCATCCCCTAAAGCACAAATGGTTTTCTGACTTTTTCCATTTAGCAAGTTTTTCCGGGGTTATGTATACTCTGTGTAACACCTTGATGGCAGTTTCTAAAATGCTATAGTTCAGGGAGCCCCTATATATGTTGGACCAAGCTATCCTCCATTTACCTAAATCCCAATTCGTATTCATGTCAGATTCCCAGTCTACCATGTGTTTAAATTTGAGACCTACCGGTCTGGCATTAAATGTTTTGTAAAGCATCCCTAGGGTGCCTTTCGTTAGAGGTGCCACTTGGCACATTTTTGATAGCCAGTTCATTTCCGGAGTTTTATGGTTCTCTAACAAGGTTAATACGAGATGTTTAAGCCTGCAGAAATTGTAATGTTCTGTCGAGGGTAGATCGTGTTTGTCCCTTAATTTTTCGAACGAGATAATTTGCCCCTGCTCAATCCACTCTCCCAGCCTATCTAGTTTTTTGCTCCTCCACCAGTGTTGGGAAGCCAAGTTTAGGCCATCTGACATCTGAGGGTGATTAAGGAGTGAGATCATGTAAGAAGGTTTGGGAAATAATTTTGTGTGCATGTGGGCCCATTTCCAGCATGTGAGCGTGTGTTTTATCATAGGATTGGGAATATTTCTCAATTTGGGGGGAATATCTGGTAGCCACATAATTGATAATTAGTCAATGGTCTAATTGACTGGTTTTCTATATAAACCCACGCTGGTTGATGTGACACGGAATGGGCGATTGGCAACCAGTATAATTGAGCGGCCTTGTAATAAAGTTTAAAGTTAGGGCAGGATAATCCTCCATCTAGTTTGTGCAGATACATGATTCTTTTCGCGATTCTTGATGGGCCCTGGTTCCAAATGAATCTAAAGATCTGCCTTTGGAAATTAGACAATTCTTTATTTCTCACCGGGATCGGGAGGGTTCTAAACAGGTAAAGGAGTCTGGGTAAAATGTTCATTTTTATTGTGTTAATTCTCCCCACCCAGGAGAGGCGAAATTTCGTCCATCGACCTAAATCTGTAATCAAGGTTTTTAGTAGCTTAGAATAGTTCTCATTGTAAAGATCCCCCAGGTTTGCCGTTAACCTTATTCCTAGGTAGTTTATGTATTTTATGTCCCAATTAAATTTATACTTATCATGTAGACTATTTTTTTCTGTTGCCGGAACATAAGACATAACAGAAAAACAGATGAAGATAACATGAGAACATTTCAAAGACAGTGATCCTCATTAAACTTTACTGATTGCACTTAAGTGCCTAGGGTGGAGAGAAAAAACAGTCCTCTCCCAGTCCCTAGTATGAGGAAAAAGTATACCTTCGAGTAATTCCTTAATAGGCAAGTATTAACTTTACCCTACCAAACAATAACCCTGGACTAGGCCTGTACCTGGGAAAACACCAGCAATGTAAGAAGAAAATGTATTTAGATCTATAAACTTTTTGGCATGAGCTCACTCTTTTCTAGGGTAATATCTAAACGTATGTGTTTCAACTCACAATATACAATGACATTTGTATACACTGTTAGGCTTACTAACTAATGTTAAACCTTTTGTACGTTGATTTAATATTTCTCACATTTCTAAATATTGCTAAAGTTCACCCTTCATCCACCGGTAAGGGGGGAGTGTTTGGGGTGAGCCTGCCGGAAGTCCCAGGCTCGGATTGTAGCGAGCATGCAGTCTCTCTTTGGTTTCTTTGTTTTTTGTGAACCGGCATATCTGTCCACTGCCTTGATGGTCTGTCTTTTGGCCTCTCTGCTCGTTGTACACGAAACTCTTCGCTGGTGGCCAGATTGAGCTGGATCAAATGTTTTTGGCAGTCATCCAAAGAGAAAGCAGAATAAGTGGCTCCTCCGGCTTGGAACAGTAAGCGGAATGGGAAACCCCATTTGTACGGGATCTTGTTCTTTATAAGAACATTTAAAGATGTTTCATTTCCCTGCGTTTGAGCAGAGTGGATGGGGCAATATCCGCAAAAATCTGTAGTTGGGATCCATCTGGGCCAACCACATGTGGCGTATTTCTGGCAGCAGAAAGGATATTGTCCCTTGTTCTTTGTCGGAGGAATCGGACTATAGTGTCTCTAGGTAGACTCTGGTTGACGGATGCTCCCAAGGCCCTATGAGCCCTTTCAATTTCAATCTCTTCATCTTCTCCTTCCGGCAGCAAGGACCGAACCACCTCCTTGATGTAGGGTACCAGGTTAGTTACCCGTTTGTCGATCCCTCTAAAGCGAATGTTATTTCTGCGGGACCGATTTTCAATATCCTCCAGTTTGTTTTCCAGGAGGGTGATTCTGGCAGAATTAGCCGAGATATCTTTCCTGTCCTGCCCTTGAGTTGAGACCAATTGGTCCGTGAGGTTCTCTAAAATATGGGTTCTCTGTCCCAGCTCTTGGATTTCTTTCTTAAAGTCCTGCACGGCCTGGGAAAGTTGGGTCTTTAGCAAGATTTCAAATCTTGTGATAATCTTGTCTATCATCTCCGGCTCCTGTAGAGTACTCTTCTGTCCTCCCTCCATGTCTGAATTGTCAGATAGATCTGCAGCGGGGCTCTGGGGCGAGGGTTGACGTTTTGGGAGCGTTTGGAAGTGTTCTGGAATTCCTTTAGCTGCCGAGCTCTTGCGTGATTTACCCTTCATTTTCCATGCAGGTTATCATTTGTAATTCACTGGGGCGCCGTTGTTAGTCCGGGTCCTGAGGAATGAGGCTTAGTTGTCTGTAGCGGGGTTTCCCATGTTCTTATCCCTTTCTTTTAGGTTAATACATTGACATACTGTATAGCTGCGCTGTGTTTTCTCAGGTAGGGCCCCCTCCTTCTTGTTAGTTTAACATTGCTATGGATATCCGTGGAATCAGTTCAGTATGTATGCTCTGTGGAGGGTGTTTAACCTGCATTTATCCAGCTCCCATTTGAAGCCACAGGGCACTCTAATAGCTCTCCTTATGCTTTGCCAAGGGTGCTTAGCCTAGTTCAGTCCAGGGCCCTTTTAAATAGTCTTGCAAATTCCCGATGGACAAGGGGCCCTGCACCCCTCCAGGTTGGATAATGGTGCTCAGTTTCCCCCACTCTAGGGAACAAAATGGCCGCCACCACCTGTATGTGGCATGAAAGGAAGGTTAGTTCATGTGCCCCCTCCTCAGATAAGATGGGTAGCCTGCCTGGATTTGTTTGGGCTTTCTTGGAGTCCCTCAGCTCCTTCAGGGCTTCTTGAGAGGCGGGGAGAGAGCCCTGCTTACTGGCAGCAGCCTTTACTGTAATTTTTTTTTTTTTTTTGGGTGGACGCGTGGTCTAAAATGGCGTCCCTGCTGTTTTTCGCGCCCTTCTCTCACTTTGACCCCTAGATGGTTCCTGGGGTCCCTTCTCCTGCTGCCCCTCTGCTCTCTAAGCTTTCTTTGCTTTCTTTGTTGGGGAATTGCTATCGTAGAAGCTGTATTAGTGAGGGGCCCTGTGTCTTGCTTTTAGTGTCCGTGGGGTGCCTGTATCACTCACCCTCTGCTGCTTCTGTGCTCCAAGATGGCCTCCTATCCTTTTGGCGGGAAACTCTCCCAGAGGGATTTTTCCTGCTGGAGTCTGGCTGGTGTGCAGGTATGATTTCCCCCGTCTCTATGGCGAGCCCCTTCCAAATGACTCTATGTCTCTGCTCGAGGGGTTGGATGTTTGGGGTCCCCTGCGGCCTTTTACCCTTATTACTGGGGTGGGTTGGATGCCTAGCTGGCTGCCCCCCTCCTGTGTTCCCAGCCTTTGCGCGTACCCCTTCTCCTCTCCAGCCTTTGCTCCTCCGGACAGCCTTCACGTGTGCTGTTCCTGGGCTCTGCTGCCCGCCCCTGGGCCCACTCACCCCTTGCACTCCAGGTGGCTGGTCCTCGTCGCGGGCTCTCAAGAGCTCTGGGCTTCACGCAGCCTTGGAGTAGCTGGGGGCCGGATAGGACGGTCTGATTTCACACCGGGGAGGCCCGATGGGATAGGCCTCAACCACGCGGTGTCCGGATTCCATCCGAGCAGGGACAAAAAACGTACCCCCGCACTCCTCGGACTCTTCTGGGCACGGATGTGCAAAAATTATTCAAGCTTTCCCCCGTAAAGGGACAGTTAGACCTAATTATTGCGGGTCTATGTGCGGAGCTGCAGCACCGTGAGTCCTGTCACTTCGCTGGTTAGCCACGCCCCCAAGAAGTATTTTTAACTCATGGATTAAGTTGTGCAAGTTTTAATTTGCCTTATAGATGACATAAACTTTGAAGACTATGACATTCAACTACAAGCAGAAAGAACAGAAGAAAGACTTGCAACTTTAAATACACTACAATTGCAAGCATTTCATGCCATTAAAAATGCAATAGATGATGACATGGTGACAGAGCGTTATTTCTATCTTGATGGACCTGGCGGATCAGGAAAAACCTATTTGTACAATTTATTAATGAGTTCAGTACGAGCACAAGGTCAAATAGCAATGGCGTTTGCCACTACTGGAATTGCTGCACTTTTATTAGAAGGTGGAAGAACTGTTCATAGTGGATTTAAACTGCCAGTGCCTATTTTAGAAACTTGTGTTTTAGATATTCGCATGACATCATTACAAGCAAAGAAATTGAAGAAATGTAAATTAATTATAATAGATGAGGCCACAATGATGTCATGCTATGCCCTCCAATGTATTGACCGTTTGCTTCGTGAAGTCATGGATAATATTTTTCCATTTGTTGGAAAGGTAATGTTGTTGGGTGGCGATTTTAGACAAACATTACCTGTCGTTGTACATGGAAATCGAACTGACATTATCGAAACCTGTATCAAGTCAAGCACAGTATGGAAACATTTTACCCATCTTCAACTGCAACAAAATATGAGATCAGAAGGCCAAACTGATTTCAATGATTGGCTTATTAAAATTGGAGAAGGCAGAACAGAAAAAAATACTACATTTAGTTGATGACACTGTAGTGATCCCACCTCATATGATTTGTCAACAAGATATTATATCGGCTATATTTGAAGGGAGCATAAATAACGAAGAATATTCCGAGCTTGCCAACCAAGTCATACTGACGTGTAAAAATAAAGATGCATTAATCCTCAATAATGAAATCTTAAAAAAAAATTATGCAACACAAAGAAATTATCACAGTGCTGATTCTGTACTTGCTGATGACAATGAAAGTCAGGCTAACTTTTTGACTGAATTCATAAACTCCTTCTGGAATGCCACCACATATTTTGCAGCTAAAGAAAGGTGCAATTATCATGTTACTGCGAAATATGAACCCCAAAAAAGGCCTATGCAATGGGACAAGATTAATTGTTCAACAATTAAAGGACCATTTTATAGATGCTGAAATTTTAACTGGTACCCATAAAGGAGAGAGAGTTTTCATACCAAGAATAGATTTAGCACCAAGTGAAAGTAGTCTCCCTTTTATACTTCAAAGAAGACAATTTCCCATTATTATGGCATTTGCCATGACCATTAATAAATCACAAGGTCAAACTTTAAAATCTGTGGGTATTTTCTTGGAAGAACCAGTATTTGCACATGGTCAATTGTACGTTGCGTTGTCACGGTGCAAAAATCCACAGGCTATTAAAGTTTACATTGAAAAGAATGAAAGTCAAGGTGATTTATTAGAAGATGGACGTAATTTACTAAAAACATTGTCTACTATGAAGTACTATAACTTTGCAGGATACAAATTAAAGCCATGCAAACATTTTTTAAAAGCATTCAAAAATACATAACAATTTGTTGTTTAATTCAGTCATAATTAATGGAAGTACTGTTTATGGATGATTCGCCTCACAAAATACTTGCCTTGCATTTTTCGGACAAATTATGTTAAAATGTTAAGTTACTATGCTAATGTTTCTAATGTTAGAAGTATGAAAACAATATTTTCAAGTTCTTTCATTCAACATATTACAAAGTTCATGTTAAGAGCTCAAGCACCTTTTAAATCACAATGTAAATATTGTCTGTTATCTTAAGATTACTACATGCATTAATGTTTATCGCCAGTTTATGTGGTCAGGAAGGAATTACTTTCATTGGGTACGTTTTAAGGAGAGTTTTTACTGTATGCCTTCCTCTCCATTCAATGTATATTGAAGTTAACAATTATTCTGATAGAAATTGCATGTTAATACTGATTCATTTAAAGTTCAACTGTTTTTACATTCAAATGTTAATACTTTTAATACAAAATTATGTTTATAATGTTACAAGTTGTAAAAATGTTTTTTAAAGTTTCTTACTTACACACATAATAAGTATCTGACTTAAACATATTACAAACTTCATGTTAAAATTGGGTACGTTTAAAGGAGGGTTTTTATAATGTTTCTCTTACTAAATAAAAATAAATGTATATTCAATTTACCAATTCTTCAGATAGAAATTGCATGTTAAAAAACCATTACCTGAAGTTTACTATAGTGATTACTTTAAAGTGAAACTGGTTTTACATTCAATTGTTAATACTTTTAATACAAAATTATGTTACAAAATGTATTCACTATGTTACTGTTTATAATGTTCCAAATTCTACAAATGTTTTGTCAAGTTCCAAAGTTACATAAAAAATAAAGTTCAAATTTCAAAATATATACTTTCAAGTTTATTGCTTACATATATTTTAAACTTCATGTTAAAATTGTGGACGTTTCAACAAGGCTTTTTACTCTTTGCTTTCCTCTGGATTCAATGTATATTAAAGTTAACAATTCTTCAGATACAAATTTCATGTTAAAAAACCATTACATCAACATTTTACAAAAATACACATTCATATCACAATACTTACAAGTGTCAAATATCTATATTAATAACTAAACAACTTGACAAACATATACATCACATTGCCGTAATTTTTTGACGGGCAAGTCGCTAGTCACATATATAGTTGTGAGCGAGTTGTTGCTAATGCTTGCGAAGCGAGGGGCCTCATTTGCGGTGGTGAATGATCCAACGTCGGCTGTGTTGTTAACACACACACGCACGCACGACTTAGAAAAAAACCTCAAAGGCGCCTCACACTCGGTTAACACATACACGACTTAGAAAAAAATTAACTGCGTCGTACACGTAAAAACCAACTGCGTTCCCCCCCAAAAAAATACGTCCGCCTCGCAAAAAAATACGGCCGCGAAAAGACTCATTCCCAACACGCAAAACCGGCCGAAAACGGCGCGCATGAAAACATCAGAAACACAAGAAATAAACACAACGAACACATAAAAAGCTTACTTAAAGCAAGGGGGGGCATCCGGCACCTCGAAAAGTTAATTTACACGTCCATTTAAGTCCAAAAAAACGAGTTTAAACTGCCAAAAATCACCTAAGCGAGAGAAAAAATGACCGCCGAACAAAATGAAAACGATGCTACAGACGCAACAATACTACAGTGACTCGCAAAACTGAAACACACAGTATGCGGCACGTACCACACTGATATTAACCACCATTTTGTAAACTACTGCTCATAAAATGGCGGATGGAACGCAAATTGTAAGCTGGAACGCAAATAGCGCATGCGTATTGCGTTCTAACGGTCTGAGGCACTTGAAAGTTTATAAATACTGCCTACTTTCCAGAAAATTCAACATTTCTACTTAGGTGCTGAACGGAGTGACTGTATAGTTAACTGCTGCTGTTACTTGAGAAGAGAATTATTTCCTAATTTCCTACTTTATACTGTGCAAATTACAACTGAGAGGTAAGCTATAATATATTACATTTTATTATCAAGACAGGAAAAAAAAAAAACTTTAACTATGACAATGTGATTCATGTATAGTGACACGTGACACGCACATTTATGTGTGTAGGCCCTAAAACAAACTAATGTTAACCAAAACTAATTAAACAAGTATATTTAAATGACATTAATGTACTGCAAATCATAGCAAAAAATAATATGACACTAATACATATGGAACCTAAAGCTGAATCTTTGGCCTTTTTTTACTATTCAAACAGACTCTGCATTAATAGCGTCACTCAAAAATGTGCACCGTGCACTGTGAACGAGAATCCCTTTTAAAGAACACAAAGAAAGAAGAAGAGGTAAGATAGAAAAATTGATTACATGCTAAAAAAGACCATGCTTTGTTAAATCAAAAAGAAGAAATATACAATTAACCATTTCACTTTCTTTTTCAAACAGACACTACAAGAAGACCGGCGGATTAAGATTGGAAAGAGGGGACCCTCTGTCATTCGGACAAGAACAACACTTCAATCAAGGTAAAGTATAACAAGTAGAAAAAATAAAGGAACTATATATGTTTAATGGCCGCCAATATAACAATTTCAAGTAAAATAAAATAAAAATACATATAACTTGAATAAGGAACAAAACACAGTTCAACAAACTTCACAAAGACCAATACAATTTAGGAAGAGAGACAGTTTCACAGACACCAAAAAAAAAAGAAAAAGAGGTGGCCACAAAACAGGATAGCATCTGAAACATTAGCAACATACATAAAACAAAACTATTCCTCCTCTTTACTGTAAAATAACCTCCAACCATCACCCACAAGCCAAATGCAGCAACCAAAAAGTGGTGAACACAAAACAGGATAAAAAAGCACAACATGATATAGAAAAGGCAATTAACATTGATTTGTACTGTCCAACATGATTGAATACTCATAAAAAACACTAATTGAACAAATGAAGTAGACAGCATATGGTGGACACAAAACAGGATTGTACCAAAAATTACAGAAACAGATAGAAAAGTTAAATAATATTCTTCTTTACTGTTTAAGAACCTATAAGTCTTACAAAGAAGCCTAAATAAGCATATCAAACGTGGTGGACACAAAACAGGATAATGCTAAAAACATTGTGATCATATCCAAAATAGGAAAAACATTCATTTTCAATGTACAGCAACATTTATTCCTCATAAAAAAAGACTAATTAAGCAAATAAAGTATGCAACATATGGTGGACACAAAACAGGATTGTACCAAAAATCACACAAACACATAGAAAAGTTAAATAATATTCTTCTTTACTGTTTAAGAACCTATAAGCCTTACAAAGAAGCCTATATAAGCATACCAAAAACGGTGGACACAAAACAGGATAATGCTAAAAACATTGCCATCATATCCAAAATAGCAAAAACATTCATTTTCACTGTACAAAAACATTTAGTCTTCATAAAAAAGACTAATTAAGCAAATAAAGTATGCAACATTTGGTAGACACAAAATAGGATTGTACCAAAAATCACACAAACACATAGCAAAGTAAATTAATATTCTTCTTTACTGTTTAAGAAGCTATAAGCCTTACACAGAAGCCTAAATTAGCATACCAAAAGTGGTGGACACAAAACAGGATAATGCTAAAAACATTGCGATCATATCCAAAATAAGTAAAACATTAATAATTACAGGGGAAAAAAAGGATAACTGGAATATACAAATACAATTAAAGTATTTTTAAAAGGTTGCACAAAAACAGCATAGCAGAAAAATTAATCATAACAGATACAATAGACCAAAACAATGAAATATGCTATTCATTACAAATACATTCAAATCAAATAACATTAAAAATGTTCTTTTACAACAGACACTGCGTGAAGAGCACAAAGACTTTCAACAGCGGACCAACAAAGATTCTGCTTGAAATCACACTTCAACCAAGGTACAGTATAACAAGTTAAAAAAGAGAAAACTAAATAAACATGTTTGCTCTGCATCCATGTCAACAGAAAAAACAAACAAAAACAAAAAAACACAGAATAATTATAACCTTTACCAAAATATTAGTGACACATTTGTCATTTACCTATTGTTTGTCTTTTACAGACAACAATGTTTATCATTAAACCCAAACTTAAATCTACACAAAAAAAAAACACCCAAGCATAGTCCACAAAAGTGTCAAAACACACACTACATAACATTTATCATTCTTAATTACCAGTCGTAATGTACAATATTAAGCATAAAACCTAAAAAACACACATAAAATAGAATACTACAACAAATAGTACTAATACCCCAAGAAAAAATAAAAAAATTAAATTGCCCGAACATATAAGCCTTTAAATAAAATATCAAAATACTGTTATGACAATCCCCTGTAGTAATAATTACAAAGACTAATTTTTGCCCTCTACTATGCCTGTAAGTTAAAAGTACAACAAAAAAATTAATTGCCAAAACAACAAAAATATAAATTTCAATTAACATTAGACACCTACTGCATGTAGAAGAAGGTATAGTGTCAGTTCCTTGAGTGTGCTATTCATGTAAGGCAAAAATTACAACCTACGACAGAAAGTAAGACCAAAAAAAACCAAAACACTTATTTAACAATACAAAGAAAGTACAGCTATAATAAACTATAAGCACATATAAACAAACTGTTGATAATAAAAAATGTAAAAAACAAACTTAACATCTCAAACTAAACATTATTTTCTTTTACAGATTAACATGACTACTAACGAGAGCAAACAAAAAAAGAAAAGACGTCAAACTAGAGAAAGACAAGAGAGATGGGCCAACCAGCAGACACCAGAGGAGAAGGAAATTCAACGAGAAAAAGAACACAAAAGAATTGCAAGCAAAAGACTATCAGCTGCAAAAATTAAAGATACACCAAAAAAAGCTACTAAGCAAACAAAGGATTTAGAACCTGTTCCTCAAACATCAGATGACATTTTACCTGAAAAAATAAAAGAGATACCAAAAAAGCCACCAAAAAAACAAAGCATTTAGAACCTCTTCCTGAAACATTACATGACATTTTACCTAAACCAATAAAAGATATATAAAAAAAAGCCACCAAATAACAAAGCATTTAGAACCTGTTCCTGAAACATCACATGACATTTCACCTGATGAATTTGAAAATTAGACTGATATATGCTTTGATAATTGTGGGGACATGAATACTCAATGTCAGTTTTGTGAGGCTTATTATTTTAAACAGGAGAGATCCAGAGATGGCCAATTTATTAGTTGCTGTCAAAAAGGCAAGTTCAAACTTCCACAAAGAAAATAATTTCCAATCTATTTACAAAACATTATGACTGAACCTACTTTTCCAAACTACAGAATTTTAAAGACAAACATAAGATCCTACAGTAGTGCCATATCCTTTGCATCTATGGGGGCAACATTAGCTGCTAATGTACCAGGACATGGTCCTTACTGTTTTAAAGTCCAAGGCCAAATTCATCATCGTACTTCACATTTACATCCAGAGGAATGAGATCAAAGAAAATTTGCTCAACTATATGTCCTAGATACAATGGACATAACATTATGGAGAATAACCCCTACACTAAAGCTTATAAAAAATTGGCAGAAGTAGAAAAGGAACAACAACTTCATACACAAAGACATTAATTACCAATGCCAAAGGTCAATATGGTGCTTAAAAGAGACAGACATACTGATAAACGTCGTTACAACTTGCCAACATCAAATGAGGTTGCAATGGTGTTTCAAAATGATGAAGGAGAACCACCATTTCAAAGAGACATTAGAATATATCCCAGAAATGTGGAGCAACCATTGATTAATATGAGTATCTTAAGTCCAAATTTAGATCCAATGACATATCCCATTTTTTTCCCACACGGAGAAGCAGGTTGGCAACCAAAATTAACACTTCCCAGTTACCCAAATGCTAAAGCCAGAATCCGAAATAATGTTTCTATGCTTGAATTTAAAGTAGCTCAATTTGCCATTCGAAATACATTTAATCCAATTTTATGTGGTGGAAAACTAACACAACAATGGATTATTGATTCCTATTTGCAAGTTGAGGCCAATAATTTAAACTTTATAAAATATCAACAAGATAAACTACGTGTAGAACAATATTCTAGACTAATGGACTATGTTGCTGAGGTGGCTACAAGCAGAGACATGACAGCTGGCAAAGCCATCATTTTACCATCTTCCTTTCAAGGATCTCCTCGAAATATGAGAGAAAGATACAATGATGCTATGGCTATTGTCACCAAATTTGGCAAACCCAATTTATTTCTTACATTTACATGTAATCCCCAATGGCCAGAGATTACACAAAATTTACTTCTTGGCCAAAGTCCTTCCGATAGACCAGATTTAGTAGCCAGAGTTTTAAAGATTAAATTAAATGAATTAATATGTGACATCACTATAAGTCACTTATTTGGCAAATGTCTTGCTTATGTATATACCATTGAATTTCAAAAAAGAGGCCTTCCACGTGCACATCTTCTCATAATACTTCAAGAAAATGATAAATTAGATACTTCTGACAAAGTGGATGCAGTCATTGTTGCAGAACTACCAGATCCAGAACTATATGGTAGACTATATGAGATTGTTACTCATCGCATGATTAATGGACCCTGTGGTGAGCTTAATCCACAATCACCATGTATGGAAAATAATAAATGTTCCAAAGATTTTCCAAAAGATTATAGAGACAAAACCTATGCCAATTGTGATGGCTATCCACTTTATAAAAGAAGAGAAGGAGATAGTGCCATTATTCGTGGCAAAGAAGTTGACAATAGATATGTAGTACCCTACAATCCACATTTACTCATGAAGTATAACGCACACATTAATGTAGAAGCCTGCACTTCCATCAAATCCATTAAATATGTGTACAAATATATTTACAAAGGCTATGATGCAGCTACTGTAGTCGTCAAAAGTGCAGACAACCCTGAAAATAGTGAGTTAGTACATGATGAACTTGCATCTCATGTAGATGCTCGCTATGTCAGTGCGCCAGAAGCTATGTGGCGGCTTTTAAAATTTGAAATGCATGATCACATGCAGTATGTAGATTAGCAGTACATTTGCCACAAAGACATTTAGTATATTTCCATGCTGGAAATGAAAGTAATGCATTGGCCCAAAGTGAACTTCGTCACTCTACACTAACTGCATGGTTTGAATTAAATTCCACAGATTCAGAAGCAACACAATTCTTTTATATTGAAATTCCATATCACTATGTTTTTGTGAATGGATTATGGAGACCGAGAAAAAGCAGAGGCAATATAATAATCCCAAGAATTTACATAGTCAGTACAATTGATGTTGAACGTTTTTGCCTTATGAATATTACTTTTAAATGTTCCTGGAGCACAAAGTTTTGAACACTTAAGAACTGTTAATGACATAGTATATGAATCCTTCCATTTAGCTGCAGGACATAGAAACTTACTAGCTGATGATACAGAATGGAAAAGATGTTTAGAAGAAGCAGCACAATGTCAAATGCCACGGCAGATGAGAGAACAATTTGCATTTATTTGTATCTTCTCAAATGCTCCAAATGCATTAGCTTTGTGGGACACATTTAAAAGTAATATGGCTGAAGACTTTATGTGACGATACAATGAACCCATTGCACACTTAAAAGCGTTAATGGAAATCCAAGAAGTATTTTTAACTCATGGATTAAGTTGTGCAAGTTTTAATTTGCCTGATCCAGGTCTTATAGATGACATAAACTTTGAATACGTTACAATTGCAAGCATTTAATGCCATTAAAAATGCAATAGATGATGACATGGTCACTGAGCATTATTTCTATCTTGATGGACCTGGCGGATCAGGAAAAACGTATCTATATAATTTATTAATGAGTTCTGTACGAGCACAAGGTCAAATAGCACTGCCGTTTGCCACTACTGGAATTGCTGCACTTTTGTTAGAAGGTGGAAGAACTGTACATAGTGGCTTTAAACTGCCAGTGCCTATTTTAGAAACCTCTGTGTCAGATATTCACATGACATCATTACAAGCAAAGAAATTGAAAAAAAGTAAATTAATTATAATAGATGAGGCCACAATGATGTCATGCTATGCCCTCCAATGTGTTGACCGTTTGCTTCGTGAAGTCATTGATAATACTTTTCCATTTGGTGAAAAGGTAATGTTGTTATGTGGCGATTTTAGACAAACATTATTTGTCGATGTACATGGAAATAGAACTGACATTATCGAAACCTTTATAAAGTCAAGCACACTATGGAAACATTTTACCCATCTTCAACTGCAACAAAACATGAGATCAGAAGGCCAAACTGATTTCAATGATTGGCTTATTAAAATTGGTGAAGGCAAAAAAGAAAAAATACCACATTTACCTGACGACACTGTGAAGATCCCACCTCATATGATTTGTCACCAAGATATTATATCGGCTATATTTGAAGGTAGCATAAATAACCAGGAATATTCAGAGCTTGCCAACCAAGTCATACTAACGTGTAAAAATAAGGATGCATTAATCCTCAATAATGAAATCTTTAAAAAAATTAATGCACCACAAATAAATTATCACAGTGCTGATTCTGTACTTGCTGATGACAATGAAAGTCAGGCTAACTTTTCCACTGAATTCATAAACTCGCTAACTCCTTCTGGAATGCCACCACATATTTTGCAGCTAAAGAAAGGTGAAATTGTCATGTTACTGCGAAATATGAACCCCAAAAAAGGCCTACGCAATGGGACAAGATTAATTGTTCAACAATTTAAGGACCATTTTATTAATGCTGAAATTTTAACTGGTACCCATAAAGGAGAGAGAGTTTTCATACCAAGAATAGATTTAGCACCAAGTGAAAGTAGTCTCCCTTTTGTACTTCAAAGAAGACAATTTCCCATCAGTATGGCATTTGCTATGACCATTAATAAATCACAAGGACAAATGTTCAAATCTGTGGGTATTTTCTTACAAGAACCAGTATTTGCACATGGCCAATTGTACGTTGCGTTATCACGGTGCAAAAATTAACAGGCTATTAAAGTTTACATTGAAAAGAATGAAAGTCAAGGTGATTTATTAGAAGATGGAAGTATTTTTACTAAAAACATTGTCTACTATGAAGTACTTTAACTTTTCATTAAAGAAATAAAAGCCATGCAAAACAAATTTAAAAGCAAGTGCAAAAATATAAAAAAAACACAATATAACCACCACATTTTTTAAACAAATAAATGTCCGTTGCCATCAAAAGGTCATTATTACGTAACAGAAATTACATTTACAAAAACAATATTTTCTTGTTAAACTACATTAAATTGTCAAACACATATAGAACAGTGCTTAAACAGCGTGCAACAAGTTTAAGTTCTTGCGTTCTCTTCTTAGAGAACCACTTTTCCAGAGACCAAACTATATGTGCGATTTAAAACAATTACTATAGCAACAAAGAAAGGTCAACCATTCAAAACTACAAATCAATAAACAATTCAGTTATAATTAATGGAAGTACTGTTTATATATCATTAGCCTCACAAAACACTTGCCTTGCATTATTTTCACAAATTATGTTAAAATGTTAATTAACTATTTAATCACTGTTTCTAATGTTACAAGTTTGAATTTTTTTTTGTCAAGTTCCTTACTGAGAGAGATAAGAAAGTTCACGTTTTAAAAAATATACTTTCAAGTTTCTTAATTAGACATATTACAAAGTTCATGTTAAGAGGTAAACTACGTTTTAAATCACAGCAACAAACAAAGGTCAACCATTGAAAAATACAAATCAGTAAAATTCAGACATAATTAATGCAAGTATACTGTTTATGGATGATTAGCTTCACAAAACACTTGCCTTGCATTATTTTTACAAATTATGTTCAAATGTTAATTAACTATGTTACTGTTTCTAATGCTACAAGTTTAAAAACTCTGGGCCCTATTAAATTCTCCCTCGTAGTTCTCTCGGTGCTCACAAAAGGCAGTTTTCCTGCTGTTTGCGAGTACCGAATCTCTCGCAGCCTGCTTTGCGATATGACTGCGAGAAAATGGCCGAGAATAGGCTCCGAGAGAGCTACGTAGCCTTAAATCTATGCACGAGTCTCGCATATCGTAAGAATCCCTACCTGGACAAAAAGTCCACGCAAGGGATCCGAAAGCCTCTACGTGCTGCCTCGGAACAGCCCGAGACAGCAGTGTGAGGCTCCCCCCTGCACACTATACACATCCCCATGCTGCAGGGGTCTCTATCAGGACCCCTGCAGCACCCCCACATTAACCCCTTGCAGCGGGGGTCCCCGATCTGCATAGATCAGGCCCCCCGCTGCATTTAAAACTTTTAAATTCCCGGTCGCGGCTCCTTAAAGGGGCCGCGGCACACTATTACCCAATCCCGGCCGCGGCACTTAAAATTAACCCCCCTCTATGCTGGGGGTCCCCATCGGGACCCCCGAAGTTTCCCCACATAAACCTATTGCGGGGGGGCGCCCCGATCTGCATAGATCAGGCCCCCCGCTGCATTTAAAACTTTTAAATTCCCCGCCACGGCTCCTTAAAGGGGCCGCGGCACACTATTACCAAACTCCGTCCGCGGCACTTAAAATTAACCCCCCTCTATGCTGGGGGTCCCCATTGGGACCCCCGAAGTTTCCCCACATAAACCTATTGCAGGGGGGGGCCCCGATCTGCATAGATCAGGCCCCCCGCTGCATTTAAAACTTTTACAAGCCGCCAATGCCAATTTCCTCCCGGAAACGACTCAGGGAGGTTCATTAGCGTCGGGGAGGTCTGCCAGTGCAGACCTCCGTTAGTTTTTTTTTTTTTTCTTTTAGAGCGCGGATGGTTCCGCGGCCCAGCTGGGGCTGAAGGAGAGAAGGCCGGGGACATCGCGGGGAGGTAAGTTAAATGTATATTTAGATGTTTATATGTGTATTTTATTTATTGTTGATATATTGTATTAATGTATTCATGTATTGTGTTTTTTTTTTAACAGGGCCTCGCCGGAAGAGCTAAACAGTGACGGGACATGCTGTAAAGGTGAGTTGAATATTTAGAATGTATAGAATGTTTATTTATTGGATGTTAATGTTTTGTAATAATTTTTTTTTTTGTTTGACCCATAGGTTAGTGATCTGAAGCAACATCTTAAAGGTAAGTGGTCTTAATTTATTGATTTTAGCTTAGAATTAGGGTCTGTGTAGTTAGGACTGTAATTATTTTATTTTATTTTAGAATAAGGGTCTGTGTATGTAGTTAGGACTGTAATTATTTTATTTTATTTTAGAATAAGGGTCTGTGTATGTAGTTAGGACTGTAATTATATTATTTTATTTTAGAATAAGGGTCTGTGTATGTAGTTAGGACTGTACTTATTTTATTTTATTTTAGAATAAGGGTCTGTGTATGTAGTTAGGACTGTAATTATTTTATTTTATTTTAGAATAAGGGTCTGTGTATGTAGTTAGGACTGTAATTATTTTATTTTATTTTAAAATTAGGGTCTGTGTATGTAGTTAGGATTTTTTGTATATTAGATAGATAGGGGGATGTATTTGATATAGTTAGGATTTATTTTAAATTAAATAGATTGTATGTTAGATAGATAGGGGGTATTTGATTTGGACTATATGTAATATATTATATGTAATATATTATATGTAATATATTATATTTAATATATTATATGTAATATATTATATGTAATATATTATATGTAATGTATGTAATGTCATGTATTGTATGTCATGTATGTAATGTATTATATGTATGTATTGTATTGTGTTTATCTGTCTTTCCTTTTCAGGTGTGTAATTTTTTTATTTTCTGTAGTGGGGGGTGGGGTTGTAATGTATTTTTTTGTTTTCTGTAGTGGGGGGGTGGGGTTGTAATTTGTTTTTTTTTTCTGTACTGTAGGTTTTTTTGTTTTCTGTGCTGTAGGTTTTTTGTTTTTTGTAATTAGAGTGTTGGGGAGGTTTATTAGGGGGTAGGTAGTGTAGGTAGGTAGTGTAAGTGTTAATAGATTAGTGTAGAGGGGGGTTTGTTTAGATTAAATGGTTTATTGGGGGTTATAGTGTAGTGTTTGTAGTTAGTGTCATGATGGTCCTTGAGGACCATCATGGCACTTATGTGGTTAATGTTGGGTTGTAACAGGCCCATAATGGTAATAATATACCCTTATGGGACTGATGGGGTTAAATAGAGCCTTATGGTGGTCTGTATTGACCACCATGAGTTAATGGGTTAATTTAGGCCTTATGGTGGTCTGTATTGACCATCATTAGTTAATGGGTTAAATAGAGCCTTATGGTGGTCTGTATTGACCATCATTAGTTAATGGGTTAAATAGAGCCTTATGGTGGTCTGTATTGACCACCATGAGTTAATGGGTTAATTTAGGCCTTATGGTGGTCTGTATTGACCATCATTAGTTAATGGGTTAAATAGAGCCTTATGGTGGTCTGTATTGACCATCATTAGTTAATGGGTTAATTTAGGCCTTATGGTGGTCTGTATTGACCATCATTAGTTAATGGGTTAAATAGAGCCTTATGGTGGTCAGTATTGACCACCATGAGTTAATGGGTTAATTTAGGCCTTATGGTGGTCTGTATTGACCATCATTAGTTAATGGGTTAAATAGAGCCTTATGGTGGTCTGTATTGACCACCATGAGTTAATGGGTTAATTTAGGCCTTATGGTGGTCTGTATTGACCATCATTAGTTAATGGGTTAATTTAGGCCTTATGGTGGTCTGTATTGACCACCATGAGTTAATGGGGTAATTATAGTTGCCTGGGGTTAATATTTTTAGTGCGAGTCCTTTCAGGACCTTTACGGTCCTTTGAGGACCCGCGAGGCGGGAAATTTAAAATTGAATTGCAGCAGGGTCACGATCGGTGCCGATCGGGGACCCCCGCTGCAGGGGGTTTATATGGGGACACTTCGGGGGTCCCGATGGGGACCCCCAGCATAGAGGGGGTTAATTTTAAGTGCCGCGGCCGGGATTGGGTAATAGTGTGCCGCGGCCCCTTTAAGGAGCCGCGGCAGGGAATTTAAAAGTTTTAAATGCAGCGGGGGCCTGATCGTTGCCGATCGGGGACCCCCGCTGCAAGGGGTTAATGTGTGGGGGCTGCAGGGGTTCCTATGGACCCCTGCAACAAGGTGTTCATGTGAGGACACTTCGGGGGTCCCGACAGGGACCCCCGCATTGAGGGGGGGTTAATTTTAGGTGCCGGGGGGGGGTTTGGAGTACCCCCCACGGCAGGGCTTATGTGGGGGACTGCCGCGGAGGTCCCTTTTAGGACCCCCGCAGCACTTGATGAGGAGTGGGAGCCTGCGATATCATCTCGCAGGCTGTCACTCCTCATGTACATTTACGCAGTGTAGATACGTACGGCCCTGCTGCGTAGCTCATACGTTGCTCGCAGCAGGGCTAATTTAATAGCATTGTAAGTTAGAGAAACTTTGCAGTACGTAGGGCTTAAGTAGAAGCCTCTTATTTACGAGGCTGGAATTTAATGAGGCCCAATATTTTCAAGTTCCTTACTTAGACGGATAAGAAAGTTCAAGTTTCAAAAAATATACTTTCAAGCTCTTTACTTAAATATATTACAAAGTTCATGTTAAGAGCTCAACCACGTTTTAAGTCACAATGTAAATATTGTCTTTAATGTTAAACATTAATCCAGGGAGTAATCTGATCACCAGGTTATGGTGTCAGGAAGGAAATATTTTTTTTCCCTCTCTGATACAATTGGGTACGTTTCAAGGAGAGTTTTTACTGTTTGCCTTCCTCTGGATTCAATGTATATTTAAGTTAACAATTCTTGAGATAGAACTTGCATGTTAAAAAACCATTACCTCAAGTTTAGAATACTGATTAATTTAAAGTTCAACTGTTTTTACATTCAAATGTTAATATTATTATTATTATTATTATCCTTTATTTATAACGCGCCAACATATTCTGCAGCGCAATACAGGGGTTAGGTACAAGTATAAACAATACCCCACAATGAAAATAATGGAAGACCCTGTTATTGAGCTTTCAATCTGATATACACTGTGCTTTCCCTAAAGCACCTCACAAGATTAAAACTCGCAAACTTACATTCTAAAGGGTATGGGTGAGGTACAGGAGAGTGAGAGATGCAAGTTGAATGAAGAGGCTAAAGATGATAGTCTTTTTTGAATAGATGTGTTTTTAAAGAGATTTTGAAAGGATCTGAGGCAGGAAGATAGTCTGGTGGTGCGAGGTAAAGAGTTCCAAAGAATAGGGGCAGCACGTGAAAAGTTTTGAAGACGGGAGTGAGAGGAGGTGATGAGAGAGGAGAAGAGAAGAAGGTCATTAGCAGAGCGAAGAGGGCGGGTGGGAGTGTATTTTGGGATGAGAGCAGAGATATAGGAGGGTGCACTATTGTGGAGGGCTTTATATGTTAGGGTCATGATTTTGAATTGTATTCTAGACGCTATGGGAAGCCAGTGGTACTTTTATTACAAACTTATGTTAAAATCTTAATTAAATATGGTACTGTTTATAATTTTCCAAGCTTGTAAATGTTTTTTTCAAGTTCCTTACTTACACAGATAAGAAAGTTCAAGTTTCAAAAAATATACTTTCAAGATATATTACAAAGTTCATGTTAAGAGGTCAACCACGTTTTAAGTCACAGCAATAAATAAAGGTCAACCATTGAAAAATACAAAACAATAAACAATTCAGTCATAATTAATGGAAGTACTGTTTATGGATGATTAGCCTCACAAAACACTTGCCTTGCATTATTTTTACAAATTATGTTAAAATGTTAATTAACTATGTTACTGTTTCTAATGTTACAAGTTTGAAAACAATATTTTCAAGTTCCTTACTTAGACAGATAAGAAAGTTCAAGTTTCAAAAATATACTTTCAAGTTCTAAACATATTACAAAGTTTATGTTAAGAGCTCAACAATGTAAATATTGTCTTTTATGTTAAACATTAATCCAGGGAGTAATCTGATCGTCAGTTAATGGGGTCAGGAAGTAAAAAAAAAAAATCCCTCTCTGATACAATTCGCTACGTTTCAAGGAGGGTTTTTACTGTTTGCCTTCCTCTGGATTCAATGTATATTTAAGTTAACAATTCTTCAGATAGAACTTTCATGTTAAAAAAACATTACCTCAAGTTTACAATACTGATTAATTTAAAGTTCAACTATTCTTACATTCAAATGTTAATACTTTTAATACAAAATGCTTTAACAGGTACTGTTCACCAAGAGAACATTTTACAAAAATAAACATGTTTAATATCACAATACTACTTATTTCATCATAACTAAAATCTTACAAGTGTCAAATACGTATATTAATAACTAAACAACTTTCCAAACATACACACACATTGCCGTCATTTTTTGCTGGGCAAGTCGCTAGTGAGATATAACACATACCTTATCTGTGCGTACATCTACTTTATATGATACACTTGTGCACAGCACATAACAATTATTAGACCTTGGGGATGACTGATTATTATGTATAAAAATCTGTGTACTGTGTGTAAATAAAATTGCCAAATCTTGGGTCATGTAGACTTTACTATTTCATAACTTATATCTTATAAAAAATGGAAAATACTAGTATAATGCTTATATCCCAGCCAAATATCACACTAACTGGAAAGAGTGCTAATTGTATATATATATATATATATATATATATATATATATATATATATATACACATGCTAAACATGTAAGGATATTTGTATATTTGTCATCAAAAGGAAAGGATACAAATATGGCAGGATATAACTTTAACATACATTTCACACATATACCGCAGCTAAACAATAAAAAGCTAAATTTATTAGGAAGCAGATGTAACATATTGAGTTTTATATTTAAAGAGACTCTTGGTCTATAAAAATACAGTTAGATGGGTTTCCTACAACATGGAGATATTTGATCTTATCTCACGGAGTCCTTTGCACCTTTTACCTTAATACATTCCTAACAAAAACATTTCAAAAGAATACATAAGTATACATAGAACATCAATATATACATTAGAAAATTGCAAGTTTAATAAACCGTTATGATCCGTGGAATAATATAAAAAGCCTTTCAATAATGGAATCCATAGCACAAAGTTTCACACTCCAGATAATAAAGTCTGTTGAATAAAAGCTTTACAATTTAATTATAAAGCAGAAGCAAGAAAAGTTGAAATCTTGATGGTAAAACAATTGATCCAGGAAAACAAGTGAGCACCTGTTTGACAAAATCCATTTAACAAGGAAAAAGTCCAATGGGGTGGATGAAAACATCAACAGATGGTGTTATCTGTTACCATGGTATAGTCCAGATAGAGGTGCCATAGATATAAAAGTCTAGATATGTAAAATATACAATGGTTAATGCAGAGCAAATGGATTTACGTAATTCTTCAACCAATTACCAATACCTAGACCATATAATTAATTTCCCTTTATACTCATTGTCTTATGAGGCATTTGGATGATAGATGTAATTTAATAGCCAATAAACTTTACACTGATTTGACTAACAAACCATCTTCTTTCCCTAATTTCTATTCCTTATCAGATGTTAGTACGTACTAGATCCGAGCAAGTTGATAGAATAATGTGTAAAATTTTAGAAGGCAAACAATTGTAAAAACAAAGGAAGACAGGTATAGTAAATAGCAGAAAAAGGGAAAATGACAACACAGTGAAAACATATGCTCAGACAAACTTCATACAAGCCTAATCGTACACATCACACTTAGGTAGGTCCATCTTTGTCCATACGGTAAACGATAAACAGGTGGATCACTTTCTTCTGGATGATGAGATTCTCTGGTCAAAGTAATAGGCCATCATGTGCAGATCTTCATACAGAAGACAAGGAGTATGTGATTTTCTGACAGGTCTTTACATCTTTTTTTTCTTTTGCAGCAGGTATATATATTAGCGTATCTTAATGTCAATGAGCATGAGATTGAATATGTCCTTCATGGGGATGGGCCTGGATTGTAGGTATGATTCTCGTATTCCTCTTCTTCCATGTTATTAGGCAATAGTGCGCCGTAGAATTGCAAAGTTTCATATAGGTATGCTTTCTGTGTGATGGTCGTGTCAATCCATTTCTGTATCAGTCCCTTTACGCCAGGAACCACAATTGACCCAAATGGCAAGCATGATACAGATTGAAGTCTTCACAAAGAGGGCTATGCCTTTCCATCTTCCGAACCACAACTGAAGTCAGGTAGTGAATGGGTTTCCATCCCTGAATTTTCTGCTAGTTGATATGACAGGGCGGTCAATCCCTCCAGGGACTTTAGTAACTGTGCCATCAGGTGCCATATTGATAGGGATGAAGGTGCAGCAGGCAGTGCCAAACATTTTACAAACATATCCTTCTTTTGCTAGAAACATGTCAACAGCCATGCGATTTTGCCATGTCTTGTTTTATCTAGTTGTTCAGTCAAACCTTGTACCACATCTCTTGTATAGTTCACAAATCTTGTGCTGGTGGTAGTTTTATTCTACATGGAGGGTAGTTCACAGGGCCAAGTCCCAAACTGAACACTTTATTGCGATCTTTAGAGTACGCTATGCACATGTATTTGTCTGACCATTTCAGACTCTACTCATTTTCTCAACAGGATACGATTGAACAAAAGTCAAACTGTGTTGTTCTTCTCTGACCTTCAGTAAAGGTTAGCAGCCATATTAAATTCCAGCCTCATAGATACGAAGTTTGAAATAATGCCTACAATTTTGAAAAGTTACAACGCTATTAAATTAGATTGCTGCGAGCATCGTATGAGCTACGCAGCACGGCCGTCTGTGTCAAACACGGAGCAGGGCAGTAGAAGTGAAAGCCTACAAGTTGATCTTGCATGCTCCCCAACATCATCACTTGGCTTGGGGTCCTAAACGGGACCTCTGCGGCATCTCTACATACAAGACCTGCAGTGCACCTAAAATTAACCCCCTCTATGCTGGAGGTCCCCATCGGGACACCCTAAGTGTTTCCACATTAACCCCGCAGCCCCCCCCACATTAACCCCTTTAACCTTGAAGCGGGGGTCCCCAATCAGCATCGATCAGGCCCCCGCTGCATTTAAAAAATTCAAATTCTCAGCATCGGCTCTTTAAAGGGCCCGCAGCCCACTATAAGCCAATCACAGCCACAGGGGTACTGCAAGTACCCCCACAGCACCTAACATTAACCCCCCTTTATGCTAGGTGTCCCCATCGGGACCTCCAAAGTGTCCTCATATTAAACTTGCAGCAGGGGTATCGATTGGCATTGATTGTGACCCAGATGCATTTAAAAATTCAAATTTACAGCCTTGCGGGTGCTTAAAGGATCCCCACTAAAAACTATACGTACCCCCCAAGGCAAATAAAATTAACCCCATCACTCATGGGGCTTAATACAGAGCCCCATGAGTCCTTACATAACCCTGTCACTTATGGGGGTCATTACAGACCCCCATAAGCCCTTACTTAACCCTGTGACTTATTGGGGTCAATATAGACCCCCATCAGTCCTTAATTTACCCTGTCACTCATGGGGGTCAATACAGACTCCCATAAGCCCTTAATTAATCCTGTCACTCATGGGGGTCAATACAGACCCCTATAAGCCCTTAATTAACCCTGTCACTCATGGGGGTCAATACAGACCCCCATGAGCCCTTAATTAACCCTGTAACTCAGTGGGCTCTATACAGAGCCCCATGAGACTAAAATGAACCCCTCAGTCCAATAGGGGTTTATATAGACCACTATAGGACACTATGAACCCCTAGGTTAACCCTACAAGTGCCATGAGGGTCCTCCAGGACCCTCATTACAAAGTCTAAGCACTACACTACACTAATAACCCTAACTATACCCCATTAACCCATACTATATCCTATCTAACCCTATCAGTACCTAATAAACCTTACTGGGCCTATTTAAACCTATCTGGACCAAATAACCCTAACTGGACCTATTGAACCCCTCCTAGCCTTATTCATCCCCATGTAAGCCTATTTAACCCCATTACTTATGGGGGTAAGCCTCTATTTAACCCAATCAGTCTCATAAGGGTCTATGAAGACCCTTATAGGATAATGAGAAGCCTATTATTAACCCCATAAGTGCCATGAGGGTCCTCCAGGACCCTCATGACACTAAGTACAAGCACTACACTACGCTATACTCCCACCAATAAACCAATAAATCTAAGCTAACCCCCCTACCCTAACCTTTTAACCCCTACCTACATAACACTACCTACCTAACCTCCTATTAAACCCCCACCACTAATTAAACAAAATAAAAAATCTAGTACAAGTACAAAAAAATAAAAAACTATGTTACCAAAAATAAACAAACCTAAGGTAAAAAAAATAAAAAAACCTATGTAACCAAAAATAAAAAAACCTATGTAACCAAAAATAAAAAAAAATTAAGGTACAAATAATAAAATTGGACATTACAAGCCCCCCTCACTACAAAAATAAAAAAAAAGAACATCACAACCGCCCACTACAAAAAAATAAAACAAAATAATTACACACCTGCAAAGATAAGGCATACACAAATATACATGACAATAAATATATTTTAAATATACCCCTAACTACAATACTTTTCCCCATATCTATACATTACCCCCTATCTAGACATTACCCCTTATCTATACATAACACCCTATTTATAGATTACCCCCTATCTATTCATAACCCCTATCTACACAGAGCCCCGCTGCAAGGGGTTAATGTGGAAGGCTGCGGGGGTCCCTATGGACCACTGCAGCAAGGGGTTAATGTGGGGACACTTTGGGGGACCCCCGGCATATGGGGGGGTTAATTTTAGGTGCTGGGGGGGTAGTTGGAGTACCGCCCATGGCACAGCTTATGTGTGGGACTGCTGCGGAGGTCCGTTCAGGACCCCCAGCAGCAGTTGATGAGGTGTGGGAGCCTGCGAGATCATCTCGCAGGCTGTCACTCCTCATGTACATTTTCTCTGTGTTGATACGGACGGCCCTGCTGCGTAGCTCACACATTGCTCGCAGCAGGGCTAATTTAATAGCGTTGTAACTTTGAGAAATTTGCAGCACGTAGCTTTTAAGTAGAATCCTTGTATCTACAAGGCTGGAATTTAATAGGGCTAACAGCCTGTGGAGAGCATTTAACATAATTAGGGATTGATAATTAGGGATTGTTCTATATAAAAAGCTTCCAGAAAAGTTTCAATGTGTTTGAAGTTCACGTTGGGGTCACTCGAAGTTCCTGTCCTGGATTTTACCTTGTAGATTAATAGCTACACATCACATGGGGCGCTAACAGCCTCAGTTCACATAGAGAGCCCTTTATCCCCCCAACATTTTTTTTGTTGTTATCATATAAATAGTATTTAAAAAGGAGCAATACGATTACCACTAATATTTTGTAAATAAGTATATAATTTGTCATTGGTTTTATGGTTGAGATAATAAACCTGTCGCTAATTTTTTATATTATTTTATTTTCTTTCATTTGGACCAATTGACTATTTTTATTTTACTATAAAAACAATAACACACCTATTTAAAAAATGGTGTCTTAAAAAATACAATAGGATTATGATTTAGAACAATACCTTGATCCGTTCTCAGGTAACTGGTAGCAAGTTAGTGAATAAAAGTGCAATTAATAATTATTAACAATTAGCAAATAATCCACATATTAAAAAGATCAGAAGAGATTCTGAAGATTGCATAAACATTCATTTTAAATTTTTGCAGTGTACTATGACATAACTAATGTTATAATTTGTTTAGTTTAAAATTAACCAATTGTTATAATGTTTAAATAATGTATTTTTTGTTATAATTTGTTTAGTTTAAAATTAACCAATTGTTATATTGTTTAAATTATGTATTTTATGTCATAATTCCTTTAGTTTAAAATTGACCAATTGTTATAATGTTTAAATAATATATTTTACATTATAATTGTTTAAATAATGGAGTTTTTACATCTCATTGCTTCTAGATGTAAAATATGCTAGCAATCATTTGTAGGCTATAAATTGTTTATGAGATAAACTGAGGCGAAGCTAAACTGCTGGAGGTAAATTGCTGGCGATAAATTTTCCGGACACCCTTTAACATAACATATTCTTAATACCATACAGTATATAATCGGGTACAAATATAATACAATATATCAGAACTCTAAGGGCCTCATTCTAATCCTATGTTTTTGGAATAAGTAGCCTGAAAGGGAGGCCGCAAGCTACTTAGCTATTCAATTCCCCTCCGATTGCGGGATCCGACCGCCTTACGTTCTGTGACCTGCGATCCCTTGCTATCCCTTGCGATTAGAGAAATTGCCAGCTACTACACCCAAAGCTTTGATCTTTCAAACCAGCTAATAACTATTCAACTCCTGCGATCACCCCTTGTGATCACCCCCATTAAGCCTGTAAATGGCAAAAAGCCAACTTGGGCTTACTTACACCAAGGAGCAGTCGCAATGGCTTGTTAAGCCCTTACGTAGCCTCCGGACTGCTCCCAATCAAGCCTCCCTTGCTGCATGGGTCCCGATAGAGACCCCTGCAGGGTCCCCAAATTAACCCTATAAGGCAGGGCTCCTGATCAGGACCCCTGCAGTGTCCCTACATTAACCCTATAATGCAGGGGTCCCAAATGGGACCCCTGCAGTGTCCCTACATTAACCCCATGACACAAAGTACAAACACTACACTATCCGCCAGGAATAAATCAATAAATTTAAACTAACTCCCCACTAACTAATGAACCTCCCTCCCCTTATGCTGTTAACCCCCCTATACCCTATTAGCCACGCTCTACCCTAACCAATTAACCCCTACCTACCTAACCTACCCTAACCTATTAACACCTACACTACCTACCTTTATTAACCCTCCACCCCACTAATTACAAAAAAATAAAAAAACTAAGTTACAGAAAAATAAAAAAGCACCATTAATGAAAATAATAAAACCTAAATTACACAAAATAAAAAAGAGCACCATTACAAAAAGTAAAAAAGAACAACTCACAGAAAATAAAATACAACAACAAACACAGGACGACAAAAGAAAGCAGTGACACCTGCTCATCCCCCCTTTACCCCGACAGGTAAAGAGCTTGTGTGGAGATGTGTGGATGGGTTTGTGGATGGCCAGGGGATAGATGTGTGGATGGGCAGGGGGATAGTTAGGGGATGGATGTGTATGACAAGCCAAATATATCTTCAAGCCATTAGTGGCTGCGGAGGTAGGTGTAACACATAACGTTTTTCATATTGAAAGAACATACACATCCATCCCATAAATATCCCTACATCCATCCCCCTGCCCATCCACACATCTATCCCTTGGCCTTCCACAAACCCATCCACACATCCCCACACAATCTCTTGACCTGTCAGTGGTCTGTGGGATGCTCTGGTGTCGCTGCTTTCTTTTGTCAAGTGCGCTGCTTTTGGTGTGTGTTTTTGATGGCGTGAAGATGAGGGCGGGCACGTCTGGTGCGCCCGAAGGACGGTGTGTTAGGTTAGGTAGTGTTGCTAGGTTAGGGTAGGTGTTAGGTAGGTAGGGGTTAATGGGTTAGGGTAGGTGTTCGTAAGGGAGGGGTTAATAGGTTAGGGTAGAGGGGGTTAATAGGATAGGGAGGAGGTGGTTCATTAGTTAGAGGGGACTTATTTTAGATTTAGTGGTTTATTGAGAGGGGTAGGTTAGTGTTTGTACTTAGTGTCATGTTAGGGTTCAAGTTGTCCCATGAGTACGAGTACGGGCTTGGAGATCTTTAAAGTCAAATATATATTCAATGCAGCACTGTACAGAGCTGTAATTGATGGGGAACATTAGGGGTGATATGAGGATTAGAAGCACTATATTGGCAAGCTGGCACATCGCCAGTAGCCAATACTGTAATTTTGTGGCTAAAGTCCGACGGGCTTAGCAAACGGTTCGGAGGTCATTCAAGCCCGGGTTTGAATGACCTCCAAGCCAGGAACTCGTTCTTCAAGCCAGTAGGGCTTTGGCCACAAATTACAGTATTGGCTACTGGCGATGTGCCAGCTTGTGAATGTAGTGCTTTTAATAATCATGTCCCTCATTGTGTTCCCCATCATTTACAGTCTTTTACAGTGCTTGCTTGAATATATATTTGACTTAGTAGTATTCCGATTTGGCGGTCTTGAACCATGATCTGTGGGCTAGCGGCCGCGATCAGATAGCATGGTTTGCGATGGGCCGTAAAGGGGACCGCCTTGCAGCACCGCCCAATTGAATAGCAGCTTAGACGTAGCGATACACAAGGCCGTAACCCGGTCGCAAGGAATTGCAGACTTGCGGACATTTTACGGCCCTGATTAGAATGAGGCCCTAAGAGTAGGAGATATTAAACACATATATCAGAGTAATAATATAATCTAAGAAAAGTATTTTCTGCTAAGTTAGAATGTTCCTGGAGAAAGTGGAGACTTATGCTGTAAAATAACTTTGTCCTCAGGGGCTCTAATAATACTTAGTTCAAAGATCCCATTAATCTCTGCTATCTGAGGTCTAGTCAATTCAGGTTAGATTTCCCCTCTTTAGTCTCTGATAAATATTAGATATAGTTGCAAAAGTCCCAAAATCTTGGTTTTGCAGCTTCAATATTATTTTTTTTCCTGGAGATTTGTTGCTGTTATAACACCTTCCTTATAGTTTAAGTGTATCTAATAGAGCAAAGGGCTTTAATTATTTATCTGATGTAATACAAAGGCTTTTACAAATGCTTGACCTTGAATTCCTTTTAAGCAAGAGCAACAGTCCCTTAATACTTACCTGCAGCCTTATTACCAAATAGCAAGGTTGCAGATACTTTACTTTAGGCCCTTAATTATACAATTTGTCTTCTGATTACCAACAAGGTAAACACTTTTAATAGTTCTTGCTACTAGAAGACAGCTACCTTTAAGGTTCAGGCTCTTAAATAGACAATATCCTTGTCGTAGACTGTTCTTTTTAATTTGGGACAGCTACTCCCATTCAAACAGTAGTCTCTGCAAAGTTTTTCAAAGTTTGCTGACTGTGCTTTAAAATGTTAGCTATTCACTCCACTAGGAGATTCCCCAAGCTAATACAATTCTCACATTCATATATTTTGCATAGCTTCACCAACCTTAAGCCAAGGTAAGCGACTACTCTTTTAGCAAAAAGTCCCTGGTTCGCTGCAGGCGGCTCTGTCTCTCTCCTTTCACTCTGATCATTTCCCCGGCGCTTCTACCAGCTTCTATCATTTGATTTAGTGAGAGAGTATACACTATTTTCAGTTTTTTTCTCTCTCAGTCCACCCCTTACAAGACCACTTAAGTGCAATTCTAGTGAGTCTTCTCATAGGCCCTCATTCAGTTGTGATTTGGACAATTGAATAGGGCTCTACATAAGCACATAGTATAGTGAAAACCTTGCTTTTGGATAGATGTTTACTAACTAAAAACTTCTTTAAAAAATATGTTATGTGCTTATTTAGACTCCTATTCAATTGGCCAAATTGCAATTGAATGAGGGCCATAGAAAGCACCTACTAGATTGCACAGGGTCTAGCAGAGGTGTATATCTGAGGCAGCAGACTTAAAGCTACTTTCAATAATAGTGATCTCACTAGAGAAGGCAGTTCATGCTATTCTCATCTAGTGTACTTGGTAGATCCAAGGAGCTGTGTTTCTTGCTTGTGGCATCTTTAGTTTGCGTTCTGGAAGGCCTCTGCGAGCCCGCTCCTGCGACACACAAGTCTGGCCTCAGATGCAACACTCAAATGTAGGCATAATTTAATCTAGAAGCTGTAACTTGCTACATTTGTTGTTTGTACTGTATAGTGCTCAGTTTGTTGAGCTCTTCATGGCTGGAGTGAGGTTTGGTGTCTGCTCCAACTCCCGCGTTAGCCCTCATGATACAGTTATGATACTGTAACAAATTTCTATCCCACAGACATACAGACTGTATGAAAGTAATAATGGGTTTGGAATTAAATTAAATTGTAGCACTCTGCAAGTCCACAGACATTTATACATTGGTACAAATGAAAATGGACAAAAATATTAAACAATTAAAACATTATATCTGTTTAGTTATTTCATGTGATATCTTTCTGCTGGAGAGAATGTTATTTATTGGAATGGCTATCTGCTTGCATATTAACAAAAAAAATTAAATAAAATAGGGACTACACCATCTCTTCTCAACTGCATTCCTTAGTGATCATCAACTAGTGAAATGTTAACCACAGCCATACGTGTCAACAGAGAAAAGGATTAAGGGACTAACAGCCCTATTAAATTCCAAGCTAGTAACCAGAAGTTAAGCCCGTAACGGCTGCATGCTTTAAATTTGTCCGAGAAATTTGTCCCAGAAATTTGTTACGTTGCTATTAAATTAGAATGGGCTGCGAGCTACCAGTCTGTTGCATGTTGGATGTGCGGCTGTGAATATGATCAATTAGTCAAACCCGTAGTTATGGGTTTAGATGTAGCCAATGGCAAAAGAGATCATCAGCATGGCTGAGGAAAGCCTGCGGGAACCGCCGCAGGCTCCCGACATTACCCCTTGCTGCGGGGATCCCGATCAGGACCTCCGAGGCAGTTAAACAGTGAACCCCTGCCGCAGGGGGTACTCCAAGTACCCCCTGGCATCTACAATTAAACCCCTATGCTGGGGGTCCCCATCGGGACCCCCACAGTGTCCCTACATAAACCCTTGCAGACTCAATTAAAACCCACGCTGCATTTAAAATTACAATTTCCCGTTGCGGGTCCTTAAAGGGCCAGCGGCACACAATTAGTTGACCCCTGTCGCGGATGTACTGTAAGTACCCCTGCAGCACTTAACACCCACTGGACCCCTGCAGTGTCCCTACACTAACCCTTGCAGTGGGTCCCAATCAAGACCCTCGCTGCATTTAAAATTCAGACTTGCTTGCCGCAGGGGTACTATAAGTAACCACATGGAACCTAAAATTAACCCCATCACTCATGGGGGTCTATATAGACCATCATGAGACTATAATTAACCCCATCAGTCCAATAGGGGTCTTTATAGACCCATATAGGACACTATTAACCCCTATATTAACACTACAAATGCCACAAGGGTCCTCCAGGACCCTCATGACCCAAAGTCTAAGCACTACACTATTAACCCTTTCCTACCATATACCACTCTTTTAACCCCCTCTAACTAATTAACCCTATTTAACCCTCAACATACCAAATTAACTCTATCACCAACCACTTAACCCTATCTAGAGCGAGTTATCCCTATCTAGTCCTATATACCACTAGCTATACCCAGTTGACCCTTACTATACCCAAACAACCCTAACTATACCCATACACCCCTAACTGAACCCAATTAACCCTAACTATACCCATACACCCCTAAATGTACACAATTAACTCTAACTATACACAATTAACCCTAACTGTACTTATACACCCCTAGCTGTACCCAATGGACTCTAATTGTACCCAATTAACCCTAAATGGACCTATTTAACCCTACTGTACCCAATTAACCCTTACTGGATCTACAGTATGTAACCCTAACTGGACACAGCAATACCCTATCCTATCAACCAACCTCTATCCTATCCTATACACTCCACACTCTACCCTATCCTATTACCCCCTATCCTATCCTATTAACCCCTAAAATACCTAGCTAATCCCATATTAAACACCCCACTAATTACAGAAAATAACAAACTACAAGCTACAGAAAAAAAAGCATTATAGAAAATAACAAATAAAACTACATATAAAATAAAAAAAGATTGCACATATAAAAAACACTATCAAAATAAAAAAGAAACTTATAACCTGTTTAAAGGAAAGGGTTAATTAGACAACTGACCTGGGCAAAATGTCCAGCGATGCCCTGGTCTTCAGTCTTCTGTCCCAGGAAAGGCCCTTCCAAAAATGACGTCCTGTCACACCTAAAAACAAAAGAAGCATTACAGTTAATAAACAATTACTTACAACCTGTAATAAAATGGGTTAATAGTCTAGTTACCTGACCAAAATACCCCTCCAACAAAGTCCCGACGTTCTGACAAACCTAAAGTAAAACATAACATTACAGTAAATACACATATACTTACAACCTGTAATAAAAGAAAGGGTTAATAGTCTACTCACCTGGCCAAAATGCCCCTCCAGCAATGCCCTCAGCTTCAGTTCACCGGCCCTGGTATGGCCCCTCCAAAAAAATTCCTGACGATATGAAAAAACAAAAGTGCGCCTTTTGATTGGCTGAAATTGCTGTCAATCAGATTTCAGCCAATCAGAACGCGCAAATGGTGTGAGCCAATGAAAATGGGATACACCCCTTTATCCCATTCTGATTGGCTGATGTAGCTGTCAATCATTTTTAATCCAATCATAACCCACTATCTCTCTCAGCCAATCAGATTGGGATACATCCCTGTACATTCTGATTGGCTCCAAGCATCTGCATCTTTTGATTGGCTGATATATGAAGTGTATACCATTCTGATTGGCTGAAAGCAATAGCATCTTCTGATTGGATTACATATGATTGACAGTTACATCATCCAATCAGAATGGGATACAGGGGTGTTCCCCATTTTGATTGGCTCACAACAATTGCACGTTCGGATTGGCCGAAATCTGATTGACAGCAATTTCAGCCAATCAGAAGGCGCAATTTAGTTTTTCATATCGGAGCATGCACCGGAACCTCAATTTGGGGCATGGAGCTCCTCTTTTTTAGAACGTCAGGTTGTTTTTGGAGGGGCCGTGCCGGGGCCGGAGGACTGAAGACCAGGGCATCGCTGGAATTGCATGCTGGCCAGGGGAGTAAACTATTAACCCTTTCTTTTATTACAGGTTGTACATATATATGTGTATTTACGATAATATTTTTTTTTTTTAGGTGTGACAGGACGTCTGGACATTTTTTGAAGGGCTATTCTTGGGCCCGAAGACTGAAGACCAGCGCATCACTGGACACCGCTGGAGGGGCATTTTGAACAGGTTGTGAGTTTCATTTTTATTTTGATAGTTTATTTTTTTAAGTCTAATTCATTTTTATTATATGTGTAATTTAATTTGTTATTTCTGTAGTGCTTTTTTGTTTTCAGTAGTTAGTCCTTTGTTATTTTTTGTAATTAGTGTGTTTTTTTATTTTATGTAATGTGTTTTTTTTATTTTATGTAATTAGTGGGGTGTTTTTATCTTTGTAATTAGTGGGGTGCTAGGGATTTTATTAGGGGCCGGAGGGCGGTTTGGGGACTGGAATGTTGGTCTCTTTTGCTGCTCTGGCAGCATATGTAAGGGCTATTCAAGCCTTTGCGAGTTCTCCCCAGCACTCGTTGGGCTTTGGGCTGCATTTGCGTGTTACGGGCTAGCTCGCGGGTGACTTCATTGCAATTTAATAGCATGATTGGATTTGTAGCGGTTACGGGCTTGACAGATTAAAGGATCTGCGGACTGAGAAATTACATGTTCACATCGCGTAGGCATTTTTCAGCCGTTACACTGCAAGTGGTCTACGGGGGACGTTTACTGGGCTAATTTAATAGCCGTAAATACTACTTTCAATATTACGGGCTACGTTTTAAGAACATAGCACAAATTTAATGAGGCTGTAAGTGATAGTAGATGACCAAATGTTTACAAAATTTCAAGATTATATAGGCAATAATCATCTAATCTGTAGACAGGCACGTGTATGTTTACATTTTGACCCATATATTTTCATAGAGGAGTTTTTTTGATAAGGTAAAATCTCTTCCTCTTCCTGAACACAGGGCCCCCACCACCTATGCTACCACGACTTCTCCTCCAATGAAGAGTTGTTGGAGGGGAAGGCATAGACTCTTACAGTGGCAGTACAGCACCTGGAGTAGGAGGTATTGATGGAGTCAAGGTTGGCACAGGCTGTGCATGTGTTGGGGGGAGTTCCAGGTTAGGTGCTGGCAGCCGGAGTGCATGGTCAGAACTTTCTGGATGATATGAATGTTCAGCTGGGTTATGCACCACCTGGAGGAGCCTGTCTATGTAGATCTCCACCTGGAGATTGTGATGCCTTGTCTCCCTATAGAACCTCCTGTTGCAGCAGGCAAACATGTTCACATACTGAAACAGTCAGTCCAGTAAGAGGGAGTCAATCTGGGGTGGGGGGGGCAAGTCAGGTCAAATGCCACAGGTGTGGCTTATGGCCCGACCCCGTACGACCCCTTTACCATCATACCTACGACCCGCGGGACTACACATCAACAGAAAACTCAAATACACAATTCACAGTGCGAGACCCGTAGCACTTTGAAAAATTTGCATAAAAAAAAATACGGCCCGTAACACATACTTACACATACTAGCCCATGAGTAAGCCCCATTAAGTGGTGAAACGGACCGTCGGGAGCAGGGGGGAGATGGTACACTTTATTCTATGCTCTTTGTGAGCCACAGCAGAACAACTACACCCCTGTGTGGTATTTCAAAAAACGCAAGTATACATGTATTGCTTTATGTCCTAAAGGGGAGACTTAAGATACTCCTATCCTTTTTTTCTCACACTTAAGCAGTAAAAGCCTAACTTTATGCAGTGGTTTGATAATGCTATAAGTGATACATATGTCTATTTAAGGATTGATGGTGATATCTGCCTCCCCTCAATACTTCAAATTAAATTATAGTATACTGCGTTCATATTTATATTTATACTAGGTACCATTCTCTACCCCCTGCCTTTTTGTTGTTGTTTTTAAACTTTTCTTAGTTTAGTGCCCTTTTTTACAAATAAACAGCGCCTATCCTCAAACTTTTCATCTATAATATATGTTGCTGCATCCCTATGATTAGCAAATACCTTTTGCATATGAGGCTTGCATACCAGCATCACTTTATTATTATTATACCATTATGATGCTTATTTTTAAGCTCTAGAGATAAAATATTATACCACTCCATCTGTCATAATAAAGGTGGTCACTTATTTCTAATCCCACAGTATTATGGGACAGGGACACCCATTTTTCTTGACTTGCAGCCATTATTTCAGGATAGACGCTTTTTAATTTTGTAGTTACTTATCTTGCTTTATCCTGGAGAACACTAAATTATCCTACTTTTTTCCTATTAAATTATTTCCCCCTTTTTTTGAATTTAGTGTTAAGCACTAGGAAATTGCTTAGGTCATATATTCATATCTCGTTTCCAGAAAGCCCAGTTGGACCTTGTCACCAGCGACTGCGACTAACCGGTGAGCCCAATACATGTAGGAATGGCCGATGATCCACAGCTGTTTAACTTCTGCAACACATAAAACAAATTCCAATTAGACAACCCTTTCTGGCCGTATGTATGACCTAAAACGATGCGACTCCCATCTCCCAATCCTTTTAACCATACTGTCGGGGAGACCTAGCCTTGCCGCCTCCGTAGCAGCTCCGATCCGGAACTAATGTGTGCCGAAGTCCGCCGGGTCCAAGCCTAACTGCCGTAAGGACTTCTTCAGCATCCTTTCGAATTGAAATCGTGACAAGGCCTGGCCATTGGCATGCAATAGCAGTGTGCCTGGCAACGTTGGCCTTTTTTCCAAGTACAACCTCACACTTGCCTGGGGGCAACACTCCGTTCCAGTTTTGTATATGACCACTTCCCTTCCTTTTCCGGCTTGATCCGTTTTTGACCTCCTCAGCCATACCAACAATCTGTCACCCTCCAGACAGATGTACTCCGCCAGCAGCCCCCCCGAGCCGTGCCTGTTTTCCGAGACCAGTTCCCCGATCCTGAAAGCACCAAAGAACGCTAAGGAAAAGGCCGTACAGAAAAGCAGGGATTCGAAGGAGTCCCTGCATAGCACACCCAACGCCTCCCCCAGGCGTAGTAGCAGGGAGAAAGTGATCGGACGCCTCCTATACGTCCGGTGCTTCCCTTTGAACATGCCTTTTACCTCCCGGCAAATCACAAACTCCTTTGTTAGGTCCTTCCGTCCTGCCAGCCTGAACATAAATGCTAGGGCCGTCAACTGCCGAGCCACTGTTGCCCTGGAAGCACCTCTCTCTGCGCTCCGAAGCAAAAACCACAGCAGAATTCCTATGGCTTTTTTTTCTGAACCCTCGCCACCGGCCTCCTCAACCATGTCGCTCCACATGTTCCACACCTTCCTGTAGGCCATCCACATTGTTGGCGCTAACGACTCCCTGATGTAACCAGCTACCGTACCACTCCAAGCTCCAAGAGTTCTGAAGGTATGTCCTGTCATTGGTCCTTCGCCGCCAGTGCCAGTGTGCGAAACCAGGTTCCCTGTAACCGAGACAGGGCATCAACCATCCCTACGTTAAGGCCAGGAATACACTCCGCCCTCAACCAGATATTAGCCCGCAGGCAACAAAGAACCAAGTGCCGTATGACCCATATCAACGGCCCGATGCGGCCGTCAGGCTATTACCTACTCGGCCCGTTTTCGGGCTGCCTGATTGAAAAAGGACCTGCAGATTCCTGAAGCCCCTGCTCCACAGATGAACTGCCGTGGTGATGGCGAACGTCTCCAGAACCGTAGGATCTTCTGTAAGCCTTCCTTTGACCCATGATTCGGTCCATGGTGCTGCGCACCATGCGCCTCTAAAATAGGCTCCCATTCCGACCATACTTGAACTCGCATAGAGGTCTAGCTGCCCATTCGTCACCCTGCTCGGCTGGATCAGGGTGCTCCCGTTGAAATTCCGTAGAAACGCCGTCCACACTCGTGCATCTTTCCTCATGGCCCCCGGAAACCTTTATGATGCGGCTGTGATATCCCGGCTGTAGCCAACGACATTCTACTGCTGAATATACACCTTATGGGAATGATCCTGCACACAAAATTCAGCTTTACCAAGATGGATTGCAGCCGCCGCAGTGATACTCGCCTTGCGCCTTCCAGGGCCGCCAGTTCTGGTGTCAGGTCCAAAACCTTCTCCATCGGCAAGCTGCATTTCATCTTGTCCGAATTGATCCGAATCCCCAGGAAAGTAAGATCCATGGTCGGTCCTTCTGTCTTCTTTTCTGCCAGTGGAACCCCGAAATCTTGACATATCCTTGCGAAGGTCCGCAGTATGAAATCGCATGCGTCTAAGCCCGCCGGTCCCACGAAAAGGAAATCATCAAGATAATGGGTAATCCCTTGGCAGCCCGATTCTGCTTTTGCTACCCATTGCAGAAACGTACTGAAGGCTTCGAAGTAGGAACAAGAAATAGAACATCCCATGGGGAGACACAGATCCACAAAGTACTGCCCATCCACGAAGCACCCAAGGAACCGATGACTCTAAGGATGTACCGGGAGCAGACGAAACGCAGATTCGATATCCACCTTCGCCATCTTAGCCCCGACGCCCGCCCACCTGACCAGGCCCGTGGCCTGATTGAAAGGAGCATACGACACTGACGAGTACTGCTTGTCAATCCCGTCGTTGACAGAACCACCTGGAGGATAGGATAGATGCTGGATGAGGCAGAATTTTCCTGCTTCCTTTTTCGGCACTACGCCCAGAGGGGAAATCACCAGACTCTTGAAGGGGATGAAGGGAAAGGGTCCCGCCAAACTACCCAGTTCTACCTCTGCCCGGATTTTTTCCGCTGCTACCCCAGGAAACTCCTTTACTGATTTCAGGTTTCTTAGATGTGACTCGAGCGGGACGAGAGAGCAGGGAATCTTGAACCCTTCCTGGAAACCCTCCCGTAGTAGGGCGGCCGCCCCAGCTTTTGTTGCCAAACTACCGTAGCGTTCTAGCCACAGCAGCATTGCGCCCAGCTGTATGGGGGTCCGCCCCTTTTTGAGCGAGCTCTCCAGCCGTGGATCCATCCTTTTGTCTGGTGCATCTTGAGGTCGCATGGTCCCCTCCACAACTCGCACAGACATGCTTGTAAGGGCAGTTTGGTGCCCACTTGCAGTTGCCTTCGTTGAATGAGTGACAGACACCTCGACCAGCTGTGCTCGTAGCGGCAGGGCCTCTAGCCCCGCCTGGGTTCCCGCGAAAGGGCAGCACTGCCCGCATTGGTGTCATTATGTTCAGCCAATAGGCCACCGCCTTGTCGCTCCATGCCATCTCTGGACGGGAGGACATGTATTGCCGGAATTCCTCGTCATATCGCCACCACACCATTCCACCATACGTCCGATATACGTTCCTGATTTCCTCCATATACACGAACAGCCCGGAGCATTGTTCCGGGTGTCTTTCCCCCATGACGCAGGCCATGATGGCAAATGCCTGTAACCAGTTGTCAAACGTTCTTGGACGTGCCTGAAAGTGTCTCCTTCCCTGTGAAACCTCTCTGGATTCTCGTTCATCCGAGACATTGGCAACAGGGAAAATATCTCTATGTACTCCCGTCGCCAGATTTTTTCTTTGACGTCCAAGGCTAAATGCGCCCCCAGAATGTCCTGGGCGCAAACGATGGACGGCCTTGCGGCCGCATCCGACACATTTCTCCTGCCCCTGCCCTTTTCTGCTCCTCCGGTGTGCAGCGTCACTATCGTCGTGTTTGTAGTGGGGTTGGTAAGCTCTGCTCGGGGTGACCTAGCGGGAAGGGATGGCTCCGCCCACGCCTTCCCAGCCAAGACCCCCACCCATGCCCCAACTTCCGCATCGGAGACGGCAATGTTATGGGTTTCTATAAGGGATTTTAGGGACGACAAGAATTGAGATTCCCTGGGAGAGGCTCCAAGCACTGCCACCCCCGGCTCCCTGAAATTTGTCAGCTTCTCACCTGATTCTCCTTGCCCTGGTGCGGTTGCCATCCTGGGTGCGACCTGCCGGTCTGGACGAGCGGGCGTCCCTGCACATCTCGACCGCTGTGGGCTCCTCTCACCCCCTCTTGTGCAAGCACAGCTGCAGCCGCAAGACCGCCTGCTCCGAGACCTCGATCTCCCTCTGGCTCTGGGGAAGCATGAAGAACAGTCACTAGCTCTCCTGTGTCTGTGCCTCGTTATGAAACGAGCAGTCCGCTCCCCCTTAAAGGAGTAGACGGATTCGGCAGCTACGCTAGGGCGTAAGGATTCCCTCTGGCTCGGTGGCCTATGGCGATCAATGCTATCCCTACCCCGGTCCTGCCCCTGAGTCACTATGGGCGTCCCTGTATCCGTAATGATGTCAGGGATAGGTGAGTTGCGCTATGGCCTAGGTCTCCTGTCAGGGGATTTCTGTCTCCTGGCTGGTGTTGTGGTGAAAATCAAAGGACTGTACCTGCTCGATGACTTCCGGACCCTGGTGGGGCGCGACTGCCGTGCCACCTTGGCCGATATCGGAACCTCGTCGATGACCACCTAGCTGTCGTCTGCGGCCATCTCCTCCATCACCTGATTCCTTCTTCCTCTAGTCGATTCTCTTTTCTTCTCGGCCTCTCCCTTGGCGTTGCGTCGTCCCTGTGAAACACCTGCAGCGCTGGCAGTGGTTGCGGCAGTGGGGACAGCAGGGGCCAACCAGTGAGAACCTGTAGAAGCTTTTTTAGAGCTCCTTGTATTTTTGCTGTTCCCCTTGGAGCCGCGAGGCTGATTAGGGGTGTCGCCTGAACCTTGGTTCTGCTGTGGGCCATGGGACAAAACACTGGGTGGTGGCCGGATGTCTAGGCCCTCGCCCGCGCTTCCCGCTGGCACCACGCTCTCTGCTGTGGGGGGGATAAGCTCTTGACTCTCCAGAACCATATCCGTGCCCTCCCGCTGCTCCTAGCCCTATTGCTCCGCTCAGAGGTAGCAATCTGCTCCGCCAGGCTATCTAGGCTATGCGGCCTGTCCACCTGGCCAAGGCTACCGGTCACTGCAGGCCGGGCCTGTGCCTCAGTGGCATCAGCCTCCCTCCCTAGGAGGCCTGAGTCCATTCTGTCCTGGACCCACCTAACCCCATGATTTAATGCCCTAGTTCTGACCATGGTCAGTAAGGCCTCTAACTCCCCAGGGTCCATAATAAACTGCCACCCACTTAAGACAAAGTGACACACTCCCCTGGGACCAATAAGACAGGGAATGCTGCTGTGGGGAATAACAGGCAATGTTAAGTGCCTGTGCCCTATTAACTGGCCAAGGACAAGGTGAAGAAGAGAGGGGGGCTACTAGGAATGCCCAGGGCAACTTAAAATGGGGGAGGGTAGGTAGAAGAGGAATCGGGGGCCACTTATGTACTGAGGCCCCCTTATTTAATTGAAAAAAACCTTATTTTACCTTAAAATACCTAAAATGCAGAGAGCGCAGCGTGCAGACCTCAGATCAGATCAATGGCCGGCGCGGAGTGAGGAGGAAGCCAGCGAAACGGGCTTAAGTCCCTCCTCCTCCTACCAGCCAATCCGGAGCGCCCAGGCTCTGCCGGGTCACGCAGCGCTGCGTCAGACTCGGCGTGCCTGGGCTGCCTCCGTGCCGGCCAATGTGCTGATATAGAGTCCTATTCAACTGGCCAAATCCAATTGAATGAGGCCAGGAACTTTAAAATACTACAATGTCAGCTTTTATAGCACTTCATTAAAAAGCAGGCACATTTTACAGTTAGCATAAAATACTCTGTTAACAAAACCCTTTGGATATAATTTGGTATAAATGTCAGTGTAAGTTTTGTAGTAGTTTTTCTGCTCACCAGTCAGTATTATTGTTTGCCCCTTTAACCTTTTTCTTCCCCTCCCTTTGTTTACTTTTGTTTCTTGGATCGTCCTTATCCTAAAGCAAACATTGCAAATATTGTTCTGTTTATTAGCCTTGTGCACTGCGATACTGCTGGGTAATTTCCCCATCTAAAATAAACAATGCAAGCAGCAAGTGACCCTGTACGCAGGGTGGGCAAGGAGTAGTGTAATTCTCCCACTGAAATTATAAAAAATGTAAGAAATTATATGGAAATGCACCCACATTACATTAAAAGGCTTTTATTGACATGGTACTTATTTTACTGTGATTGTGTTTAGATTTTTAAATGTACATGCACAATTCATTGAGCTAATAGGCACATTCTTGCAGGTCCTGAGTGAACTATAAATTACAAGCTCCTTTTATAAGCTAACTGTTTTTTTTTTACTGCAACATTATATTCCAGATTTTTCCTTTCAGGTTAAAATGTTTAAAGAAGATAAATGAATAAGCTGACAATGTTTGATTGTAACAAATACAATATTTTGTCATTTGAATGTGCTTGTAATTTTTGTTATTGCAGAATGTTCCAAATGTTGGAAAGTATACACTGCCATTAGCTAGAAATGTTTTACTGGGTAATATAAAAAAGTCTTAACATTGAAATATGGGTCAAAAATTTTTTTTTATTATTTCACTTGGTTTGGAGTTTATTCTGGAAGTTTATGTTGAGTAACATTGATGAGTTCTATGGGCTTTTAATTTATCACATATAATAGTTGTCAAACTACGAAACGTTGTCACGCTTTGCGAGCTCGCGAAGCAAGGGACGCAGTTCAGGACGCATTTGCGGATGTGGAGGCTCCCACGTCGGTTGCAATGAGCCAAAGGCTCATTGAAGGCAGCAAATGCAGACCCTCGCAAAGCGAGGGGCCGCATTTGCGGAGGTGGAGGCTCTATGCTGCCTCACAAGCGTTTACAAATACCCACAGAAGCGGGACTTTGAAATTGCTGTCAATCAGATTTCAGCCAATTAGAACGCGCAAATGGTGTGAGCCAATGAAAATGGGATACACCCCTTTATCCCATTTGGATTGGCTGATGTAGCTGTCAATCATTTTTAATCCAATCAGAACCCATTATCTCTTAGCCAATCTGAATGGGATACATCCCTGTACATTTTGATTGGCTCCAAGCATCTGCTTCTTTTGATAGGCTGATATATGGAGTGTATACCATTCTGATTGGCTGAAAGCAATAGCACCTTCTGATTGGATTAAATGTGATTGACAGTTACATCATCCAATCAGAATGGGATACAGGGGTGTTCCCCATTTTGATTGGCTCACATCAATTGCACGTTCGGATTGGCTGGAATCTGATTGACAGCGATTTCAGCCAATCAGAAGGCGCAATTTGGTTTTTCATATCGGAGCATGCACCGGAACCTCAATTTGGGGCGTGGAGCTCCTCTTTTTTAGAACGTCAGGATGTTTTTGGAGGGGTCGTGCCGGGGCCGGAGGACTGAAGACCAGGGCATCGCTGGAGTTGCATTCTGGCCAGGGGAGTAAACTATTAACCCTTTCTTTTATTACAGGTTGTACATATATATGTGTATTTACGATAATGTTTCTTTTTTTTTTAAGTGTGACAGGACGTCTGGACATTTTTTGAGGAGCCTTTCCTGGGACCGAAGACTGAAGACCAGGGGCATTTTGGCCAGGTCAGTGGACTAATTAACCCTTTCCTTTGAACAGGTTGTGAGTTTCATTTTTATTTTGATAGTGTATTTTTTTAAGTCTAATTCATTTTTATTATATGTGTAATTTAATTTGTTATTTCTGTAGTGCTTTTTTATTTTCAGTAGTTAGTCGTTTGTTATTTTTTGTAATTAGTGTGTGTTTTTATTTTTTGTAATGTGTTTTTTATTTTATGTAATTAGTGGGGTGTTTTTATCTTTGTAATTAGTGGGGTGCTAAGGATTTTATTAGGGGTTTACGTACATAGTGTAGGGGTTAATAGGGTAGGGTAGGAGTAAGGTAGGTAGTGTAGGAGTTAATGGGGTGAGGTAGGAGTTAGCTAGTTAGTGTAGGGGTTAATAGGGTAGGGGTGTACTGGGTACAGTTGGGGTTAACTAGGTCTAATTAGGGTTAACTAGGTCCAGTTAGGGTTAAATAGGTCCAGCTAGGGTTAAATAGGACTAGATAGGAATAACTAGGGTTAAGGGGTTAGTGATAGGGTTAATTAGGTATTGTGAGGGTTAAATAGGGTTAATAAGTTAGGTTAATTAGTTAGAGGGCGATAATTAGTTAGAGGGGGCTTAATTACTTAGAGGGAGTGTAATTACTTATGGTGTTAATATAGGGGTTAATAGTGTCCTATAGTACCCCTATTGGAATGGTGGGGTAATTATAGTCTCATGAGGTTCTATATAGACCCCCTTGAGTGATGGGGGTGTCGGGAGGGTACTTGAAACACCCCCGCAGCAGAGGTAAATTTTCAATTTTTACGTAGGTCTTTTAAGGACCTTTAAGGCCCTTTGTGGACCCACAAGGCGGAAATTTTGAATTTTAAATGAAGCAGGGTGTCCCCGTTGCAAGGGTTTATGTAGGGACCCTGCAGGGGTCCCAACAGGGACCCCCAGCATAGGGAGGTTAAATTTAGGTGCCAGGGGGGTACTTGGAGTACCCCCGCGGCAGTGGTTAACCAGTTAACTGTTGTGAGGGTCCAGATCCGGCCCCCCGCAGCCAGGGTTTATATAGGGACACTTCTGATGGAATCCCAATGGGGACCCCAGCATAGGAAGATTAATTTTAGGTGCTGGGGGGTACTTGAAGTACCCCCGCAAAAGGAGTTAAATATTTAACTGGCGCGGAGGTCCTAGTCGGGACACCCGCAGCAAGGAGTGATATTGGGAGCCTGCAGGGGTCCTGATTGGGACTCCTGCAGCATTGGGATTTATTTTAGGAGCATTGGTGAGGTTTAGGGGCCGGAGGGCGGTTTGGGGACTGGAATGTTGGTCTCTTTTGCTGCTCTGGCAGCGTATGTAAGGGCTGTTCAAGCCTTCGCGAGTTCTCCCCAGCACTTGTTGGGCTTTGGGCTGCATTTGCGTGTTACGGGCTAGCTCGCGGGTGACTTCATTGCAATTTAATAGCATGATTGGATTTGTCACGGTTACGGCCTTGACAGATTAAAGGATCTGCGGGCTGCGAAATTACATGTTCACATCGCGTAGGCATTTTTCAGCCGTAACACTGCAAGTGGTCTACGGGGGGCGTTTACTGGGCTAATTTAATAGCCGTAAATACTACTTTCAATATTACGGGCTACGTTTTAACACATAGCACAAATTTAATGAGGCTGTAAGTGATAGTAGATGACCAAATGTTTACAAAATTTCAAGATTATATAGGCAATAATCATCTAATCTGTAGACAGGCACGTGTATGTTTACATTTTGACCCATATATTTTCATAGAGGAGTTTTTTTGATAAGGTAAAATCTCTTCCTCTTCCTGAACACAAGGCCCCCACCACCTATGCTACCACGACTTCTCCTCCAATGAAGAGTTGTTGGAGGGGAAGGCATAGACTCTTACAGTGGCAGTACAGCTGCCTGGAGTAGGAGGTATTGAGGGAGTCAAGGTTGGGACAGGCTGTGCATGTGTTGGGGGAGATTCCTGGTTAGGTGCTGGCAGCCGGAGTGCATGGTCAGAACTTTCTGGATGATATGAATGTTCAGCTGGGTTATGCACCACCTGGAGGAGCCTGTCTATATAGATCTCCACCTGGAGATTGTGATGCCTTGTCTCCCTATAGAACCTCCTGTTGCAGCAGGCAAACATGTTCACATACTGAAACAGTCAGTACAGTAAGAGGGAGTCAATCTGGGGTGGGGGTGGCTGGACAAGTCAGGTCAAATGTCACAGGTGTAGCTTATGGCCCGACACCGTACGACTTTACCATCATACCTACGACCCGCGGGACTACACATCAACAGAAAACTCAAATACACAATTCACAGTGCGAGACCCGTAGCACTTCGAAAAATGTGCATAAAAAAAATACGACCCGTAACACTTGCAAAACAAAACGGCGACTTAGAGAAAAAAAATACGAGCCGTAAAAAATATGGACTTTACGGCCGAACAACGCACAGCGAAAAACACAAAAAACACACAAACTACAAACCAAAATTTTAAACATCACACACAGCAAGGGGGGACACCCAGAACATCTGGAAGTGAGGTTACCAGTCAATTTAAGTCCAATTTCTAGTGTCTAGCCACTCGAAAGTCCCCTAAGCAAGAGAAAAAATGGCCACCGAAAAAAAAAAACAAGGCTACGGGATCCCTAAATACGCAAAACACTGCCACACACATACGACTTTAACACAGGGCCGTACGAGGTCGAAAATACACTATACGAAGGACGCAAAATGATCCAAAGCCGCCTAACACATACACACTCGCCACCATTTTACAACACTAAGTTGCACATACTAACATTCACATTACAATTTGCAGAACTACATAGCCACACAAGCGGTTTCCCCTCGCGCACGTAGCCTATTTACACTACACACTTCACATATTGCTGACACTTACACCTCCGCTCACCAACAGTGCAAATCTACAATGTATGCTGCAGGAACATCAAAACAGATGTTAGGTCTTCAGCATATTGCTTGCTGCATATATTCATTACAAACAGGTAAAGTATATTAATTTACGATTTAATTAATTAATTAATTTATTATTATTAAAAAATACAGAAACATTTAAAAATCACCACACAACACAATTCAAATAAACGCTAAAGGAGTTCACTACATGCTTCACAAGGAGCGCCAAGGGTGCTCAGAGGAACAAAACTACACCAGGGGAGACACTTACAATGAGCGTCAAAAGGCGATCAGCATGAACTTTCCAATAAGCGCCAAACGGGCTCTGAGAACAAAAAAAACAACAACCCAGCGGCTTGCAAGGCGCTCACCGCGAGCCTCGCAATCAGCGCCGAAGGTACTCACACAACAAAAATACTTCCTCACACGATTTAATTAATTAATTAATTTATTATTATTAAAAAATACAGAAACATTTAAAAATCACCACACAACACAATTCAAATAAACGCTAAAGGAGTTCACTACATGCTTCACAAGGAGCGCCAAGGGTGCTCAGAGGAACAAAACTACACCAGGGGAGACACTTACAATGAGCGTCAAAAGGCGATCAGCATGAACTTTCCAATAAGCGCCAAACGGGCTCTGAGAACAAAAAAAACAACAACCCAGCGGCTTGCAAGGCGCTCACCGCGAGCCTCGCAATCAGCGCCGAAGGTACTCACACAACAAAAATACTTCCTCACAATGACCGCCAAAAGCCCATCAGCGCCGACTTTGCAATCGGCACCAAAGGAGCTCTGACAACCAAAAATACACCAATCCAGAGGCTCGCAATGAGCGCCGAGGATACTCACACAACCAAAACACTTACTTTGTGTGCCAAACAGCATTCCCTGACTTACAAGTCAATAGTTTGGTATAACAACTGACAAGACTTTCTCAGAAGTTTGTTTCAGTAAATTGTGCACAGCTTAAAATCATTTAAGGGTAACTGGAGTCATTAAATCCATTCTGCAACATCATGTAGAACAGATAAAATGAAGCCAAACATGTGTAAAAACATTTTTAACTGGAAGCTCTTGTCACTGTTTTATAATTGTTTTAAATGATTTTATTACGAATATAATATACCTATGTGCCTTAATGTTATCAGTAACTGGCTACTATGAGACAGTGTAACCTGTTTACTTAGAAGTACACTGTCTTCATGAGCTGCAGAGGATAGAAACTAATTATGAAGTGTTTATAAGATTGTAGGCAGAAAAAACAGAGGGCATCATACAATTGCGATTTGGCCAATTGAATAGGGCTCTATATAAGCACAGATCATATTCTTTTACAGTTTTAGTTTTTAGTTAGTGAGCTTCTATATAAAAGCAAGGTCTTCACTAACTAGAAACTTCTGTAAAGAAATATGCTATGTGCTGATATAGAGTGCTATTCAACTGGCCAAATCTAATTGAATGAGGCCAGGAACTTTAAAATAATACACAATAGTAAAGAGATACATTGGTATATATAGGTTTAATTTATTCCTAGTGAAATCCCAAAACCGTATGTGTCCATTAAAATACTACAATGTCAGCTTTTATAGCACTTCATTAAAAAGCAGGCACATTTTACAGTTAGCATAAAATACTCTGTTACCAAAACCCTTTGGATATAATTTGGTTAAATTTCAGTGTAATTGCTTAAGTTTTGTAGTAGTTTTTCTGCTCACCAGTCAGTATTATTTTTTGCCCCTTTAACCTTTTTCTTCCCCTCCCTCCGTTTACTTTTGTTTCTTGGATCGTCCTTATCCTAAAGCAAACATTGCAAATATTGTTCTGTTTATTAGCCATGTGCACTGCGATACTGCTGGGTAATGTCCCCATCTAAAATAAACAATGCAAGCAGCAAGTGACCCTGTACGCAGGGTGGGCAAGGAGTAGTGTAATTCTCCCACTGAAATTATAAAAAATGTAAGAAATTATATGGAAATGCACCCACATTACATTAAAAGGCTTTAATTGACATGGTACTTATTTTACTGTGATTGTGTTTAGATTTTTAAATGTACATGCACAACTCAATGAGCTAATAGGCACATTCTTGCAGGTCCTGAGTGAAATATAAATTACATGCTCACTCTATAAGCTAGCTTTTTTTTTAAAAGTGCTGCCGGCACTGGGGAGCTACAGTTCATTGAGGGAACCATTAATGCCAACATTTACTGCAACATACTGAAGCAGAGCATGATCCCCTCTCTTCTGAGACTGGGCCGCAGGGCAGTATTCCAACATTATAACGACCCCAAACACACCTCCAAGACGACCACTGCCTTGCTAAAGAAGCTAAAGGTAAAGGTGATGGAGCATGTCACCAGACCTAAACCCTATTGAGCACCTGTGGGGCATCCTCAAACGGAAGGTGGGGGAGTGTTTCTGTTTATTAGCCTTATGCATTTGCGGAGGTGGAGGCTCTATGCTGCCTCACAAGCGTTTACAAATACCCACAGAAGCGGGACTTTGAAAAAATAGATCTAACACGCAATGATTAAATACGGACTTACACAAAAAAAATACAAGCCGCGGGACCAAAAATATGACCTTAATGGCTGAACCTCGCACACTTGAAAATATTAAAAAAACAATAAATACACACAGAAAATTAAATTAAAAGCTTACTCACAGCAAGGCGGGGGGCACCCAGGACCTCTGCAAGTGATGTTACACCTCAATTTAACTCCAATTTAGTGAGTTTAGACACACGAAAATCCCCTAAGCAAGAGAAAAAATGGCCGCCGAAAAAAACAAAAATGAGGCTACACGACCCTAAAGCCGCAAAACAACAACAAGCACATACGGCTTTACCAAAAAGCCGTACAAGGTACAAGATACACTTTTAGCAAGGATGCTAAATCATCCGCACCCGCGTACCACATACACATTCGCCGCCATTTTTCAACACTAACATACAGAATGCGGAAGTACACAGCTACGCTAACGGCTTCCCCTCGCGCACCCAGCCTATTTACACTACACACTGCACACATTCCTGACACTTACACCTTAGCTCCACAACAGTGCAAACCTACATTGTATGCTGCAGGAACAAAACAGATTGCTAGCTCTTCAGCACAATGCTTCCTGCATATATCACTTACAAATAGGTAAAGTATAGTATTTTATAAATGTATTACTAATTTAATTAGCATACAAAAATACATAAACACAACAAAAAACACTATCGCAATAAATGCAAAAGCCATTCACCGTGCACCTCACAACGAGCGCCAATGCTGCTCATGGCACACAAACTACACCAGGGGACAGCCTTGCAATAAGCGCAGAAAGCAGATCAACGCAGACCTTACAATGACAGCAAAAGTGGCTCTGATAAAAAAATATAAAACAACCAAGAGGCTCGCAATGAGCGCCGAATGATGTCAGACCACCAAAAAAATTCATGTCTGTGGCAAACAGCATTACCTTCCTTACAGTGTTATTGCCTCTTCATTTTTGACGGGCAAGTCGCTAGTTTTAAATAATTCATAATGGACTGTGAATGTTTAATTAAAATTTAGCAGTTCCTTCCTTTCAAGATAATTCTTACAGGACTTCTTGGGGGCAGGCCAAACCAATAGCCCCCTTTTTAGTGAGCTCCAGAGACAAAGGAATTGTAATCTGATGCTATTGGTAGTTTAATTAGCTGTTAGCACTCACCAGAATTTACATGCATCACCAGATTTATTCATACAAAATCTCCTGTGTTTCTTGGTTGACATTTGCTGTTCCGAGCCATGTCCAAAGTGATATTGGAATAAAGAGTGACAGTGGATTGTGGACTTGTTTGCACGTCCACACTTTAATTCTACACTATTATTCCCAATTACAATTCTATGGAAAATATCACCAAATGTTGGATAGCTTCTGCCATTTATTAGGCGTTGGGATGGAAGAACAGATATACATTAATTGTTATGCAAATACCATGTACTCTGTCTCTCTCACTCAGTTCTCAAATTCATTACTTCTTCCCTGAACTTTCAACTTCTCTGCATGACTATCCACTGGTCCAGCAACTTATTTTAGCTAATAATCATCTCAATGGCCGGCGCAGAGTGAGGAGGACGCCCACGAAACGGGCGGAAGTCCCTCCTCCAGCCAATCAGAACCACCCAGGCTCCGCCGGGTCATGCAGCGCTGCGTCAGACCCGGCATGCCTGGGACTGCCTACGCGCCTGGCCATGACTCCGGCAAGATCCATTAGGCGTTTAGATAAATAAACAGCTCAATTAAGCATCTCTGAGGAGGAGCCTGGCCGGTCAGTAACCTCACGCCCTGGGCCCGCGCCCAGAGCCTCCCAGTGCTTTACTAAGCACGCACATGAGGCAAGGCAACCTGGCCCACTTAAGCCCGTGGGCCAGGTGACTCACCTCCCGCTACAGAGCAGGCGATGGATGCCTCCTGAGGCTGTGATCCCCCCTCTTGCTCTCTCAATAAAGCTAAGGCCCGTCTAGCCCCATCCTTAAGCTCCAGAGTAAACAGTTCTAATCCTATCTCTGTTAGATGAACCTTATCAGGGTGAAAATAATTCATAAGCATCTGCGCTTTCACATTCTTGATGCCTAATGGTAATGAAACCCAAGTTCCTTACAAAACTATCCATCTGCTTGTTTATCTTTTGCCTTGCTCTATCCACCGAAACCAGATCACTTGCATTCCACCATGATCTCCTTTTGATAATTTCGGACCACACTATGAACAAGCCTGGGAACTGTTCTAGCCAAAACTTCACATCCCTCTTAATATCTTTCAACATTTTCCTCATAGGTATCACTCCCAAATCATTGCCCCCAGCATGTATAATTAAAATGTGTGGGCTACAGTGATGCTGAGCGTTGCTCTCCAACAGGCCATTCACCTATGCCCATTTCAAGCCGCGGAACCCAAGCCATCGTACTTGCACGCTCGTCTCCAGGAAGCCCAATTGGACATTGTCTCCATTGACTGTGGCTAACCGGTGAGCCCAATACATATAGGAATGGCCGACGATCCACAGCTGGTTAGTTCCTGCAGCACACAAAACAAAATCCAATTAGATGACCCTTTCTGGCCGTATGTAGGACCTAAAACGTTGTGACTCCCATCTCCCAATCTTTTTAACCATGGTCTCAGGCAGACCTAGCCTTGCCGCCTCCGTAGCGGCCCCGATCCGAAATGAATGTGTGCCGAAGTCCGCCGAGTCCAGGCATAACTGCCGTAAGGACTTCTTCAATATCCTTTTGAATTGAAACCATGACAAGGCCTGGCTGTTGGCATGCAATAGCAGTGGGTCTGGCCCTGGCGGTCTTTTTTCCAAGTACAGCCTCACACTTGCCTGGGGGTAACACTCCGTTCCAGTTTTGTACATGACCACTTCCTTTTCTTTTCCGGCCTGATCTGTTTTTGACCTCCTTAGCCATACCAACAATCTGTCACCTTCCAGACAGATGTCCTCTGCCAGCAGCCCCCCGAACCATGCCTGTTTTCCCAGACCAGTTCCCCAATCCTGAAAGCCTTGAAGAACTCTAGGGAAAAGGCCTTCCGGAAAAGCAGGGATTCAAAGGAGTGCCTACATAGCATACCCAATCAGGGTGCTCCCGTTGAAGTTCCGTAGAAATGCCGTCCACACTCTGTATCAGATATTGAAAGGGATTTGGGAGGTAACAGTGCTCAAAGCCAAGCAGCAGCTGCAAAGGCAAATAAAATATTAGCATGTATTAAGAAGGGTATAGAAGCCAGGGAAGCAAATATAATTCTGCCACTATACAAATCTCTAGTACGCCCTCATTTGTAATATGGAGTCCAATTCTGGGCACCACTTCATAAAAAGGACATGTTAGAGCTGGAAAAGGTACAGAGGAGGGCAACAAAACTAATAAGGGGAATGGAGGTGTGAGTTATGAAGAAAGACTAACCAAATTAAACTTATTTTCTCTAGAAAAAAGGCGTCTAAGAGGAGATATGATTACCTTCTATAAATACATCCAGGGTCAGTATAAAGATTTGTCAAGGGAGCTTTTTGTGCCAAGAGGTTTTCAAATGACAAGAGGACATCCCTTGAGGTTAGAAGTAAAAAGATTCCACCTTAAAGAAAGAAAAGGGTTCTTCACAGTATGGGTGGTTAATCTGTGGAATTCTCTACCAGAGAAGGGGGTGACTGGGGGACTGGATTTATATCTAATTAAAAAGGGAATTCAGGGTTATCATGGATAATTAGAGAGGCAGTATTGAGCCAGGGAGAAGTCCGGTCGCCGGTGTCTCGGATCAGGAGGGAATAGATTTTTTTTTTTTTATAGAACTAATTAATTAATAGTTAATCCGCATATTGCAGATCAGAGGAGATCTTAAAAGGTTGAACTTGATGGACTGAAAGTCTATTTTCAACCTTAAATACTATGTAACTATGTAACTATGAAACTATTTTCAGCCAATAGGCCACCGCCTTATCGCTCCACGCCATCTCCGGTCGGGAGGACATGTACTGCCGGAAATCCTCATCATATCGCCACCAAGCCATTCCACCATACGTTCGATATGCGTTCCTGATTTCCTCCAGATACACAAACAGCCCAGAGCATTGTTCTGGTTGTCTTTCTCCCATGACACAGGCCATGATGGCAAAGGCCTGTAACCAGTTGTCAAATGTCCTTGTTATGCGCCTGAAAGTGGGTCTCTGGTCATCTCCTTCCCTGAGGGACATCTCTGGATTGTCGGCCAGCAGTGACATTGGCAACAAGAAAAATATATGAAATCCCGTCGTCAAATTTTTGTCTTTGACGTCCAAGGCTAAATGCGCCCCCAAATTGTCTTGCGGTCAGACGATGTATGGCCTTGCAGCCGAGTCCCGTACGCCTCCTCTGGTCCTCTCCTGTTCCGCTCATTTTGGTGTGTACTGCTACACTCGGGTGGGGTGTTGCGGGGTTGGTGAGCCCCGCGCGGGGTGACCTCACGGGAGCAGATGGTTCCGACAATGCCTTCCAGGCCAAACCCCCCACCCATGCCCCGACTTCCGCTTCGGAGACGGCAATGTTATGAGCTTCTATAAGGGATCTCAGGGATGTTAGAAATTGAGATGCCCTTGGGGAGCCTTCGTGCTACTCCCACCTCCCTGGATTTTCCAAGCTTCTAACCTGACTCTCCTCGCCCAGGGCAGCTGCCAGCCTGGGGGCAACCTGCTGATCCGGATGAAACCTATTGGCCCACTCTTGTGAAAGCACAGCTGCAGCCGCAAGACCGTCTGCTCCGAGACCTGGATCTGCCTCTGGCTGTGGGAAAGCATGAGGAACAATCACTAGACCTCCTGCGTCTAAAAGTGACCGCATGGTCTGTTCCCCCCCAGAGGAGTTCTCTCACTCTGCGGCTATGCTAGGGCGTAGGGATTCCCTCCGGCTCGGTGGCCTATGGCAGTCGATGCTATCCGTACCCCTGTCCTGCCCCTGAGTCACTATGGGCGTCCCTGTATCCGTAATGATGTCAGGAAAGGGTGAAGTGCGCTGTGGCCTAGCTATCTTTTCAGGGGATTTCTGTCTCTTGGCTGGTGTCAAGGTGATTGTACCTGTTCGTTGACTTCCTAACCCTGGTGGAGCGCGTCTGCCGTGCCACCTTGGCTGTCACTGGAACCTCGTCAATGACCACCAGACTTTTGTCTGCGGCCATCTCGCTGATCACCTGATCTCTTCTTCCTCTGGTGGTCTCTTTTTTCTTCTCGACCTCTCCGTCAGCATTGCGTCGTCCCTGTGAAACATCCACAGCATTGACAGTGGGTGCGGCAGTGGGGACCGCGAGAAGCTGTAGGAGCTTTTTTAGAGCTCCTTGTGCTTTTGCTGTTACCCCTGGAGCCTCGAGGCTAATTCGGGGTGTTGCCAGAACCTGGGTTCTGCTGTGGGCCATGTGACAAGTCGCTGGGTGGTGGCCGGATGGCTAGGCACTCGTCTGCACTTCCCGCTGGCACCACACTCTCTGTGGTGGTGGTGGGGGGGGGATAAGCTCCTGGCTCTCAATAACTCTATCCATGCCCTCCACGCTGCTCCTAGCCCTATTGCTCCAGTCAGAGCTAGCACGCTGCTCCGCCAGCCTATCTAGGCTATGAGGCCTGTCCAACTGGCCTAGGCTACTGGTCATGGCAGGCCAGGCCTCTTTTGAGTGGGACCAAACTGATATACTACAGGATATTTCTCCCCATGAAGGGCACAAGTGAGCTAAAAGAGGTTGCTCTCAGAGTGGCTTATCATGACTATGGAACTGACCTGTTAAGGTTGGTTCGTTCTCTGATGAGCACCTCTGACTTTGTTGTTCTGTATATGCAAATTACCTTTAGGGTTTAGTCTCCCTATGGGTAATAGGGGACTCCAGACGTGGACCCCTTGCTCACTGTGCCATAGGGAGTTCAGCTGCACCACACTGATGAAGGCCCATAAAGGACGAAACGCGTCTGGACGCGTCTGTTGAGCACCTCTGACTTTGTTGTTTTATACTGTATGTTGTACCATTTTTTGCACCTCACTGACGAAGGCCCATAAAGGCTGAAACGCGTCTGGTGTTTGCTGTTTCTCCTGTTCAGGGTAGAATTGCCTGGTATTTCGGGGCTGGGTCACTCTTTTGAGTGGGACCAAACTGATATACTACAGGATATTTCTTCCCATGAAGGGCACAAGTGAGCTAAAAGAGGTTGCTCTCAGAGTGGCTTATCACGACTATGGAACTAACTTATTAAGGTTGGTTCGTTCTCTGATGAGCACCTATGACTTTGTTGTTTTGTATATGCAAATGAACTTTAGGGTTTAGTCTCCCTAAGGGTAATAGGGGACTCCAGACGTGGACCCCTTGCTCACTGTGCCTTAGGGAGTTCAGCTGCACCTCACTGACGAAGGCCCATAAAGGCTGAAACGCGTCTGGTGTTTGCTGTTTCTCCTGTTCAGGGTAGAATTGCCTGGTATTTCGGGGCTGGGTCACTCTTTTGAGTGGGACCAAACTGATATACTACAGGATATTTCTTCCCATGAAGGGCACAAGTGAGCTAAAAGAGGTTGCTCTCAGAGTGGCTTATCATGACTATGGAACTAACCTGTTAAGGTTGGTTCATTCTCTGATGAGCACCTCTGACTTTGTTGTTCTGTATATGCAAATTACCTTTAGGGTTTAGTCTCCCTATGGGTAATAGGGGACTCCAGACGTGGACCCCTTGCTCACTGTGCCATAGGGAGTTCAGCTGCACCACACTGATGAAGGCCCATAAAGGACGAAACGCGTCTGGACGCGTCTGTTGAGCACCTCTGACTTTGTTGTTTTATACTGTATGTTGTACCATTTTTTGCACCTCACTGACGAAGGCCCATAAAGGCTGAAACGCGTCTGGTGTTTGCTGTTTCTCCTATTCAGGGTAGAATTGCCTGGTATTTCGGGGCTGGGTCACTCTTTTGAGTGGGACCAAACTGATATACTACAGGATATTTCTCCCCATGAAGGGCACAAGTGAGCTAAACAAGGTTGCTCTCAGAGTGGCTTATCACGACTATGGAACTAACCTGTTAAGGTTGGTTCGTTCTCTGATGAGCACCTCTGACTTTGTTGTTCTGTATATGCAAATACCTTTAGGGTTTAGTCTCCCTATGGGTAATAGGGGACTCCAGACGTGGACCCCTTGCTCACTGTGCCATAGGGAGTTCAGCTGCACCACACTGATGAAGGCCCATAAAGGACGAAACGCGTCTGACGCGTCTGTTGAGCACCTCTGACTTTGTTGTTTTATACTGTATGTTGTACCATTTTTTTTATTGAGGAAACTATACATAATAAAATCTTAATGGAAGAGTAAAGACCCATTTTTACAGTTTGCTCTTTTGAAGAACTAGCTTGACAATCTGAAAATATTTTTAAACAGAAAAAATGTCTAATTTCTAATAATAACCAAACAATGCGGAACTTAGAAAATACACGACGCCGAAAACACTAACACTCATTCAGATGCTCATTGTGAGGATTGTTTACAAGTGGATTTTCCTTTACAGATAAAGGCTAATAAATTGTAGAGTGCACTAAATGTGCCCAGGTGAGAGGGGTGTGGCTTGACTGTTTAACTAGTATAAAAGGTTTTTTTAGCTGTTTTGGGGCCCATTTACAAGTGGATTTTCCTTTAGAGATAAAGGCTGATAAATTGCAGAGTGCACTAATTGTGCCCAGGTGAGAGGGGTGTGGCTTGACTGTTTAACTAGTAAAAAAGGTTTGTGAGCTGTTTTGGGGCCTGTTTACAAGTGGATTTTCCTTTACAGATAAAGGCCGATAAATTGCAGAGTGCACTAATTGTGCCCAGGTGAGAAGGCAGAAGTTAGTATAAACGGGGAAGGAGCGAACTTGTGAGCTTGCAAACATTTTCGGTATCAGGTGCAGTTCTAGTGAAGTGTAGGAGTTTTAATAGGGGTAGGGACTTCAAAGAAAAGGGAGGGCAGATTTCTAGTACAAAGGAGGAAAACTTTATACAAATATATTATTTTATATTCTTTATTTTTCCCACTGAAATTTTGTAGACAATAATAATAATAATAATTATGAGTCAGTCCAGTGGCAACCTCACTCAGTGTACATCCTGTCATATGTATGCAATACTGGAACAGAGGATCCAGGGTCCATACCTCTGTGACAGGTGTGAGCATGTTGCCTCTCTGGAAGCTCAAATTGGAGATCTGGAGCGGAGAATTGCAGCACTTTGTGATATTGCTCCATTGGAAGGGGGGTTGGTGCTCACTGAGCACAGTTTAGCTGGGCCTAGCATGGAGGGCGGAGCTGGGGCTAGTGAGGATGTCCAGTGAGGTAGCTGGGTTACAGTTACAAGGGGAAGCAGGGGGAACAGGAGGAGGCAGGCCAGTTCTGAGTTGGCAAACACCAACAGATTTGCCAGATTGAGTGAAACTGTTGGGGATGTCCATTCAGGAATGGCAATGCCAGATAGAGCTGTTCCCTCTAACAGCCGGGAGAACAGCTTTACTGGAGGAGTGGGAGGGCAGCATAGGCAGAGCAACAGACAGGTTTTGGTTGTAGGGGACTCTATTATTAGGAAGGTAGACAGGGTGATTTCTCACCCAGATCCAGCAATCGAACAGTTGGCTGTCTCCCGGGTGCTCGGGTTCGTCATGTTGTGGATTGGGTAGACAAATTATTGGGAGGGGCTGGAAATGAACCGGCAGTCTTGGTACATATTGGTACCAATGACAAAGTTAGTGGAAGATGGAGTGTCCTAAAGAATGATTTTAGAGAACTAGGTAATAAGCTGAAGGCAAGGACCTCCAAGGTAGTATTTTCTGAGATACTACCAGTGCCACGTGCTAGCCCAGGGAGGCAGGCGGAGCTTAGGGATGTTAATGTGTGGCTAAAGATGTGGTGCACTAAGGAGGGGTTTGGGTTTTTAGAGCACTGGGCTGACTTCTCACTTCGGTACAATCTCTACAGTAGGGATGGATTGCACCTTAATGATGAGGGAGCTTTTGTACTAGGGGATAGGATGGTAGAAAGGCTGGAGGAGTTTTTAAACTAGTAGTTGGGGGGGAGGGACTAGATATAAGTAATGGGGTAAAAAGTGTAGAGGGTATAAGGGATGAATTAACAACTCATAGGGGAGGAGATGGGGGAGGGGTAGTGTAGTCAATGGGAAGGTAGTACTAAGTAATTCAAGTACAGTGGCAGGCACTTAAGAACTACAGACTCATAACATAAGGTGTATGCTTGCTAATGTCTGAAGCGTGCCAGGAAAAATGGGAGAGTTAGAATTATTAGCAATTAATGAAAAATGGGATTTAATAGGCATTACTGAAACGTGGTGGGATGAATCTCATGACTGGACTGTTAATCTGGATGGTTATAACCTATTTAGGAAAGATAGAAGCAATGGTAAACGAGGAGGAGTGATTTGTCTGTATGTTAAGCCTGAATTTAAGCCTATAGTCAGAGAAGATATTTATGGTGGACCTAGTAATAAAGCTGAATGTTTGTGGGAAGAGTTAAATAGCGGAGCAGCAAATTCCAAAAGAATATTAGTAGGAGTATGATATAAACCCCCAAATATGGCTGAAAGTGAGGAAATAACATTATTGTTACAGATTGAAAATGCAGCTAGGCATGGTCAAGTTCTAATAATGGGAGCATTTAATTACCCTGAAATAAACTGGATAAATTAGACCAGCAGTTCATCTAAGGGGAGCAGGTTCTTGAGTACACTCAGGGATCATTATCTGGCCCAGGTTGTACAAGAGTCTACTAGAAATGAAGCTATCTTAGATTTACTCATCACAAATAATATTGATATAGTATCTAATGTTGAAATAGGGCAACTTTTGGGAAACAGTGATCACAACACAGTCTCGTTTGAGATTGAATTAAAAAAACAAAATTTTAAGGGGCCAACAAAAACTCTTAATTTTAAAATGGCAGATTTTAACGGTCTAAGGGCAGCAATACAAAGTATAGACTGGGACAGAGAACTGGCAGGTAAAAACACTGACTACAAGTGGACAACATTTAAATCCTTACTAAATATACATACACATCGGCATATACCGTGTGGGAATAAAAGTAAAGGGAGTAAATCCCATCCAATGTGGCTTAACAATGATTTAAAGATCAAGATACGGAGTAAAAAACAGGCATTTAAATGATACAAACAAGAGGGGACGGAGACTGCTTTACAGAAATACCAGGAAATCAACAAGGCTTGCAAAAGGGCGAAAGGGCAAAATGGCTAAAATAGAAAATGAAAAATTTATTGCAAAAGAGAGTAAGACTAACCCTAAAATATTTTTTAAGTATATTAATGGGAAGAAGGCTAGGAAGGAAGCTATAGGAACATTACAATGTGACACAGGCCGTCTGATAATTAGTGACCAAGAAAAGTCAGATGAGCTAAATAGGTTATTTTCTTTGGTATACACAAGGGAGGTACCAGTGGTTGGGACACGGCAACATAATGGGGCTACACTACCTTTGCCAAAAACATTGGTTAACACAGGAAGTAATGCAAAAGAGGTTGGAAAAAATAAATGTTAATAAAGCCCCGGGTCCTAATGGAATACATCCAAGGGTACTAAGGGAACTGGGTTCTGTAATAGCCAAACCATTATATTTAATTTTTCAAGATTCACTCAACACAGGGTCTATACCAGATGACTAGAGAAAAGCTGATGTGATACCTATATTTAAAAAGGGAGCAAGATCAAATCTGGGGAATTATAGACCAGTGAGCCTCACTTCTGTAGTGGGGAAGCTTTTAGAAGGGTTAATAAGGGATAATATACAAGAATATGTCTATTTGAACAGGATTATAAGTAGGAGTCAACATGGATTTATGAGGGATAGGTCATGTCAAACAAATCTAATTAGTTTCTATGAGGAGATTAGTAGGAACCTGGATCAAGGCAACTCAGTGGATGTAGTCTTTTTTGATTTTGCAAAGGCTTTTGATACAGTGCCACATGGGAGACTATTGTGCAAACTAAGAGATACAGGAGTTGCAGCAAATATCTGCTCATGGATTGAGAGCTGGCTAAAAGAGAGGAAGCAAAGGGTTGTTGTAAATGGAACATACACCGATTGGACTAATGTGGTAAGTGGGGTTCCTCAGGGTTCAGTATTAGGTCCTCTCCTTTTTAACATATTTATTAATGACTTAGAGGTAGGATTGGAGTGTGGTGTCTCCATTTTCGCTGATGACACAAAGTTGTGCAAGGTAATTAAATCAGATAGTGATGTGCTTTCCCTCCAAAGGGATTTACATAAAATTGAGGAATGGGCATCTAAATGGCAGATGAGATTTAATACGAATAAATGTAAAGTTATGCATCTGGGAAGGAAAAATAGACATGCAATTTATAGTCTTAATGGAGCAAATCTAGGTGTATCGGATACTGAAAGGGATTTGGGAGTGCTTGTGGACAACCACCTAGGTAACAGTGCTCAAAGCCAAGCAGCAGCTGCAATGGCAAATAAAATATTAGCATGTATTAAGAAGGGTATAGAAGCCAGGGAAGCAAATATAATTCTGCCACTATACAAATCTCTAGTACACCCTAATTTGGAATATGGAGTCCAATTTTGGGCACCACTTCATAAAAAGGACATTTTAGAGCTGGAAAAGGTACAGAGGAGGGCAACAAAACTAATAAGGGGAATGGAGGGGCTAAGTTATGAAGAAAGTCTAACCAAATTAAACTTATTTTCTCTAGAAAAAAGGCGTCTAAGAGGAATTATGATTACCTTATATAAATACATCAAGGGTCAGTATAAAGATTTGTCAATGGAGCTTTTTATGCCAAGAGGTTTTCAACTGACAAGAGGACATCCCTTGATGTTAGAAGTAAAAAGATTCCACCTTAAAGAAAGAAAAGGGTTCTTCACAGTAAGGGTGGTTAAACTGTGGTATTCTCTACCAGAGGAGTTAGTGACAGCGGATTCGATAGATAACTTTAAAAGAGGACTGGATTTATTTCTAATTAAAAAGAGAATTCAGGGTTATCATGGATAATTAGAGAGGCGGTATTGATCCAGGGAGAAGTCCGGTTGCCGGTGTCTGGGATCAGGAGGGAATTGATTATTTAATTTTTTTATATACAACTAATTAATTATTAGTTAATCCACATATTGCAGATCAGAGAAGATCTTAAAAGGTTGAAGTTGATAGACTGAAAGTCTTTTTTCAACCTTAAATACTATGGCCCTCATTCTATTAGCGGCCGTAGGAGATGCGGGGCCGCAAGGACCGGCCGCAAGCTATCCGGCTATTCTATTCCCCTCCGGCCGGGAATTCCGGCAGGCTTGCGGCCGGCGCCTTGCGGCCGCTCGCACCAGAGGAAAGCCTTTGTTTTAAAACGGCTGCAAGAGAATCGGCCGCAAGAAAATCCTATTTGCAATTCAATTGCTCCGGGAACCCTCTCTGCAAGGCTAAAACCGAGCCGCAGCTTACTTGCAGGAAAAAGGTCCCGCTAGCACCAATTAAGCACAAAATATAGCCCAAATAAAGCCATCATGCACTCTGAGGAGACTATAAAGTGATTTTAGGTGTTAGCAAAAATAGCACAACATTCCCCTATACTTAAATCCGTAAATAAATTATTTTTTAATATATGTCAAATATCCATGTAAAAAGTCCAGAGGGCTTGGAGCACCTCAGACCCGCCTACGCTGCGGCCGGAAAATAAACAGTTAATGTAAACTCGGATTTGGGCTGATGTGCAAGCTTGAGAGGGGGTTGCTATTAATCCTCATGTCCCCCAATATGATCCCTAGCATTTACAAAGATTTACAGTGCCGTCTTTAATTTATATTTGACTTTAAAGATTTTGGAGCTTACGGCCGGTTCCAAGATATGCGGCCGGCCGTAAGGGGAGATCCTTGCGGGCCGTATAATAGAATTGCGAGGTAACAGAACCCCCGCAAGGAATCGCAACCTTACGGCCGATTTACGGCCGATAATAGAATGAGGCCCTATGTAACTATGTAAAATCGTCCATTTGTATTGAAGGGCGTAAGTCGCAAATCTTAACATTAACACCCTCAAATGGCGGAAAATCTTTAAACTGCACATGCGCAAGTTTGTCCTCGCGCTGACACTCTATAAATACTGGAAAGTTTCCAAAATGTTCTCACTTTCTCCATAGATGACGAACGGTGTGACTGGACGTTGTCAGAGGACAAGTTTTATTAAGAGATTGTTAACTCTTGATGAATTTTAACAAATACAGTTACAATAATAGGTAAGAATTTTTATTAGTTCATTATTTCTTCATGTATTAATTGATAACAAAAATAATATATATATATTTTAGCATGATGTAATGTAAAACATGATAAGTTACTTGTTTAATTTTTGCAAAATACATACAAACATGATGTTAAGGCTTATTAGTTATTAATTTATTACATTGATTTACTAACAGTAACATAGAAAAAATATATATTTTAAATTAACGTTACTTAACACATTGTACGCTGTATATCTTTACAGTGCCTTGCAAAAGTATTCATCCTCTTGACTTTTTACCTATTTTGTTATATTACCGCATTACATGTGATGGGTCAGAACACAATAGTCTAAGTTGGTGAAGTGAAATGAGAAAAATATATATCCATAAAACATTTTTTTTAGAAATAGAAAATAGAAAATTGGCATGTACGTATGTATTCACCCCCTTTCCTTTATTATGAAGCCCATAAGAAGCTCTGGTGCAACCAATTACCTTCAGAAGTCACATAATTAGTGAAATGATGTCCACCTGTGTGCAATCTAAGTGTCACAGGATCTGTCATTACATATACACACCTAGGCCCCAAATGCTGCAGCACCTAAGCAAGAAGAACTCACTACTTATGGTGGTCTATACAGATGTTCTTTTTTTTGTAGTGGGGGGGGGGGTGTAATGTGCTTTTTATTTTTGGTAACATAGTTTTTTGTATTTTTGGTAACATCGTTTTTTTTATTTTTTTGTACCTTAGCTTTTTTTATTTTGTGTAATTAGTTGGGTGGGGGGTTTAATAGAGGGTTAGGCAGGTAGTGTAAAATAGGTAGGGGTTAATAAGTTAGGGTAGAGCGGGGTTAGTTTTGATTTAGTGGTTTATTGGAAGGAGAATAGTGTAGTGTAGTGTAGTGTTTGTACTTAGTGTCATGAGGGTCTTGGAGGACCCTCATGGCACTTATGGGGTTAATAATAGGGTGCTCATTGTCCTAGGACGGTCTTCATAGACCCTTATGGGGCTGATTTGGTTAAATAGAGGCTTACAGGGCTCTGTATAGAACCCCATAAGTGATGGGGTTAGATGGAGGCTTATGGGGGTCTGTATAAAATCCCATAAGTGATGGGGTTAAATAGAGCTAGAAGGGGTTAAATAGGCTTACATGGGGTTAAAGGGGCTAGAAGGGGTTAAATAGGCCCAGTTAGGGTTAATAGGTTCAGATAGGTTTAGATAGGCTTTAGTATGGGTTAATGGGGTATAGTTAGGGTTAATAGTGTAGTGCTTAGACTTTGTCATGAGGGTCCTGGAGGACCCTTGTGGCACTTTTAGGGTTAACCTAGGGGTTAATAGTGTCATATAGGGGTCTATGTAGACCCCTATTGGACTGAGGGAGTTAATTTTAGTCTCTTGGGGCTCTGTATAGAGCCCCATGAGTTATAGGGTTAATTAAGGGCTCATGGGGGTCTGTATTGACCCCCATGAGTGACAGGGTTAATTTAGGGCTCATGGGGTCTGTATTGACCCCCATGAGCGACAGGTTTAGTAAAGGGCTTATGAGGGTCTGTATTGTCCCCCATGAGTGACAGGGATAATTAAGGTCTCATGGGGCTCTGTTTAGAGACCCATGAGTTATAGGTGTCATTAGAGGCTCATGGGGATTTGTATAGAGCCCCATGAGCGATGGGGTTAATTTTAGGTGGCGGTCTGCGGGCCCTTTAATGAGCTGCTGCGTGAAATTTGAGTTTTCGAAATGCAGCGGGGGCCTGATCAATGCCGATCGGGAACCCCAGCTGCAAGGGGTTAATGGGGGCTGCGGTAGGGACCTCCAGCATAGAGGGGGTTCATTTTACTTGCCAGGGGGGTACTCGGAGTACCCCCCACGGCAGGGCTTGTATGTAGAACTGACGCGGAGGTCCCATTCTGGACCCCCTTGGCAAGTGATGATGTGGGGGAGCCTGCAAGATCATCTTGCAGGCTTTCACTACTCATGCACTGTTTCTCCGTGATATGGACTGCCCTGCTGCGTAGATCACACGTTGCTTGCAGCAGGGCTAATTTAATAGCTTCATAACTTTTCAAAATTTGAACCACATAGGGCTTAAGTTCAAACCTCATATTTACGAGGCTGGAATTTAACAGGGCTGTTAGAGAGGACTTGCATATAAATATAATGGTTAGACACAGACCACTTCTATGTTGGGAGGGAAACCGGCTACATCGTTTATTGGTAAACACAAATTACTTAATACCAATAACAATAAATAAACATAACCAAGAGAGAGGAGGAGCCTGGCCAGAGACAATACGTCCTAGGCCCTGAAGCCTCGTACAGGGCCTACTGTGATGGAACATCCGTACCACCGTAGGGTAGGATCTCACCCATTTTACCATTGTCACAGCGACTCCCCCCACCACCGCCACAGAGAAGAGCACAAAATACCTTCTTCGTTTTTTTTTACTTCCCCCCAAAAATGCCATAGGTTTGGTCCTAGAAATCTGTAATACCAAGGGAGTCTGGTACACTGTAAACTACCTCCCCTTACCCAGCAAGTCAGTCTTGGACCGACTCGACCACATGGTCACTTGATTGCTTTGGATCCCCCGACCATTCACCTGAGGTCACCATACCTTGTCAGTTTACCAACCCACCTGTCGTTACCAGCAGACCAGTGGGAATGAGAGACGGACACACACAAGCACAAGGCTTTGCACTTATCACAGACCACTTTCCAAAACAGTGGTATCTCCTTCCATTGGGAAAGGCTACCAGTTGGCTTCCATCCCTTTGTCATACCTCCAGTTAAACATTGAACCACTTGCTTTACCACTCATTCCTTTGTCAGGTCCTTTAACCCAGCACGTTTCTGAAAGACCCAGCCTTGGGTTCCCGAGAACCCCGAACCCTGCCAAATCACCACTCATGTACCTACACGTGTACCAAGTGCACAAACTGCCTATCACCACACTATGTCTAGCAGTCTGAGGTGTGCACATAAAAAGGACCAGTGAGCCTGTCCTGAAACCTGGTACCTGCGTTCCTTTACCCTATACACTCTATTATCGATACTGAGCACATTTTATCCAACATCGTAGTACTGAGCAGGATGACGCTATAACTGAGAGTAAATACTACCGCCACATTATCCAAACAAAACAATTAACTATTCCCGCAATCTCCCGCCAACAACAGTGTGCTCCGAAGCCACGTACCTTGTACTACTAGACACCATCACTGTAGCTTATGATACACCTGATAAGTCTAAAGGATAAAGAATGATCGGACAGAAAATAAAACAAAATGTCCCTTTGAGTCATCCATTATATGAGACGCACCTAATAAAGTGATGAGGTAAAATAGCATCGCTCAGTCGTGTCTGACACTCTATGATGATGATCCACTTGGTTTTCACAGCATACAGCTCCTGGTATTCCCAGGTGGTCTCCCATCTGAGTACTGACTAGGGTGACCTCCTGGATTCGAACCCAGAATGCTGTGGAGAAAGCACCTGAATCCTAACTCCTGGGCCACCAGGGGGTCCAGTGGAAAATTGACCACCGTCGATGCTGCCCTGAAGCGATTCAATCCTTAGAGCTAATGCTATTTGCTGTATAATAATAAAGTAACTAATAGATTAATAAAGTAATATACTTTACCTATTTTGAAGTAATATATGCAGGAAGCATTGTGTTGAAGAGCTGGCAATCTGTTTTAATGTTGCTGCAGCATTAGTGGTGTGGAGCTGCTGTGTAAGCGTGATGAATGTGTGCAGTGTAATAGTGTGCGTGCGCGAGACCAAACCGTTAGCGTATTTGTGTACTTCTTGTGGTGTTTTGCGTGTTTAGAGTGCTGTAGCCTCGTTTTCGTTTTGTTGAGCAGCCATTTTTTCTCTCGCTTAGAGAATTTTTTAGTGTCTAAACTCTTTTATTTTGATTTAAATGAAGGTGTAACTTCATATTTGAGGTCCTGGATGCTCCCCCTTGCTGTAGGTAAGCTTTTTATGTATGTTTTTTGTGTATTTATTGTGTTTTTCATTTTTTCCTGTCCACAGGTTGCGGCCGATTTTTGCGAGACCGTAATGTGTGTTAACGTGTCTCGTATGTTGTTTGCGTTGCGACATAAAGTTCGCAAGGGTCGCAGTTCCTGGCAAGGAGCGCCTTTGGCGCTCCATGCCAGCAACTGAGGCCCTCGCTGTGGGAGGGCCGCGACTCGCGCGAGCCCGCAAGCGTGAGCAACGGCTTGAGCGGGCTTGCATGCTCACAACTATATATGTGATACACACACACACATTATATACACACACACACACACATTATTTATATACACACACACACATTATATACACACACACACACACATTATATATACACACAAAAACAATATACACACACATATATACACACACACAATATACACACACACACAATATACACACACATTATATATACACACACACAATATACACCCACATTATATATATACACACACACAATATACACACACATTATATATACACACACACACACAATATAGACACACACACAATACACACACACACAATACACACACACATTATATATAAAGGGACTATCTTTTGTACCCACAAGTAATTCAAATTTATTTGAAAATGTAAAGGATATAAATTTATTTGCAAGAAAACTTGGGTTAAAACATTTTTTTACTCTAAAGAAAGAAAGAGAATTGACCAATTTGGGTGTAAATAATGAAGATAAGGAAACTTTTGAAATCATGCTGTCGTTAATGGATGAGCAAAAAGATGATGATTCTTCCTTGAATGAAGTAAAGAGAAAAAACAAAACCACTTTCACACCTGATTTCAAACAATATGCCAATATTCAGGTATTTTTGGATCTGGTAACGGAAGATCTAAAAACTGTGTGCAATTCTGATTTGAATCCGGTCCAAAATAAAAAATATAATTTGAGTACCCAGGAATTTAAAGCGTTACATGAACTGAAGAAAAACAATGTGGTAATTAAACCAGCAGATAAAGGAGGAAATACAGTGATTCTGGAAGAACAAGAATATCTACAAATATGTGATAAATTGTTATCAGATGACTTACGTATCGAGTATCTACAAAAGAATCCTATGCATGAATTTCAAAAAGAGTTAAAACACTTATTGAATTCGGCAAAACAAGAAAAGATCATAGATCAAAACACTTATGAACACCTGTCTCCTAAATGGCCGAGAGTAGCAACCTATTATTCATTACCGAAGGTTCATAAAAACAGATGGCCCATACCAGGCCGCCCGATTGTGTCTGGAAATGGTTGTCTCACAGAGAAGATCAGCGAATACGTTAATGATTATCTCAAAGATATTGTGCCAACAATTCCTTCATACTTGAAAGATACATTGGATCTGTTAAAATACTTAGATGAAATTACAGTTCCTGAAGAAACTCTACTAATATCGATAGATGTCGAGCAATTATATTCCAGCATCCCACATGATCAAGGGATTAAAGCTGTGGAATATTATCTAAGTATGAAACCGATCAAGTGCAGACCCATGAATAATTTAATTGTATCTCTACTCAGATTTGTTCTAACAAGGAATTTTTTTATTTTTAACAATCGCTGGTACCACCAAATTAATAGAACAGCAATGGGTACTCCATGTGCTCCAAATTACGCTTATTTATTTTTAGGATTTTGGGAAAAGAACTATGTATTTACAGACAATATGTCTAAATACAGTGAAAAAATCCTTACCTGGCATCTATTTATCGATGATATATTGCTATTTTGGACTGGAGATGCAAAGGAATTTGGCAAATTTATGATGGAATTAAATCAAAATCCGTTAGGCATCAAATTTACTCATGTTGTAAATAAAGATAAGGTCGAATTTCTAGATCTGACAATAATAAAAGATAACACAGGAAAAATAAAAACATTGACATATACGAAACCGACAGCGACCAACTCTTTATTAAAATGTTCCAGCCAACATCCAAGAGCTTTAAAGTCAGGTATTCCTATAAGTCAATATTTACGAATAAAAATAAACTGTAATAATTCAGTGGACTTTAAAAATCAAGCTGACCATCAGGAAGAAATGTAAAGCTCGTGGCTATCCAAACCGTATTTTGAAAAGAGCATATAAAAGAGCTCTGGAATCAGATAGAAAAGATCTTTTATATACTAAAAAAGAACTACAGGAGGACAACCAGATAAGGTGTATAATGACATTCGGGAAGGATTGGAAAGAAATCAAAGAGGTGCTAAATAAACATTGGCACATAATCAGACATGATCCAAATTTACAATCCAGCCTCCCTGAAAAAGCGTCCATCACATACCATAAGAACAAGAGTATTAAAGACGAACTTGTAAGGAGTTTTCACAAGTCTTCAAATACGAGTAAAACATAATGGCTTTCTCCCATAAAAGGGTTATTTAGATGTGGAAAACGCAAAGCTTGCAAATTTATTAAGCCGAGTAAAGAGTTTGTTGATCCAAGTACACAAATTAATTACACAATCAGTAGTACCACACATGTCATTTACATAATTACATGTCCGTGCCCTAAGTTATATGTGGGAAAAACAATACGCCAATTAAGAAGATGCATATTAGAGCACACATATGCAATTATCAAAGAGTTAGATACTCCTGTATCTCGTCATATAAAATTATTTCATGGTAATAAACCCTGTACTATGACATTCTCAGTGATAGATCATATCCAACAGGGACCCAGAGGAGGAGATCTGAACAAAGCATTACTTAAATTGGAAAGTAAATGGATATTTGAATTAGATATTCGGCTTTCCTTTAAAACAAGATTGAACGTTATTTTACACCTTACAAACGGACATAACAAAGAAAGGGCATTATATATTATTTAAGGTCAATAATATCTCCTCTTTTCGACATATTCATTTTCTTATAAATCGTATTATATAAAGTATTCACCACATTCATTTAACACTTAGGTAGTACACTTATTTCACTCAGTTCACATCCAACCATACTTCGATTTCACTTATCATATCAGTATCACTATTGTACCATTTATTTATTTATATTTTCACCAATACACACAGTAAGTCACTCTTCAATTAGTATGAGTAGTAGATAGTATCATACCATACATATTTAGTAATTAGTTCACAATCTGAATTTATTGGGAGGGGGAGATGTGGAACTGTCCTTATAGATGGAACTATGGAATTTGTAATTTTTATAGTTAGTCCGGTAATATTCCCTCTGTTACCCATTTTTTTGATCTTAACATTTGATGTAGCCAGTGTCAATGTATTGGCATGTTCGCCCAATAGAGACATGTATTAGGCAACCAGGAACTAATGAAGACGCATTAGCGTCATTACCCAAGGATGCAATGCGCGTGGTAGTGTAGTTTACGGGATCACGCGATTGCATAACAGACATGGATGGCAAACGCACGAATGATTTGCAGAGCACGTATAGCGTGATGTAACGCTATATAGCGTATAGCGTCGCCGCGTCTTCCAGTGACTGCATTACAAACATGGATGGCAAACGCGCGAATGATTGGCAATATATATATATAACGTGATGACGCGGTAAAACGTGCCGCGTCACCACGCTACCAAATAGACCAATGAGGTTGTTTTAATATCGGCAACAAGTGGATAGGAAGTGCTACAAAAGCATTGTGATAATGAAGTTCATTAACCCATGAGTAAGCCCTAAGCAGGGCGAAACGAGCCGTCGGGACTACTTCAAAAAAAGATAGGTGCATTTACTTAGGTTGTGGTATTTAGGTTGTGGTTACTATTTATTCATATATATATATATACACACACACAATAAGATGGAGATGAGGCACATATACAATCACTGACTGTAATGTACCGTGTAATATATGTTATACATGCACATATAGGTATATGCACTGACTGTATATCTGTACACACACACACACATTATACACACACACACACACTATATAAACACACACACACTATACACACACACACACATTATATATATACACACACATTATACACACACACACTATATACACACACTATATACACACACACACTATATACACACACACACACAATAAGATGGAGATGAGGCACATATACAGTACAATGACTGACTTAATGTACCGTGTAATATATGTTATACATGCACATATAGGTGTATGCACTGACTGTATATCTGTACATACACAGAGTCATTGAGATTATATATATATATATATATATATATATATATATACACAGTACATCTTCATATATATATATATACTCTCCTTATCCCTGTCACACTCATCCCTGTCAGTGCTGCCCTTCTCCATGTCCGCCCCAGGCCGGTACCTGCAGCTGACCCTCAGTGCCACGATGAGGGCGCAGCTCAGCGCTATGGCCCCGCACAGTAGCTCAGGCCTCCGGCCCATCAGGCAGAGCAGCTGCTGAACGTACAGCCAGCCTGGCCACTGCATCACCGCCAGCCGCTCATAGCTTATAGAGCTGAGGGGCGGCCCGAGGAGGGAGGGAGGGCAGGAGCACAGGGAACCCGGGGCACGGAGAACCGGGGAGAGACATGTCTGTGTGGGGACTTCCGCCAGGAGAGGGGCGGGTTGCTCACAACTATATATGTGATTGGGGTTGTATGGATTGTTGGCCATATTAAATCATTTGAGGCTGTAAAGAAGAAATAATGTTCCCAGCTCCCATTGGCTTCATTTTTGTACATTGTGTCAATTATTGAGCAATTCAGAGTATAGTGAATTGATAAGGTTTGAGCTCACCAGATTGGAAAAAGAATGTCAAAAGGTTAAAAGTGATATCTCTATTTGATATTGCAGCAAGATTTTAGAGGAGGTGAGAAGTAAAAACAAATATCCGCGGATGTGCAATTGGGAAAAAGATCTTGGGGAAAAGTGGGAAGAAAAAACATGGTATGATGCCTGCATTGCAACAGAAAAAAAAGTATTAAGTGTAGCTTATTGAGAGAAATTAATTTTAAAGTGGTGAACAGATGGTATAGAGTGCCGACCATACTTAATAAAATAGACGCTAGTATACACCCGGATTTGTGTTGGCGGGATGTTCAGAGAATGGAGCACAGGTCCACATGTGGTGGTCATGTGGGAAGATTCAAAGTTTTTGGAATATGTGTATACCACATATATCAATAATTATAAACAGAGATATGAAGTTATCACTTGAATCTGTCCTCTTTTATATTTTTCTGGGGGATATTGAACATAAATATATAGATACCTTAATACATATACTTTTAGTTATAAAATGGCTGATAGCTTTGAAATGGAAAGCAGATTCTTTTCCCACCTGGAATGAAATAAAAGCTATTGAAGCCCACAATAGGCAATCAGAAGTGGACTATGCACTAACAAATGGGGACCCTAGAAATAGAATCTCTTAAATTGTCTCCATGGGACAGGTATATTGACACAGAGACACAGTTACCGGGTGGAGGGTGAATACTCTCTGCACCTTAAGGTTGTGTGTGTTGTATTGTTTGTTCTTTTTTATATATAGTCCTATATTTTGTACGATTGTAATAATAAAAAATTAGAAAAAAAAAAAAACACAATCCACGAAGACCACAGGCACAGCCAGCGATAGCGGCTGTGGCACGCCGGAGGCCGGCTGCCACTGGCATACCACCCGCTTCCCCAGGAATAGGATCGACTGGAACAGCGACAGGTGAGGGGAGAGGAAAGGAGAAAGAAAAGAACAGAACAGGAAAACAAAAGGGAAAGGAATTAAGGGAGACCAAGCATCTTTTCACCTGGCTAGCTGGGGGCATAATGGTGGCAATGGCGCCAAACAAACCTATAAATGGCTCCACCACCCCCCAGCTAGTTACCTCCTACCCCCATACCCCGGCCCTACTAGGTCAAGTGCCCCCTCCTTCCAACCCCAGGATGCCTGGGGTGTCCTACGGGCCCTTCAGGAGGCCTAATATAATATTATATAATAAATAAAACATAACTGCTATTGAGGTCATATTTGGATGAAATAATATGTATATGCAACAACACGAATAGAGGTGCTCAATCAAAGACCTAAAGTAAAATCAATTTGCATGTTATGGATGTGCTGGATCAGTCTATTGAGTGACACCATAATGATATTATACCTGATATTTATACCTGTGATGGGTGAAACAGCTGATCTGGCACTGGATCATCATCTCCATGTAACAAACCCATCAATGATTCAGTACTTGTTCCTTGGTAGTTGTGTAGGAGTTATTTTGTGGATACAGAAGCCTCTGTTATTGTTCTCCCCATATGTTTATCTTTTGGTTTGTTAATATTGTGCTTTTGTTTCATGCATGTTATTATTAAATCGATATCTTGAAACATACTAACAGCAATGGACATGATCTGTGCTTTTAAGATGTCCATACTCATGCAACTATGCTTAATCACCTCCAGTCTAGATATCTACTGTTATTATATACATGACTAGCAACTTGCCCGTCAAAAATGACGACAATAAAATGTGAATCCTGGCAATTTTGTTTGCCACACAATGGGAGCCTCTACCCCCTCTACTTTACTGGCCTTGTGATGAGCGCCTTCAGCGCTCATTGCAAATCTCTCCCTTTGTCTACTTCCTCCCTTGTGTCTCATTTCCCCCCTCCTCTCCCTCCCTTGTGACTCCTTCCCCCCTTGTATTTTTACCCCCTATCCCCCCTGTGTCTTTATCCTCTTCCCCCCGTGTCTCTTTCCCCACCTCTTCCTCCCCTGTGTCTCTAGCTCCCCCTCTCCCTCCACTGTGTCTCTCCCCCTGTGTCTCTTTCTTCATGTCTCTTCCCCCTCTCTTGTGTCTGTTCCCCCATTTCCCTCCCCTGTGTCTCTTCCCCCTCCTCTCCCTCCCCTGTGTCTCTCCCCCTCCTCTCCCACCCCTGTGTGTCTACCCCCTTCTCCTCTGTGTCTCTTCTCCCTCCTCTCACTCCTTTTTGTCTCTCCCCCTCTCACTCCCCTGTGTCTCTCCCCCCTCTCACTCCCCTGTGTCTCCCCCTCCTCTGTCTCTCCCCCTCCCCTATGTGTCTGCCCCCCTCCTCTCACTCCCCTATGTCTCTCCCCATCCTCTAAAATAGAAGACTGTAGCGGCATCGGGAAGCTTGCAAGGGTTGCGGGCTTGAAATTTGGCCGAGATACATAGCTATTAAATTAGAACAGGCTGCGAGTTACGAGCTTAAGATGCAAACCCGTAAACCATTTGTCGCTAGTAGTATATAAATAGTACATTTGTGTTCACATTTGAATGTCCTGAATGTCCAAAACAAGTAAAAAACTTGCTTCCTGCTCAGAATTCCGATAAATACAGTTATTACACTGCATTCTGGGAAGCTGAACAGAGACATGCAAATGTGCCCACAAATGCTTAATCCTTCTATCAATAACATTTTAAACGTGGCTTCCTTTAAGCTTATGCCCGCTGCATTACACAGCTTTTATGCAAAGCCAAGGTTGGATTATACACAAGCTGGGAATCATATCCACGGACAGACGTTTTGAGGTTAATGCCTATCATCAGCGTGAGGTGGGATCCCAGCTTGTGTTGTGGACTTTATGAGTAGGTAGTTCATAACAACAATCATTAAATATATGGTGGGCAAAAGAGCAATAGAAGCCCTCCACCGTAGAGTAGTACAGTATATAAATAGTACATTTGTGTTCACATTTGACTAAATCTAAAACACATTAGAAATCCTGCTTCCAGCTCATAATTCCGAGAAATACAGTTATTACACTGCATATATATTTAGGAGATGGGTTTCTAAATATATATTTAATTTCATCATTTTTAAGTAATTAGGATCAGTATAAGTCCCTAATAAAAAAAACATTTGCTTCAAAGTTCTTTATTTGAATTATTTTTTTCCCGCTGAAATTACCTTCTTAAAATGAGGTGCGTGTTATACGCCGGTGCGTGTTATATGCCGATAAATATGGTAAATGCATAGGATATTGATTCATTATCCCAACAATACCTCAGCACTTTGTAAAAGATATGTGATCCAGTTTAGAGTAAAATCAGCTATTTTCGTCAAGAAATTTCTCCTGAAAATGTAATTTACTTAAGTTAATATAAATTATAAAATTATTTATACTGATCCTAATTACTTAAAAATGATGAAATTAAATATATATTTAGAAACCCATCTCCTTAAATATATATGCAGTGTAATAACTGTATTTCTCGGAATTATGAGCTGGAAGCAGGATTTCTAATGTGTTTTAGATTTAGTCAAATGTGAACACAAATGTACTATTTATATACTGTACTACTCTACGGTGGAGGGCTTCTATTGCTCTTTTGCCCACCATATATTAAATGATTGTTGTTATGAACTACCTACTCATAAAGTCCACAACACAAGCTGGGATCCCACCTCACGCTGATGATAGGCATTAACCTCAAAACGTCTGTCCGTGGATATGATTCCCAGCTTGTGTATAATCCAACCTTGGCTTTGCATAAAAGCTGTGTAATGCAGAGGGCATAAGCTTAAAGGAAGCCACGTTTAAAATGTTATTGATAGAAGGATTAAGCATTTGTGGGCACATTTGCATGTCTCTGTTCAGCTTCCCAGAATGCAGTGTAATAACTGTATTTATCGGAATTCTGAGCAGGAAGCAAGTTTTTTACTTGTTTTGGACATTCAGGACATTCAAATGTGAACACAAATGTACTATTTATATACTACTAGCGACTTGCCCGTCAAAAATGACTGGGCAATAAAATGTGAAGCCATGGCAATGCTGTTTGCCACACAATATAAAGCTTTTGCTACTCTGAGGGCCTTTGGTGCTGGTGCTCATTGTGAGCCTCTCCTCTTGTGTACTTTTGCTCCTATGAGCCCCTTCGCCGTTCATTGCGAGCATCTCTCCTTGTGTACTTTTGCTCCTCTGAGCACCTTCAGCGCTCATTGCAAGCCTCTCCCCTTGTGTTCTGCAAGTTTTGTGCTTTGCAACGATAATGTTTGGCGCTCATCGCAAAGACAGATATATAAGTACAGTGTTAAATATAGAATTTGTTTAGTGTAGTGTAAATTAAAAAAAAATGTCAGGTCTCAAAGCATACTAAAGTGATTTAAATATGTAACTGCTTTAAGAGTGCTATCTCTGGCTGCCAATGAGCAGTAATCCATATATATATATATATATATATATATATATATATATATATATATATATATAACTGCAGTGTAAAAAGTAAAACATTTTTAGTGCAGTGGAAAATATACATTTTTATTTTCCATTACTAATTAATAATTATTAAATTAATGTACGTTAATAATTAATTCTGAATGAACAAATGTATTGCGAAGTGCGAAGCAATATTATGCTATTTAGCGTATTTTTATATATATATATATATATATATATATATTTATTTTTTATAAATTAATATACTTTACCTATTTCCAATTAATCTATCCAGCAAACATTATCCTGAAGAGATAACAATCTCTTTTGATTAGAGTTGTAAAATAGCGACGATTGTCTATGTGTTATGCGGCTTGTGAGCATTTTCCGTCCTTTCTAATAGTGTATTTTGTACCTCTTACGTTCCTGGGTAAAGGTGGCAGGCATCTGGTGGTGTATTGCGCGGTTCGGGTCGTGTAGCCTCAAATTAATTTTTTGGCCACCATTTTTTTTCTCGCTTAGCTGATTTTCAAGTGCCGAAACTCTGCAAATTCGGCTTCAATTCATGTGCAACCTCACTCTCAGATGTCCTGGCCGTGTTTTTTGATTTGCGCGGTTCGGCCGTTAACTTCGTATTTTTCCGACCTCGTATTTTTTTTTCTAAGTTCTGCACATCGCAATTTTTTTTTTCTAAGTCACGCGTTCCTCAACTGCTTGCAGCCTAAGGAAATCCCGTGTTTCCTAACTGCTTGGAGGCTAAGTCTCGCGTGTTTCAAAAGTGATACTTTTTTCCGGGTTAGACTTTGTTTGCAACGGGTCTAATAGAATATCGATTTTGTGTAACTGTACTGATTAAGAACTCATAATATTTGAGCAGTGCTAAAACCAATGGAGTTCTAAGGTGTTTTTGTGGGTTTAGCTGGCCGTAGCGAGTAGCTTATAGAATATGTGACAATATTAAGAGCAGTTTTAAGTGTGTATACATGTATGAATTGGGCAGTATAATAGGGCCCATAGTCTGTGAAGAGGCTATACATTGCATTGGCAGACTTAGTGAAATTGTCCCATTGCAACACGTTTTCCCAATATCCCAAATGAGTATAATTATGCAGGGGAAATGTCATAAATCTTGTTTACAATCTGAAAACAAAATATCGATGGTTCTGCTGGACTCTAGAGACATCCATGATATTTTGTATGTAAGAGCTGCTTTAAATTTCTAGAGGGTTGGGTTCCCATCTATTAATGGAAAACTGCTTGCTTCTAGGCATGTGCATTTGAAAGGTGTTGGTATCAAATTCAGCGTCAAATTATCTAGCACATCCTTCTCACCTATCAATAGTCCACGGCGAGGCTACCAGCGGGGCACCAGAGCAAATTAGCTTTTTTAAATTAAATATTTTGTAATTACTGTAGTGTAGGGTCCCAACTCTATCCCCCATGGGCGCTCCCTGTGTGTCACCTCAGCCTCTGAGCTCCCCTTCTTGTGGGAAGGGAATAAAAAATGAAGTTTTTGTATAATGTATAATGTTATTTGGGATTTCCTGCCGTGGTGGGAAAGAAGAAATGATGGCAGATACATCATAGGAAGCTCTCGAGAGGGGGCAATGAGGCCAAGGAGGCCCAGAGGGGCTGCGGGGGGGGGGGGGGGGGAGGATATGGTCTAGGATGGGGAAGCCAGGGGGTCCTGAAGTAAATAAATAAAAATTATATATATACAAGTAGGAGTTGCCACCGGGGAGGACCTAGAAGGAGTAAGACAACAAAAACTTTTGGCCCCCTCCATTCACTAGCTCCATTACTGCTTCCTCTTCCCAAAAACCCTTGTGCTTCTGATCTTAATAAGTAATGAAACAAAGAAAATATAAATTCTTCTGATTTTAATTGCAGTGTTTTTCTGTTTATAGCTTACACAATTGTACATTTTGTTAGTGTGTTTCATATTTCACAAACAAGTGTTGTATTTTTTGAAACACTGTGGTCCATTAAACCAGGAAAATAGTGATGAGGTTTCTCACAAGATGCTTGTCTAGTTTGATTGGTTTTAGCCACTTTGAGACTGAAACACACACACACACTAAAAAGATACACATCTATCACCATAAAGTAAACTAAAAGCTTGTTTATAAAATAAAAATTGATCACATGTACATCTTAGTATTTCTTTGCCATTATTAACAATAGAGAACACAAATATTTTCTGTAAAATCGAATATTTACACTTTTTGCTATGTATGATTAGAGATCAAGAGACTTTTTATAGTATGGTTCAATTTATAACTTGTCACCAGGGTTCCTCCATTTAATGTACATTAAATGGGGAATTCCTTAGGATCCCTAGGCACATAAAAAATTATAATGGGACCCTAAGCAGGGGAGGGTAGGTGAGAGGCAAGAATAAAAGAGTTCACCCCACTGCAGGTGATACCTGGCTAGTCTTTAAGAAAAGGCTCCTGGAAGAAGTGAGAAATAGATGGACAACTGAGAGAGGGATTGAACAGAAAGAGAAAACTGAAATGCAGTGCAGTTCCTGGGTGTATTCCATCAAACAAGCCAAACACGTTATCTGGTTTGGACAAACTTAGCATCCATGTGATTTGGAGCTTTAACTTAAAGGGTCATTTACCTCACTATAAGTGCTCTCCATAGTGTGAAAGAACACAAGATTCTATGTGAAAACACCTAAAAACTATAATCTTAGGTCTGTTTACAGACTCCTGACTGTTCCATGATAAACAACATCTGCCCGCAATGGCCTGAAGTTCTGTGTGAACACAAAGGCCTCCATTCAATTGCAACAGCTACAGATCGATTCAACTGAACAAGCCTGCAGCTACATGGCCGAAAGCCTAAACTGTAAACCATGCACCCGTAAGTAGCATTTCAGGCCATGATCATGATCAATTAAGCAAGACCGTAACTACCGATTCAGAAACATCCAATAGTAAATTAGACCGTCATCATGACGTCAGTAGAACATGGAGGTTAAACATCAATCAATTAGCGATTAGAAGTCCAATATCCGATCAAACTCCCAATCCGGAAATGTACAAAATAAAAAAAATGAATAACGATACTGTTCTAGTCCATGTGGGTGGCCTGATAAGTATTAACGCCTTTATTACCAAGATTGATTTAACACAGAAATTAAACATAAGTTGTTTTTTTTTACTGCAGATTTGCGAGCTTGAGACTGTTATGCAATCAATTCTAATTACTTTCATCGCTTTCCCCATCTTTTAAAGTACAGTATTGATTTTTTATTTGCATTTACAGTGCCACGAACAAGTGTTTAACCCCCTTGCAGGTCCTATCTGGTACTCAAAGGATTTTCTTCTACATTTGCCATTGTCGGGTTTGAAGGCAACTGTGGGCTTGAGGAATTGTAGCAATTGAATATCAATTTGCGATTGTAACATTTATGGCTTGAAAGATCAAAGGCTTAAATGGGTCTGAGTTATAATTTTGACAACCGCAGGGATTTTGAACTTCTAACCTGCGGGTAGCTAAAAGATGCCAATTGAATAGCAAATTATTTTACGAGCTCCATTACAGGCTCATGTAACTACAATTTGCTCAATTGAATGAGGGCCAAAAATCTATAGTTTTCACTGAATAATGCAGCAGGACAAGTAAAACCCCTAACTTAAATTTTTAGTAGATTCCAGCAGTCATTTTCCTGCACAGATGAATTTGTGACTCTGGCTGCTTGTGCTCATGGCAAGAAGCAGTTGCTGTGAGTTTATCTGGGGGCATAGGAGTCTCCATGTGAACAGAGATTTAATTTATAAATTTGTCTGTGAAAAAAGAACATATTTAAAACATTCAAAAAGTATTTCAACATGTTTTTAAGAGATCTTTTCTTTCATGTGGTCCAAACTGTGCTGAATTCAGTGGCCCTTTAATGAAAAAACATTTCTACATATCCATCTAAAGGAAGACTTTTGCCAAAATGATGTATTGGGGTAAAATAGAACACAACAGTTAATTATGCAGCTTTCACTATGAGACAATAACATTTCCTGAAACCATAACAATATGTTCTGTTGCCATCTAAAAGAAAACTTTTTGCAAAAATGTAAGGATTTGTTAGTGTAAAATACAACACAACAGTTAATTATGCCTTTCTCTAATTCGCTCATGCATGTAGCTGCTGGCAAAGAGAATAGATGCAAAGATCTGTGAGAAATTCATATACTCCTTGTCCTGTGCCTGAAAATCTGCTTGAGATTACGCCCTAGGTTGGTACATTTGTATTTTTCTAGTATTGGCTTCCTTGGATGACACTTTGCATTGTCATAGGGGAAATTGTTGGGGTAAAAAACAAATGTCCATGCCCTCTAATTATAGGTATATATATATATATATATATATATATATATATATATATAGAATGTATTACCTTTGTAGCACTTTTTACATTGCTAAATGTAAGCTCTGAAACTGTTAATTATGCATTTCTCTAATTCCGCAGTTTTCACTATGAGACAATAATATTCTGAAACCATAACAAAATGCTCTGTGTGAGTCAAGGGAAGGACAAGGTAAGGCCGAAAAACAATGTGTTGATTGCGTGTTAATTGTAGAAATAGGGTGATCTGCACAATGATTTAAGGTAGTATTCATGTTCAATGCATGCTAGGTACATGTTTAATTCTTAATTGGCTAACAAATGTAAATATTCATTTACTGGCTTAGAACATACAATTTCCTGTATGTATAAATGTTTAAAAATACATATTGTTTATGTATTCATTGCCAGCAGCAGACATTATTATAGTTAATTTATATTATTATAGTTCATTTATATTGCACCAACATATTCCGTAGCGCTGTACATTAGAGATGTCCCGAATAGTTAGCCGGCGAACTGTTCCCGGCGAACATAGCATGTTTGCGTTCGCGGCGAACTGCGAACATATGCGAGATTCGACCCGCCCCCTATACTTTATCATTGAGCAAACATTGACCCTACATGTCACAGTCAGCAGACCCATTCCAGCCAATCAGCAGCATACACTCCCTTCCAGAGCCTTCTAACTCATGGACAGCAGCCATTTTGGAATCATAACTAACTTGTAGTCTTACTGAGAGGAGGCTGAGTGTAGGTGATACTGCATCAATAGGGAAAACCATAGCTAGGCTACTGTACACAGTGTGCAATACAGTCCTGAAGGACTCATCCTCCCCTCGCCTTAGAACCCCTCACACTTATCCCTAACACCCCTCACCCTAACCCTAACACCCCTCACACTTATCCCTAACACCCCTCACCCTAACCCTAACACCCCTCACACTTATCCCTAACACCCCTCACCCTAACACCTAACCCCCTCACCCTAACCCTAACACCCCTCACACTTATCCATAACACCTAACCCTAACACCTAACCCTAACACCCCTCACACTTATCCCTAACACCCCTCACCCTAACACCTATCCCTAACACCCCTCACCCTAAACCTATAACCCCTCACACTTATCCCTAACACCCCTCACCCTAACACCTAACCCCCTCACCCTAACCCTAACACTCCTCACACTTATCCCTAACACCTAACCCTAACACCTATCCCTAACACCCCTCACCCTAACCGTAACACCCCTCACACTTATCCCCAACACCTAACTCTAACACCTAACCCTAACACCCTTCACACTTATCCCTAACACCTAACCCTAACACCTAACCCTAACACCCCTCACACTTATCCCTAACACCCCTCACCCTAACCCTAACACCCCTCACACTTATCCCTAACACCTAACCCTTACACCTATCCCTAACACCCCTCACCCTAACCCTAACACCCCTCACACTTATCCCTAACACCTAACCCTATCACCTATCCCTAACACCCCTTGCCCTAACCCTCACACCCCTCACACTTATCCCTAACACCCCTCACACTTATCCCTAACACCCCTTACCCTAACCCTAACACCCCTCACACTTATCCCTAACACCTAACCCTAACACCTATCCCTAACACCCCTCACCCTAACCCTAACACCACTCACACTTATCCCTAACACCTAACCCTAACACCTAACCCTAACACCCCTCACACTTATCCCTAACACCACTCACCCTAACACCTATCCCTAACACCCCTCACCCTAACCCTAACACCCCTCACACTTATTCCTAACACCTAACCCTAACACCTAACCCTAACACCCCTCACACTTATCCCTAACACCCCTCACCCTAACACCTATCCCTATAACCCCTCACCCTAATCCTAACACCCCTCACACTTATGCCTAACACCTAACCCTAACACCTATCCCTAACACCCCTCACCCTAACCCTAACACCCCTCACACTTATCCCTAACACCTAACCCTAACACCTAACCCTAACACCCCTCACACTTATCCCTAACACCCCTCACCCTAACACCTATCCCTAACACCCCTCACCCTAACCCTAACACCCCTCACACTTATCCCTAACACCTAACCCTAACACTTATCCCTAACACCCCTCACCCTAACCCTAACACCCCTCACACATATCCCTAACACCTAACCCTAACACCTAACCCTAACACCCCTCACACTTATCCCTAACACCCCACTATCCCTAACACCCCTCACCCTAACACCTAACCCCCTCACCCTTATCCCTAACACCCCTTACCCTAACATCCCTCACACTTTTTCCTGTGTCTCTTTCCCCCCTTATCATCAAGGGAGGGGGGAGGATGATGAGGGAGGGGGTAAAGAGATACAGGGGAGGATGATGAGGGAGGTGGGAGGATGATGAGGGAGGGGGGATGAGACACAGGGGAGGGTGATTAGGAAGGGGGGAAAGAGACACAGGGGAGGATGATGAGGGAGGGGGGAAACAGACACAGGGGAGGATGATGAGGGAGGGGGTAAAGAGATACAGGGGAGGATGATGAGGGAGGTGGGAGGATGATGAGGGAGGGGGGATGAGACACAGGGGAGGGTGATGAGGAAGGGGGGAAAGAGACACAGGGGAGGATGATGAGGGAGGGGGGAAACAGACACAGGGGAGGATGATGAGGGAGGGGGAAAAGAGATACAGGGGAGGATGATGAGGGAGGTGGGAGGATGATGAGGGAGGGGGATGAGACACAGGGGAGGGTGATGAGGAAGGGGGGAAAGAGACACAGGGGAGGATGATGAGGGAGGGGGTGAAGAGACAAAGGGGAAGATGATGAGGGAGGGGGAAAAGAGTCACTGGGGAGGATGATGAGGGAGGGGGGAAAGAGACACAGGGGAGGATGATGAGGGAGGGGGGAAAGAGACACAAGGGAGGATGATGAGGGAGGGGGGAAGAGACAAAGGGGAGGATGATGAGGTATAGGGAAAAGAGACACAGGGGAGGATGATGAGGGAGGGGGGAAAGAGACACAGGGGAGGGTGATGAGGAAGGGGGCAAAGAGACACAGGGGAGGATGATGAGGGAGGGGGTAAAGAGATACGGGGAGGATGATGAGGATGATATAACTTCTGCAAGTGCACAGTGCCACTCATATCTGTTGTCACAGTAGCTTGCATGCATAGTACCAATCTGTCAAAACCTGTAATGATGAATGAGGTCTAGAGTAGCCTGGTTCCCTTATCCTCTACAGGTTGAGACCTAATGTTTGGGTGACTCCAGACCAACACATGAGTACAAGCAGCACACAAACTCAAAGCCTCCATCCTCCTCCTGGTCCAGCATCATCAGCCACATCAACCACTGCTGTCCTCCTTGCCCCCTCTCAACCATCCGCCACTCCGTCTCTCGCCTTGAGCAGTTCCTGCTCATCTGCCCATAGTCAGGTGCCTGTAAAGGACATGTTTGAGTGTAAGAAGCTAATGTCACAAAGTGCCCCAAATTTGAAGTGATACGACCAACCAAGCATCTTTTTCCATCTCCCGGTCCCAAAAATCCAGGCCTTATACACGTGCCCTGATAGGTGACATAACAAGTATGATAAGAGTAGTACTTACAAACACGCCACTCCTATCTGGTGGCACCTTTGATTGCACGTGCCGTGCCCCAAAATTGAAGTGATACGACCAACAAAGCATCTTTTTCCATCTCCTGGTTCTAAAAATCCAGGCCTTATACACGCCCCCTGATAGGTGACGTAACAAGTAATAAACTGATAAGAGTAGTACTTTAGAAACACGCCACTCCTATCTGGTGGCACCTTTGATTGCACGTGCCGTGCCCCAAAATTGAAGTGATACGACCAACAAAACATCTTTTTCCATCTCCCGGTTCTAAAAATCCAAGCCTTATACACGCCCCCTGATAGGTGATGTAACAAGTATTAAACTGATAAGAGTAGTACTTACAAACACGCCACTCCTATCTGGTGGCACCTTTGATTGCACGTGCCGTGCCCCTAAATTGAAGTGATACGACCAACAAAGCATCTTTTTCCATCTCCTGGTTCTAAAAATCCAGGCCTTATTCACGCCCTCTGATAGGTGACGTAACAAGTATTAAACTGATAAGAGTAGTACTTACAAACACGCCACTCCTATCTGGTGGCACCTTTGATTGCACGTGCCGTGCCCCAAAATTTAAGTGATACGACCAACAAAGCATCTTTTTCCATCTCCTGGTTCTAAAAATCCAGGCCTTATACACGCCCCCTGATATGTGCTGTAACAGGTATTAAACTGATAAGAGCAGTACTACTTAACACACCTTATAATAATGCAGAGAGAGGCAACGCAGTGAGAGGAGTCTGAAGAAGAGGAGTCAGAGGAGAAAGGTAGCTTTGAGGAGGTGGAAGACCAAACACAGCAGGCGTCCCAGGGGGTTTGTTGTCACCTTTCAGGGACCCTTGGTGCCTGGGTGGAGGAAGAGACCTTCAATGACATCAGTGAGGACAAAGAACGGGACATGGCTAGCTTGGTATCCAACCTGCAAATGGGGAGTTTGCGGTTGTGCAAAAACACTGTTTGTGGTTGTTTGCTGTGCATTAAACGGGGAGTTTGGTTTGGTCTGTCACTGTGAAGCGGGCCTAAGCCTTACACTACCTGATCGATACAACATCATACCTGATGTTTTAAAGCACGTTATTCCAAACAATTTAGGAAAGTTAGGTAATTTATGCCCTTTATGGCTTAAAACCAGACTCTGCATCAACTATGTAATTTTCCGTGGGAGTTTTGCCATGGATCCCCCTCCGGCATGCCACAGTCCAGGTGTTAGTCCCCTTGAAACAACTTCCCCATCACTATTGTGGCCAGAAAGAGTGCCTGTGGGTTTTAAAATCCACCTGCCCATTGAAGTCTATGGCGGTTCGCCGGGTTCGCTGGTTCGCGAACATTTGCGGCGGTTTGCGTTCGCGGTTCGCGAACCGAAAATTTGATGTTCGCGACATCACTACTGTACATACATTAGGTTAAGACAAAGATAAATACAAATTAACATATAGCAAAGCAAGGAAGGCCCTGCCTTTGAGCTAGGAATCCAATGTCCATGGTGAGTTCCCAAAGTACTTAGCATAGAAACTCGCAGACTTACAATCTAAGGTATAGAGAGTGGTAAAAGAGGGAGAGAGAGGTGATAAGCGAGTTAGGGTGGAAGGTTATATGCTTCTTTAAAGAGATGCGTTTTAAGTGAGGTTTTAAATCTTTTGAGGCAAGAGGATAATCTGGTGGAGTGAGGTAAGGAGTTCCAGAGACTAGGGGCAGCACGTGAAAAGTCCTGGAGGCGTGAGTGAGAGGAGGTGACAAGAGTTGTAGAAAGAAGAAGGTCATTAGCAGGATAAAGAGGGCGGGTGGGGGAATATTTGGAGATGAGAGCAGAGATGTAAGGGGGAGCGTTATTGTTGAGGGCTTTGTAAGTTAGGGTCGTGATTTTTAATGTTATTCTTGAGGCTAAGAGAATCCAGTGGAGTGACTGACAGAGAGGTGATGCCGACACTGAACGTTGTGTATGGAAGATGAGTCTAGCAGAGGCATTCATAATGGATTGAAGTGGAGCTAGTCGGGTGGTGGGTAGCCCAACAAGAAGCGAGTTGCAGTAGTCTAGTCGAGAGATGCTGAGAGAGTGTATAATGATTTTAGTTGTGTCTTGTGTAAGATAGTGACGAATTCTGGAGATGTTTTTTAGATAGAGAAGACAAGATTTAGTTAGTGATTTTTATGTGAGGGATTAAAGACAGAGCGGAGTCCAGTAGAAATCTAAGACAACGGGCTTGGGCGGAGGGGGTGATGATGTCGTTATTGACAGTGAGAGAGCTGTGAGTAATTGACGCTATGGGAGTGGGAGGAAAGATAAGGAGTTCAGTTTTCGACATGTTTAGTTTGAGATGGTGGGTGGACATCCAAGAGGATATACTAGAGAGGCAGTTGGAGATGTTTGTTAGAAGAGAGGGGGATAGATCTGGTGCGGAGAGGTTGATTTGGGTGTCATCTGCATATAGATGATAATTAAGCCCAAAAGAGTTTATGAGGGTACCAAGTGAGGAAGTGTAGATGGTGAAGAGGAGGGGACCTAGGACTGATCCTTTGGGTACACCAACAGACAGGGAGTGAGGAGAAGAAGAGGTGTTGGAGAAGGAGATACTGAATGATCGATTTTGTAGGTATGATGAGAACCACGAGAGAGCAATGTCTTGAATACCGAGGGAGAAGAGGTTATGGAGTAGAAGTGGATGGTCATACATTGTATGCTGTTCGTATCATGACGGGAGCTTAGAGTAGAAATGTTGGTCAGTGGATATGTTTTTCTACAACAGATGACACATTATAAGTTCATCAACTTGATAGGCTTGGGACCATTTTTAAATTGTGGCTATGATTGGGTACAACTGGTCAGCATGTAATTGGTTAACGTAGAACAGACAGCAGAAGCTGTACTGCACACATGCATTCAAAGACACTAGGCTAGTATAGTTTAGGATACTCACACACAGAGTTAAAACTCATATACTTCATAACTATTCATGTAATAATCACTTCCATTTTTATTTTTATAACTCGCTTCTTGTTGGCCTACCCACCACTCGACTATCTCCACTTCAATCCATTATGAATGCCTCTGCTAGATTCATCTTCCGTACACAACATTCAGTGTCAGCATCACCTCTCTGTCAATCACTCCACTGGCTTCCCTAGAATAAAATTTAAAATCATGACCCTAACTTACAAAGCCCACAACAATAGCACTTCCCCTTACATCTCTGCTCTCATCTCCAAATACTCCCCCATCCGCTCTCTTCGTTCTGCTAATGACCTTCTTCTTTCTACAACTCTTGTCACCTCCTCTCACTCCCGCCTTTTCTCGTGCTGCCCCTATTCTCTGGAACACCTTGCCTCACTCCACCAGATTATCCTCCTGCCTCAAAACATTCAAAACCTCACTAAAACGCATCTCTTCAAAGAAGCGTATCACCTTCCACTCTAACACACTTATCACCACTCTCTCCCTCCTGGGTGCATCTGAAATTCCCTCTCAGTATTTTGATTTTCAGGGTTTTTCAGTATTGTACTTAAAACACTAGCCTTCATCACTATCACATTATTTACTATGAATGTATCTACTCTTATCTCTTTGCAAAACAGCTGAAAGATAGAAAAGTGCCTTTTACCATAATAACTAATTATATAAATACATTTAATTTAAATGTGTATCCCTTTTGACATCTGGCACCTAGTATTTTTCATTTGCTCCTTCTAATACTATTGAAATAATGACGCAAATAGTGAATATAAAACAGTAATACGGATTTACTGAGGTTTTTTAATTGGAACTTGCAGTGAACATAAAGTTCTACAATATCAAAGAAATATATTGACGTAAGTTAAGCCTTTGCAATGAAATCCAAGCCTTATACACGCCCCCTGATAGGTGATGTAACAAGTATTAAACTGATAAGAGTAGTACTTACAAACACGCCACTCCTATCTGGTGGCACCTTTGATTGCACGTGCCGTGCCCCAAAATTGAAGTGATACGACCAACAAAGCATCTTTTTCCATCTCCTGGTTCTAAAAATCCAGGCCTTTTTCACGCCCTCTGATAGGCGACGTAACAAGTACTAAACTGATAAGAGTAGTACTTACAAACACGCCACTCCTATCTGGTGGCACCTTTGATTGCACGTGCCGTGCCCCAAAATTGAAGTGATACGACCAACAAAGCATCTTTTTCCATCTCCTGGTACTAAAAATCCAGGCCTTATACACGCCCCCTGATAGGTGCTGTAACAGGTATTAAACTGATAAGAGTAGTACTACTTAACACACCTTATAATAATGCAGAGAGAGGCAACGCAGTGAGAGGAGTCTGAAGAAGAGGAGTCAGAGGAGGAAGGTAGCTTTGAGGAGGTGGAAGACAAAACACAGCAGGCGTCCCAGGGGGCTTGTTGTCACCTTTCGGGGACCCTTGGTGGCTGGGTGGAGGAAGAGACCTTCAATGACATCAGTGAGGACAAGGAACGGGACATGGCTAGCTTGGTATCCAACCTTGTGCAAATGGGGAGTTTGCGGTTGTGCAAAGGGACTGTTTGTGGTTGTTTGCTGTGCATTAAACGGGGAGTTTGGTTTGGTCTGTCACTGTGAAGCGGGCCTAAGCCTTACACTACCTGATCGATACAACATCATACCTGATGTTTTAAAGCACGTTATTCCAAACAATTTAGGAAAGTTAGGTAATTTATGCCCTTTATGGCTTAAAACCAGACTCTGCATCAACTATGTAATTTTCCGTGGGAGTTTTGCCATGGATCCCCCTCCGGCATGCCACAGTCCAGGTGTTAGTCCTCTTGAAACAACTTTCCCATCACTATTGTGGCCAGAAAGAGTCCCTGTGGGTTTTAAAATCCACCTGCCCATTGAAGTTTATGGCGGTTCGCCGGGTTCGCCGGTTCGCGAACATTTGCGGCGGTTTGCGTTCGCGGTTCGCGAACCGAAAATTTGATGTTCGCGACATCACTACTGTACATACATTAGGTTAAGACAAAGATAAATACAAATTAACATATAGCAAAGCAAGGAAGGCCCTGCCTTTGAGCTAGGAATCCAATGTCCATGGTGAGTTCCCAAAGTACTTAGCATAGAAACTCGCAGACTTACAATCTAAGGTATAGAGAGTGGTAAAAGAGGGAGAGAGAGGTGATAAGCGAGTTAGGGTGGAAGGTTATATGCTTCTTTAAAGAGATGCGTTTTAAGTGAGGTTTTAAATCTTTTGAGGCAAGAGGATAATCTGGTGGAGTGAGGTAAGGAGTTCCAGAGACTAGGGGCAGCACGTGAAAAGTCCTGGAGGCGGGAGTGAGAGGAGGTGACAAGAGTTGTAGAAAGAAGAAGGTCATTAGCAGGATAAAGAGGGCGGGTGGGGGAATATTTGGAGATGAGAGCAGAGATGTAAGGGGGAGCGTTATTGTTGAGGGCTTTGTAAGTTAGGGTCGTGATTTTAAATGTTATTCTTGAGGCTAAGAGAATCCAGTGGAGTGACTGACAGAGAGGTGATGCCGACACTGAACGTTGTGTATGGAAGATGAGTCTAGCAGAGGCATTCATAATGGATTGAAGTGGAGCTAGTCGGGTGGTGGGTAGGCCAACAAGAAGCGAGTTGCAGTAGTCTAGTCGAGAGATGCTGAGAGAGTGTATAATGATTTTAGTTGTGTCTTGTGTAAGATAGTGACGAATTCTGGAGATGTTTTTTAGATAGAGAAGACAAGATTTAGTTAGTGATTTTTATGTGAGGGATTAAAGACAGAGCGGAGTCCAGTAGAAATCTAAGACAACGGGCTTGGGCGGAGGGGGTGATGATGTCGTTATTGACAGTGAGAGAGCTGTGAGTAATTGACGCTATGGGAGTGGGAGGAAAGATAAGGAGTTCAGTTTTCGACATGTTTAGTTTGAGATGGTGGGTGGACATCCAAGAGGATATACTAGAGAGGCAGTTGGAGATGTTTGTTAGAAGAGAGGGGGATAGATCTGGTGCGGAGAGGTTAATTGGGTGTCATCTGCATATAGATGATAATTAAGCCCAAAAGAGTTTATGAGGGTACCAAGTGAGGAAGTGTAGATGGTGAAGAGGAGGGGACCTAGGACTGATCCTTTGGGTACACCAACAGACAGGGAGTGAGGAGAAGAAGAGGTGTTGGAGAAGGAGATACTGAATGATCGATTTTGTAGGTATGATGAGAACCACGAGAGAGCAATTTCTTGAATACCGAGGGAGAAGAGGTTATGGAGTAGAAGTGGATGGTCATACATTGTGTATGCTGTTCGTATCATGACGGGAGCTTAGAGTAGAAATGTTGGTCAGTGGATATGTTTTTCTACAACAGATGACACATTATAAGTTCATCAACTTGATAGGCTTGGGACCATTTTTAAATTGTGGCTATGATTGGGTACAACTGGTCAGCATGTAATTGGTTAACGTAGAACAGACAGCAGAAGCTGTACTGCACACATGCATTCAAAGACACTAGGCTAGTATAGTTTAGGATACTCACACACAGAGTTAAAACTCATATACTTCATAACTATTCATGTAATAATCACTTCCATTTTTATTTTTATAACTCGCTTCTTGTTGGCCTACCCACCACTCGACTATCTCCACTTCAATCCATTATGAATGCCTCTGCTAGATTCATCTTCCGTACACAACATTCAGTGTCAGCATCACCTCTCTGTCAATCACTCCACTGGCTTCCCTAGAATAAAATTTAAAATCATGACCCTAACTTACAAAGCCCACAACAATAGCACTTCCCCTTACATCTCTGCTCTCATCTCCAAATACTCCCCCATCCGCTCTCTTCGTTCTGCTAATGACCTTCTTCTTTCTACAACTCTTGTCACCTCCTCTCACTCCCGCCTTTTCTCGTGCTGCCCCTATTCTCTGGAACACCTTGCCTCACTCCACCTGATTATCCTCCTGCCTCAAAACATTCAAAACCTCACTAAAACGCATCTCTTCAAAGAAGCATATCACCTTCCACCCTAACACACTTATCACCACTCTCTCCCTCCTGGGTGCATCTGAAATTCCCTCTCAGTATTTTGATTTTCAGGGTTTTTCAGTATTGTACTTAAAACACTAGCCTTCATCACCATCACATTATTTACTATGAATGTATCTACTCTTATCTCTTTGCAAAACAGCTGAAAGATAGAAAAGTGCCTTTTACCATAATAACTAATTATATAAATACATTTAATTTAAATGTGTATCCCTTTTGACATCTGGCACCGAGTATTTTTCATTTGCTCCTTCTAATACTATTGAAATAATGACGCAAATAGTGAATATAAAACAGTAATACGGATTTACTGAGGTTTTTTAATTGAAACTTGCAGTGAACATAAAGTTCTACAATATCAAAGAAATATATTGACGTAAGTTAAGCCTTTGCAATGAAATCCAAGCCTTATACACGCCCCCTGATACGTGATGTAACAAGTATTAAACTGATAAGAGTAGTACTTACAAACACGCCACTCCTATCTGGTGGCACCTTTGATTGCACGTGCCGTGCCCCAAAATTGAAGTGATACGACCAACAAAGCATCTTTTTCCATCTCCTGGTTCTAAAAATCCAGGCCTTTTTCACGCCCTCTGATAGGTGACGTAACAAGTACTAAACTGATAAGAGTAGTACTTACAAACACGCCACTCCTATCTGGTGGCACCTTTGATTGCACGTGCCGTGCCCCAAAATTGAAGTGATACGACCAACAAAGCATCTTTTTCCATCTCCTGGTACTAAAAATCCAGGCCTTATACACGCCCCCTGATATGTGCTGTAACAGGTATTAAACTGATAAGAGTAGTACTACTTAACACACCTTATAATAATGCAGAGAGAGGCAACGCAGTGAGAGGAGTCTGAAGAAGAGGAGTCAGAGGAGGAAGGTAGCTTTGAGGAGGTGGAAGACCAAACACAGCAGGCGTCCCAGGGGGCTTGTTGTCACCTTTCGGGGACCCTTGGTGGCTGGGTGGAGGAAGAGACCTTCAATGACATCAGTGAGGACAAGGAACGGGACATGGCTAGCTTGGTATCCAACCTTGTGCAAATGGGGAGTTTGCGGTTGTGCAAAGGGACTGTTTGTGGTTGTTTGCTGTGCATTAAACGGGGAGTTTGGTTTGGTCTGTCACTGTGAAGCGGGCCTAAGCCTTACACTACCTGATCGATACAACATCATACCTGATGTTTTAAAGCACGTTATTCCAAACAATTTAGGAAAGTTAGGTAATTTATGCCCTTTATGGCTTAAAACCAGACTCTGCATCAACTATGTAATTTTCCGTGGGAGTTTTGCCATGGATCCCCCTCCGGCATGCCACAGTCCAGGTGTTAGTCCCCTTGAAACAACTTTCCCATCACTATTGTGGCCAGAAAGAGTCCCTGTGGGTTTTAAAATCCACCTGCCCATTGAAGTTTATGGCGGTTCGCCGGGTTCGCCGGTTCGCGAACATTTGCGACGGTTTGCGTTCGCGGTTCGCGAACCGAAAATTTGATGTTCGCGACATCACTACTGTACATACATTAGGTTAAGACAAAGATAAATACAAATTAACATATAGCAAAGCAAGGAAGGCCCTGCCTTTGAGCTAGGAATCCAATGTCCATGGTGAGTTCCCAAAGTACTTAGCATAGAAACTCGCAGACTTACAATCTAAGGTATAGAGAGTGGTAAAAGAGGGAGAGAGAGGTGATAAGCGAGTTAGGGTGGAAGGTTATATGCTTCTTTAAAGAGATGCGTTTTAAGTGAGGTTTTAAATCTTTTGAGGCAAGAGGATAATCTGGTGGAGTGAGGTAAGGAGTTCCAGAGACTAGGGGCAGCACGTGAAAAGTCCTGGAGGCGGGAGTGAGAGGAGGTGACAAGAGTTGTAGAAAGAAGAAGGTCATTAGCAGGATAAAGAGGGCGGGTGGGGGAATATTTGGAGATGAGAGCAGAGATGTAAGGGGGAGCGTTATTGTTGAGGGCTTTGTAAGTTAGGGTCGTGATTTTTAATGTTATTCTTGAGGCTAAGAGAATCCAGTGGAGTGACTGACAGAGAGGTGATGCCGACACTGAACGTTGTGTATGGAAGATGAGTCTAGCAGAGGCATTCATAATGGATTGAAGTGGAGCTAGTCGGGTGGTGGGTAGGCCAACAAGAAGCGAGTTGCAGTAGTCTAGTCGAGAGATGCTGAGAGAGTGTATAATGATTTTAGTTGTGTCTTGTGTAAGATAGTGACGAATACTGGAGATGTTTTTTAGATATAGAAGACAAGATTTAGTTAATGATTTTATGTGAGGGATTAAAGACAGAGCGGAGTCCAGTAGAAATCTAAGACAACGGGCTTGGGCGAAGGGGGTGATGATGTCGTTATTGACAGTGAGAGAGCTGTGAGTAATTGACGCTATGGGAGTGGGAGGAAAGATAAGGAGTTCAGTTTTCGACATGTTTAGTTTGAGATGGTGGGTGGACATCCAAGAAGATATACTAGAGAGGCAGTTGGAGATGTGTGTTAGAAGAGAGGGGGATAGATCTGGTGCGGAGAGGTTGATTTGGGTGTCATCTGCATATAGATGATAATTAAGCCCAAAAGAGTTTATGAGGGTACCAAGTGAGGAAGTGTAGATGGTGAAGAGGAGGGGACCTAGGACTGATCCTTTGGGTACACCAACAGACAGGGAGTGAGGAGAAGAAGAGGTGTTGGAGAAGGTGATACTGAATGATCGATTTTGTAGGTATGATGAGAACCACGAGAGAGCAATGTCTTGAATACCGAGGGAGAAGAGGTTATGGAGTAGAAGTGGATGGTCATACATTGTATGCTGTTTGTATCATGACGGGAGCTTAGAGTAGAAATGTTGGTCAGTGGATATGTTTTTCTACAACAGATGACACATTATAAGTTCATCAACTTGATAGGCTTGGGAACATTTTTAAATTGTGGCTATGATTTGGTACAACTGGTCAGCATGTAATTGGTTAACGTAGAACAGACAGCAGAAGCTGTACTGCACACATGCATTCAAAGACACTAGGCTAGTATAGTTTATGATACTCACACACAGAGTTAAAACTCATATACTTCATAACTATTCATGTAATAATCACTTCCATTTTTATTTTTATAACTTGCTTATTGTTGGCCTACCCACCACCCGACTATCTCCACTTCAATCCATTATGAATGCCTCTGCTAGATTCATCTTCCGTACACAACATTCAGTGTCAGCATCACCTCTCTGTCAATCACTCCACTGGCTTCCCTAGAATAAAATTTAAAATCATGACCCTAACTTACAAAGCCCACAACAATAGCACTTCCCCTTACATCTCTGCTCTCATCTCCAAATACTCCCCCATCCGCTCTCTTCGTTCTGCTAATGACCTTCTTCTTTCTACAACTCTTGTCACCTCCTCTCACTCCCGCCTTTTCTCGTGCTGCCCCTATTCTCTGGAACACCTTGCCTCACTCCACCAGATTATCCTCCTGCCTCAAAACATTCAAAACCTCACTAAAACGCATCTCTTCAAAGAAGCGTATCACCTTCCACCCTAACACACTTATCACCACTCTCTCCCTCCTGGGTGCATCTGAAATTCCCTCTCAGTATTTTGATTTTCAGGGTTTTTCAGTATTGTACTTAAAACACTAGCCTTCATCACCATCACATTATTTACTATGAATGTATCTACTCTTATCTCTTTGCAAAACAGCTGAAAGATAGAAAAGTGCCTTTTACCATAATAACTAATTATATAAATACATTTAATTTAAATGTGTATCCCTTTTGACATCTGGCACTTAGTATTTTTCATTTGCTCCTTCTAATACTATTGAAATAATGACGCAAATAGTGAATATAAAACAGTAATACGGATTTACTGAGGTTTTTTAATTGGAACTTGCAGTGAACATAAAGTTCTACAATATCAAAGAAATATATTGACGTAAGTTAAGCCTTTGCAATGAAATCCAAGCCTTATACACGCCCCCTGATAGGTGATGTAACAAGTATTAAACTGATAAGAGTAGTACTTACAAACACGCCACTCCTATCTGGTGGCACCTTTGATTGCACGTGCCGTGCCCCAAAATTGAAGTGATACGACCAACAAAGCATCTTTTTCCATCTCCTGGTACTAAAAATCCAGGCCTTATACACGCCCCCTGATAGGTGCTGTAACAGGTATTAAACTGATAAGAGTAGTACTACTTAACACACCTTATAATAATGCAGAGAGAGGCAACGCAGTGAGAGGAGTCTGAAGAAGAGGAGTCAGAGGAGGAAGGTAGCTTTGAGGAGGTGGAAGACCAAACACAGCAGGCGTCCCAGGGGGCTTGTTGTCACCTTTCGGGGACCCTTGGTGGCTGGGTGGAGGAAGAGACCTTCAATGACATCAGTGAGGACAAGGAACGGGACATGGCTAGCTTGGTATCCAACCTTGTGCAAATGGGGAGTTTGCGGTTGTGCAAAGGGACTGTTTGTGGTTGTTTGCTGTGCATTAAACGGGGAGTTTGGTTTGGTCTGTCACTGTGAAGCGGGCCTAAGCCTTACACTACCTGATCGATACAACATCATACCTGATGTTTTAAAGCACGTTATTCCAAACAATTTAGGAAAGTTAGGTAATTTATGCCCTTTATGGCTTAAAACCAGACTCTGCATCAACTATGTAATTTTCCGTGGGAGTTTTGCCATGGATCCCCCTCCGGCATGCCACAGTCCAGGTGTTAGTCCCCTTGAAACAACTTTCCCATCACTATTGTGGCCAGAAAGAGTCCCTGTGGGTTTTAAAATCCACCTGCCCATTGAAGTTTATGGCGGTTCGCCGGGTTCGCCGGTTCGCGAACATTTGCGACGGTTTGCGTTCGCGGTTCGCGAACCGAAAATTTGATGTTCGCGACATCACTACTGTACATACATTAGGTTAAGACAAAGATAAATACAAATTAACATATAGCAAAGCAAGGAAGGCCCTGCCTTTGAGCTAGGAATCCAATGTCCATGGTGAGTTCCCAAAGTACTTAGCATAGAAACTCGCAGACTTACAATCTAAGGTATAGAGAGTGGTAAAAGAGGGAGAGAGAGGTGATAAGCTCCCGCCTTTTCTCGTGCTGCCCCTATTCTCTGGAACACCTTGCCTCACTCCACCAGATTATCCTCCTGCCTCAAAACATTCAAAACCTCACTAAAATGCATCTCTTCAAAGAAGCGTATCACCTTCCACCCTAACACACTTATCACCACTCTCTCCCTCCTGGGTGCATCTGAAATTCCCTCTCAGTATTTTGATTTTCAGGGTTTTTCAGTATTGTACTTAAAACACTAGCCTTCATCACCATCACATTATTTACTATGAATGTATCTACTCTTATCTCTTTGCAAAACAGCTGAAAGATAGAAAAGTGCCTTTTACCATAATAACTAATTATATAAATACATTTAATTTAAATGTGTATCCCTTTTGACATCTGGCACCTAGTATTTTTCATTTGCTCCTTCTAATACTATTGAAATAATGACGCAAATAGTGAATATAAAACAGTAATACGGATTTACTGAGGTTTTTTAATTGGAACTTGCAGTGAACATAAAGTTCTACAATATCAAAGAAATATATTGACGTAAGTTAAGCCTTTGCAATGAAATCAACTACTCATCTTCTGAGATCTTCACTTCCATCACATATTATAATTGTCTAACTACGAGACTACAACGCGTAGCACTTAGCCACGACCCGTTAACGCGTAGCACTTAGCCCCAGCCCCGTTAATGTGTAGCACTTAGCCCCATTAACGCGTAGCACAGCCCCAGCTCCGTTAACGTGTAGCACTTAGCCCACAGCCCCATTAACGCATAGCAAAGCCCCAGCCACATTAATGTGTAGCACTTAGCCCCATTAATGCGTAGCACCCCCCAGCCCCGATAACGTGTAGCATAGCCCCAGCCCCGTTAATGCTTAGCACTTGGACCCGTTAAAGCGTAGTACTTGGGCGATGAGCACTAAAGGCGCTCATGGCCTGCGAGACTCGCATAGCGAGGCGAGCCGTTAAGCCACTTTAATGCACTACAACTATCAGCACAAATACGAAGAGACAATAAAACACGCGGGACTTAGCCTAAAAACACTTCCTAAACACTTCCTTGGTGTGCAAGCGGTTGACAAACGCGAGACTTTGAAAAAAAAGATAGGAGACGCTAAAAATTACAAGATTACCGGCCGAACGCCGAAAACGAAAAATCTATAAAAACATACTAAATACACCCCAATAAATTACAAAAACATCACAGCCACACAGGGCAACAGCCAGGACGTCTGGAAGTGAGGTGGAACGCAAATTTATATTGATTTAGACAATTTTCTGCACTCGAAAATCGCCTAAGTGAGAAAAAAAATGGCCGGCGTAAAAAATGAAAACGAGGCTACACGACCACGGACCGTGCAAAACACTGCTAAATGCGTAGCACTTTACACATTTAACTACCACATACAAAATACACTATTACAAAAGCCGGGAACTGCTCCCGAGCCGCGTAACACATTAATAACATTGCGAATATACAATGTCGCCTTACACAATAAACAAACAGCATTACCTCGCGTACGCAGCCTATTTATACGGCACACTTGGAACATTCATTACACTTTAGAAGCAGGGCACCAACACTCCAAATTTATATTCTATGCAGACGCAAAATACAAACAGATTGTTAGCTCTTCAGCCTATTTATGGCTCGCTGCATATATCAATTCAAAATAATTAAAGTAGATAAATGTATTGAATAAATCATTAATTATTACTTAACTACATAAACATAGAAATATATATTTCTCTCTAGCACGACTCATGACAGTGCTCAGAGCACAAAAAGTACACAACAGGAGAGGCTTGCAATGAGTGATGAAGGCGCACATTGCGAGGCATGCAATGAGCACCAAAGGCACTCAGGGCAAGCCTCGCAATGAGCTCCGAAGGTACTCACAGTATAAAACCGTTTACATTGTGTATCAAACAGCATTCCCAGCCTTACAATTTTATTGACCGTCATTTTTTGACGGGCAAGTTGCTAGTTCTTATAATAAAAGAGAATTATCGTGTTCCTTCATATCAAAGCTTGGTGAATTCATCCCACTGAGGTTCATTACTTATTTAAACAAAGTGCTGAATGAACTTGCATGATATATTCTGACATATGATTTGGTGCAGTATTACATTTTACTGTAAACATTGTTGTCAAAATATTTCATAATGCATAAAAATGGCCAAATATAGCAAAACTAGAAAAAAAACTGTTAATGCTGACAAATGTTTACAGAATTATCTACTATCACAAATAAAAAAAAATTTCCCCTGAGTTTTAAAATTGTTATAATCAAATAATTTACTGTGTTACAATGAGGTCTGGTAATATTTGATTTTGAACAGTCTTATACATTTTCAACTGTATCTATATGAAACACATTGGGGTAATTTATATTTAGAAGACCACTAAGGTATTTCTTTTTTGTACATGGTCTTTTGTTTAAAGGTATTTGCAAGTAAGCTGGATTATAAATGCATCTGATAGAGGAGAATTAGTAGTGTATGAAATAAATACAATTTTGCATGAAAAAATACCAAAATAATAATTTAGTTACCCTAAAGTATGCTGAATTTCTTGCATTTACAAACATCAATGTTGACACCCCCTGAAAATCCCAGGGAAAATTAGCATAAATAATATATTGTATCTTTTTGGACTGTGAATTGAGCTGCAGGTTTCCTTTATATTTCTGTAATACCCAGAACAAGGTCTGTGTCCCTTCATTTGCTGTTTTAACTACACCCCAGGTGAAACTTCCCCCAGCCCCAGTGATTTGCCCCTGTAACCCTCCCAGCCCCAATGATTTACCCCATCACCTCCCCAACCCCCAGTCAATTGCCCCTGTGATCTCTCCCAGCCCCAGTTAATTGCCCATGAGATCTCAGGTCAAAAATGAGGAAGCTGGATACTTGAGGCATCTGTAGGTCGCTAGGTAAGCCGAGCTATGTTGTGAACATGCCGATTATCCTTAATCTCTAAAGCACCAAAGAACCAGAATGGCATTTGCAAGTGAATGAAAACTTTTCCTACCAGACTTCCAACAACCCGATACTGCTAAATGTTCTATTTGATATATGGTAACCTCTAGCTTCATCTTGGAAAAATACTGTTTTTGTAAGTGAATGTGCAGCTTCTGCACCATTGTGTGAAAGCAAGGCGTGGGAGGACTGCTAACGCAAAATACATTGTACCACAGCACTGTTTATTCAGGAGAGTAATATTAAACAAAAAATGATAAAACTCAATACTACAAGTAATCTACCCTCATTGAGGGTTACATTATGCTTCTAGTAACTGGTTCCTGTTGAAAGTTTTTTGCATGGGACATGGTAATAACGTGTACAATACTGGAAAATAAATACTATTGTAAATAAAAGCGCAGCTCCAGCACCATAGTGTGAGAGCATGACATGGGAGGACTGCTAACACAGCAATACTAAAACACAGCAATGCTTATTTGTTGGATAAACGTATAACAAGGATTACAAACCTTATTCTCAAAGAACCTAAGTACACCCAAAGGACTTTGGTGCCTTCAACAATTTGACTTTGTTGTATATTCAGTCTAGTATTTGGCTATAGTTTGACTTGCATTTGAACAAGGATTGTTCTTGAAAGTGGATGTATAACTCTGGAACAATAGCGTGAGAGCATGGCATGGGAGGATTACTAATACATTTTTATAATAATATAACAACATTTATCTAGGCGAGAAATATATAATATGAACTATAAACCACATATCTAAGGTTGCTCAAAATTGAGAAGTGTACTATCTTCAGCATGGAGATAAACTTGCTTTTTGAAATAAACTCCCCTTTGATATCTGAAGGGTCTGCACTTTAAATATTAATGTGCAGCTCCTGCGCCACATTATGGGAGAAGGGCTTGAGAGGACTGCTAAAGCTGCCCTACTTGTCAATGGTGTTGCTTAATAGAGAAGAAACTCTCTGAGAGAGACATGTCAACTCTCAAAGCAAGTTTAGAGAGCAACCGCAGGAAACAAATAAAGAAAAGGAGAAGGGAAAGGAAGAACATGGGGGAAAAAAGTGATACAATTTAAAACAAGACTTATAAGTACTTAGTTTACCTGAATGAAAAAAGAAAATATAGCTAGTAAATCGAAAGTCAAAGATAAGAAAAATATGGCACAGAAATCACAAAAATGTTTCTCTCCCAAAAATTAGGAAATGTCACTATTAGAGGCCTCAGCAAATTAATCTGCCAATAACCAAAGTGTAATGAATCTCTCAGATTCCAACAACTCAGAAACCATACCATCAGATCAAGATGAAATTCTTACTATTTCAAAAATGAAATTCTTATTGGCAGAGTTTCAAGCCAATTTAACTGATGAATTAAAAAAAATAAGTATTGAACACTCAAAGATTATAAATGAAATCAGTACAAGAATAGATAATTTGGAAAATAAATTTGATAATTTAATAGTAGATCATAACAACTTGATAACATATACCTCAAACGTATGTGAATTAAATGAAAAATTGATAAACCCCCGAAGATAGATCTAGGAGGAACAACCTAAGAGTCAGGGGAATTCCGAAACGGTTCCTGATTCAGAACTGGAAGAGTATTTGCTAACATTATTTAAGACTTTGGATTTACCTTTTTTTTCGAGTTTTCAACAATATAAAATGACAAACATTAAAAGACATTAACAATACAAAATAAAAATGTTTTAACATTTATGACGAACATTAAAAGACATCAACAATACAAACATTTTTTTTTCCATTTATGTTTGTATATTGTTTAGGGCTTACAGTCTCTATTACATGCTTCTTTTTTTTAAATCAGTTTGTGAGGTGAATTATTTTAAAACCCAAAACTTTGGATTTAAGCATAGTATTAAACGAGCGAGAGAGATAACTTGAAGAGGTGAGGAGAGAGAGCCCAGACTGTCTGAAGTCGTACACTCATATTTATAAGATCTTAATCCCAGAGGGACCATTTACTGGTAATCTTCTTGTGCCTCTTAAGTTCCGACGACAAAAAGTTCAATTCTATTGGTTTATTTCTATCAGAATTTTAATCTCTGACCAAGCTGGAACTTCAGAGTTTTTCCATTTTAAAGTAACAAGATACTTGGCTGTTGCTAACACATTAATAATAATGCCAATTGTCTTATGCTCAATAGATTCTGGGGAGATATGGAATAGAATTAGTTCTGGTACCAGTTGTAATTTACTATTCATAACTAAGGATAAATGTGTGATGCATTCTTCCCACAGTTTTTTGCTTTTTGGACAGCTTCACCACATATGCTCAAGGCTCCCTTTTTCTTTATATCCTCTCCCACATTCAGAATTTGCCAGTTTTTCAGGGGATATGTACCATCTTTGTATCAGTTTGAAATATGTTTCTCTTAAAGGGACAGATATTATATTTGTATTTGTTCTTTCAAAAAAGGTTTGAACCAAACCTTAGTTTCCAATTCTAGACCAAGTATTTTTCCCATTTTATGATCTTAATCGTCTTATTATTATGTTTATAATAATTTAGGATTTTGATACACTTTGTTATCGACTTTTTACTTTCCTTGTCGAGAATCAAGTTTTGAAAATCCAATATGGGTTTATCAATATTTTCAGAAATTTGAATTTCGGTAAAAAAAATGAAATCGACAGTAGATTACTTGTCTGGACTAGAAACTGTAAGGTTTTTAGTGTGTATTCTTGATATAAGTCGCAAACTACCCTATGGTCCCAATGGTCCCAATCTATTTTATTTGTTGACATTATTGTATATAATACTTTTTTATTAATTTAATTTTTATTGGATGGAAATCACATAAAGTTACAGATAATATATACCATAAGTATTATTTACATCCAGAATATATATATACATTCATTAAAGTATATACAACTGTTCCATCTAAAAACAGATATTTTTCCCTGCAGACTATCCCCATTATCTAGTGATATTATCCCCTATTGGAGACAGCGTTGTTAGTGCTTTAAGGCATTACGTAGTCCGCATGGGAACTACCTCCATTCATATATTATTTTATCATCTTCCAACATTTTAAACATATAACTATAAAATAAAAATTATCACCATAGTTACCTAATTAGACATTCCCGCCCATCCTTTCTCCTTACCGTATTACCGCTCTTTCTGAAGTAGCCAGTCCCTCACTTATACCAGTATCTATCTAGTTTGTCGTTCCCTAAATTTCAATCACACACCCCACATTTCACTAAATGTATTCATTACTCACACATAACTCAGTCTCTTTGTTACTTACAAAAAAGTCTAGAAACATTTGGTGATTTAACATACTTAAAGATAAATAATTAAAAAAACTGATGTAATATCAAGAGGATTACGTTTAGCTCAAATTTCAAGATTAGCTTTAATCTCAACTGGAATTCAGGTTATGTTACCCATTTAGTAGTGACATTTTCATTCAAAATGGCGAATCTATTGAAAATAAATCTTGATAGTGTAAGCAAATAAATTAGATCCGAATTTAAAATTTAAATATGTCATGGACAGCAAGAATAGCGACAATAAAAATTCCCCAAATTTCCTATATCTTTAGATCTATTCCAGAAGTGGCCCCTAAACAATTACTAAAAGATCTTTAAAAAATGTTAAACAACTATTTATACAGGGGGAAGACCTAGGTTAAAGCTATCAATTATTAAAAGACTATTTATTAAAGGAGGCTTAGCCTCTCCATCAATAATTGACATTCATGACACCATTATTCTGGAACATATTGTAAGGTGGAACAATTTGGATCAGAAGTTTTTAGTTAGTGAAGACTTTGTTTTTGGATAGAAGTTTTGGATAGAAGTGGAAAACAAGATCCCAACTAAAACACGTGTTGTTAGATTGTGAAAAAAATCAACCTTTCTGGCTTAATAGTAAAGAACAGATATCTAAAATAATGGAACTGGAAATGTTGTTTAAATTAGTATATATTGCACTACACTTGTAAGTGGACATATCTCCCCTTAGGTATTCAAAATCTGATATCTCATATTCTGCTGGTGGCTAGAAGGGTCATGTTAAAATATTGGAAAAATATCCAGACTCTCAGCTGGGAAGAAGTACTCCATATGGTTTCAAGAAATAGAGACTTAGAAACAGTTGGTTTTGAACGTGGTGGTAGTAAATAGTAAAGATAAATACAATGAGGAGAAATAAAGAAAATCAAGAAAGTAAATCGAAGCCAAAAGATAAAAAATGTAATGTAAGACTTTCTGGCAATTTCTTTGCGCCACTAGATAAATCAGTTAACAAAGAAAGAAAAGAGAGTGAAGCAACTGTAGATTTACAAATGGATGTGACAAAAACCCAACTTAGTAGTAACGAAAACTCTCAAATAGAAGAAAGTAGTGAAGGGATCACTGATGAGGAGCCAAAATTGACTCTAACATTCATGAGGAATTTATTTAACGATTTAACGACTAAATTAGCAATAAAAACAGAATTATCTCTTGAGATTTCCAAAAATGCAAAGGCGATTTTGGATCTCAATAAACACACTGAAGAAATAGAAAAAATTTAAATGAAAGGAAATAATAATCGGGTAGATATTAAAGCAAATATGAAGGACTTACAAGGTGAAGTCTCGTCCTTAAAAATGAAATATTTAAGATTAGACAATACAGTTAGAAGTAGGAATTTAAGGATTAAAGGCATTCAAGAATCGGTCTCAATGCAGGATCTGCCACCTTTCCTCAGAGCCTTCTTTAATATTCGAAATTTGAATAAGCCTATTTTGGAGAATCCTTTGAGGCATTACATCGCATTGCACTCCCTAAACAACTAATTCAGACACTGCATTTAATTCAGGGATTATTTCAATATAACCTATTGTGCAAACTCGCAAATACTAGGGCCCTCATTCTATTATCGGCCGTAAATCGTCCGCAAAGCTGCGATTCCTTGCGGGGCTCCCGTTACCTTGCAATTCAAATAGATGGCGCCGCAAGGATATCCCCTTACAGCCGGCCGTATATCTTGCAACCGTCCGTAAGCTCAGAAATCTTTAAAAGCAAAAATAAATTCAAGACGGCACTGTAAAGCTCTGTAAATGCTAGGGATCATAATGGGGTACATGAGGATTAATAGCAACCCCCTCTCAAGCTTGCACATCAGCCCAAATCCGAGATTTCATTAATGGTTTCTTTTCCGGCCGCAGCGTGGGAGGGTCTGAGGTGCTCCAAGCCCTCTGGACTTTTTCCACGGATATTTGTCATAAATTAAAATAAAAATTATTTACAGATTTGAGGTTAGTGGAATGTTGTGCTATGAATGCTAACACCTACAATCACTTTATAGTCTCCTCAGAGTGCAGGATGGCTTTATTATGTGCTTAATTGTGTGCTTGCGGGACCTTTTTGCTGCAAGTAAGCTGCGGCTCGGTTTTAGCCTTGCAGAGAGGGTTCACGGAGCAATTGAATAGCAACCAGGATTTTCTTGCGGCCGAAACTCTTGCGGCCGTTTAAGATCAAAGGCTTTCCTACGGTGCGTGCGGCCACAAGGGATAACAGGGCGCCGGCCGCAAGCCTGCCGGAGTCCCCGGCCAGAAGGGAATAGAATAGGCAAATAGCTTGCGGACGGTCCTTGCGGCCCTGCATCTCCTACGGCCGATAATAGAAGGAGGCCCTAGGTGTCTTGTCCTATCTATAAATAAAGTGCAAATGCAAAAAATAAGGATCTTAGGGGCTATTAAGGAGTCAGGGCTATGTCTGATTCAATTATTAAAGTAGTGTTTATAAAGTTCTAATAGTATTGAGTTTGCTATTGGATATATTCTTTTGATCTTGAGTAATCTCTTAAATTGTGGGATCAATTTTTATATTGACAATTTTCAGTTCTTTGTATAAATATATATTCAATTAGATTATACAAATTAAAAATTCAAACCACAAAAAAGATTCAAGAAACATGAAACCCCCTACAAATGTTCAATTTATCACATTACTCCCTGTCTGAAGATCATATTTCTCTGTTACAGAAGGGACTACATTTTTCTCCTACAGAAAAGTTTAAAATATTTGATTGGGTAAAAGATGTACATTTATTTGCTCGGAAATTGGCTTTAAATAAATTATTTTCTAGAAAAACAGATAGCAACCAATTGGATATTTCAGATAGGAAAGCTAAACAACTAAACAATTTTTAAGAGAATTAAAGGATTTCCTGAATAAAGGCCTGAATAATAAAATAATCATCAAACAAGAATGGGAATTTTCTTAGTATCAAAGACCCTAAAATGGCCACACTCACATATTCTATCCCAAAAATTCATAAAAAATCATCTAATCCACCTGGTAGACCAATAGTTTCTGGCATAAATTGTGTAACAGAAAACTCTAGTAAATACTTAGGGCCTCATTCTATTATCGGCCGTAAAGCGGCCACAAAGCCGCGATTCCTTGCGGCCGTCTTACGGCCCTGTGTAGAGCTACCTTTACCTTGCAATTCAAATAGACGGTGCCCCAAGGATATCCCCCTTACGGTCAGCCGCATATCATGCAACCGGCCGCAAGGTCAGAAAACTTTAAATGCAAATATAAATTCAAGATGGCACTGTAAAGCTCTGTAAATGCTAGGGATCATAATGGGGGACATGAGGATTAATAGCAACCCCCTCTTAAGCTTGCACATCAGCCCAAATCCGATATTTCATTAACGTTTTTTTTTCCGTCCCGCAGCCTGGGCGGGTCTGAGGTGCTCCAAGCCCTCGGGACTTTGTCCACGGATATTTGACATGAATTAAAATAAAAATTATTTGCTGATTTGAGTGTAGGGGAGTGTAGGAATGTTGTGCTATGAATGCTAACACCTCCAATAACTTTATCGTCTCATAAGAGTGCAGGATGGCTTTATTATGTGCCTAATTGTGTGCTTGCGGGACCTTTTTAGTGCAAGTAAGCTGCGGCTCGGTTTTAGTCTTGCCGAGAGGGTTCCTGGAGCAATAGAAGAGCAACCGGGCTTTTCTTGCGGCCGAAACTCTTGCGGCCGTTTAAGATCAAAGGCTTTCCTGTGGTGCGTGCGGCCGCAAGGGATAACAGGGCGCCGGCCGCAAGCCTGCTGGAGCCCCCGGCCGGAAGGGAATAGAATAGGCAAATAGCCTGCGGCCGGTCCTTGCGGCCCCGCATCTCCTAAGCCGATAATAGAATGAGGCCCTTAGACTCCATCCTTAATAAAACATGTGGTGTCTCTAACATCATACGTAAAAGAGACTAAAGATGTGCTAAAGAAAATAAATGGGATAACCACAAACAAACATACTCTATTAGTATCACTGGATGTTGAATCACTATATACCAAAATACAACATCAGAGAGGCCTACATGCCGTAAAAAAATGTTTGCAAAAAAAAAGTTAGCCTCTATGATAAACATAATGAGTTTTAAATGGAACTATTTAAATTTGTGTTGTCATATAATTATTTAGTTTTTTTGCAAAATTATTACCATCAAACCCAAGGTACAAACCAATGGACACAGTGCAATACAGAATTACAAAGACTGATATTTAGAAATGATTCCATGAATGGCCTAGCAGCACAATCAGGCTCTAATTTAAGAGATTACTCAAGATCAAAAGAATATATCCAATAGCAAACGCGTTACTATTAGCACTACTTTAATAATTGAATCAGACATAGCCCTGACTCCTTAATAGCACCTTAGAATCTTATTTTTTGCACTTGCACTTTTTTTATAGATAGCAAAAGACACTAAGGGCCTCATTCTATTATCGGCCGTAAAACGGCCGCAAAGCTGCGATTCCTTGCTGCCGTCTTACGGCCCTGTGTAGAGCTACTTCTTCCTTGCTATTCAAATGTACGGCGCCGCAAGGATATCCCCCTTACGGCCGGCCGCATATCATGCAAACGGCCGCAAAGTCAGAAAACTGTAAATGCAAATATAAATTCAAGATGGCACTGTAAAGCTCTGTAAATGCTAGGCATCATAATGGGGGACATGAGGATTAATAGCAACACCCTCTCAAGCTTGCACATCGCCCAAATCCGATATTTCATTAACGCTTTATTTTCCGTCCCGCAGCCCCCCCAAGCCCTCGGGACTTTGTCCACGGATATTTGACATGAATTAAAATAAAAATGATTTTCAGATTTGAAACTAACACCTCCAATCACTTTATTGTCTCATCAGAGTGCAGGATGGCTATATTATGTGCTTAATTGTGTGCTTGCGGGACCTTTTTGGTGAAAGTAAGCTGCGGCTCGGTTTTAGCCTTGCCGAGAGGGTTCCCGTAGCAATTGAATAGCAACCGGGTCTTTCTTGCGGCCAAAACTCTTGCGGCCGTGTAAGATCAAAGGCTTTCATGCTGCGCGTACGCAAGGGATAACAGGGCGCCGGCCGCAAGCCTGCCGGAGCCCTCGGCCGGAAGGGAATAGAATAGGCAAATAGCCTGCGGCCGGTCCTTGGGGCCACGCATCTCCTACGGCCGTTAATAGAATGAGGCCCTTAGTATTTGCCAGTTCGCACAATCACATATATAGCTGTGAGCATGCGAGTCGTTGCTAATGCGAAGCGAGGGCGGCAGTTGCTGGCATGGAGTGCCAAAGGCGCTCCTTGCCAGCAACTGCGGACCTCGTAAAATGTACTGACTTACGTGAAAAAAATACAAGACGCGGAACTTAGTAAAAAAACATTACGACCTCGCAAAAATATGATTTTACCGCCAGAAACCCGCGCACATGAAAACATAAAAAACATCATAAATACACACAAGAAACACATAAAAAGCTTACCCACAGCAAGGGGGGCACCGAGGACCTAGAAAAGTGAAGTTACACCTCAATTTGACTCGAAATAGAAGAGTTTAGACGCCCGAAAATCCCCTAAGTGAGAGAAAAAATAGCCGCCAAAAAAAACAAAAACGAGGCTCAGGACTCTAAAGACGTAAAACACCACCAAACACCTACGGATTTTCCTAAAAAAAATTGAGTCGAATATCTGACACTGATGTTTCCAAAATGGGAACTGGCAGCTTAAATCCACTATGCACAGTTCTACCACCATCTAACAAAAGTGCAGCAATTCCAGTTGTTGCAAATGGCATAGCTATCTGACCCTGTGATCGAATATAACTCATCAAACAATTGTACAGATACGTTTTTCCTGATCCACCTGGTCTGTCTAGATAGAAATACCGGTCTTTGACCATTTCATCATCTGTAGCATTTGTGATGGCATGAAATGCTTCTAACTGTAAAATATTTAAAGTTGCCAGTTTTTCTTTGTTTTTTTGTTTTTGAAGCTCAGTGTCATAATCATCAAAATTGATGTCATCTATAAGTCCTGGATCAGGTAAATTAAAATTTGCACAATTTAATCCATGAGCCAACAATATTTCTTGGATTTCCATCAATGTTTTTAACAGAGCTATTGGTTCTCTGTAACGTTTCAAGAAATCTTCTGACATGTTTAATTTAAATGTTTCCCACAAAGTGAAAGCATCAGGTACATTGCAAAATATACAAATGAATGCAAATTGTTGTCTCATTTGCTTAGGCATTTGACATAGTGCTGCTTCTTCCAGACACCTCTCCCATTCTGTATCATCAGCTATGAAATTTTGATGTCTTGCAGCTAATAGGAATGTATCATAAACTATGTCATTCACTGTACGTAAATGCTCAAAACTCTGTGCACCGGGAACATGTAGCAGAAGTAATTATAAACTGAAACTTTCAATGTCCCTTGGACTGACGGTATAAATGCGTGGTATGATTTTATGTGTATCTCTTCTTCGTTGTCGCCATAGACCATTTACAAATACATAGTGATATGGTATCTCTATGTATAAAAATTTTCTGGCCTGCGTATCCTGACAGTTTAATTTAAACCACGCAGTAAGTGTGGTATCTCTGTCTTCACTTTGATATAATGCAGTTCTTTAATTTCCTTGAGTAAAGCAAACCATCTGACTTTGAGGCAAATGTACAGCTAAATGATAGATAGCATGTGACCGATCATGCATCTCAAATTTCAAAAGGCGCCACATTGCTTCAGGAGCACTCACATACCGAGCATCTAAATAATTTGATAGTTCATCATGTAAAATTGGATTTTCGTTTTCATTTCCAGCACCTTGTACAACAACAGTAGCTGCATCATATCCTTTGTATATATATTTATACACATACTTAATTGATTTAATCGAAGTGCAAGCTTCCACATTGATGTGTGCATTGTACTTGATGAGCAAATGTGGATTGTATGGAATGACAAATCTATTATCAACCTTTTGGCCACGGATAATAGCTGTTTGTCCTTGTGTTCTTTTATACAAAGGATATCCATCAAAATGTGCATAAGTTTGCATTTGAAATTGTTTTGGAAATTCTTTAGTACATTTTTTATTTTCCATACATGGTGAATTCGGATTCATCTCTCCACATGGGCCATGAATCATTCTATGTGTAACAATCTCCCAAAGTTTTGTATATTTTTCTTGGTCTGGCAATTGTGCAGAAATTACTGAATCCACTCTCTTTGCAGTGTTCAACTTGTCTTTTTTCTGCAGTATTAAAAGTATGTGAGCATGTGGCAATCCTCTTTTTTGAAATTCAATGGTGTAAACAAAAGCCACACATTGTCCAAATAAGTGTGCTTTAGTGATATCATGTATTAATGAATTGAGTTTGATTTTGAATACTCTTGCCACTAAATCTGGTCGGTCAGAAGTAGTTTGTCCCAGATTCAAATTTTCCTTGATCTCTGGCCATTGTGGATTACACGTGAATGTAATAAATAAATCAGTTTTTCCAAATTTTGTAACAATAGCCATGGCATCATTATACCTTTCTCGCATATTGCGAGGAGATCCTTGGAAAGAGGATGGCAAAATAATTGCTCTTCCAGCTGGAATGTCTCTGTTGGAAGCTAAATCTGCCACATAATCCATTAATCCACAATACTGTTCTACTCGTAATTTATTTTGTTGATATTTAATGAAATTTAGATGATTGGCTTCAACTTGTAAATATGAATCAATAATCCATTGTTGAGTGAGTTTTCCTCCATGTAAAATTGGATTAAAACAATCACGGATAGCAGTTTGTGCCACTTTATATTCCAGCATGGAAATATTAGATCTAATACGAAGTTTAGTATTGGGATAACTTTCCAATTGTAATTTTGGTTCCCATCCTGGTTCCCCATTTGGAAAGAAAATGGGATATGTAATTGGATCTAAATTACAGCTTAATATATTGATGTTGATAAATGGTTGTTCTTCATTGCGTGGATATATTCTAATATCCCGCTGAAAAGGTGGTTCACCATCTTCATTTTTAAACACCATGGCAACCTCATTTACAGTAGGTAAATTATATCTTCTTTGATCAGTGTTGCGATCTCTTTTTAACACCATATTGACTCTTGGTGTAGGCAATTGATGTCTTTCAGCATGTTCCTGTTGTTCTTTTTCAAGCTGTGCTAATTGTTTGTATGCTTGACTATATGGGTTTTTTTGCATAATTTTATCCAGCTGTTCAAAGACTATGCGCAAACACTGTCTATTTTCTGGAAGTGTCATTCTTTATTCCACAGCTTCCATCGTATCTAAGACATATAACTGTGCAAATTTCCTTTGCTCTCCTTCTTGTGGGTGTAAATGTGAAGTTCGGTGGTATATTTGACCTTGAACTCTGAAACAGTAAGGACCATGTCCTGGTACATTTTCTGCTAAGGTTGCACCCATTGAAGCAATTGAAATTGCACTGTTATAAGACCTTATATTTTGTTTGAAATTATTATAATTTGGAAATGTTGGATCGCTCATAATGCATTCTAAATAATATGGAAATGGGTGTCTTAGTGGAAGTTTCACCTTTCCTTTCTGACAGCAACTAATGAAATTTCCGTCAGTAGGTCTTTCCTTTATAAAATGATAGGCCCCACAAAGCTGACAAACCACATTAAGTAACCCACAATAATGAGTATCTACATCTACTGCAGTAGTAAACACATTGTCATGCATTTCTTCAGCATAGATATCAGACCCACTTTCTATATGTACATGTTTTTCTTGTGTGTCTACATTTAAGTCATTCTGCAAAATAGAATCATTGGACAATGGTTCACAGAGATGTTTTTGTTTACTTTTACGTTTCTTGAAAGCCCCAACACACTCACTTGTGGCTTTCTTACTCATCTTTCTTTTATTTAAAAGTCTCTGTCGATCTTCTTCTCGCAAGCGTTGTGAAGTTTCCGGTTTCTGAGCATCTCTCCACCTTTGTTTCCTTTTCCTTGCCAATCTTCTTTTGCGTTCAATTTTGTCTTCTCCATGCTCCGCCATTTTAATCTGTAATTGTAAATAGACATGTAATTATTGTTTGTTCTTTGTTTTGTATACATTTTGTTTCATTTTTGTACTGTTCCATTAAAGTATATGAATAAAATAATAAAACATTTTAAAATATTGCACTTTAGTCTGAAAGAAATGAAACCATTTTTCAAAGTATTTTATTGACATATATGAAATGGAAATAGCTGCACATATCTCTCTTTATATTATTAATCCTTCAATTCCATTCATTCTTGATTGAATTCACAGCATACCATCAATTTCTTTTTTTTTTGCAAGTGTTGTAAGCTTCTTATTTTCTTTAAATATTATTATTAATTAGTATTGTCTTTTCAACTTTTTTCAAGTTATGACTAAATATCATACATTAATGACTCAATAAGTACTCTCCATTTTCCAAAAATATCCATTTTCACCAAATATATCATATATAGCCTTTTTCTATGCATCACTACAAAATTACATTTTATACCTGTGAGGATGCTGTTGATGTTGTTCAAAGGCTGCAAACGTCACACTGTCTGTATATTCCCTTGCAGATCCAAATAAACTGTAAAATCAAATTGAGAATATTTTAAAACTTTTGCTTCATGGATATCATTAAATGAACATCAACAGACATATATTTGGCTACATTAAAAACCTAAAATCATATTTTTTAATATCTTGCTGTAGTAATATAATTCAAATTCTGTACCTGTCCAAATTATCCTTATGATGTTCAATGTGTGCAAACGTCACTATCTCTGTTCATTCAGCTACAGTTCACTGCAATTATACAAAATAGTCAAATTAATGTATAATATGTTGCTTCATCTGTATCAATCAATGAGGCTTAACATACATATTTTTGCATAGATTAAAAACATGAAATAAATATATCAATCAATGAGCATGAACACACATATGTAAGCATAGATTATAAACATACACTCAATATTACTATTAGTCTTTAAATAAGAATCAATTAATCTGTATTAATCTTTTTTGAGTGGTCTTTTAAAATGAGTATATTACAACTGAATTCTTAAAATAATGTACATTACTAATGAAATAAGAATCAATTAATGTTCATTAATATTAAACTAATGTGTGACTAAATCTAACATCAACATGTAAGCATGAGTATATAGCCTTTAATTTTTATTTGTGGTTTATTTTATACAAAATATATAAGAGCTGAATTATTTAAATAATGTACATACATTCATAATTAATTAATCAACGTGTTCCTTTTTTTATGCACTTTCTTAAACGTTAACCTTTTTTGATATTAATGATTAGTAATGATACATTATGAATGTTATTTACAATTCTTTCCCACAGGTAATCACGATATATAACAAAATAATTATTAAATTAATGTACATTAATAATTAATTAATCAATCTGTTGCTTTTTTATTCACATTCTTAAACGTTAATTAATTTTGATATTAATCATTAATTAATTAATTAATGTACATTATGAATGTTATTAACAATTGTTTCACACAGGTAATCATGATATATCACAAAATAATTCTTAAATGAATATACATTAATAATTAATGAATCAATGTGTTGCTAATTAATTAATGTACATTATGAATGTTATTAACAATTTTTTCACACAGGTAATCACGATATATAACAAAATAATTCTTAAATTAATGTACATTAATAATTAATGAATCAATGTGTTGCTTTTGTATTCACATTCTTAAACGTTAACTAATTTTGATATTAATCATTAATTAATTAATTAATGTACATTATGAATGTTATTAACAATTGTTTCACACACGTAAGCACAATATTATTTTTCTATTAATTAAATTTCTTATTTTTTATTTATTAAGTAAGTACCAATTTATTAATTAATAATTATAAATGATATATTTACCTTTTTGTAATGTAAAACAATCTCTTGAGATTTCCTGGCATCAGAAAACGTCCAGTCAGACTGTCATCACCTGAGGAGAAAGTGTCAGTTATGTGTCAAGTGTGCCCTATATATAGGCTTTGTGCGCAAGACAAATGCATTGTTTTAGGCGGGAAATCTGCAGTTGGGCGAGCCAAATGCGTTGTTTCGGCGGGAAATCCTATGTGGCGCGAGACAAAGGAAGAAATCTGTGTTAATGCATAAATCTGTAATTGCGTTTCGTAAAATGTACTCGCTACTGTCTTTTTACTCATTGCGCGGTTAATCCTCATCCTTTATCTCGTTGTTTTTCGAACACATACGTCTATGGCTGTGTTTTTACGCAGTTTGTAGTAGTATAGCCTCGGCCATTTTTTTCTCGCTTAGCTGATTTTCAATCTTTGTAACTCGGCTAAATCGATGTAAATTGGAGTTCCAACTCACTTCCAGACGTCCTGCCTGGTTCCCCATGCTGTAAGTGACCTTTATTTATTTTTTTAGTGTGTATTTAGTGTTTTTTTTATTGTTTTGGTTCTGCCGCTTATCTCGTAATTTTTTTCACCTCGTATTTTTTTTCTAAGTGCTGCGGCGCTCATTGCCAAAGTGCTACGATTTAACGGCTCGCCTCGCTGTGCGAGGCTTGCCGGGCGATGAGCGCCTGTCGATCATCGCTAAGTCGGACGCACTACGCAACACTACAGTTTAACGGCTCGCCTCGCTGCGGCGCTCATTGCTAAGTCGTACGCACTACTCAACGCAGCGTGACGACAAATCGTAGTTAGACAATTATAATATGTGATTGAGGTTAAAAAAAGACTTTGAGCCCATCAAGTTCCACCTTTTATGGTTCTCCTGGTCCAGGTAAAACTGAATTGCAGAGTGACTGAGCCAGTGCAGTGTTGGCGTTACATTGCATTGCCCGGGATCAGCACTGCACCCTCCAGCCAAATGTAAAATGTGTGTAAGTAAGGAGTGAATGCTGCTGCTGCTGCTTCTGCTAGAACAGCACTCACTGACAAATATACATTACAAAGGATACTGTGTATAGCTAATCTAGGCTTGTTTTAATAGTAACTCTCAAGCAACCCAAAAAATAATAATGCTGTACTTTAAATTAAAAAAAAAATTTAACTGGGCCAGGAGCCAGGTTATCATGCCACAAAATGCTTACAGGCACCTAAATTTCATCCAATGTATGTCTCTCAAATTCAGTTTTACCTGGAAGCAGAAAGGCATGAGTGACTGAGTGAGTGCAGTGTTAGCATTACATTCCCTAGGTTCAGCACCACACCCTCCAGCTGAACGTACCTGTGTGTAAGTGAGGAGTGAAAGCTACTGCTGCTAGAACAGTCCTCACTGACAAATATACCTAGCAGAGCATCCTATGTGCAGCTAATCTAGGCCTCCTGTAATAGTACATCTCATGCAACCAGAAACTGCATTTACCCAGCATCTACCAATCCCTGTGGGTGCCTGAAAACTGAGGGTCTAATGTAATTGTAATTCTTTCAGGGCAAATGTCATGGAGTATATGTTGGTGTATCAGACACATGAAAAGAAAGCTCCTGATTTGTTTATATAACTAATTTCAAGAGGTCTGCATGCGTATGTATTGTGTTAGGTTACATTTGCCCCTTGAGGTTCATTACAAATTGTTATAAGCTCAAACTGACAGTTCCTTCTTCCTTTAAGAACCTGCCTGATCAGAACACAAGATAGGAAGCTTGTGAAAAGACTGAAAATTAACATTAACCCCTTGAAAATCTAATCCTTGAAGCCACTAATCAGCCTTCCAAACATATTCAAATTACTCACAAAATGTAACCAAAATGAAGGGTTTAAAGTGAACACTAATAAAAGTGAAGCCCTCAACGTATCCCTGACCAAGCAATCGGAAAATCTGTTGACTCTAAATTTCACTCTTAAAAGGGCCCCAAATTAAGTCACAATTAGATTAAAAACACGAAAACACTACAGAAAGCAATATCAAATTTCATCTGGAGTAATAATAAACCCAGGATAAATAGGACAACAATGTCGGCATCAAAACAGATAGGAGGGGTTGCCTCCCTGGAATAGACAAGGCTACGAGATTGGCCCAAGTAGCTATATGGTACACTAGGGATTCTCCTCCAGTATGGGTAGAAATTGAAAAACAAATCCTATAAGAACAGAACATCATTTTATACCAAACATTATGGTTAAGCATTCGACACGAGGTCCCCATAAAAAACGCTATCCACATGCATAAATAATACCATAGAGTTAATAAAGAAAAGAACTAGCCTAATAGAAGAAAAGCGATGGCTAACCCCCCGGTGGGTGCCACACAAAGACCTTGCATTAAGCAGAAACAAACAGCTAGGATAGTGGGTTCAGAAGCAACTTATGATAGCTGCAGACATATTAAGGATGAACCAGAATTGGGCCGCAACCAATTTTAGTGCTAATTTTCACATACCACACAAGGAAAGGCTTAACCTTATGTCAGTTAACAAGAGTTTAAACCATTTCCCTAAAATCAATAAACAAGCAAATAAGTCCCCTTTCAAACAATGCTGCATAAATAACCAAGAAGGAAAGAAAATCATAACAAAGCTATAGAATCACTTAAATGACCTAGCTACGCCCAAAAAGTTACACTATAAGGCTGCTTGGTAAGAGGAACTACAGATAACTCTAGAAGACAAACAATGGGAAAAAAATATTGAAACAAGCAGCTAAAAAATTCATCCCTAAACATTACACTAAAGGAAAACTCCTATAAAACCATCATGGGATGGTACCTTACACAATCTAGAATCCAGCAGTCCAATAGGCTAAGGGAAGGAACATGCTCAAGAGGTTGTCCAAACTTAGGGACCCTGAAACATATACTATGGGACTGCCCCAAAATTAAACATTTTTGGACCGCAGCATATTCTATCATACTGTAGAGAAGCCATGGGGAACAAAAATCCCACAAAAACCAAAGGGAGTACTACTGGGTTTGCCAATACAAGGCATTACAAAATCAGAACAATTCCTAACAACCCAAACCTTTCTAGCAGCTAAATGCATAATTTCCAAACACTGGAAACTACCCACTCCAACTTACAAATCAGTATTGCAAAAAATCCAATTCATTCAGTCCATGAGCAGCCTGTCAGCTGAAATTGATGAGACATACAAGAGACGGGCCTCCTGCTGGGATGTATGGAGTCTGAGAGCCACAGGATGAGACTGCTGGAAGAATCCTGTATGTTTTTTCTCATTATTCTTTTATCACTGTTAATGAGTTAACATAATGGCATACACAGTCAGAAGCTAGTGGCAGTTGACAAGAAAATTGTGAAATGTATCGATCAAATTCTTGTAAAAAAATAAAGAAAACATTTAAAACCTTGTGAGACAAGGAAACAAAGAATGTTTTCAATTTAAATTGCCAATTGTTAGTTCATTCAAGATGTGAATTTAATATATTAATGTATGGATGTGAATCTTTCTATTCTCACAATAAAAATGATTAAATAAAAAAAGAAACAGTCAAGATGGTACCTGGCTAGGCAACATGTCTGATCACAATTAGGACCTAGCTGGTACCTACATCGTTCTGACTGATAATAACTTCCACTAGAACCGGTAAGGCCTTGATAACATAGCTGAGATCCCGTGAGCCACGTTGTACTGTGTTCATTACATTAACTCTATTGCACTATAAGTCAATAACAGCACATGCATTTTAACCGAGAAGCCATGGCAGTAACTATATGTACACATTAATTCTTTAAACATGATACATAAATGAAAGACAAATATTCACAGTCCATAACACACCTTAATTTGAATAGCTTTTGTTATTAGCAACCCAGAGTGCCAAATCAGTCATGGCACACTGTTTTTAAAAATGTTTTTATCAAACTATCCATACATTTTTATAAATACATATTACAATCCTATATAAGCATAATAATGAAGATTATTTTAAATTAATGGTAATGTTTAAATGAGAAATAATTCAAGGTCCTTTGTGACACTTTTCAGGCAAGAAAAGACTAATGCAGTTTCTTTTGGCTTTGTTATTTCTATTTAGAGACATTTTGGGAGAATTTACTGTACATAAATATTTCCTTGGGTTTCTATTTCATGGTATATCATGATCTGGCTTCGGGCAGAAATACTATATAGCCACTGACACTGATATCATAGCCTTCTCTTCCCCTCACTGATCTAATCTTGCAGAAGCCTGGCATGGATCCTTGATTTTAGAAGGGTATGATGGTGTGTTTCTGAAAATAATCTGAATTAGGAGAATTCTTCTCATTCAGAATGAAAGGGAAGTTCAGTCACACAATAAACCTACCAATGACTATAACTAATTAATAAACCTATCACCATGGAATACGACTCCACTGTGTCTTTCCTTGCAAACAATTCAAACACTAACACAAGTCTCCATTCCAATATTTCACAATGACATTTATGGTGCACAGGAGTGATTGCAGGGCTGAATAGAGTAAAAGTTAGGCTTAGCGGTCACATATAAATTTACCTCCAAGCCATGCCAATCAGCTGGGTTTTTATGGTACTTCACGCAAGTCACAAACTGTGTGTAAGTTCTTTACAGTCACCTTACCCAGCCGTCACACATGGTGCAAGGAGTGAGAGCTACCAGAGAGTGAAAATACTGAATTCCCAAAGGGGACACATGGTTTCCTGGTATTAGGCAAATATCTCCTAGGTATTTCTATTTTATGAACTAATATTTATTTTTAAGCCCCCTGCTCACTTCAAAGTGGATGGGGCTTATAGAAGTGTTCCAAAGATCCCCTAAACTTTTAACACTTTCCCTGCCATGGTTTTAGCAGGGAAAGCTACTGGCAAAGTCTGATCACAACATTGTTTATTTTGCATGCTTTAGAACTGGGCAGGGATTTCTTAGTTTCCAACACTTGTAGGTGTTTTTGCTTAGCTTGAAGTCTTTGTGAGTTATTTTTTTAGATAAAAGTTAACATCTAGAATTTCTTGTGGGTGTTCTTGCCTTGTTAGAGGTAACTCCAAACGTGTAACTCGATCGCAGACAGCCGCATGTCTGAGATCGAGTTGCGGGCTCCTGGTCGCCTCCGTTTGCAAAGCTATTCAATTGCTCCAGGTCGCAAGTTGCGATCTTGAAGCTAGCTCCATAAACCATGCACTGGTTCGGAGCAGCTGTGTGCGGGAACCGTATAAATTCACCAAGCCCGTAACTGCCCATTTTGAGACGGCCAATAGAAAATGAGGCATAATTACGGCAAGAAAACATGGAGGTTATGTGTCAATCAATCAGGTTCGGGGTCCGATATGCGATCAGACTCGCACAACTTTGAAAATGAAGAATTATGAAAATGAATTCCAATACTGTTCTAGCCCATATGGGTGGCCTCATATGTATTAACTCATTGATACCCAAGATCATTTAACCCTGAAATCACACATTAAAATAAAAAGTATTTCCTGCAGATTTGCGAGCTTGAGACTGTTGTACAATTAATTCTAATGTCTTTCATCGCATTCTCCATAATTTACAGTGCAGGATTACTGTTTTATTTGCATTTACAGTGCCCACGAATTGGTGTTTAACCCCTTTGTGGGTCCTCTCGAGTACATGTAGGATTTTCTCCTCCATTGGCGGTTTACGAGTGTAGATACGTTTGCGAGCTTGGGGAACTGGAGCAATTGAATAGCGATTTGTGATTTTAGCCCTGTGAAAATCACAGATCAAAGGCTTCCGGAGGGTGTAAGTTACGAGTTTGACGACCGACATTGTTTCAAGGTCATAACTGATAACCCGATCCGAGCCCGTGTTTATCTATCTGACCCTAGGATGTTATTGAGCCCATTATCATTCTCCTTCACATTATTTTGTCCAAAGTCTACCATCCAAAAGCAACATTGTCATATTTATATTCTTAGCCAGTATCAATATTTGCTAAGCTGAACCATTTGATCATGACTTTTTATTAACTGTAAAATAAAGCTTTTTACAGAAGTGTAATGTTGTAACTGTATTTTCTCTTAAAGAGCTATATAATGTGCAAAATGTTTTTTTACAATGTTTAAAATAAATAAATACAACATTAAATGTAATTATTGTATTCAATTTCGCATTAATTATGAACGACAGTTAATATCTTCTCTTACAGAATTCTAAACATGGAAGGAGTGGGAGGAACAGTGGATGCAAATAAGGTCCCTATGTGGTTCTATTGGAAACTGACACTTAAAATAGCCCATTGACAATAAAACACAATGGAAGAGTGAGACACAAGGGATTACCATCCCTATCAAATCTAGACAGATTAGCAGCTGAAGTTTCTGCCCTGCATACTGCTAATGCTATTACTTTGTTATATACTTCATAAACATGTGAAATTTCTAGCAAATGACAGTAGTCCCTAAGTTCAAGGCAATAAATGAATATATCCAAATAGGTGTGTGTAGACTGTGAAAGAGAGTGAACAGAGTACAGTAGCATATCTGACATTAGTGCTTTCAAGTTACTTATTTTAGAGAAAACTAAATTAGTACAATCATGGCAGATAATCAGATACTGATGATTTAAGATAAAATTAAAACAAGACTCTCCTGAAAAACCTGTCATGAGTCATGGGCTGCTTGGGGTTGTCTGTTGATACTATAAAATTCATACCCTCATCTTGTCACAAGGTGGCACTGCGGCATGTGGAATCCATAAGATCATATTTGTAAAATAAGTGTAGGTTATTTTGGTCTGCTGTGGCATATACCTCTGTGGGGAGCAAAAAACAAACTCATGATTTAAACAGATTAATGTGAAAATCGAACACATTTTAATATATCTCCTGCCTGACAGCAACATTACATGTGACAAGAATGGTGCTCTCTAACATATTAAAGGGACATAGGGAGTCTTTTTTTTATTTCTTGAATCTGAAAGATGACATTTGATAATGTGACACAGTGTGTTTTCATTTAAAAAAAAACATGTCCAGAGCAGCGTAAACCAATTCAAGTGTTTAACTGCCCTGGGAAGATTGTCACTGTCAGCTGCCAATTAGTAGTGATATAAAGATGTACATTATGTGCCATACTTGTATTCCAGCAAGGTTTCAACTACAGTCCCTCTATAGAGATGTGTTTCTTGATAGTTTCAATGACAACTAAACGTTTAACTTAATATTATTCATGCAAAAATGTTTAAACCATGCTCTTTTAAAATCAATCAGCTCAGACAGTGTTTTGATGTGTGGCTATGATAGAGCATCGATAAGACAAATAATACCTTTAACATAATCTGTTATTAGTGTGTTATGTTAAAAGTACATAGAAACAAGAGCTTATCTATTACACTTAAGAACTAGTATCTATTTATGCTATATCATCTCAGGTTAAAATTAGTTTCTGAATGTGGCCTTAAATTCTGCCATTGTATACTGTATAATGAAATATTCTAAATTAATTATTGACTTTAAAATTATTTTTAGTGGAGGACTTAAAAACTGTGCTACTTACATGAAAGCAAGTAGAAGAGAGCAATGTCAACAAAGAGGGAGAGATGCACAGCTGGCTCCATACTTGAGAAACATTCTCATTTTATATTTTATTTCCATTTTACAGAACAACTGAAATTTGGGCAGGAGAACTAAAGTGGAAGGTCTATGAGAAAGTATATGGAATGCCTAAATAAAGCCTTAGAAGCCCCAGATAAAAGGAATTGTATAAGTGAAAACAGAAAATGATTGAGTGGAGTTCTTCAAAAGAAGAGTTGCTTTCATGTTGTAATTTTCTTTTATAGCACAACATTTTTTGTATTAGGTTATCTCCAGGGTCAAAGATTCGAGGGAATTGCTTCAAGTGGCTGGGCCATTACAAGTTATTTTTTTGTTTTTGTTTTACAGCACACAGTCATCATTTTATTTTAAAAATGGTTTAGGCTATAGGTAGGGTTCATATTGCTTAGGCTATTGTGGGGATTTGAGGGTGAGAGAGGGGTGGTTGAGTAGTAGTTCTATGATCTCACAATACAATGTAACATTACTTGTTGTTTAGTCATTTAGTCATGATACTATGGACTACAGCTCGCCAGGCACATCTGTCAGCTGTGACATACATACAGCTGCATCCAAAAAGATTTCATGGAACTTGCATGTTGGTTCAGTAACAGGCAGCGGCAGCAGCAGAGCAAGATGGCACTGGTGCTAGATGGCACTGTCTCTGTTTTAAGCATGCCGAGGATCCAGCCTTTTGTTAGTAGTATAAGTAAATAGGGAAAGTTGGTGATATACAGTGCCTTGCAAAAGTATTCACCCCTTGACTTTTTACCTATTGTGTTACATTATAGCCTTAAGTTCAATGTTTTGTTAATCTGAATTGTATGTGATGGATCAGAACACAATAGTCTAAGTTGGTGAAGTGAAATGAGAAAAATATATACATAAAACTATTTTTAGAAATAGAAAACAGAAAATTGGCATGTGCGTATGTATTCACCCCCTTTGTTATGTTTCCCATAAAAAGCTCTGATGCAACCAATTACCTTCAGAAGATGCATAATTAGTGAAATGATGTGTGCAATCTAAGTGTTACATGATCTGTCATTACATATACACAACTTTTTGTAAGGCCCCAGAGGCTGCAACACCTAAGCAAGAGGTATCACTAACCAAACACTGCCATGAAGACCAAAGAACTCTCCAAACAAGTAAGGGACAATTTTGTTGAGAAGTACAAGTCAGGGTTAGGTTATAAAAAATATCTAAATCTTTGATGATTTCCAGGAGCACCATCAAAGCTATCATAACCAAATGGAAAGAACATGGCACTACAGCAAACCTGCCAAGAGACGGCCGACCACCAAAACTCACAGACAGGGCAAGGAGGGCATTAATCAGAGACGCAGCTCAGAGACCTAAGGTGACCCTGGAGGAGATACAGAGTTCTACAGCAGAGACTGGAGTATTTGTACAAAGGACGACAAGAAGCCGTACGCTCCATAGAGTTTGCTTTCTTCTGGCTACTCTGCCATAAAGCACATTACTTTCGGAAAAAAAAACAAAATGGCACATTTTGAGTTTGCGAAAAGGCATGTGGGAGACTCCCAAAATGTATGGAGGAAGGTGCTCTGGTCTGAGGAGACTAAAATTTAACTTTTCCGTCATCAAAGAAAACACTATGTCTGGCGCAAACCCATCACATCACATCACCTAAAGAACACCATCCCCACAGTAAAACATGGTGGTGGCAGCATCATGCTGTGGGGATGTTTTTCAGCAGCCGTGACTGGGAAACTGGTCAGTCGAGGTCAAGATGGATGGTGCTAAGAGCATTGGCTGCACTTCGGATCTTACAGATACAGGCTGTGCTTTGGTCATTTTAGGCAAATGCTGCACCTTGATCCTTTCAGGCACAAAGTGCTCTTCATTCCCTAGAGAGACAGGATGCAGGGTGTTGAGAGCAAGTCGAGTTCCAAGATAATTTTTCAAAACGAAGTGAGGCTAGCCAAATACCGGAAACAAAAAAAAACTGGAGCTGACGTGTAGAGAGGTACCACTGGATATATATATATATATATATATATATATATAGCTTGGTATCTCATGGGAAGGCTGCAGGTCATATAGTTTATTTCTGTCTCTCCTATGGTAATGTGAATTGATATTGGGGAACAATAGCTTTTTTTGTGCTCTGGAGATTTTTTTAAGTTCTGATATTTGCATCCTTTAGATGTACTTTACAAATAGTTTGGTTAGCAGTTGATTTTAGTCTTACATTATTATTATTGTTTTCAGCCCTTGTACATTAACCAGTATGCGAGATAAGGATATCTGAATAGATTACATATTATAATTGTCGAACTACGAGACGTTGTCACGATTTGCATGATGCGTACGACTTCGGCGCTCATCGCTTTTGAGCCACTTAAAACAAGGCACTGAGCACTTAGGAGATGAGCGCCAAAGGTGCTCATCACCTGCAAGCCTCACATAGAGAGGTGAGGCGTTAATACACTAAACCTTGCAGCACTTGAGCAATGAGCGCCGAAGGCAAGCTGTTAACTTTCCGCAATTAGGGCGATGAGCGCCGAAGGCACTCATCGCCTGCGAGCCTTGCGTAGCTAAGCGAGCAGTGGAGGCAATGAAACACGTGGGACTTAGCCTCTAAACACTTAGGAAATGCGGGATCGCCGTAGGCCGCAAGCACTTGACGAGACGAGGGACTTAGAAAAAATAAATATGACATAGGAAAAATACAAAGTTAACGGCCAAACCGCGCAAAGCAAAAAAACACAAAACACACACACAAAAAAAAATACAACAAAAACATCACACACAGCACGGGGGAACAGCCAGGACATCTGGGAGTGAGGTGGAACACAAATTTACCTGGATTGTTTCGGCACTCGAAAATCTTCTAAACGAGAAAAAAAATGGCGGGCAATAAATTACAGCGCAAAACACCGCCAACCGCGTACCACTTTCACCCAGGAACGTACAAGGTACAAAATACACTATTACAAAGGACGGCAAATGCTCGCAAACCGCGTAGCACGTAGACAAATGACTCTATTTTACAATCCTAACTTGCAACATTACGCATCTAAACTAGCGCTTTACACAAATAAACCAACGGTTTGCCCTCGTGCACGCAGCCTATTTATAATGCACAGTTGGGATACATATAACACTATCTCCTCAGGCCAGCAATAGTCCAACTGGACATTATATGCTGCAGGAAGATAAAAGAGATTGTTACCTCTGCAAGCTATTGATTGTTACATATATTGACTAGAAAAAGGGTGAACTATATTAATGTATTATTCAATTAATTAATTAATTATTATTTAAAAAAGATAGAGAGGAGCCAAAGGACACGCGAGGAGAGGCTGGAACTGGGATCTCAAGCAGTATCAACCTTTCTCAATATCTTTCACCTGCCAGTGTGACTACAATTGGAGCCAGTAATAGGAACAAATCAATACCCTTTGGATCTCTGTGCAACAATGCAATCTATTGGCTCTGGTTGGATCCTGCAATGGTTGAAGAACCACATCTTTAAATATTTTTTTTATGTTTTTTTTATTTTCCCACTTCTATATGTTCTGTTTCACTCTCCATTCTGCCACCCTTTATTTCTCCTCTGTTTCCCCCCCATTGTTTTTTACCCCTCTTCATGCACTTCTCTTTAGCTATCCTCTGTTTTCTCATCTCTGCTCTCCTGATCTCTATTCTCTTCTTCTCCATTCTCTTTTTCTTCTTATCTATCTGTTCTTTTTCTCTACTCATGTTCTTTGTCTTCCTGCTCTCTCTCTCACCTCTTTTCTACTCTTTCTGCCCTCTCTTTGCCCCATATTTCCCTTCCTGCTGTCTCTCCTCCTCTTCTCTTGAGATCCTCCATTAGCAGCCCTATTAAATTTGAAGCATGTAGTTGCATCGGCCAGCCCGCAAATGCTGCAGGCTTGAAATTCAGCTGGCTTGCAGAGCTATAAAATTAATGCCGCGAGTTATAGGCAAACCCGTAAACCATTTTTCGCACTTGGGAGGTGTGGCCTTGAACATGATCATTTAGTCAAACCCGTAGTTACGGATTTACGTGGAGCCAATGGCAACAGAGATCGTCATTATTACATCACTGAAAAAATGGAGGTTGGATTTCAAAGCCTTACGGGCGTCAATTGGACCCACATTCCAGAAATAAGGCAGTATTGATAAATCCGTAAATATGATATTCTATCACATGCGAGTTTGATTGAATGTATTAACACATTGATTGCCGAGATCGATATAACACAGTATTTAAACTGAAAATAAAGTATTTTATATTGCAGATTTGCGAGCTTGAGAATGTTGTGCAATTCATTTTAATACCTAACATCACTTTCCCTTTACTTATGAGTAGAGTAGTGTGTGTATATTGTGTATATAGGCTTGAACACTAGTGAATTTGTTGCAATTCAATAGCGTGATTGGAACGTAAAAGTTACGGGCTTGACAGATCAAAGTTTTTGCTGGCGCACAGTTCAAGTTTCCACGTCTCGTAGCCTTTTCTCACCCTTACCCCTCAACATTAAAGGAATTTAATAGGGCTGAATTTAAAATGTGACTTCTGATGATTTTGTTTGACAGGTATTTTAGCAATCTGTTTCTTATTTTACTTTCCAAGAACAATCATTTGAAGAGCACAAGGCTTGATCGGTGCCTCACCATTTGTGAGGCTTTTTGTTCTTTGCAAAAAGATATGCCAAGAGGCCTCAGTGAGTCATTTTGATTAGAAACAAAACCCAACTAGTGCATAATGACTAGAATAAAGCTTTCTTTTGCTTTGGAAACTCCAGCGAACGAGTCTAGCCAACCTCACATTATCATTACAAATATTTATATATATTTTTGTGCATAAAAACAGGTTTTACAGTTCCATTGAGGTCAAGACAGCATGTGAGCTGTATCATAGTATTTCATTTTCTTTTACATTTTTTTTTTGAGGGGACTCAAAACTGCAATTAAACAAAAACAACAACTATTTATTGTTATAGAGCTAAACACAAAAAAACAAACACCAAACTAAACAAAGGTGTGGAGGTACAGATGTAATCCAAATAATTGGTATGTGAAGATTTTGCAGTAATAAGAGAATGATTTTATGGAATTTATCTAGATATGTTGGTACATTTAATTAATAAGCAATTAATATCAATAATGTTAATGATAGTATTCATTATAAATTCAAATTCTAAATTTAAAAGTGTATCCATTGAGTAAACAACTGCAATCAATTTTCTGGGAGGCATCTCACACTTCCCAGGAGAGGCCCACCTTTTCACCTCTGCTACGTAGGTACATCCCACAGGTTAAGAACCCTTTGTTTCATCAATCATTTATAATTCTTTAGCTGATTTGATAACATTTCACATATCACTCACAATATGACTTTCTTTTGGGGAAGTCAGTGCTTCATCAAGTTGGTAATGTGCTTTGCAATTACTTGGAATTTCCAGCTAAATTTACTGTAAGTTTCTTTTATAATAAAGTTAACTGCCTATGTAAAAGTAATGAAGCCTATTTAATTTCCAGTTACTGATCCCTGTTTCTGCTATTTTCATTTTCATTTCTGTCACTGCCATTAAGAATGGGGTGCTGATTGGGTTAAAAGTTCAAGAGACCGCACAAGAGCCAATCAAATTACAGCTGTGTTCTAAGCTGTACCAACTGCATTCAATTGTCTGTGTTACTCAATAGCTCACATCACCTAAATCTTCACATTAAATGGCAAATGCTAAAAAATGTACACATACATTTGAGTTTTATATATAAAGACAGTTTGTGTTTAGGTGAAACTTCCCGGTAAAAATTCACTTCAATAAATAAAAAGATTTATGAGGTGGCAGTTAAATGTCACTATATAACTTCCCTTTACAGCCTGGAACTACTGACAGTTTTTTCTGAAGGGAATCACATATAAAAGAAGGCACTCATCGCGAGCCTCAAAAGGTAGAGGGGTAGTTATGTTCTTAAAAAAAAAAATTAAACAGTGCCATTTTTTTTTACACATGTAACTCAGAAGCAGTTGGAAGGCAGCCAAAAGGCTCCAATTGAATAGAAAGTAAGCTAGCATCCTCACTTAAGGCCTTCCTGCCTCCTCCCGAGGCAGGGACTCTGTAAGTGAGGTAAAAAGCAAATTTGCTATTCAATTGGCCTCTTTTGCGGCTTCCCAACAGCTTCCGAGTTACGGTCTTGAAAAAAATTGCGCTGGTTAAATCTGTAACTATTTTAAAGCCTGCAAGGCTTTGGGCTAAACCAATTTAAGCTTCAAGTTTTGCAGGCTTGAAAAATACTTAGTTTCAACCGCCGGCAAGCCCGCAAATGAGACAGGGGAGGGAGGGGGGGAGAGACAGGGGAGGGTGGAGAGGCGAAAAAGACAAAGGAGAGGGATGGGAGCAAAAGACACAGGGAGGGAGAGTGGGGAAGAGACACAGGGAGGGAGAGGAGGGGAAGAGACACAGGTGGGAGACAGTCTGTCTGGAATGGTCGCAAAGTTACGGGCTTGCGCATGAGCTCAGTCTATGCCGCGGCCTGCAATGAGCACCGAAGGCACTCATTGCAAGGCCCGCAATGAGTGCCAGTGTTGCGGACTCATTGCGTGGGGGTTAATTGTGAGGACTGTAAAGTAGAGGGGGGGAGAGGCTCGCAATGAGCTCCAAAGGTGCTCACCGGGGGGCTTCAATTTAGATTGGGAGAACTCGCATTGTGTGGCAAAAAGCATTGCAAGGCTTCAAATTGTATTGCCTTAATATTGGATGGGCAAGTTGCTAGTTGATAATAACTTCATTTAGCTTTAGAGAACAGTTACCTATTTTTGCAATAACTGGGCTAACCATATGCCGCTTTGTACACACTCTACACACCCTTTGCAAAGGCATCAAAATCTGTGTCATAGGACCTCAGCACATCAGGCACATCTATCGTCACTGGTTGTACTTATCCATAAGGTTTTTGTGGCAAAGATACTGGAGTGGGTTGCCTGTTCCTTCCCCAGAAAGGGATCTATAATGCTTCTTAATGTAAAACTAATACATATTATTATCATGAATTTCTATAAAGAAGAGGGATTTGACTGTTGACTTAGTTATGGAAATAGTCAATTATTGAAAATTGCATAGCAACATTTTTTTTATGCCCAATTTAGATACATGCACATAAACTGTATAAACAGAGCAAAGGGTATTAGTCTAACATGTCAATTTTATGATGCAATAAAAAAAATTACAACAGGAAGAAAATCTAATGTATTTGTCCTGTAATATCTAACCCATTGATTTCACCAGGTTCTCCTTAAATGTCCAACTTTCAACTTAATATTGGTTCCTATTATATGGCCGTTAATCTCATAATTTTTTGCATCTCGTATCTTTTTTTTTTTAAGTTCTGCGTCTCACAATTTTTTTTCTAAGTCCTGCGTCTCGTATTTTTTTTTTTCAAAGTCATTCATTTGTCCAACGCTTGCACTCCAAGGGGATCCCGTGTTTAGAAAGTGTTTTTCAGCTAAGTCACGCATGTTTCATTGCCTCTTCGTGTTAGAGCTGATAGTTGTAGTGCGTTGTAGTGGGTTAACAGCTCGGCTCGCTTATCGCCTAAGTCCTACGCGTTAATTTATGTATGAAACTGCATGTACAAAATACAAAAAAATGAAGAAAAAGTATATCAAATCCTTCCTCTGCTAAGGAGATATCCAGAAAATGAGACTCAATGTTATGATCAACACTGTGTTATATCCACAGCAATCTAACTTGATTATGTTATTGTTAAATCTAATTCACATTATATAAGTACAGTAGTTTAACAAGCTCAGATTTATTATATAGATAAATACATTTTCAATTAGGTATTAAGCACCACAAAATTATTATAGTGTTTCCCTATTGTTATACATACCTAATTCTACATGGCTAGTTAGAATTTTGGGGTCTTGCTGTGACCCAAAAAACAACATGCATTATCATGCAACGAGTATTTTAACCTGAATTGTAAAAATTATATGCACATTTAAATGGAATACAAGAAAAAAAATCACCTCAATGAGGCATTTTACATTTACATGTAAATAAAAATTGAGACCTATATGTGGTAACATTTACATAGCTATTTATATTGATCCCAACCAATTACAACTATAAATAGCACATAACAATCAAATAACTTCCTGTGACATGAAAAATACCTGTTCATGATGCCATGCGGCTTATGCTAAACTAAACATGTACAATACATATTCCCAGGGGTTGACACTTATGTTCCTGGGCTACAAACACCTTTACCACCCACCTCAAAATAATACTGTACAAGCATACACTGTATATCCCCTGCCTGCATATATAACATGTCATTTGTATAAAAAGAATCTCAGTGTGATATAGCTAAACAGTCATATTTACATGCAATCCTAAGTGTGATTCCAAGTAGTTTTGATGTCACCTACTGGTTAGAAGTGGTGGTTAACTTGGTTCTATGATTTATGACAACAGTCCAGTGTTGTAATATCTGTTTTTTTGTGTATTCAGGTTCTCTCACATTGAGCATCAATAGAATAAATTACATTCGTTCTGTTGATGCTCCTTAAACAGAGATAATCTGAAAACACATGCACACATATTTAATCATTTTAAATTAAGACACAGACACAGTGACTAATTTTCAAAGCTTTAATGAGCATTTAGCAACATAATCTACGCATGCTTGGCTAAGTAACCAGTCCTTGCATACATATTCTTAGACTGAGACTCCAGACGTGGACCCCTAGCTCACTGTTCAGCTACACCTCACCAATGAAGGCCGAAACGTACATATGGGGTTTGCTGTTTCTCCTATTCAGGGTAGCATTGCCTGGTATTTCTGGGCTGGGTCACTCTAGTGAGTGGGACAAAACTGATATACTACAGGATATGTCTCCATGTGAAAGGCACAAGTGAGTTAAAAGAGGTTGCTCTCAGAGTGGGTTATCACCTCCATAGAATTAACCTATTATGGTTAGTTTGTTTTCTTTTTGAGCACCTCTCATTTTGTTGTTTTGTTTATGCAAAATATCCTTAGAGATTCATCTCCCTAAAAGGTATAGAGGACTCCAGACGTGGACCCCTTGCTCACTGTGCCTTAGGGAGTTTAGCTACACCTCACTGACGAGGCCCAATGATGGCCAAAACGTACGTATGAGGATTTGCTGTTTCTCCTGTTCAGGTTAGAATTGCCTGGTATTTTGGGGCTGGGTCACTCTAGTGAGTGAGACCAGTCTGATATACTACAGGATATTTCTCCCTGTGAAGGGCACAAGTGAGCTAAAAGAGGTTGCTCTCAGAGTGGGTTATCATGTCCACATAACTAACCTATTAAGGTTTGTTCGTTCTCTGATTTAGCACCTTTCATTTGTTGTTTTGTTTATATAAATTATCCTTATGGATTAATCACTCTAAGAGGTATAGGGGACTCCAGACATGGACCCCTGTCTCACTGTACATTAGGGAGTTCAGCTACACTTCACTGATGGACCCAATGAAGGCAGAACAGTTTGTATGAGGTTTGCTGTTTCTCCTGGTCAGGTTAGAATTGTTTCAACTGTTTGTTGTTTTGTTTATTCAAAATACCCTTAGCGATTTATCTCCCTAAGAGGTATAGGGTACTCCAGACGTGGGCCCCTTGCTTACTGTGCCTTAGTGAGTTCAGCTACACCCCACTGACGAGGCCCAAATGAAGGCCGAAACATATGTATTGGGTTTGCTTTTTCTATTGTTCAGGGTAAAATTGCCAGGTATTTTGGGGCTGGGTCACTCTAGTGCGTGGGACCAGACTGATACACTAAAGGATATTTCTCCCTGTGAAGGGCACAAGTGAGCTAAAATAGATTGCTCTAAGAGTGGGGACGTGGACCCCTTGCTCACTGTGTCTTATGGAGTTCAGCTGCACCTCACTGGCGAGGCCCAACAAGGTCTAAGTGAGTGGGTGACTTTTTTGTGAGGACCCCTTTAGTCGGCCTTCGACTCCTTCCTTCGGGTTGGGGTCCTTGCTGCTATTGGCTACAGGGCATTCCCTAAGTCTTGCTGTTATTGGAGGGGTGACATTCCCCTTTACGTTCAGCTGCTATGACCTTCCGTGATTGTTGTTAGGGACACTGTCCACGTACATATAACAGAACAAATGAGGGCGATTGTTACTGAGACCTTTCTATTTGCAGAAATACTATTGGGCCTGCTCAAAGTTAGAACTTAAGATTTTTTAAGTGCCCAGGACTAGTGATGTCGCGAACATCACATTTTCGGTTCACGAACAGCGGACTCGAACTTCCATCAAATGTTCGCGAACGGGCGAACCCGGCGAACCGCCATAGACTTCAATGGGCAGGTGAATTTCAAAACCCACAGGGACTCTTTTTGGCCACGATAGTGATGGGAAAGTTGTTTCAAGTGGACTAACACCTGGACTGTGGCATGCCGGAGAGGGGATCCATGGCAAAACTCCCACGGAAAATTACATAGTTGATGCAGAGTCTGGTTTTAAGCCATAAAGGGCATAAATGACCTAACATTCCTAAATTGTTTGGAATAACATGCTTTAAAACATCAGGTATGATGTTGTATCGATCAGGTAGTGTAAGGGTTACACCCGCTTCACAGTAACAGACCAATCTCCCCGTTTAATGCACCGCAAACAACCGCAAACAGTCCCTTTGCACAACCGCAAACTCCCCATTTGCACAAGGTTGGATACCAAGCTAGCCATGTCCCGTTCCTTGTCCTCACTGATGTCATTGAAGGTCTCTTCCTCCACCCAGGCACCAAGGGTCGCCGAAAGGAGACAACAATCCCCCTGGGACGCCTGCTGTGTTTGGTCTTCCACCTCCTCAAAGCCACCTCCCTCCTCTGACTCCTCTTCTTCAGACTCCTCTCTCTGCGTTGCCTCTGTCTGCATTATTATAAGGTGTGTACTGTTAAGTAGTACTATTCTTATCAGTTTAATCCCTGTTACGTCCACTATTAGGGGACGTGTATATGGCATTGATTTTTGGAACAGGGAGATGGAAAAAGATGCTTGGTCGGACCTCCTACTTCGAATTTGGGGCACTGCACATGCAATGTAATGTGCCACCAGATAGGAGTGGTGTGTTCAGTTGTACTATTTATTCCTATCAGTTTGATACCTGTTACGTCACCTATCAGGGGACGTGTATATGGCATGGATTTTTGGAAGCTGGAGATGGAAAAAGATGCTTGGTTGGTCCTCCCACTTCAAATTTGTGGCACTGCGCATGCAATCTAAGGTGCCACCAGATAGGAGTGGTGTGTTCAGTTGTACTATTTATTCCTATCAGTTTAATACCTGTTACGTCACCTATCACGGGACGTGTATATGGCATGGATTTTTGGAAGCGTGAGATGGAAAAAGATGCTTGGTCGGTCCTCCCACTTCAAATTTGGGGCACTGCGCGTGCAATCTAAGGTGCCACCAGATAGGAGTGGTGTGTTCAGTTGTACTATTTATTCCTATCAGTTTGATACCTGTTACGTCACCTATCAGGGGACGTATATATGGCATGGATTTTTGGAAGCGGGAGATGGAAAAAGATGCTTGTTCGGTCCTCCCACTTCAAATTTGTGGCACTGCGCATGCAATCTAAGGTGCCACCAGATAGGAGTGGTGTGTTCAGTTGTACTATTTATTCCTATCAGTTTAATACCTGTTACGTCACCTATCAGGGGACGTGTATATGGCATGGATTTTTGGAAGCGTGAGATGGAAAAAGATGCTTGTTCGGTCCTCCCACTTCAAATTTGGGGCACTGCGCGTGCAATCTAAGGTGCCACTAGATAGGAGTAGTGTGTTCAGTTGTACTATTTATTCCTATCAGTTTGATACATGTTACATCACCTATCAGGGGACGTGTATATGTCATCGGGGAAGGACCGGAGTGGGGGAGCCCTGGAGACCCTTCAGAAGCGACCGGTTGCAAAATCTTTCCAGGAAAGGAGAGGTCGCTTACTGAAGCCTGCCCTAGGGTAACCCAAGGGTGATTGCCCAGGTTAGATATTGTAAATAATAAGCTAATACTGCTGGAGGGATGATAGCTAATACGACTTTGGTGTTTCCTGCAGATATACTCTTTACTTTTGTCTGTTTTACCATGTTTTAGGTATCTCTTAAATTGCAATCACAGTAAAAAATAAAAAAAATTATTAACATAAAAAGTAAAAATAAGAAAGAATATCCAGCTAACTTTCCCAAAATGTCTTTATTGTTAATATGTATTTTTGCACAGCTGTTATGCAAGACTGTTCAAAAATGCTTTATTTTTCATTACATGCTGTACGCCTTCTGACTATAAAAGAATTTAAATGCAAAAATTAGGTATTGTTGCAGCGACCAGAAAAATTGATGTTAGTTTGCCAGGCAGAAAGTGCCCTAAAACATTGCGTCTTGAACCCTAGTTGGTGGCGGATAAGTCACTCAAGTCATCCGGCATTCAGGGATAAAATACAGCAGCGTGTGGACCATTATTAGCTCAAGGCAGTTCATCTATCAGGCCTTTTTTAATCGAATGTATCGCCCACGTTTCAGTCCCTTCGGGATCCATCCCTCATTCATCTTAATAAAGGTGAGGTAATCTAGACTTTTTTGACCTAGGCGACTTCTCTTCTCAGTGACAAAACCTCCAGCTGCACTGAAGGTCCTTTCTGACAGGACACTTGAAGCGGGGCAGGACAGAAATTCTATGGCAAATTGGGATAGCTCAGGCCACAGGGCAAGCGTGCACACCCAGTAGTCAAGGGGTTCATCGCTCCTCATAGTGTCGATATCTGCAGTTAAGGCGAGGTAGTCTGTTACCTGACGGTCGAGTCGTTCTCTGAGGGTGGACCCCGAAGGGCTGTGGTGATGCATAGGACTTAAAAAGCTCTGCATGTCCCCCATCAACAACACGTCTGTAAAGCGTCCTCTCCTTGCCGGCGTGGTCGTGGGAGGAGGAGGATTATGTTCACCTCTTCTGCTGTTAGATTCGCCGTAGTGCTTGTGATATCACCCTGTGTAAAGCATACTTTTTAATTTATTTTGGTAGTGCTGCATCCTTTCCGACTTGTGGTAATTCGGTGACATTTCAGGCACTTTCTGCTTATACCGGTCTAATAGCGTGGACACCCAGTACAGGTCGTTCTCCTTCATCCTTTTTATACGAGGGTCCCTCAAAAGGCATGACAGCATGAAAGACCCCATTTGCACAAGGTTGGATGCCGAGCTAGTCATGTCCCGTTCCTTGTCCTCAGTGATCTCACTGAAGGTATGTTCTTCCCCCCAGCCACGTACAACACCACGGGTACCAGATAGGTGACAACCAGCACCCTGGGATGCCTGTTGTGGTTGATCTTCCTCCTCCTCCTCAAAGCCACATTCCTTCTCTGACTCCTCTTCCTCACAATCCTCTTCCAGCTTTGCCGCAGGTCCAGCAAGCGATGCTGATAAGGCTGTTTCTGGTAACTCTTCCTTTTCCTCTTCACGCTCATCTACGGCCTGATCCAGCACTCTTCGCAGGGCACGCTACAGGAAGAAAACAAATGGTATGATGTCGCTGATGGTGCCCTCGGTGCGACTGACAAGGTTTGTCACCTCCTCAAAAGGACGCATAAGCCTACAGGCATTGCGCATGAGCGTCCAGTAATGTGGCAAAAAAATCCCCAGCTCTGCAGAGGCTGTCCTAGCACCCCGGTCACACAAATACTCGTTAATGGCCTTTTCTTGTTGGAGCAGGCGGTCAAACATTAGGAGTGTTGAATTCCAACGTGTCAGGCTGTCTAAAATCAAGCGCCTCACTGGCATGTTGTTTCTTCGCTGGATATCTGAAAAGTGCGCCATGGCCGTGTAGGAACCCCTGAAATGGCCACACACCTTCCTGGCCTGCTTCAGGATGTCCTGTAAGCCTGGGTGCTTATGCACAAAGCGTTGTACAATCAGATTACACACATGTGCCATGCACGGCACATGTGTCAACTTGCCCAAATTCAATGCCGCCAACAAATTTCTTCCGTTGTCACAAACCACTTTGCCGATCTCCAGTTGGTGCGGAGTCAGCCACTGATCCACCTGTGCGTTCAGGGCGGACAGGAGTGCTGGTCCGGTGTGACTCTCTGCTTTCAGGGAAGTCAACCCCAAGACGGCGTGACACTGCCGTATCCGGGATGTGGAATAGTACCTGTGGAGTTGGGGGGGTGCCGTTGACGTGGAGCAAGACATAGCAGCAGCAGAAGAGGACTCAGCCGAGGAGGTTATGGAAGAGGATGGAGTAGGAGGAGTAGAGGAGGTGTCAGCAGGCCTGCCTGCAAGTCGTGGCGGTGTCACCAACTCCTCTCCAGAGCCACGTATTCCATGCTTGGCAGCCGTCACCAGGTTTACAAAATGCGCAGTGTAGGTGATATACCTGCCCTGACCATGCTTTGCAGACCAGGTATCAGTGGTCAGATGGACCCTTGCCCCAACACTGTGTGCCAGAGATGCCATTACTTCCTTTTGCACAATCGAGTACAGGTTAAGGATTGCCTTTTGTGCAAAGAAATTTCGGCCGGGTACCTTCCACTGCGTTGTCCCAATAGTTACAAATTTTTTGAATGCCTCAGACTCCACCAGCTTGTATGGTAAAAGCTGGCGGGCTAAGAGTTCAGACAAGCCAGCTGTCAGTTTCCGGGCAAGGGGGTGACTTTGTGACATTGGCTTCTTACACTCAAACATGTCCTTGACAGACACCTGACTGTGGGCAGATGAGCAGGGACTGCTCAGGGCGAGACACGGAGTGGCGGATGGTTGAGAGGGGGCAAGCAGGGCAGCAGTGGTTGACGTGGCTGAAGATGCTGGACCAGGAGGAGGATGGCGGCTTTGACTTTGTGTGCTGCTTGTACTCATTTGTTGATCCCATAGGCGTTTGTGATGTGACATCATGTGCCTTCGCAAAGAAGTTGTACCTAGGTGGGTGTTGGACTTCCCACGACTCAGTTTCTTTTCGCACAGGTTGCAAATGGCATCGCTGTTGTCACAGGCAGACACACAAAAAATTGCCACACTGCTGAGCTCTGTAATGACGGCATTCTGGTGGTGGCAACAGCATGCGTTGACTGGCGTGCTGTCTGGCTGACCCTGGGTGCCGATGCATGCTGTCTGACTGTGCCACTAGCTACTTGCGACGACCTCCCTCTGCTTCCAACTCGTCTCCTCTCTGTCTCCCAATCTGAACATTCCTCCTGTTCTTCTTCTCTTATAGCGGACACCCACGTGACATCCACGGACGCATCGTCATCATCAACTTCTTCACTTGTATCTGACAACTCAACAAAGGAAGCAGCACCGGGTACAACATCATCATCATCAGACGGTACGTCCATGTGTGTAATGCTGCCTGACTGGGACATATCCCTGTTATCTACATCCTCTGGCACTAATGTTTGCGCATCACTCATTTCTTCCAACGGATGTGTAAATAACTCTGCTGACGGATCAAGTGAAGTGGCTGTGGTGCTAGTGTTGGTGGTGGCGGCAGGCGGGCGAGTGGTAACTGGAGAGGTGCCCAAAGCTAAGCTGGAGGAGGATGGTGCGTCTAGGTTCTGAGCGGAAGCTGTAGAAGATTGGGTGTCCTGTGTTAGCCAGTCAACCATGTCCTCAGAACTTTTCAAGTTCAGGGTACGTTGCCTCTGAAAACTGGGCATTATTCTAGGGCCAAAGGGAATCACGACGGCCCCTGTGACACCAGATATGAGTGTCACTGTGCACCTGCAAAAGTTGGCAGAGTAGGCGCTTTAGGCCTCACACACACGCCTGTAGGCAGGCAACTGATATTCAATCGATTACAGTAAAAAAAGTGTTGTTTTATGTCACTGTACACTATGGTTGCACCAGATATGACGTATCACTGTGCACTGGCAAAAGTTGGCAGAGTAGATGCAATAGGCTTCACACACACGCCTGTAGGCAGGCAACTGATATTCAATCTATTACAGTCAAAAAAGTGTTGTTTTATTTCACTGAGCACAATATAAGCTGTTAGTGGTTAGCCTGTCACACACACACGCTGGCAGGCACTCATATGCAATTAGATTACACAGAAAAAAATTATAAAATAAAATAAATGATGTTCTAGCCCTAAAAAGGGCTTTTTGGGTTGCTGTCCTTGCAGCAGATATCAGATGAGTCCTTCAGGTCTGTAATGAAAGCTAAATACACAGCCTGGCTATCTATTTCCCTATTAAATCTCCAGCAGCTACACTATCTGTCCTCTCACAACAAATGCAGCTTCAGAATGATTCTAAAATGTATGCTGTCCTTCAGATGGAAGGCCCTGGAAGGGAGTGTATGCTGCTGATTGGCTGGAATTTGTCTGCTGACTGTGAGGTGCAGGGTCAAAGTTTCCTCAATGATAAAGAATAGGGAGCGAGCCCAAAAGCGCATGTGTTCGCCGTCCGCTGCGAACGCGAACATGCCAAAATCGCCGCGAATAGTCCGCAGGTGAACTGTTCGCGATATCTCTACCCAGGACTTCTCGAGGTTCAGGTTTTTTGATCTGACTTTCAAATCGACTGACCTCTGTTGGAATTTCCATCAGAGATTTCAGGAAAATATAGGTAACCCTAAATTAGCAGGCATAAAGCCAGAAAACTTGTTTATAGAAGAGAAGGTATAGTTAACTATTCATGTTTTTAAACCCTTCATTAGAGAAAAGGATATAACAGCTTTTCTGTATAAATATTGCTCCCAGGTGAAGTTTGTGAAAAAACTAATGAATTCACAAAATGTGTGGAATGGAAAGAGGCAATTTATAGTCCGTTTTATGAGAGATGATACATGCCAGGGTGGGTTAAAAGAACCTCCTGCCAATTTTCGATAGGCCCAGTTAAAGGGAGAGCTGATTTCAGGGGTCAGCCTTTGTTTTGTCGTACCTGCCTTAGCTATCTGCATCTGGCCATAGATTGTCAAAAAAAAATTGTGTAAGAATTGTGGCAGTTCTGAGCATTATACAATAAATGCCCAATACAAATGTGTAATTGCTGTAATAGTAAGGAGCATTTGTTCAGAGATTGCCCAAAACATCAGCGATCTTATGCTGAAGCTGCAGGCTGTTCTCAAGGAAAGAGTACCACTAGAGTGGAGATTAGTAAATGCCCAAATCCAGAGGATATACCCACAGTTGTGGCACAATCCAAGGATAAAGGGGCTGAAAATATGGGTGAGGTCCTTGATGTACCCATTGAGGCTTTTCCAGTGTAGATTCTGGATGTTATTTTGGAGGACCAGGAAAGAGTTGATTACGTTGGGGGTTCTCCTTATGTTGCCTTCGATAAAACAGACCCAAAGCCACAGAGGAAATGCAAGGCGGGGAGTCTAAAGCAAGTTATCCGAGGTGATGCCCCATCTGATACGAAATAGTGTCCGACAGTGTTGTGGAAATGAACGTTCCTGTAGTGGTAGAGGATGTGGTTGATGTTATGGAGAGCATAGTCTCTCTTGGCGAAGAAATTGCCTGGACTTCTTCTTCCTTGACAGGTGTACCTTTAGGACAGCAGTCTATCTGGGAGTATGTGGCGGAGACCATTGTAACAAACGTGTCTGGTGTCGAAGCCTTGTTTGAACATATGGACACTAGTGAAAGAGCGAAAAGAAACCTGTGTGTGGAAGAGAAGGGAGAAGAGCCTAACGCAAAGAAATGTACTACCGAGTGGACCAGAGTGTCAGTTTCTGGGGGGTGTTTTGGAGGACTTTTGTTCACCTACATCTTCTGGTGATGGTCGTTTGGACATATTGAGTGTTTCATCTGATGATAAATCAATCAGTTCGGATATATCTGCACTGGCTGTAAAAAGGTGTAAAAACATTGAAAAATAAGATGGATTTAAAAATGTTGTTGGTAAATACGCGCTGTATCATGACACAGGCGCGGAGAGCAGCATTGTTTGCTTATGTGCCCACTTAAGGTGTGCAAATTGTGTTATTGCAGGAATGTGCCTTGTCCTCTAATGTCAATGTTTCTCAATTACAGAAGGAATGGAAACATGGCCCTTCCGTGTGGTCGGGAGGGGATGAAAACAAATCTATTGGAGTGGGAATTTTGTTCACTTCCAATGATTTTAATATCCTGAGTGTCCGAGACATAGTACCTGGTAGAGCTCTGTCTTTGAGCGTTACTGTAAAATCAGAGGTTTTTTCCATTGTAAATATTTATGCATCTCCAACATTCGTTTCTTCCTCCCGAAGACTGAACCATTTATTCTAGCAGGCGATTTTAACACTATTGTTCAGTTGGAGGGTATGAAGAGAAAGAGAGGTGATTGTAAACTGGATGCCACTTTGAAGGTTCTCCGTGAAATTATAGCCGATTTTCACTCAACGGATGTGTGGATTGTGTTAGATACAAATGATCCTGGCTATACGTGGTCAAACTCTGTTTCCCAGTCTAGAATAGATTATGTTTTTTGTTCCTCCTTTTTCCTTTGCAAACAGGCAGTGCTCAAGGTAAACATGTTCTAAGTCATTGGTGGTATCATAAGAGAGCTTAGGGTCAAGATGATGGGGATATTGGAATATGAATACATCTTTGTTAGCAGAACCTGAAGTTAAGAGACTATGCTCTCCATATCTGGATTTATAGCTTCTATAAGGGCTTACAATTTGCCAAAATATTTTACAGTTCTCACCATCTTTGGTGGTTTATGGTGAAAACTAAGATTATAGGTTATTTTTTTCGCATTTAGGATGATTATGTGCTATGGAGAATAAAGATTATTATAACGTTTTACAGAATAAACTTCAATTACTCTATAGATTAAAACATCAGGGCCTGTTAGTAGATGATGATATTACAGCTACTAAGACTGAGTTAAAGAAAAAAATAGAGGAAGTGGGTAAGACCGTTATTTTTAATTATATAGTTAAGGATGTGGAGGAGAATGAAACCTGTTCTCGTTATTTTAAAAAATGACATAAAAGGAATGGTATGTCTTTGTTGGAAGAGGAAGGGGAGTAATTGTCCTCAGCAAAAGGTATTCTGAGAGTGGCTACAAAATGTTATGCTCAATTGTATGATATGTCCGCTGTTTATTCATATTGCCTGCAGGAATTTGTATCGTCAGTGTCCAGTGGGTTAGCAGAAAAGGAGTCTGCAAGTTTGCTAGATAATGTGACTGAATCTGAGATAAAACAAGTTATATTCAGCAGAGCAAATAATAAGTCCCCTGGAATGGATGGGATCCCATTCGAGTTTTATAAAACATTTTGGGAACTTATCAAAGTTGACGTGATAGAAGTCTGTGTCTTTTGTATGACTGGTAATGCTATCCATGCAGACTTTAAAAACGTTCTTATTGCATTGCTCCCTAAGGAAGGTAATAGAACAAATATTAGGAAAAGGAAAGCTATAACATTCCTGAATTGTAACTATAAAATTGTGACTAAAATACTTGCAAATAGATTAAAAGAGATCCTCCATAAAGTAGTGCAAGATGGTCAGTTATGCCTGACTTTGATATGTGATGTCCTTTATCAATCTAGAACTCAAAACCAAGGGGCAGCCATTCTTTGTATTGACTATGAAAAAACATATGATTTAGTATCCTGTGAATATCTGTTTAAAGTCATAGAAAGAATGAAGTTTTCCAAAATTGTTTATTGATTTAATAAATGAAATCTATAGAGAGAGTGCCAGTGCACTTCACATTAATGGATATAGTGTAGAGGAATTCCCTGTAAAAGCTGGGGTTAGACAAGGGTGCCCACTTCCCTTTATCCACTTAATTTGTGCAAGTAAGGAGAGAGAGGATAAGGCCAACAGGGCAAATGTGTGTCTTATATGGATGATGTAAACATTATCTGTTCATGTTATGGTGCAATCCACAGAGTCATGCTATGGGCACAAATGTTTACTTCTGCTGCTACTCTAAGGGTAAACATGTCTAAGTGTGTGTGTATGGTATTTGGACCGTGGAAAGATGACATTCCTTCTAATGTTTTAGTTGTCAGAGATAAAATCTAAATCCTGGGTACTTGGATTGACCAAAAATTGTCTTGACAATTGAGTTACGAAACTCTGTTAGCAAAACTCCAAAAAAGAGTTAGCGTGTGGAAGTTAAGGGAGATATCCATGGAAGGCAAAGTGTTAGTGATTACATTGGTTTTGTTACCTATAATATTATTTTTTTGCTCGCTTTTTCCTCCAAAATCTTTATAGCTAAAAAGAATAAAGCAACCTCTGTCTTCATTTTCCTGGGGGTCTAACAATTAAAAATTGAGGAGAGACAAATTGTGTTGAGTAAAACATTTGGGAGGAAAAAATGTACCTGATCTGACTAAATATGTATATGTAAAACTGTTATCTTATATGGTTAGAATATTGGAAAAAGAAAAATTAAGGCTGCCAATGTGTAAATATTTTGCCGGGCAAGTTTTTTGCAGGTATGAGTGGCATAAAACCTTCTTTGTTGGTGCCATATAGTTTTGTACTTCCAAAACAATATAGTTTTCTTGTTTTGACTATTAAGGAATATGATTTAAAGTCAGTACCACTGTCTACTATAGTAGATCAGAAAACACTAACAAAATTGATTAATGAAAAATTAACCGAGGTGCAAGTGGATTGCTTTTCAGTCCATGGAAATTTGGAGGCAGGTTTCTAGCGCATGTCTCAGCAAGACTTGGCATGGTCCGCGGTCAATGGCTGCATACCAACTCAGCATGGAGTGGTGCAGTCAGAGAAGTGTCCAAGAGTGTTCTGCAGGAGTAGTGAGAGTGTGTGTCATCTGTTATGGTATTGTCCATTTGCAAGGCAAGTTTGGATGGAGTGCGACTCAATTATCAGAGCCTTGGGCGATATAAAAAAAATAACATATATTATGATACTATTTGGCTTGGGCTTAAGCTTGCAGGAAAATAAACATACAGTTGCATGGCAATTTATAAGCACAGTAAAATCGGCATTATGGAAATTCAGGAATTTGTTTCTCTTTAGGAGGGATGATTTGCCCCCTACCGAATGTTGTGGTGTTATTTTTGCCACTGTGTATATATTTTTTCTGGTGGACAAAAAGAAGGATTGTTTACTAGCAGTAAATTCATGGCAACCACAATTGTGGTCACATTAAGTGTTGTGATAAATTCAGTTGAGTAATTGTTTTTTCTCTCCTTCCTTTTCAGAGATTCCAGATGCCAACCAGGAAGGGACAGCTATCGATGGAAAGAAGAGGGACAGCTGTACGGATGGCCTAGCTAGTAATAGGGTCTGGGTGTTTCAGTCAGTTACCACTTGGGATTTGGTTAGGGATGGCTGGAGGGTGAGTGAGGGATTTTTTTGTTGTTGGCATGTGTTCTCTTTTTCCCGTGTTCTGGAAAATTTAAATGTAAATATGCTAGATGGTTATATATTTAACTGAATGTTTTACTGCCTTAGACATCTGGTTTGGAACACAAGACTTCTGTGTTGTCCGAATACTTTTTCTGTTTTACCACAAAAATTTGATGTTTCTGTACAAAGTGTAAATAATGATGTAAATATGTACAAAGATTTTATTGTAACAACTCAAATTTTATGTAACCTACATGTGTTTTTTATGGTTTGTTACTTTTGTTAAGTTTTCAATAAAAAGATTTAAAAAAAACAACGTACTTATGGGGTTTTCTGTTTCTCCTGTTCAGGGTATAATTGCCTGCTATTTTGGGCCTGGGTCACTCTAGTGAGTGGGACCAGACTGATATACTACAGGATATTTCTCCATGTGAAGGGCACAAGTGAGCTAAAAGAAGTTGCTCTCAGAATGGGTTATCATGTCCATAGAGCTAACCCATTAAGTTTTGTTCATTCTCTGATTGAGCACCTCTCATTTTGTTGTATTTTTCTGAAAGCTACCAGATACATCAGTTACCCTAACACTGTGGAAGAGATCTCGAAGGTGAAAGCAGATTTCCACCGATTAGGAGGTGTCCCTAATGTGCACGGTGCCAAATGTTGCATTGATACCTCCTAGAGAGCAAAAAGTGTTGTCCCGAAATTGCAAACATTATCATTCGATCAATGTACAGGTTGTTTGTGATGCAATCATGTGCATACAAATTGTGTTTGCAGCCTTCCCTGGAAGTGCTCAAGACCCCCATATCCTGTGTCAATCATCCACATTTGATTTGTTTGAGTCCAGCCAATTTCCATCAGGATGGCTACTGGGTGAGTACCCAGAAGTAATCACAGTAAACAGTATATTACTAACACTGGATACAAAACCATATACCTCATGTTTCCCTCTATTACTCTGATGTTCACATGTCAATAAGGGAGTAATACTACCCAAGCAGTGGCGGCCCGTCCATTGGGGCGTCGGGGCAAACGGCCCCCCAAATATTTTCGTGACCCTGCAATAAAAAAACACAATAATTTATTAGTAATAACCTAAAAACAATTAAATATAATGTGTACATCAGCATTCAAGTGTTATTACATTAATAAATGAAGCAAACTATTCCCTGGGACACTGTCACTTTAAGATAACCCCTTGCCCTTGTGTGTATATATTAACTGGTGCTGTGTATCTATTGTAGCTTTCCCTGCATCCCTGTGTGATCATATTACACTACACTACACTAACCTTTAGACTCTATGAATCAATGAGGCCTGGCTCCCTGACCGTTAATGCATTCCGCCCACCAGCACAATGACGAAATGCATGGGCAGTGATAATGTATCCATTTCATGACTGACAGTCTTCCATCATTGACCAATCAATCATGGAAGGCTGTACAGTTGTCAGGAGAACCACCTAAACCCACCCAGACCGTTAGCTCCGAGCGCCCGCCAGCTAATAGGGCCTCGAGTTAACTTTTTGATTGACATCCACAGTTAATAAAACCAACCATAAGCCAGTCCCTTCCCTCTTTCTGTTTCCTCACCTGCTCCCGCTGAGACTGACTGAGAGAGACCTCCCTGGCTGAAAATACTCACATCTGCCCAACCTAACAGTAAGTAAGTCTACCTGCCCTGGCCAAACCAAACCCCTAGTGCCCCTAATAAAAGAAAGGGTCCCCCCAGTTACCCCACTATGCCTGCCTGGCCTGCCACCCACCCAACAACTTACCTACCACCGACCTAGGCCTGCAATGCCTGGGCAACCCCCAATCACCCCTGCCCCGCAGTGCCAGTAGCCCCAAAAGACCTTACCTGTGCCACCTCCGATCACCCCGATGTGGCCTATGCTATGCCACCGCCCGATTACCCCGATCACGAAGATCGGGGTAATTGGGCGGTGATCGGGGTGGCACAGGTTACATGGGGGTGATCGGATCACCCCCATGGGGCCTGTGCTATCCATATGGGGCCTATGCCAACCCCCGATCACCCCCCCCCTGTAGGCACATCAGGGCCTGGCCAACCCCCACCCCAACCTACCTAACTACCAACCAACCCACCTACCTACCCCCCTGACCCAGTGACCACACCCTGACCCAACTACCTAGTACCAACCCACCTACCCCCCTGACCCAGTGACCACACCTGACCCCACCCTGACCCAACTACCAACCCACCTACCCCCCTGACCCAGTGACCACACCTGACCCCACCCTGACCCAACTACCAACCCACCTAACTACCCCCCTGACCCAGTGACCACACCTGACCCCACCCTGACCCAACTACCAACCCACCTACCAACCCCCTTGACCCAGTGACCACACCTGACCCCACCCTGACCCAACTACCAACCCACCTACCTACCCCCCTGACCAAGTGACCACACCTGACCCCACCCTGACCTAACTACCAACCTACCTGCCTATGTTAACACTACAGTTAAACACAAAACACCCCCCCCTATTTTTATTCCATTTTTAGAAGTAACAGGCAATGTATCTTTAACATTGCTTGCAGTTAAAAAAATAAATAAATTGCCTGTCACTTTTAAAGATAAAATAAAAATAAGGGAAGGGAAAAAAAAAAACAATAATAAAGTAAACAACAGCACATACTTACCTGTCAAATTGACCCCTCCAGCGGTGGCTTTCTGCTCTGGATAGTCGGGCATTCCAATAAATTTTGATTGAAGCCCATGTCATTCCATAATCCATCTTGATAGAAGCCCTTGTCTCCTCATCTTGATTGAAGCCATTGTCTATCTATTCTGGCCCATTGCAAGAGGCCTCCACCTAAAAAAAAACGACGCTCTAAAAAAACACAACAAACTAACGGAGCTCCTCCTATGCTCCGCCTTTTATACTAATTTGTGAAGGACTCTGATTGCCTGAAATTTTTTGATTGACATTGATTTCAACCAATCAGAGTCTTTAAAAAATTAGCAAATTAGCAAAGCAGGTATGGAAGCCTGTAAGGGCAAAAAAGGTTAGTGTGACCTTGTGTGACCCTGTATGTATTATACATATTACAGGGTATTTATGTGATATACATGTTACAGGATAATATCCTGTAACATGTATAGCAAATAAATAGCACTGTAATATGTATAATAAATAATGTCTAATACAAATACATGAGCAATATAATCAAATAATTAATAAAGTACATCAATTAATCAATTAATAAATATCAATTAATATTTTTTTTTTATGTATATTGCTTTATGTGTGTGCGTGTGATTGATATATATATATATATATATATATATATATATATTGATATATATATATATATAATGATTGATATATATATATATATATTGATTGATATATATATATATATTGATTGATAGATATATATATATATATATATATATATATATATTTATATATTGATTGATTTATATATTGATTGATATAAATATATATTGAGATATATATATACATATATTGAGATTATATATATATATATTGATATATATATATCAATATATATATATATTGATATTTATATATATATATATATATATATATATATATATATATATTGAGATATATATATATATATATATATAGTTAATTATATATCTCAATATATATATATATATATATATATATTTTAATTTTTATTTCATTTTTTTTAATGTACAGTTTGGGCCTATATGGTTTTGATTGGTTATTTAATGTTTTTAAGGTGCGGTTGGGGCCTATATGGTCACACTTGGTTATTTAGGGTTTTTAAGGTGCGGTTGGGGCCTAAATGGTCACACTTGGTTATTTAAGGGTTTTTAAGGTGCGGTTGGGGCCTATATGGTCACACTTGGTTATTTAGGGTTTTTAAGGTGCGGTTGGGGCCTGTATGGTCACACTTGGTCTTTTAATGTTTTTAAGGTGCGGTTGGGGCCTATATGGTCACACTTGGTTATTTAGGGTTTTTAAGGTGCGGTTGGGGCCTGTATGGTCACACTTGGTCTTTTAATGATTTTAAGGTGCGGTTGGGGCCTTTATGGTCACACTTTGTTATTTAGGGTTTTTAAGGTGCGGTTTGGGCTTATATGGTCACACTTGGTTATTTAGGGTTTTTAAGGTGCAGTTGGGGCCTATATAGTCACACTTGGTTATTTAGGGTTCTTAAGGTGCGGTTGGGGCCTGTATGGTCACACTTGGTCTTTTAAGGTTTTAAAAGTTACGGTTTGGGTCTTGAACGTTCTAATTTTTTTTTTTGTTTTCTATCACCCCCCAGGTGCAAACTATCTGTGGAAGCAGATTTGTTTGGGCTTGTTGGTTGACTTACTGAACGTGAATACCCCGAGAAGGAGAGTCAACTCTTGGTGAGTATCATTGCTTTTAATTTTCTGTCCATGCGTATAGGTGCAAATTTGATGTTGATGTAGTCTTGTCACATGAGGGTTTGCAATCTGTAATGTTTACCAATGAATTCAACACACTGTTATTTTAAAGTAATTTTGTGACATAATATAAATGTATATACTGTGATCTCTTTCTTCTATTGGTATCAGAAATTAATACTATTGACTCTCTACTTGTGAAGCCTTTCGGCACCCTAACCTATGAGGAGAAGGTGGAAGTAAAACGGTTAGGACCGGACCAACCAGAGATAAATCTGCAGCAAATCGCAAGAGATAGAGGGAAGCAATATATCCGTACTTTCAATACTGAATGGTACAAGAAGAACAACTGGCTTTGTGGAAGCGTTTCTAGGAAGTCCTTATATTGTTTCCCATGCATCCTATTTGGTGGTGACGCTGCTTGGACCAAAACTGGAGTGACTGACGTCAAACATCTAGCTGATACATTGACGAAACACAAAAGTTCTAAAGCTCACTTGGATAACAGGATCAAGTTTGAGATGCTTGGACAGGCGAACATTGCAGTTCAACTGGGCCAAGGATACCAAGTCAGTATTCAAAAACACAACGAAGAAGTGGCTAAGAACCTGTACATCCTTTCGAAGATAATTGATTGTGTTCACTTTTGTGGCACTTTTGAACTGGCATTAAGAGGACACGACGAAAGTGAAAAATCGCTAAATCCAGGAGTGTTTCGAGGCCTGGTGGATTTGGTTGGCAGTATCGATAGTGCAATGGAACAGCATTTGAAGACTGCAACTGTGTTTAAGGGCACGTCCAAAACCGTGCAGAATGAGCTACTGGACTGCATGCATGAAGTTATTAAGGAAGTGATTCACCAAGAGCTTAAGGAAGCCCAGTTTGTGGCAATCCAAGCGGATGAAACAACCGATATTTCCGCTAGGACACAGTGCGTTGTAGTCTATCGCTACATTGACAAGAAGCATCAAGTGGTGGAAAGATTTGATGGCTTCACGGAAATGAAAGCAACGGATGCAGACTCGATTGCTGCTGTTGTGCTGGAAAGTCTGAATACTGTACTCCAAGAGCCAGAAGACAAGATGAAACTCATAGCTCAAAGCTACGATGGTGCCAGTGTGATGCATGGAGATCAAGGAGGAGTTCAAAGAAAAATAAAAGACGTGTACCTGAACGCACACTACGCCCATTGCTATGCTCACCAACTGAACCTAATAATGGAGAAAGCAGTTTCAAGGATTGGAAGAGTTCGAGTTTTTTTTTCCAACATAGGCGGCATACTATCTTTTTTTTCACGCTCTCCAAAAAGGACTGGAGTTCTGGATGAGGTAGTTGGTAGAAGACTTCCAAGAGGTGCACCAACACGATGGAACTTCAACGTTAGGACCGTGAACGTCATATACGAGAACAGAGATGCGCTACTTGAGTGTTTCCAGACAATTGAAGCATGTCTAAACTTTGATCAAACATCTATACGTGAAGCCACAGGTTTCATTGGATTGCTGGAAGACAGGGAGTTCCTTTACTTCCTTAAATTATTGCATTTAATAATGCCACATGTTGACATCCTCTATAGTCAGCTTCAGAAGCGAGACACGGATACTGTTTCTATCCAAAAAGTCAAAGAAGACTTTGTCAGCAGCATCCAGAAAATCCGTAATTCTGTTGACGAAATAGAAGCAAGTTTGCCTAGCGATGTAACATTCCACAGACGGAGTACGGAGATCTCAACCTTGAGACAACTTTCAAGAGAGGTATGTGACATAGTGGTGGTTCATGCAAAAGAACATTTTTCATTTTCAAATCATCTAGTCAGTGCCAAACTTGTTCAAAGTGACTTGTATACAACCCATGACACTTGCTTTCCAACCCAAGCTCTGGAAGACACCGTGCAAGCATATCCAATACTGAAGAAGGAACAATTACGCACTGAGCTGTCACTTCTGTATGTGAAGACAGATTTTCATTCTTGTACAAGTGCTGTTGCTCTGCACAAACTTTTACATCAATTTAATCTGCAGAATGATTTCACAGAGACAGTGAAATTATAAAGAATCCTGATTACAACACCGATGACCACTGCAGAATCAGAAAGATGCTTCTCCACATTGAAGAGGATAAAAACCTTTTTAAGAAGCACCATGTCCCTGGAGCGGTTGAATGCATTGGCGATGCTCTCAATGGAAAAGCAACTGATTTCCGAGATCCTAGGCTTCAATGAAAAAAACATTGAGAAGTTTTGTTCTTTGAAAGATTGCTGTGCAAAATTTAAATACAAGTGATTGAAGCAAAGAAGAATGCATACCCCCAGGGTGTGCAAAGATAAACTGCGTTAAGCAGCACCACCTCACTACCAAACATAACTAGTGGTAAGTAAAGTATGAACGGTGTGTGGGTGTGCATATGGAAGGAGCTATAAAAGGTGTGTGCATGGTCAGTAACAATTGTTGAAGCCTTGGCGTGGTTTGAAGGAATTGGAGGCACTTCCAAGGGTAGCTGTCACTTCTGTACGGGAAGCCAGAATTTCATGTCTGTACGAGTGCTGTTGCTCTGCACCAACTTTACCATCAATTTAATCTGCATAATGATTTCACATAGACAGTGAAGCTATAAGGAATCCTCCTTACAACACCGAAGACTACTGCAGAATCAGAAAGATGCTTCTCCACATTGAAGAGGATAAAAAGGTATTTAAGAAGCACCATGGCCCTGGAGCGGTTGAATGCATTGGTTTGAAGGAATTGGAGGCACTTCCAAGGGTAGCTGTCACTTCAGTACGGGAAGCCAGAATTTCATGTCTGTACGAGTGCTGTTGCTCTGCACCAACTTTACCATCAATTTAATCTGCATAATGATTTCACAGAGACAGTGAAGCTATAAGGAATCCTGCTTACAACACCGAAGACTACTGCAGAATCAGAAAGATGCTTCTTCACATTGAAGAGGATAAAAAGGTATTTAAGAAGCACCATGGCCCTGGAGCGGTTGAATGCATTGGTTTGAAGGAATTGGAGGCACCTTCAAGGGTAAGTAAAGTTCTCAGAAATGGCACCACCGAACTACCAAAAATAACTAGTGGTAAGTAAAGTATGAATGGTGTGTGGGTGTGCATATGGAAGGAGCTATGAAAGGTGTGTGAATGGTCAGTAACAATTGTTGAAGCCTTGGCGTGGCGTTACTGCTCATATGGTTATCCATATGCTAATTCAACGTGTTTGTTTGACATTGATTATTGTGTTGTCTAAACAGAAGTGAAATGTTGTTGTTTTCTTGAATCCCAAGATCCACTGGTTTGGGCCTATACAGTCCTGATTGGTCTTTTAAGGTATGTTTGGGGCCTAGATGGTCACACTTGGTCTTCTAAGGTATGTTTGGGGCCTATATGGTTCCACTTGGTCTTCTAAGGTATGTTTGGGGCCTATATGGTTCCACTTGGTCTTCTAAGGTATGTTTGGGGCCTATATGGTCACACTTGGTCTTCTAAGGTATGTTTGGGGCCTATATGGTCACACTTGGTCTTCTAAGGTATGTTTGGGGCCTATATGGTCACACTTGGTCTTCTAAGGTATGCTTGGGGCCTATATGGTTCCACTTGGTCTTTTAATGGTTTTAAGGTATGGTTTTGTTCTTGAATGGTCTGATTGATTTGCTTGTTTTCTTTCAACCCCAGGTGCAAACCCTATGTGGCAGCAGATTTGTTTGTACTCGTTGGTCAACTTACTGAACGTGAATAACCTGAGAAGAAGAGCCGACTAATGGTAAGTGTCACTGCTTTAATTTTTCTGTTAATGCGTATAGGTGCAATTATGATATTGCTGTAGTCTTGTCACATGAGTTTTTTCAATCTATATTGTATACCAATGAATTTAACACATTGTTACTTTACTTCTTGACATTGATGCATTGCTGATCATGTATTTCAATGGGCTTTACAAGTATAAGGTCATTGGGCGGGGCTTATAAAGGTCATTATGACTTCAGGGGAGGAGTTATAAAATGGGTGTGGTTTGAAAAGGGGAGGGGCTATGTTTCGCCCTGGCGCCCCTCCAACTTGAAAGTTCACCAGCCGCCACTGTACCCAAGCCATAACATAATAGCTCATTGCTGTGCATAACCCTGTGTTAGCTGGCCCATCCGTATGCAGTTCACAACAACATATATAAAAAAGAACAACTGATTAATCATTAGGTATATGTTCATATGCATTACCTTTTATTCTGTGACATGGACATCTCTATCTGAATAACGACCTTTAGGTCACGCTGCACTTCAAGAAGGCTCCCTATGTGGGCAGCAAACATAAAAACTGCAGGTACCCTGAGATGTAAGTTATACAGCTGACAACTGTGCAATGTTACGAAAATACTTCCAGGCTTAGCTGTGACAGCTGATTGCTGTTCAGTATTTCAGAAATACCTAATTGGACATAAGTTTAACCACATAGTGGTAGAGTGTAATTGTGCACTTAGTTACACCCAAGCTGATTTTGCCCATAGGAGATCCATGTATCTGTTTTGATTGTAATATATATGTTTCTCATACTGCTGTCAATACCTTGATACAGTGACCCACTGATTACAGCTTTACGGCATATGAGGTTTAATGATCAATATTGGTTTGTTCTAGGTATGTTCTTTTTAGATACCCATACCTTACTTTATTGATGAACTGATTATAGAGTTCATGTTGTTCTATCTGCTCCTTAAATTAATTAAAGTCTGGTTATGAATGGGCATTTGAGCCACATTTGTTAGCAAGATATTTTTAGTTACCTCATCTTTCAACAACATAGACAAGGAAAAACAACATGTACAGCAACAGGACAACTGCTACATCAATTTGAACTTCATAGTGAGTATTTGCTGAATGATATGGGCATGTATACTGAAGGACACATAAATAACACATTAAACACTCCATTAATGTAGGCCTATCTTTCACTTTCCAGAATAAATGCCATACATAATTCGTAAGCAGTCAAAAATATTAAAGATCCACAGCGTATGTGTCCATGGAACAAATCACCTCGCAGATAATCTTGGGAACACGTCCAAGGTAAAAACCACATGTGGCTCTACAGTGATGCATTCAGGTGTAATAGGTGTGATATTCCTACATCATTAGTAATCAGATATATCCTTCCTCATCCTCTGCCAGATGAGTAGCTTGTTTTATATGTAAGAAAATAACAGTGAAGACATATGTATGAAATGACCAGCATGTCTTGGTATATGATGAAGTAGGCACTCATATAGCATGTGTAATGTTCATATTTACATGTTTCTTGTATGTTTGTTACAGATCACAAAGATGTGTCACATTCCTCACAGTCAGAACAACAAATGATGATGAGCATTCCAACATTCCATGACCATGCTATTGAAACTTTGCATCATGTATGTTCATATGCTATAGTCGATTGTGTGCTGCATCGAGTGAGGTATCTGATTCTTAATACTAATAAGCTAATATATTTAAAACTTAATTTGCAGACTACAAGGCAGATGTCATATGTCACCTGATGTTCCTTGCATATCCACAGTATGTGTATGCTCACATACTTTACATAGATTTATATGTACCTATTGCTTTAGACATGCTATTTTCTCCTCTGCTTGGACTAGTGACTTGTGAAGGCTGCATTATACTTCCTTCCAGATTTCTTCTTCACTGCTCATGTGATCCCCTCTGTACATATGGGGAAGAGTAACTCTAGGCTTGAAACATAACTGTTAATGAGGATACATTAACCTTCAGTTATGCATATGCAACAACAGATAATAGAGATGCTCCTACAGAGTACAGAATTCCCCTTAAATTGGCTGGTTTGTTGTGAGTGAATCACTCACTTAAGTTGGAACAGACTGATATGGTCCTGGTCAGGTCCCCATCTGAGTGTCCAAACTTAGGTATGGAGAGGCTGCTCCCATAGCAGATTAGCATTGACAGAGAACTGACCTATTGGGGTTATAACAATAACTGATTGAGCACTTATAGCTCTGCAGTTGCATAGGAGTGTATATTTGACACACAAACCTACAGATTACTTCTCATCATGAGTATATCTACTTACTCTGTATTATTGTTTTTGAATATTGAATGTTATGGTTATCATGATATATTTAATAATATGATATAACTGATACTGCCTCGTGTTGGATGATACACTGTAAATCCCCCTCAACTGATCATATGTATCAATGTCATCCCCCTGCTTGCATTCTGTCCTATTTCCCTGTGTTACTGGACCTCTGTATGCTACCCTCCCCCAACATGCTACTGTGCAGCCTGGGGTAATTTGTCACTGTGTGACAAATTGTATTTATATTATCATGTGTTATGAAATCACATATATAGTTTTGAGCATTCCGGGTTGTTGATAACTCTTGTGGACTTGCACAGCGAGCCCGCCACAACTGCGGCCCTCACAAAGCGCCATAGCAGTTTGAAAATATATCCAGTTGAAAATTACGGCCCGTAACACTTTGAAAAGGAAAGCGGGACTTATTACGATCCACAGGACTTAGAAAAAAAAAATCTGAGGTCGAAAACATACGAAATTAACGTCCGAATCACGCAAATCGAAAAACACACACAAAAAACAAACATAAAAAAATACACACAAAGCACAGGGGGACAGCCAAGACATCTGAATGCATGTGAATTTAAATTGAATTTCACAAGTTTCAGCACTTAAAAATCTGCTAAGCGCGGAAAAAATGGCGCCTAAAAAAACGAAAATGAGGTCAAGCACCTAACAATCAACAATGCACTCGGAACTCTTACCCAAACTCAGTAACACTTCATGCGGCATGTACCACACATCCTGCTGCACATAGCACATTCAAAATCTAAGCCATTTTCTATGGCAGAAGTAATTACCTTGCACGAAATGGTGGCTGGTATGCAAATTGACGGCTGGAACGCAAATAGAGCATGCAGATTGCGTTATTACAGTTTCTACTTCAGAGCATACTATAAATACTGCAAACTTTCTAGAATTTTCTCCATTTCTCCTCAAGTGATGAACAGTGTGACTGTACATTTCACGGGTGGCGTTACTTCTGAAGCAACTTGATTATCACTTTAGAAGTTTAAAACCTGCAAATTACAGCAAATAGGTAAGCTATAATTAAAAAATTAATTTATAAATTAATAATTAAAATATATATATATATATATATATATATATATTTGTTTTTCAATATTGCCAATAAGAACATTATTCATGTACAGAAGCATTTAAAAGACATTATTCATGTATAGTAACATTTCAAAGACAGATAAATGTTTATGTGGGGTAAAATGGTGTAAATTTTAAAATAAAGAAAAATGGGGCATTTAAAGCAGAAAATAGCTTTTATTGAGAAATATTTGAAAACATAATTTATGCTTTTAGCAAAAGAAAAAAAATATTCAGATTTACAGTGGATTTCAACATTTCCATATTTTTCTCATTTTCCACAGACTCTGCCTGAATTTGCAGCACTGCACGGTTTAACACAGACTGTAAACTCTGCAGAAATTTACAGACAACAAAGTAAACCCAAAAGGTAACGTACAAAATACATTTGCTTAACAAAAATAGTATGGTCTTAGTAAAAAAAAAAAGGATTGAAAAGTTATTTCAACATTTGCATCTCTATCTGTCATTTTCAACAGACACTGCCTGAAGATTGTTGCAGGAAGATTGGCAGCAGAGGACCCTCTGTCATTTATAGACAAAAAATTCAAGACAAAAGGTAAAGTATAACAAGCAAAAAAAAAAAAAAACATGATCTATCCTTTTTGGTGTGCGCCTATGTGAAAACGCACTGCAACCTAACTAACCCTCTATGCCTAAGCCCATAACCTACACCCTTAATGCCAACAATGCCACACACAAAAGAGAATAGCACAAAAAAAGAAAAGGTACCCTAACCCCATATTGCCAACAGTGGGTAACACAAAACAGGATACTACAACAAATGTTGCTAACACATATAAAATGGAAGGATCTAGCCTCTTTTGTGTGCCCCAACCTCTCAGCCTAACACCATAACCTAAACCTCTAATGCTAACTGTGGCGCACACAAAACAGGATACTACAACAAATGTTGTTAACACATATAAAATGGAAGAATCTATCCTGTTTTATGTGCACCAACCTCTAAGCCTAACCCCATAACCTAAACCTCTAATGCCAACAGTGGCACACACAAAACAGGATACTACAACAAATGTTCTTAACACAAAATAAATGGAAGGCTCTATCCTGTTTGTATGCACCGCTGTCTAAGCCTAACCCCATAATCTAAACCTATCTAAATACATACAAAATGGAAGTATATATACTGTTTTGTATGGTCTTAGTACAAAAACAAATTGATTTAAATGTTATTTTAGCATTTGCATCTCTCTCTGTAATTCTCAACAGACACTGCCTGAAGAGTCTCATCATCTCTACAGCAATTTATACACACATTGAAGACAGTATTACAAGTTACAAAACAAATATATACTGTGTGCCCCACTCTCTAAGCCCAACTCCAAAACTTAATCCCCTAATGACAATAGCAGCGCACAAAAAACACCACTAAACCCATAATGACAACACTGCACACACAAAACAGGATAACACAAAAAATGCCGTTAACACATACAAAATAGAAGGACATATCAAGTTTGGTGTGCGCCTTTCACAAAATCGACTGCAACCTAGCTAATCTGCTAAGTCCAACCTCATAAAGCTAACCCCATAATGCAAACAGTGGTGCACACAAAACAGGTTAGGAGAAAAAATAAACAAGACAAAATAACAAAAAGTTCATTTAAAACAAATAAATAAACAAAGGAGCAAAAGTACTAATCTAGTACTTTTATTTGCAGATTAATATGGCAGATACTGAAAAGAAGAGACGTCGAAATAGAGAACGTCAAAAAAGATGGGCAGATCAACAGATGCCGGAGTAAAAGGAAATTCGGCGACAAAAAGAACAGGAGAGTCTTGCAAGCAAAAGACTGGCAGCTGACAAACTAACACCCAAGCCCAAAAAGGCAACTAAAAAACAAAAGCATTTAGAAAATGTTGCTGAACAATCTGATACCAATTTTAATGATGACTTACAGAGTCATATTGATATATTATTCTCAGAATTGTCCTTTAGTTAAATCTTTAACAGTAGAGGTTCATAATTGTGGCATTATAAACACTGTTTGTCAGTTTTGTGGGGCTTATCATTTCAAACAGGAAAGACCCAGAGATGGCCAGTTCATTAGTTGCTGTCAAAAAGGCAAGTTAAGACTTCCACAAAGACAACACTTCCAAACATATTTAAAAATCATTATGACTGAGCCTACTTTCCCTAATTACCGAAATGTCAAAACAAACATAAGATCGTATAATAGTGCCATATCCTTTGCATCTATGGGTGCAACATTAGCTGCTAATTTACCAGGACATGGACCTTACTGTGTCAAAGTACAAGTACAAATTTACTTCTCATTTACATCCAGAAGAAGTGCAGCAAAGAAAATTTGCTCAACTATTTGTCCTTGATACAATGGAAGCTGAACAACGTATGCAGCTTTCAGTAGATAAAAAAATGCTTACCCATTGTTTTTATAGAGCTTGATAAAATCATGGCCAATAACCCCTACACTCAAGCTTATAAAAAATTATCAGAAATAGAACAAGAACAACTAATTCATGCAGAACTACACCAATTACCAATACCAGAAACTCAATATGGTTCTTAAAAGAGATTGCCATACTGATAAAGGCTGGTCTTTCAAAATGATGAGGGAGAGCCACCATTTCAGAGGGGTTTTAGAATGTATCCCAGAAATGAGGAGCAATCTTACATCAACATAAGTATCTTAAGTACTAATTTAGATCCAATGACATATCCCATTTTTTACCCCAATGGGGAAGCAGGATGGCAACCCAAATTAACACTTGACAGTTACCCAAATTCTAAAGTACGTGTCAGAAACAATATTTTCATGCTTGAATTTAAAGTGGCTCAAACTGCCATTCGAGATGGATTTAATCCCATTTTATGTGGTGGAGAACAGACACAACATAGGATCATTGATTCATATTTGCAAGTTGAAGCAAATAATTTAAATTTCATCAAATATCAACAAGATAAACTATGAGTAGAACAGTATTGTGGACTGATGGATTATGTCGCTGAAGGAGCTATAGAGAGCTGCCAGCTGGCAAAGCCATCATTTTATCTTCTTCTTTACAACCAGATTTATGTATTACATTTACATGTAATCCACAATGGTCAGAGATTGTACATAATCTGCTAATTGGACAAACTGCTTCCGATAGACCAGATTTAGTGGCAAGAGTCTTCAAAATCAAATTAACTGGATTAAATCGTGATATAACCATATTTGGCAAATGTCTGACTTATGTTTATACTATAGAATTTTAAAAAACGATGCCTTCCACATGCACATATTCTTATAATCCTTCAAGGGAAATATGAATTGGATATTGGTGATAAAGTTGGATTCTGTGAATATTGCTGAACTACCTGATCCAGAAATACATGTTAGACTATATGAGATTGCAACTCATTGCATGATTCATGGACCATGTGGAGATATTTACCCACAATCACCATGTATGGAAAATAAAAAATGCACTAAAGAATTTCCAAAAGATTATAGATACAAAATGTATGCTAATTGTGATGGATATCCATTGTATAGAAGAAAAGGCCAAAATGCCATTATTGATGGAAAAAAAGTTGATAACAGATATGTGGTGCCATACAATCCACATTTGCTCATGAAGTATAATGCACACATTAATGTGGAAGCTTGAACTTCTAGACAATCCATTAAATATGTCTAAAAATATATTTACAAAGGCAATGACACAGCTACTGTAGTGGCCAAAAGCGCCGAAAATCCAGAACAAACTGAGTTATTACATTATGAACTTGCTCATGTAGATGCCCGATATGTAAATGTGCCAGAAACAATGTGGCTTCTTCTAAAATTTTAAATGCATGATCGCTTACATGCAGTATATTGATTAGCTGTGCATTTGCCCCAAAGACACTTAGTTTACTTTAATGTTGGAAATGAAAGAAGTGCTTTGGCACAAAGTGAGCAACGCCAAACTACACTAACTGCGTGGTTTCAATTTTAATTATACTAACTTGGAGGCAAGTAAATTGTTACAATTTGATATTCCATATGATTATGTTTTTGTTAATGGATTATTGCGAAAAAGAAAAACATGTGGAAATAAATTTATAACTAAAATTTAAACTGTAAGTCCAAGAGACTTTGAACATTTTGCTTACGTTTACTGCTTTTAAATGTTACTTGTGCACAAAGTTTTGAACAGTTGAGAACTGTTAATGACACAGTTTATGACACATTTTATTTAGCTGTGTGAAACTTCCTGGCTGATGATACAGAATGGGAAAGATGTCTAGAAGAAGCAGCACTGTGTCAAATGCCACGGCAGATGAGAGAACAATTTGCATTCATTTGAATCTTGTCAAATGCTCCAAATGCATTAGCTTTGTGGGACACATTTAACACAAATATGTCTGAAGACTTTTTGCAACGATACAATTAACCTATTGCAGAATTAAAAGCATTAATTGAAATTTAAGAGGTCTTTCTCTCTCATGGATTAAATTGTGCAAATTGTAATCTGCCAGATCCAGGACTCATTGATGAAATAAACTTTGAAGACTATGACACTGAGCTTCAAAACCAAATAACACAAGAGAAACTTGCAACTTTAAATACATTACAATTGCAAGCATTTAACGCCATAAAAAGTGCACTAGAGGATGACTTGCTCAAAGAGCATTATTTCTATCTAGATGGATCTGGTGGATCAGGAAAAATGTATCTATATAATTTATTGATGAGTTTTGTTCTCACACAAGGTCAAATAGCACTGCCATTTGCAACAACTGGAATTGCCGCACTTTTGTTAGAAGTTGGAAGAACTGCGCATAGTGGATTTAAACTGCCAGTTCCCATTCTGGAAACATCATTGTCGAATATTCAAATGATATCTTTACAAGCAAAAAAAATGAATTAATTAATTATAATTGATGAAGCTACAATGATGTCATGCCATGCGCTACAATGTATTGAATGTTTGTTGTGTGAAGTCATGGATAATGATTTGCCTTTTGGTGGAAAGGTGATGTTGTTAGGTGGAGATTTTAGGCAAACATTACCTGTTGTTGTCCATGGAAATAGCACAGACATTGTATAAACATGAATAAAGTCAAGTACACTATGGAAACTCTTTACTTTACAGTGGTTATATCCCATTGACAAAATTACAAGTCTGCTGGGCTCTTTTTAAGGGAACCACTTCGACATACAAAACAAAAATTGGAATATCTTAGAAGTGACTTTTGCCAGGATTGGCCCCATAAAACAGTTTCCTGGCATTATCTTAAATTTCCTGTTTTAATTTGAATACATTAAGTTAATGTTTGTAATATTTTTTTTTTTTATTGTATTTTTTTTTTTCAACATCCATAAAAGACAAAATACATAAAATACAATATAAAAACATATACACACTTGTGCAAACTAGATTACATTTACAAATAGACAAAGCTATATTTCTTACAAAGTTTATTCCTCGTAAGGGTTTCCAGACTCTTTTCTTTCTCTTTCCCTATCATAAAAAAAGATGGAAAACAAACAGAGAGAAAAAAAAGGGGGGAAGGGGGGGATGGCATTTCTGGAGGCGGATATAGCTTCAAACTGTCTTTCATTTTTATTAAGGCTGAACCACTTTTCCATTCTTTACCCAGCTCTTTACCCAGCTCATAATTTTTCCTCATTATTTTCAGAGCTACAATAATTATACCATATTTTCCATTTCATTCTATCTTGCTTTATTAACTCCGCCATTTGAAAATCCTTCTCTATTGCTCTATTTCTTTTCAATACATGTAATATCTCATTCCAAGACGGAGTGATTTGTTGTTTCCAATAACAAGCCAACTTCCATTTTGCAATTGAAAGAACTTGCAAAATGAAGGCTTGTGTTAGATAATTTAGCCCAGACGGCATTATATGCAAAAAAACATTTGTGGTGATGAAATAATGGTTGTACCCACTATTTGTGATATATTAAAAAAACAATTAGTCCCAAAGGATTCAGTCTGTGGGCATCTCCACCCTATGTGTAAGAAGGAGCCTAAACAGCCACAATTTCTCCAACATAGACTTTGGCCTGCATTTCCTGTAATTAGGCCAATTTTCTTTGGTACAAAATACCATCTATTTAAAATCTTAAACTGTACTTCCCTTAAAGTTGCATTTTTAATATATCTATCAGTTATTGACAACGCTTTCTTCCAAGTTTCTATCGAAAAGACCATATTTAATTATTTTTCCCAAATTTTCATATTTAATGTTTTATCTTTTTGAGATGGTTCTCTCATAATTTGAAAGCATTTAGATATTAAATGCTTTCAATTCTTTTGAACTATCAATCTTTCAAAGTCAGTTAATTCTTCTCTCTACACCTTATATTTCTTCATTGCCAATTGCAATCTCAAATATTCCAGCCAATCTTTTCTATCTATATTATATAATGTAACCAAATGGTCAAATGATGCACATTCTGACCCTAAGTAAAGTTTTTGTAATGTATCTATACCTTTATGAATCCATTTATTTGAAATTGGAATCTGGATTTCTTTCTAAGTCTTTAATTGGCATAATTAAACTAGGATATGGAATAAACTAAAACATTTTATTTATTTTATTCCAAAATGTTATAGCGTTCTTAATAATCCAAGAATCCGTGTTTTTCTTTTTTTTCAATGGTTCTTTACAAAGAATCAAGTCTCTTAAATTACCTTCTTTCAGACTAGCCTCTTCAACTTGTGTCCATGAATATGTTGCCCTTGGATCTATCCACTTAACAATTTGAGAGAGAATTTTTGCATCATGATAAAGCTTAAGATCCGGATAGGATATACCCCCATTCCTACATTTTCTCGTTAAAATATCCTTTTTAATTATTGATTTTCTTCCATTCATAACATCTTTAACTATCAAAGTTTGAAATTTCTTAATCCAATACAACGGAAAACAAATTGGAATATTTCTCACATAATAATTAAATCTTGGCAAATAAGCCATTTTTATAGCTGCTATTCTACCCGAAAAGGAAAGATTCTTATTTTTCCAATCTTGAATAATATTAGAGCATTTTCATATAATCTTTTATAATTTAATGGAATAATCTTCTTTATAAATTTCACATAAACTATTCCCAAGTGTGTAAATTTAACATCTGACCAATTAAAAGGATATTTTGATTTTAATAGTTCTTTATTCTCAAATTTTACGTTCATATCTAATATTTCAGTTTTTTTAAGATTAACCTTATAATATGAAATAAAACTAAATTCCTTTAGTATTTCATGTAGATATTTCAATGAGTTTTCAGGTCTGGTCAACATTAATACTATATCATCTTCAAATAAAACTATTTTATGTTCCATCCCTTTCATTTCAATTCCTTTTATATTCTTTGTAGACCTTATCAATTTAGCCATCGGCTCCATTAATAAAGTAAATAGGACAGGAGACAAAGGACACCCCTGTCTTGTCCCATTCCTTATAGAAAATCTATTAGACCTAAATCCCAAACTAGCCACAATTGCTTCTGGATTTGTATATATAGCTCCTATAGCTGAACAGCCAAATGCCTCAAAACCAAATTTGTCTAAAGTAAGTGTCTTATACTCCCACACTTTTCTATAAAATGCTTTCTCTGCATCTAAAGAAACGAACAGGGTGGGAGTATTATTTCATCCGATATAATCAATAAGATTCACAATTTTACGTGAATTGTCTCTTCCCTGCCTACCAAAACCATTCTGATCTTTCACAATTAAATCTTGTATTGTAGTTTTCAAGCTGGTAGCCAAGATTTTTGAATAAAGTTTAAAGTCTGTTTTTAAGAGGGATGTAGGTCTATATTCACTACACTCTAAATTATACTTTTTCTTTTTAGGAATTGGAACAATATTTGAGAGCAAAAATTCACCTGTAGTCTTACCAGTATCCTTTATCTCATTATAAAGATCCAGTAAATGCTCTGCTATCACCAGTTTACATAACTTATAAAAGAGATTGGCGAAGCCATCAGGACCCTGAAATATCGATTGGACCAATCTTGACTTCCCTAACTTTTGAGATCGTCTTACTATCTACAAATACATAGTCAATTCTTGTATAAGTATGATGTCTACCTGAGAAGAAAGAATAGTTCAATTGATTTGGGTATAATACCCTCCAAGTATCATAGAGATTATATTTCAATATACTCTTTACAAATTGTTCCTTTTTTTTTTTGTATTAGCAACACAATCTGGATGTTTAACAGAATTTCTATCCAATTGACAATTCATTATACTATTAAAATCTCCTCCAATTAAAGACATCCCTTGTAGTGATGTCCCGAACAGTTCGCCGGAGAACTATTCGCGGTGATTTTCGCATGTTCGCGTGCGCAACGAACGGCGAACACATGCGCTTTTCGGTCTGCCCCCTATTCTTTATCATTGAGGAAACTTTGACCCTGCACCTTACAGTCAGGAGACACATTCCAGCCAACCAGCAGCATACACTCCCTTCCAGGGCCTTCCATATGAAGGACAGCCTCCATTTTAGAATCATTCTGAATCTACATTCGTTGAGAGAGGACATATATTCTACCTGCTGCTGATTTAATAGGGAAATAGATAGCCAGGCTGTGTATTTAGCTTTCACTACAAACCTGAAGGACTTATTTGATATCTGCTGCAAGGACAGTAACCCAAAAAGCCCTTTTTAGGGCTAGAGCATCATTTATTTTATTTTATTATTTTTTTCTGTGTAATCTAATTGCATGCCTGCTAGCGTGTGTGTGAGGCCTATTGCATCTACTCTGCCAACTTTTGCCAGTGCACAGTGACACTCATATCTGGTGCAACCGTAGTGTACAGTGACATAAAACAACCCTTTTTTTTCTGTAATCGATTGAATATCAGTTGCCTGCCTACAGGCGTGTGTGTGAGGCCTATTGCATCTACTCTGCCAACTTTTGCCAGTGCACAGTGACACTTATATCTGGTGCAACCGTAGTGTACAGTGACATAAAAGAACCCTTTTTTGACTGTAATCGATTGAATATCAGTTGCCTGCCTACAGGCGTGTGTGTGAGGCCTTTTGCATCTACCCTGCCAACTTTTGCCAGTGCACAGTGACACTCATATCGGGTGCAACCGTAGTGTACAGTGACATAAAAGAACCCTTTTTTGACTGTAATCGATTGAATATCAGTTGCCTGCCTACAGGCGTGTGTGTGAGGCCTTTTGCATCTACCCTGCCAACTTTTGCCAGTGCACAGTGACACTCATATCGGGTGCAACCGTAGTGTACAGTGACATAAAAGAACCCTTTTTTGACTGTAATCGATTGAATATCAGTTGCCTGCCTACAGGCGTGTGTGTGAGGCCTATTGCATCTACTCTGCCAACTTTTGCCAGTGCACAGTGACACTTATATCTCGTGCAACCGTAGTGTACAGTGACATAAAATAACCCTTTTTTGACTGTAATCGATTGAATATCAGTTGCCTGCCTACAGGCGTGTGTGTGAGGCATATTGCATCTACTCTGCCAACTTTTGCCAGTGCACAGTGATACATCATATCTGGTGCAACCGTAGTGTACAGTGACATAAAACAACCCTTTTTTTTCAGTAATCGATTGAATATCAGTTGCCTGCCTACAGGCGTGTGTGTGAGGCCTATAGCGCCTACTCTGCCAACTTTTGCCAGTGCACAGTGACACTCATATCTGGTGGCACCTTAGATTGCACGTGCAGTGCCCCAAATTTGAAGTGGGAGGACCGACCAAGCATCTTTTTCCATCTCCCACTTCCAAAAATCCATGCCATATACACGTTCCCTGATAGGTGACGTAACAGGTATCAAACTGATAGGAATAAATAGTACAACTTAATACACCACTCCTATCTGGTGGCACATTACATTGCACGTGCAGTGCCCCAAATTCGAAGTAGGAGGTCCGACCAAGCATCTTTTTCCATCTCCCTGTTCCAAAAATCAATGCCATATACACGTCCCCTAATAGTGGACGTAACAGGGATTAAACCGATAGGAATAGTACTACTTAACAGTACACACCTTATAATAACGCAGACAGAGGCAACGCAGAGAGATGAGTCTGAAGAAGAGGAGTCAGAGGAGGAAGGTGGCTTTGAGGAGGTGGAAGACCAAACACAGCAGGCGTCCCAGGGGGCTTGTTGTCACCTTTCGGGGACCCTTGGTGGCTGGGTGGAGGAAGAGACCTTTAATGACATCAGTGAGGACAAGGAACGGGACATGGCTAGCTTGGTATCCAACCTTGTGCAAATGGGGAGTTTGCGGTTGTGCAAAGGGACTGTTTGCGGTTGTTTGCGGTGCATTAAACGGGGAGATTGGTCTGTTACTGTGAAGCGGGTGTAACCCTTACACTACCTGATAGATACAACATCATACCTGATGTTTTAAAGCATGTTATTCCAAACAATTTAGGAATGTTAGGTGATTTATGCCCTTTATGGCTTAAAACCAGACTCTGCATCAACTATGTAATTTTCCGTGGGAGTTTTGCCATGGATCCCCCTCCGGTATGCCACAGTCCAGGTGTTAGTCCCCTTGAAACAACTTTCCCATCACTGTTGTGGCCAGAAAGAGTCCCTGTGGGTTTTGAAATTCGCCTGCCCATTGAAGTCTATGGCGGTTCGCCGATGTTCGTTCGTTCGCGAACATTTGATGAAATTCGCGACATCACTAATCCCTTGTGCATATCTATTCCAACGAGCCAATACATGATTAATAAATTAATTCTGTTTGTTATTTGGTGCGTAAATATTTAGTAGAGAGATTTTTTTCTTGACCAATTTTTCCAACCCAAAGTATATATCTACCATTAGGATCATATATAACCAATTCTTCCTTTAAGCTTAAATCATTATTAAACAAGATGGATACCCTCTAGCTTTTTTCTTAAAGGTCGAATTATATATTATATCATATCCATTAATAACAAACCTTGGAACCTTATCTGTCTGCCAATGTGTTTCTTGTAATAATAAAATATCTATTTGTTTCCCTTCTCACTAAATTGCCTGTGTGATTCCTTTTAGCTGGATGGTTCAAGCATTGACAATTAAATGTCATGATGTTCAACCCCATTTTACTTTAAATAAAATTCCAAATCCTGCTCTCTCCCTCTAAAGAAATGCCAAACACAAGAAATGAAAAAGAAAATTGATCCAGGGAGTAATCCGATTGCTAGTTAATGGGGTCACAAAGGATTTTTTTTTTTTACCACTTTGAAACAATTGACCAAGTTTCACTGGATTTTATTTGGTTTGCCTTCCTCTGGATTCAATATTCAAGATCACTGTATTTTTGGACAATTTTTGTTTAAATGTTATTACATTACGTTAATGTTTGCATCGGTAACATTGTATTTTACAAAGTTTGAAAAGTAGTTTTATTGGGTGTTATTAAGGGTTTATGTGAGTAGCAGCATAATCATTTGTACAAAATGTAAATGTATAATTAAATAGAGAGGATTCATCTAGGGAGTAATCCGATCGCCAGTTACTGGGGTCAGGAAGGAATTAATCCCCCCCCCCCCCGCCTTGATAGGTAGTTCAACTATAATTTGCATGTTAAGAAACATTCTGTAATGGTTTAAAATATTCATACAAAGTTGACCTATTGTTATGTTACTCATGCATATCTCAGAATTAAAAATGTAAGTATTGTTAAAAATAATTGGTTGACCACTGTTTCCAATATTAGTTGCATGTTACAGAGCTTGATGTAATGGTTCACAATACGTATTCATACAAATTTCATCCATTGTTATATTATTACTGCATACTTGACAATAGAAAAGGTTATTATGGTTTAACAGTTGTTCAAATACAAGTTGAATGTTAAAAAATACATATATTATAATTGTTGTACTTCTTTGTAGATAACAAAAAGGTTAAGAGTGTCAGAGACTCACATTATATGGCAAACAGCATGCCCAGCTTTAACATTTTATTGATTGTCATTTTTTGACGGGCAAGTCGCTAGTTAAATATATTTATCAGCAATGTTGTTTGTGTTATCCTGGCTAATGTTCATACTATGCTTTTCCATAAAAACAAGTAAATTACCCTGAAAGTCAACAGATGTGCTCATTGTAATGAATCAGCCAGTGGCCATATTGGATTTGGCGTGAACTGTGCCGGTGGCCATTTTGTGACTGGCACAGCCATCCTGTGACTGGCAGCAGTGGTCACAATGGGAGCCATATTGGGACTGGCAGCAGAGGCCACACCCAGTGGCCATATTGTGTTTGGACAAAGTTCATAGCTCAGGCGGCAGCCATATTGGGACTGGCAGTGGTCACCTCTAGGAGCCAGTTTATGATCGGACTCTACTCTCCACATGGCCATGTAGAAGACAACTGGAGTACAGGATACCTACATCTGTACTTAGTGGGGTTTGGGCTCGCAGACCCCCTGTTATACTGTTATAAGGTTATATTGTTATTTTGTGGTCTAGGGGATAAAGTATTATAAGTTTACCCCTTAGCATATTCCCATCCCTTCCATGTTTAGGCTCATTGTAATGGTTGTCATGTGAGAGAGCTAGTGGGATATGTTGGTTGTATGTGGGTGAAACATTGGGTGTTGTATTTGTAGATGTGTATGAGAGGAGAGTGGCTGTTATCTGTACTTGGGTAGCAATATTACAGCCTACAGATAGTAACCTGAGTGGATCAACAATCTGCCTTTCAGCTATTACTTAAGGTAAACACTTGAAGTGATAGCATCCCAAGACAATGGCATCTGGGCAGACAGCCAGGCACCTAGATAACAATGGGGGGCCTAGGAGCTCAAACAGGAAGTTTCCACGCCTGGGGTTGGCCCATGGGAGGGGTCTGGTGGTTCCCATAGCCTACCTCTGTTACATTGGACAGAGGTAATTAGGTTACTCTGGAGGTTACCCTATTGGCCAGAGAAAGGGGAAAGGTTGATCCACGGCAGCCACTCCCTCCACTGTGTGTGTGTGAAATGTTTTAAATATGTTGTTCCAAAATAAAACGTTGTTCATAATTTTCATCAAGACGTGGCGTGTAGATGTATTATTTACCCGGGGACATATGCTTGCAGTAAGATTCGTCAGACTTACTGTCAATATTGCTCAGTCTTAATCCAGAGTCACCCAAAGAAGGTCAACAGACCCCAGCCAGAGAGTGGGTCGTGACACTCATCACCATCAGTTAGGGGTGTAAATATTTTGTTCAATTTGTGTTTACATTACTGCATAATAATCATGAATGTAGATGAATACCATAATTTTAGTTAAGCCCTTAAGTCATTGCGGACAACCCTGCATGTATATAGACATGACTCCTGATTTCACGCTCCTCTGGCTGACACTTACTATATTGGCAAGATACAGATGTAGTATATATGTATCTCTTAACCACACACACACAAACACACACATATATATATATATATATATATATATATACATATAAATATATATAGAACAATCACACTTCATTATATCTGTATTCTGTTTAGAGTTTAGACAATTAGAAAGCATGATACGGTACAAACACACAGAAACAGTGATAACTGTATAACATAATCATACTTTTTTCCTACACAGAGCACAATCAGAAATGGACAGGACTGTGCATTAATATCAGGGTGTGGTATGGGCAGATACTGGAAAGGCAAGAGGCTGTGGCAAATCAAAGGACACCTAAAGGGTTAACTGTCAGACAACATCATAGGTATAATGCATAGCATCTACTAGGGTCACAGGTGGTCAGGACACCACAGTAACCATAATCGGATGGGACATAGGAACATCATGTAGCAATCTATTTCATGGAAATGACCATTAATACACATACAGCAACGATATGTTTTCCATCCGGCATATTGAACACATGCTAGAAATTATGGATCATGTGGTACAAATCAATTCCACACACAGTGTATTTTCATACATTACTGCTGATTCACAAATGCTAAGAATCTGGAAAACATGAAGATGAGGTGTTAGAACAATTATGAGCTGTTATTATAGTACATTGTTTTTGCTCTGGACACTACAATATACCAGTGAACATGAATGTCATCTACGAGCAGTAATAACCATATTGATTCTGTTCTGTTCAATCAGCCTGCCCGAAACATGTTGAGGATGTGTAATACAATGCTTCACTGTGAAGACAATCTTTCAGCAAAAAGTACTATCACTATTTACATTGAATAGTTTTGCCATGCAGATATAACATATCACTGGTATATGGGTGGTACCAAGGCCAGACAGCTTACACTGTTCACATTACCCATAAACACATGCACATTGATCCTGATGTCAAACAAAGGGAATTAGACATTTTATTTGGATGACATCAGATACATTATTCTGCCTTCATGCTGCTATTGTCCAGACATATCATTGATAAAAATGATGAAGATGATGTGTTTGCTAACAGGGTTTACATGGTTAATGTTATCCCATATATCTTCAGTCATAACCATAGGGCTTACAGTGCTATTGTTTGTCAGTTATCTATGTGTGGGCAGGGGTGTAGGGGGGCAGTATCATTCAAGAGGGAAACAGATTATTGGATACAACAGCCAGAGTATAAGCTTATTTATACATACTGTAACAGAGTCAAGCAAGGAGTGCCCCTAGAGGTTGGTTTGATTAAAGATTCTGGAAGATTTCTCTTGGGAGAGAAAGAGTTAACTCAGGGCAGTGATCAGAGCCTAGTTAAAGCCCAGGTGTGGCCTGCCTTGAAGACACAACAGCAGAGAGAAGAGTGCCTTCTGGCCTAAGCAGTGTAAGCAGTGTGTGGAATCTGCTGAAAGAGGCCAAGAGGCAGCTAGAGCAAGCTACATAGAAAGGCTTGCTTTCTGTTCCTGTGTGGATGTACGATCTGGGATGGATGCCGCTTGCAAAGAAACCGTAAGGACACAGGAAGCTTGTGGATCTGTGGCGTGAGGGAGAGAATCTCCAGCAAACAGAGGAAGTGCAGCTGCTTTTGTGCAGCTCTAAAGACAGAGAAAGAAAGCTTGCATACAAAGGATTTGCAGGCCTATTTGCCAAAAAGAAGCTACAAATACTGACAGAGACATTGGATAAGATAAGAAACCTGATTTATTATTATTTTAAAGCCCAGGGAAGAGACTGAAGGTTTTGACTTTCAGCGCAGTAAGAACTGCAGTATCAAAGGCCACCCGTGTCCACCTGGCCTGGTAGGCCCATCATTGCCGTAGGATGCATCCAGTCCTTCAGGGTCTGCACCCATGCGTTGTAGGTGATATTAGCAGGAGGCCCACCACCGATAGCATGTGCTCCTCTCAGCTCCTCTGCCATCCTCCTCTTCACCTTCTGCGTGCAGTCGTAATATCTGTGTCTAACAGACTTAACGTCCGTATTAGTGACCCCTAATGCCGTAAAAGCTGAAGAAACCTGGGCCCAGGCCTTGTTCTTTTTGCTAGCCTTCACTTCTCCCCCACCATTTATTATACGGTAGTGGGCACAGGCTTCCCTGAGGAGAACTTCCATCTCCTTTGGGCTATAATTGTATAATTGGGGGCCCTGTACTTTGCCCCCCCCCCCACCAGGATCAGGCCCCTAACCCTCCACCTTGTTTGCTCTCCTTCATCTGATCTCCTTCCCTCCCTACCTCTAGCTCTCCTTACTCTCCTCACTTTCCTCAGCTCCTCATTCTCCTCACTTTCCTCTCCCGGTGTTCCCCTCTCTCTCCTCCTCTCCTCCACTCCTCACTCTCCTCCTTCGATTTTCCCCTCTCTCTCCTCCTCTCCTCACTCTCCCCCTTCGATGTTCCCCCCTCTCTCCTCCTCGCCTCTCTCTCTCCTCACTTTCCTCCTCCCCTCCTCTACCCTCCTATGATATATGAAATAAAAATAAGGATTAAGAAATATGATATATAATTGGATGTGTATGTTGTAAAACAAGAATTTGAGTGTTATGTGTAGTATAGTAATTGTATGGGGGGCGGTAGGTGGGGTGTTTGGGTGCACTGTGGCCTACCGTTAAGTATAGCTATGTGTACGTATTAATCTGTGTGTGAATTATTTGATATCAGTAATTATGTGTGTTGTAAATTATGGGTTGCATTATCTTAGAGGTCAAAATATCAAAAACTTACAATGCTCCTTCTCTCTCTCTCTCTCTCTCTTTCTCTCTCACTATCTCTCTCTCTCTCTCTCTCTCTCTCTCTCCAATGCTCAAAAACCCACCTAGACCTCTGTGTTTACTTGCTCAGCTACAGCACAGTCAATGATTTATGGGTTTAGCTGCCTTTTAAAGGCCTTCCTACTTCATTAATTGCGGTTTACCTCTTTCTATTGACTGATCACGCTATGTTATAACTCAACTGTTAATTGACAGCGTTCCTAGTTCGTATGTCCCCTTTACGGGCTGCGTGTACGGCAAAGGTCTACGGGTTTGCGTCTCAAGCTCGTAACTCGCAGCCCCTTCTAATTTAATAGCCATGTAACACGGGGGATTTTCAAGCCTGCAGCCATTACGGGGTTCACGTTGCAGATACAGGCTTGGAATTTATTAGGGCTAGAGTAGTGCATACTGGCTGCTCACACAGAGGTATTTCCTGTGGTTTCTTCTGTTAGCTTCCCAGTTTAAACAAGTTTCATTAAATATTTTTTCATGAAAAGATACACTTTTATAATGTTTAAAACATTAAATGGATGATATAATCATTTGCATTTCACATAATTTTAAGTTGGAATATAATAAGAATTATAACCTGATAGATTCTTTATATTTTTATTTTTATTTACATTTGTTTTTCTTTGGTAATAAGTTTTGTTATTAATTAATATGTTGTTTGCTTTTTATAAATTATGGATGAATGTTAAACTTAATTCTTCCACAAGGGAGCGATAAAGTGCCGTTATGATGCTATACATACAGGCTACACATATATTTGTTATTATATTTTCTGGTAGATGACTGGGTTTGTGATGTACATGATCTTCAATCACAAAGTGCATGATGCCTGCACACAGAAGTAGATATATGTACACAATAACATCACTTTTGATGTTAGCATTCCGCTGTCACTTGCAGCTGACACTTGTAATACCAACCCACAAAGACATTTTATATATGTAGTCAATGATTTTAATATTGTTTATACCTAAAGAAGTCCGTAAAAGCTGGAATGTGTATTTTTTTTATTTATACTCTGAGCACTACAAAGTTTATTTTATCTATACACCTTATAGACTATTATTATATTTATTATTAGTGACTTGCCTGTGACGGCAATAAAATTTGAAGCCTCGCAATGCTGTTTGCCACACAATGCGAGGCTCTCGTGATGAGTGTATTCTGTGCTCATCGCGGGCCCCGCAATGAGAGGTTTTGCCGCTCATTGCAAGCCTCAGCAAACCTGCAACTTGCCTCGCAATGAGCGCCAAATGCTTCGCAATGAGAGCATTTGTCACTCATTGCGAGCCTCTTCCCACCCCGGTGGCTCTTTCTCCCCTCTACCTCCCCTGTGTCTCTTTCCCCCCTCTCCTTCCCCTGTCTCTCCTTCCCCCTCTCCCTCCCCAGTGTTTTTTTCCCTCCTCTCATTCCCCTGTGTCTCCTTCCTTCCACTCCCTCCATGGTATCTCCTCCCCCCCCTTTCTCCCAGTGTCTCATTTCCCTCTCCCGACAGTGTCTCTTTCCCCCCTCCCTCCCCAGTGTCTCTTTCCCCCTCTCTCTCACCATTGTCTCTTCCCCCTCTCTCAGTCATCTGTGTCTCCCCCCTCTCCCTCCCTTGTCTCTATTTGCCCCCCTTTCCCTCCCCTTCTTCCACATGTGTGTTGTATAATAGTTTCTGTAGTCCCTTCCCATTGAGGTTTATGTGATAGCTGTCACCTCTACACACACCATATAATTGTGGGGCAGACTGACAGTCTCTCCGTGCTGTTGCGGCTCAGGACATTCAGTCACATGCCTCACGTTACCTGTGATAATGCCCCATGCGGTCCCTCTCACCTACTTATCACACTTATTCCCTCCTGCTCGCTGCACCACGCAGTCATCTATCTGCACTGACACCAAAATGGCTTTGTTTTTTTCTTCTTGCGATGTCATGCGCGGCCAATATGGTGGAGTCACAGGCAGACGTCCCAGGAAGAGCATGCGATGCTGTGATGCCCGAGGAAGTGTAGTGAGCACAGTCAGTGTGTGCTCATCAATCATTCAGTGTAATTCTAGATAACACATTGTGTAATACGTAGTACAGTGGGACAAAGCCTGCCAGCCTCGCCTGCCCCCCTGGTCCTATTTCGGGCCTCGCAATGAGTGCCTTTATCGCTCATTGCAAGCCTCTCCCCTCTACCTTAAGAGCCTTGAGATGAGTGCCTTCGTCACTCATTGCACATGCTCAAGCCCAAACAATTTAACATTGCGTGACCAACAATCACAATAACCACAAGTATATATGTGATAATTTTAATTCATAATATATGTAGTTATTCAATGGCATCATTTCTTGGGGTAGCAATTTTAAGATCTTCTTATAATTCATTATTTCCTTCACAACAGCACATACAACTGGATATTTTATGAACAATATTGAACCTGCAATATATGAACGATGGAATGGGTTTGAGATTGAATGTATTTGCCATTTATATTCTGTGCATATTTTAAAGTGTGTCATTGTCTAATAAATTCATTTTACTACACTCTATTTCTTCTGCGACACTAGCATTTTAGTTTGTTCTAGTTTCTTCAGTTTTTTTACCCATGGATTAGTAATCATGAATGAATAAGGAGCAATTACGTATATGAAGTGCAAGATGAACATAAGATAAGGAGATACATTTGACCTTACGGCTAAATATCCCGAGTATACCGTTTCATATTATCAATGCTTTATCAATCAATTTTTATTGGTGTGAAAGGATGTTGTATGAGGGACCTGCTCAACAGGAAATCTAACCACAAAGCAGTAAAAAGTCCTGAGCTGTCATATTTGCACTTTTGCTCTAGGTGTGAAAGAGCATTTATTACCAAAAAGAAGCAATCTTTACACTTAGTAACATACAGTGCCTTGCAAAAGTATTCACCCCTTGACTTTTTACCTATTTTGTTACATTACAGCCTTAAGCTTAATGTTTTTTTAATCTGAATTTTATGTGATGGATAAGAACACAATAGTCTGAGGTGGTGAAGTAAAATGAGAAAATATATACATAAATAGTGATGTTGCGAACATCAAATTTTGGGTTCGCGATCAGCGGACTCGAACTTCATAAAATGTTCGCGAATGGGCGAACATCGGCGAACCGCCATAGACTTCAATGGGCAGGCGAATTTCAAAACCCACAGGGACTCTTTCTGGCCACAGAAGTGATGGGGAAGTTGTTTCAAGGGGACTAACACCTGGACTGTGGCATGCCGGAGGGGGATCCATGGCAAAACTCCCACGAAAAATGACGTAGTTGATGTAGAGTCTGGTTTTAAGCCATAAAGGGCATAAATCACCTAACATTCCTAAATTGTTTGGAAAAACATGCTTTAAAACATCAGGTATGATGTTGTATCGATTAGGTAGTGTAAGGGTTACACCCGCTTCACAGTAACAGACCAATCTCCCCGTTTAATGCACCGCAAACAACCGCAAACAGTCCCTTTGCACAACCGCAAACTCCCCATTTGCACAAGGTTGGATACCAAGCTAGCCATGTCCCGTTCCTTGTCCTCACTGATGTCATTGAAGGTCTCTTCCTCCACCCAGCCACCAAGGGTCCCCGAAAGGTGACAACAAGCCCCCTGGAACGCCTGCTGTGTTTGGTCTTCCACCTCCTCAAAGCCACCTTCCTCCTCTGACTCCTCTTCTTCAGACTCCCAGAGTCTGGGGGCTTCCACTGCCCAGCATGGAATATTATACACAGGTCAGAGACTGGGGGCTTCCACTGCCCAGCATGGAAGATTATACACAGGTCAGAGTCTGGGGGCTTCCACTGCCCAGCATGGAAGATTATACACAGGTCAGAGTCTGGGGGCTTCCACTGCCCAGCATGGAATATTATACACAGGTCAGAGTCTGGGGGTTTACACTGCACAGCATGGAAGATTATACGTGTTGCTTCTGTCTGCGTTATTATAAGGTGTGTACTGTTAAGTAGTACTTTTCCTATCGGTTTAATCCCTGTTACGTCCACTATCAGGGGACGTGTATATGGCATGGATTTTTGGAAGTGGGAGATGGAAAAAGATGCTTGGTCGGTCCTCCCACTTCAAATTTGGGGCACTGCGCATGCAATCTAAGGTGCCACCAGATATGAGTGTCACTGTGCACTGGCAAAAGTTGGCATAGTAGAAGCAATAGGCTTCACACACACGCCGGTAGGCAGGCAACTGATATACAATCGATTACAGTAAAAAAAGTGTTGTTTTATGTCACTGTACACTACGGTTGCACCAGATATGACGTATCACTCTGCACTGGCAAAAGTTGGCAGAGTAGATGCAATAGGCCTCACACACACGCCTGTAGGTAGGCAACTGATATTCAATCGATTACAGTAAAAAAAGTGTTGTTTTATGTCACTGTACACTACGGTTGCACCAGATATGACGTATCACTGTGCACTGGCAAAAGTTGGCAGAGTAGATGCAATAGGCTTCACACACACGCCTGTAGGCAGGCAACTGATATTCAATCTATTACAGTCAAAAAAGTTTTGTTTTATTTCACTGAGCACAATATAAGCTGTTAGGTGTTAGCCTGTCACACACACATGCTGGCAGGCAGGCATATGCAATTAGATTACACAGAAAAAAATTATAAAATAAAATAAATGATGTTCTAGCCCTAAAAAGGGCTTTTTGGGTTGTTGTCCTTCAGATGGAAGGGTCTGGAAGGCAGGGTATGATGCTGATTGGCTGGAATGTGTCTGCTGACTGTGAGGTGCAGGGTCAAAGTTTCCTCAATGATAAAGAATAGGGGGCATGTGCGTATGTATTCACCCCCTTTGTTATGAAGCCTATAAAAAGCTCTAGTGCAACCAATTACCTTCAGAAGTCACATAATTAGTGAAATGATGTTCACCTGTGTTCAATCATCGTGTCACATGATCTGTCATTTCATATACACACCTTTTTTGAAAGGCCCCAGGGGCTGCAACACCTAAGCAAGAGGCACCACTAACATAACATTATCATGAAGACCAATAAACTCTCCAATCAAGTAAGGGACAATGTTGTTGAGAAGTACAAGTCAGAGTTAGGTTATAAAAAAATATCCAAATATTTGATGATCCCCAGGAGCACCATTAAATCTATCATAAACAAATGGAAAGAACATGGAACAACAGCAAACCTGCCAATTGACGACCGCCCACCAAAACTCACAGACCTGGCTAGGAGGGCATTAATCAGAGAGGCAGCACAGAGACCTAAGGTAACCCTGGAGGAGCTGCAGAGTTCCACAAAAGAGACTGGAGTATCTGTACATAAAACAACAATAAGCCATACGCTCCATAGAGTTTGACTTTATGGCAGAGTGGCCAGAAGAAATCCATTACTTTCAGCAAAAAAACAAAATGGCACGTTTTGAGTTTGCGGAAAGGCATGTGGGAGACTCCCAAAATGTATGGAGCTAGGTGCTCTGGTCTGATGAGACTAAAATTGAACTTTTCAGCCATCAAAGAAAACGCTATGTCTGGCGCAAACCCAACACATCACTTCACTCAAAGAACACCATCCCCACAGTGAAACATGGTGGTGGCAGCATCATGCTATGGGGATGTTTTTCAGCAGCCACTAGTCAAAACCCAGACCTCAATTCAATAGAAAATCTGTGATCAGACTTAAAGATTGCTGTTCACAAGTGCAAACCATCCAACCTGAAGGAGCTGGAGCAGTTTTGCATGGAGGAATGGGCAAAAATCACAGGGGTAAGATGTGGCAAGCTCATAGAGACTTATCCAAAGTGACTTGGAGCTGTGATTGCCGCAAAAGGTGGCTCTACAAAGTATTGACTTTATGGGGGTGAATAGTTAATGCACATTAACTTTTTCTGTTATGTTGTCCTATTTGTTGTTTGCTTCACAATAAAAAAAAAAAATGTTTTGGGATGTTCTGTAAATTAAATGATGCAAATCCTCAAACAATCCATGTTAATTCCAGGTTGTAAGGCAACAAAACACCAAAAATGCCACAAGGGGGTTAATACTTTTGCAAGGCACTATATATTCAGAATAAAGTTCACTTATGCTTTAACCAATCAAATTATAGCTAACGACATCTTTCATGCAATAATATGGTATTCTGTATGTTACTATATAAGATTGTGATCAGAGCTTTTGAGCAATTCTAGAAGCAATCACTGCATAGAATATCCACACCCTTTAGATCGTAAGCTTGCAAGTTTTCAATCTTGGGAGATGCCTTAGGGAAAGCCCTTTGTATAACTGACTGAAAGTTTAATAACAGAGTCTTCCATTATTTTGTATGTGGAGAATTTTTTATACTTGCACCTGACCCCTGATATAAAGCATAATCAACTATAATAGTTGTCAAACTGTGAGTTGTCTTGATGCTTTGCGGGCCTCGCTATGCGAGGCCAACAACTGCGGGCCTCGCAAACGAGGCATGCAGTTGCCAGCCTGTAATGAGCACCAGAGAAGCTCATTGCAGGGCTCGGAGACGCTCATTGCAGGGCTTGCAATGAGCGCCGCAGGTGCTCATCGTGATGCCTGTAGGACTTAAACATTGCGTGATGACGACTTTGCTTCAATGAGCGCCGCTCATGGCAGGGCTCACGATGAGCTGTGTAGCTGGGTGCGGGTGAAAGAAGATACAAGGGAGGAGAGGGTAAATGAGACACAAGGGAGGGGGAAATGAGACACAAGGGAGGGAGAGGATGAGGGAAAGGAGACAAGAGAGGGAGAAAAGGGGGAAAAGGAACCAAAGGGGGGGAAAGGAGGGGGAAATGAGACACAAGGGAGGGAGATGAGGGGGGAAATGAGAAATGAGACACAAGGGAGGGAGAGGAGGGGGGTAGGCGAGACAAGGGAGGGAGAGGAGTGGGGGAAGGAGAGACAAGGGAGGGACAAGGGGGAAAGAAGACACAAGAGAGGGAGAAGTGGAGGAAATGAGACACAAAGGAAGGAGAGGTGGGAGAAAAAGAGACACAAGGGAGGGAGAGGATGGGGACAATGAGAGACAAATGAGGGAGAGAAGGGGGAAAAGGAGACACAAGGGAGGGAGAGTAGGGGAAAGGAGACAAAAGGGAGGGTGATGAGGGGGGAAGGAGACACAATGGAGGGAGAGGAGGGGGGAAATGAGACAAAAGGGAGGGAGAGAAGGGTGGAAAGCAGAGAGAAGGGAGGGAGAGAATGGGGGAAAGGCGCCACAAGGGAGGGAGAGGAGAGGTAAAGGAGACACAAGGGATGGAGGGGGAAAGGAGAACCAAAGGATGGAGAGGAGGGTGAAAGGAGACACAAGGGAGAGAGAGGATGGAGGAAATGAGACACAAGTAAGGGAGAGCATGGGGGAAATGTCACACACGTGAGGGAAAGGAGGGGGAAATGAGACACAAAGGAGGGGGAAATGAGACACAAAAGAGAGAGAGGAGGGGGAAAAGGAGACACAAGGGAGAGAGAAGAGGATGAAAGGAGACACAAGGGATGGAGAGGAGGGGTGAAATGAAACACATTGGATGGAGAGGAGGGGGTAAAGAAGACACAAGGGAGAGAGAGGGGGAAACAGGCACTCATCCTCCTCCAGCTGGAGGTAGGCAGCCCTGTGGAGGCCGGGACCGGGGCCTGCACATTGGATCACTGAGAGGGAGAGGGGGCAAAGAGATACAGTGCAACAAGAGGAGGGAATGCAGTCCACTGGGCACACACTGGGTAGCTGGGTGTGGGTGAGGGGGAAAGAAGACACAAAGGAGAAGGGGGTAAATGAAACACAAGGGAGGAGGGGGTAAATGAGACACAAGGGAGGGAGAGGAAGCGGAAATGAGACACAAGGGAGAGAGAGGATGAGGGGGAAAATGAGAAATGAGACACAAGGGACGGAGAGGAGGGGGATAGGAGAGACAAGGGAGGGAGAGGAGGGGGGAAGGAGAGACAAAGGAGGGAGAAAGGGGAAAGGAGACACAAGAGAGGGAGAAGTGGGGGAAAGGAGACACAAAGGAAGGAGAGGAGGGGGAAAAGGAGACACAAGGGAGGGAGAGGAGGGGGACAATGAGAGACAAGGGAGGGAGAGAAGGGGGGAAAGGAGACACAAGGGAGGGAGAGTAGGGGAATGGAGACACAAGGGAGGGAGATGAAGGGGGAAAATGAGAAATGAGACACAAGGGACGGAGAGGAGGGGGATAGGAGAGACAAGGGAGGGAGAGGAGGGGGGAAGGAGAGACAAAGGAGGGAGAAAGGGGAAAGGAGACACAAGAGAGGGAGAAGTGGGGGAAAGGAGACACAAAGGAAGGAGAGGAGGGGGAAAAGGAGACACAAGGGAGGGAGAGGAGGGGGACAATGAGAGACAAGGGAGGGAGAGAAGGGGGGAAAGGAGACACAAGGGAGGGAGAGTAGGGGAATGGAGACACAAGGGAGGGAGATGAAGGGGGAAAATGAGAAATGAGACACAAGGGACGGAGAGGAGGGGGATAGGAGAGACAAGGGAGGGAGAGGAGGGGGGAAGGAGAGACAAAGGAGGGAGAAAGGGGAAAGGAGACACAAGAGAGGGAGAAGTGGGGGAAAGGAGACACAAAGGAAGGAGAGGAGGGGGAAAAGGAGACACAAGGGAGGGAGAGGAGGGGGACAATGAGAGACAAATGAGGGAGAGAAGGGGGAAAAGGAGACACAAGGGAGGGAGAGTAGGGGAATGGAGACACAAGGGAGGGAGATGAAGGGGGAAGGAGTCACAAGGGAGGGAGAGGAGGGGGGAAATGAGTCAAAAGGGAGGGAGAGGAGGGTGGAAAGCAGAGAGAAGGGAGGGAGATAAGAAGGGAAAGGCGACACAAGGGAGACAGAGGAGAGGTAAAGGAGACACAAGGGAGAGAGGGGGAAAAGGAGACACAAGGGAGAGAGAGGAGGGAGGAAATGAGACACAAGTGAGGGAGAGGATGGGGAAATGTGACACACGTGAGGGAGAGGTGAGGGAAATCAGACACAAGGGAGGGAGAGGAGGGGGAAATGAGACACAAAAGAGGGAGAGGAGAGGGAAAAAGAGACACAAGGGAGTGAGAGGAGGACAAAAGGAGACACAAGGGATGGAGATGAGGGGTGAAAGGAAACACAAGGGAGGAAGAGGAGGGGGTAAAGAAGACACAAGGGAGGGAGAGGGGGGGAACAGGCACTCATCCCCCTCCACACAGCCCATCACAGAAAATAATGTATAGCACTCTATCATAATGTATAGTACTTCCTCCTGCTTAATTAGATCAGAACTGTCTCATTCTAGAGGTAATATGCACCTGTAACAATTGGTTCTATGACACCTGATCAGTTCAAGATGCATATTGCATATTGCTCAAATCAGAGCCAAGTGCCAGGTGAGATGCACACTCTTAGCCATGTCATCTTCAAAATAAATTGAAGCAGTTTGTCGGGGTAAGTATTCCTTTAATGCAATGACAGTGGTAAGCAACATCCTATTCTCTGAAATGGAACATAATGCCCTTCTTAACAATACACCCTCCACTTCCTCTCTACAAAACAAGCATTTCAATACAATAGTTCTTGACCAAAACCATTTCAGATAGGATCACTGTATATTCATGTTTGCCCTTATTTCAATGTTTTTGTAACAGTGAATTTTATTTCTAATGTTTGTGATCAACAGCAGGATCAAAACTTCCATTCCATGGCTACAGTGGGGAAATTTGCGTGTAAAGTATACTCACTAGCAATTACATCACACATAAAAAACAGCCCAAGCAGAATGGCAACTGAATGCTTTAAAATGTCCAAAAATTGCAATCCACGTGTAGCTGACCCATGAAAGTTTTCCAAAAGCCCATCACATCCAGAAACCCAAGAGATACACATTAACCTCTGAGCACTTGTAAGTCCTCAGATTGGTCAAAATTCCTGAGTGTAAACTCACCAACCCTTAGAGGCATAAAAAATGCATCCGAGAAGTATACATGTATCAAGTCTGATGCTATTAATTACCTAACATCTTAATTGTGTCAGATATGAGGCTTGATTACTCATATCCCACACAATTAAGGGGTTAATACCTCCACCTCATGAGGTGCCCAACATTCCCTATCTAAATATATCCCAGTCATCCACGGGATGCCCCCAGTACCATATCTGCAATGATCCCTGTTGTATCCCCCCACAAAAGCTTTAAATCTTGGAAAACCAGGGATTTCTCTTCTTACACACTATGGGGGGCCCAGGGATTCCACATTTCCAAATGCTATCCACATGAATCCCTAATCTAACTTTAACCACGGGAGTTCTTATAGACCCCCATGGCACTTAAAATTAAACCCCAATTCCATGGAAGTTCTTTAGGGAACCCCATTGTATCTAGCATTAACACTAATGCCACAAAAGTCATTTAACATTTTGCAAGTGCACATTTTAAAGTGTGTCATTGTCTAATAAATTAATTTGACTAAATTCATTTTGTGTATCACTCTTGTTGTGTTTTGTTCTACTTTCTATATTTTTTCCAAATGGATGAGTTACCCGGAATGAAAAAGGAACAATTATAGCACGTGCAGGAAGAACATAAGATAAGTATATATGTTTGACTTTCAGCTATTATTATTACTAGTAGCGACTTGCCCGTCAAAAATGACGGCAATACAATTTGCTTACAAGGCTGGCAATGCTGTTTGCTGCAGATTACCATTCTTTCAGCATTGATATAGAAACTACTGAGTTTATGACTCTATGAGTCTCCAGGATTAGGACTAAAGTGCAACGGGGGAACAGCCAAGATGTGTGTCACCTATGATGAGGGTGTTTTTTTTATTGAGAAAGGAGCCATGTAATTGCTCTGTAGTAAGCAAGAAAAAAACTCTTTCAGCAAAAAAAGAGCATTATAAGCATTATAAATCACATATAAAAAAGAATGTTGCTTTCACATGCTGTACATAAAAAAAAACTAATGTGCACAGGTTTGCAAGTGATAACTTAATTTGTTCCCTGTAAATTAGTCTTAAGTAAACATGATACCTGCTAAGTTTGCTATCATGGAGTCAATAATTACCATCACTAAAGTTTCTGCTAAACTATATCCACAGTAAGTCCAGTGAACTACTGAAATTCTTTAATAGAAATATTATATAATATAGAAATAAATTATTATCACGTTTGCTTTCTATGTGGATATTAGAAACTACTTTATTTTACAGGGCCCATCAAAGTTTAGGACATCTCAAACAAGCTGCTCAGTGAAGTCAGTGTATGTTCACAGTAAATAATAATTGCATTTAATAGTTCAGAAATGAAAGGTATAGAAATAATAAAAATATAGCAAAGTTATAGAAAATCAGAAAGCACGTTTTTAACACAATAAAAAATCTAAAACTATTGTAAGTAGAGATGTCGCCAATAGTTCGCCGGCGGACTGTTCCCGGCGAACATAGCATGTTCGCGTTCACGGCGAACTGCGAACATATGCAATGTTCGATCCGCCCCCTATACTTTATCATTAAACAAACTTTTACCCTGCACCTCACAGTCAGCAGACATATTCCAGCCAATCAGCATCATACCCTGCCTTACAGACCATTCAACCTCATGGACAGCAGCCATTTTGGAATCATAGCTAACTTGCAGTCTTACTGAGAGGAGGCTGAGTGTAGGTGATACTAATTCAATAGGGAAAACCATAGCTAGGCTACTGTACACAGGGTCCAATACAGTCCTAAAGGACTCTTTTGATCTCTGCTGCAAGGACAGCACCCCAAAAAGCCCTTTTTAGGGCTATAACATCAGTCTGTTTTTTTTTTGTTTTTTTCTGTCTAATCTAAGTTCATTTGCCTGCCTACTAGCCAGTGTGTGTTTCAGGCTCACAACTGATACTGTGCCCAGTGCAACCAATCCAATCAGGTGGTGTACCAGCAGTTGACATTTAAAAAACCCAAAATTGTATTTTGTTAAATCTAAGTTCCTTTGCCTGACCGCTAGTCTGTGTGTGTCTCTCAGGCTCACAACTTATACTGTGCCCAGTGCAACCAATCCAATCTGGTCCAGCAGTCTACATTTAAAAAAAAAAACAACACTTTTTTCTAATTTCATTTGCCTGCCTGCCAGCGTGTGTGTCTTAGGCTCACAGCATATAATGTGCCCACACAGTAGTCAGTAGTCCACATTTAAACAAAGAATACAATTTTGACTGTAATACATTGAATAGCAGTTACTTGTCTGCAAGTGTGTGTGTCAGGCCTACAGAGTCTACTCTGCCAACTTCTGCAAGTGCACAGTGCCACTCATATCTGTTGTCACAGTAGCTTGCACACATAGTACCACTAATCGCAAAAAAAATGACAGGCAGAGGTAGGCCAATCCGCAGGAGCCGTCGTGGTGCTGTGATTAGCTTTGGCCCTACAATAATGCCCAGTGTTCAGAGGCCAGTTAACCAGAACTCAAAAACTTCTGAGGACATAGTTGACTGGCTAACACAGGACACCCAATCTTCTACAGCTTCCGCTCGGAACATTGACGCACCATCCTCCTCCAGCTTAGCTTCGGGCACCTCTCAAGTTACCACTCGCCCGCCTGCCGCCACCACCAACACTTGTACCACAGCCGCTTCAATTGATCAGTCAGAAGAGTTATTTACACATCAGTTTGAAGAAATGAGTGATGCGCAACCATTATTGCCAGAGGATGTAGATAACAGGGATATGTCTCAGTCAGGCAGCATTACACCCATGTACGTACGGTGTGATGATGATGATGATGTACCAGCTGCTGCTTCCTTTTTTGAGTTGTCAGATACAAGTGAAGCGGGTGATGATGATGACGATGTGTCCCTGGATGTCACGTGGGTGCCCGCTAGAAGAGAAGAAGAAGAGGGGGAAAGTTCAGATGGGGAGACAGAGATGAGGAGGAGACGAGTTGGAAGCAGAGGGAGGTCATCGCAAGAAGCTAGTGGCACAGTCAGAAAGCATGCATCGGCACCCGGGGTCAGCCAGACAGCATGCCAATCAACGCATGCTGTTGCCACCACCAGAACACCGTCACTGCAGAGCTCAGCAGTGTGGCACTTTTTTTTGTGTGTCTGCCTGTGACAAAAGCGATGCCATTTGCAACCTGTGCCAAAAGAAACTAAATCGTGGGAAGTCCAACACCCACCTAGGTACAACTGCTTTGCGAAGGCACATGATGTCACATCACAAATGCCAATGGGATCAACACCTGAGTACAAGCAGCACACAAACTCAAAGCCGCCATCCTCCTCCTAGTCCAGCATCTTCATCCACGTCAACCACTGCTGTCCTCCTTGCCCCCTCTCAACCATCCGCCACTCCATCTCTCGCCTCTAGCTGTTCTTGCTCATCTACCCACAGTCAGGTGTCTGTCAAGGGCATGTTTGAGCGTAAGAAGCCAATGTCACAAAGTCACCCCCTTGCCTGGCATCTGACAGCTGGCTTGTCTGAACTCTTAGCCCGCCAGCTTTTACCATACAAGCTGGTGGAGTCTGAGGCGTTCAAAAAATTTGTAGCTATTGAGACACCGCAGTGGAAGGTACCCGGCCGAAATTTCTTTTCACAAAAGGCAATCCCCAACCTGTGCTGGATTGTGCAAAAGGAAGTAATGGCATGTCTGGCACACAGTGTTGGGGCAAGGGTCCATCTGACCACTGATACCTGGTCTGCAAAGCATGGTCAGGGCAGGTATATCACCTACACTGCGCATTGGGTAAACCTGCTGACGCCTACCAAGCATGGAATGCGTGGCTCTGCAGTGGAGTTGGTGACACCGCCACGACTTGCACACAGGCCTGCTGCCACCTCCTCTACTCCTCCTACTCCATCCTCTTCCATAACCTCCTCAGCTGAGTCTTCTTCTGCTGCTGCGTCTTGCTCCACATCAACGGCACCCCCCCAGCTCCTCATATAGTATTCCACATCCTGGATATGGCAGTGTCACACAGTCTTGGGGTTGACTTGCCTAAAGCAGAGAGTCACACGGGCCAGCACTCCTGTCCGCCCTGAACGCACAGGTGGATCAATGGCTGACTCCGCACCAACTGAAGATTGGCAAAGTGGTTTGTGACAACAGAAGAAATTTGTTGGCGGCATTAAATTTGGGCAAGTTGACACATGTGCCGTGCATGGCACATGTGTGCAATCTGATCGTACAACGCTTTGTGCACAAGTACCCAGGCTTACAAGACGTCCTGAAGCAGGCCAGAAAGGTGTGTGGCCATTTCAGGCGTTCCTACACGGCCATGGCGCACTTTTCAGATATCCAGCGGCGAAACAACATGCCAGTGAGGCGCTTGATTTGTGACAGCCCCACACGTTGGAATTCAACACTCCTAATGTTTGACCGCCTGCTCCAACAAGAGAAAGCCGTTAATGAGTATTTGTATGACCAGGGTGCTAGGACAGCCTCTGCGGAGCTGGGAATTTTTTTGCCACATTACTGGACGCTCATGCGCAATGCCTGTAGGCTCATGCGTCTTTTTGAGGAGGTGACAAACCTTGTCAGTCACAAAGAAGGCACCATCAGCGACATCATAACATTTGTTTTCTTCCTGGAACGTGCCCTGCGAAGAGTGTTGGATCAGGCCGTAGATGAGCGTGATGAAGAAGTGGAAGAGTTGTGGTCACCATCACCACCAGAAACAGCCTTTTCAGCATCGCTTGCTGGACCTGTGACAACGCTGGAAGAGGATTGTGACGAAGAGGAGTCAGAGGAGGAATGTGGCTTTGAGGGCGAGGAGGAAGACCAATCACAACAGCCCTCCCAGAGTGCTCGTTGTCACCTATCTGGTACCCGTGGTGTTGTACGTGGCTGGGGGGAAGAACATACCTTCAGTGAGATCACTGAGGACGAGGAACGGGACATGGGTAGCTCAGCATCCAACCTTGTGCAAATGGGGTCTTTCATGCTGTCGTGCCTATCGCGGGACCCTCGTATAAAAAGGCTGAAGGAGTACGACCTGTACTGGGTGTCCACGCTACTAGATCCCCGGTATACGCAGAAAGTACCTGAAATGTTACCGAAGTATCGCAAGGCAGAAAGGATGCAGCAGTTCCAAATGAAATTAAAAAGTATGCTTTACACTGCGTATAAGGGTGATGTCACAGCACAACGGGAATCTAACAGGGGAAGAGGTGAAAGTTATCCTCCTCCTCCCACAACCACGCCGGCAAGGACAGGACGTGCTGAGCTTTTTCAGTCCTACGCATCGCCACAGCCCTTCGGGATCCACCCTCAGAGAACGACTCGACCGACAGGTGGCAGACTACCTCGCTTTAACTGCAGATATTGACACACTGAGGAGCGATGAACCCCTTGACTACTGGGTGTGCAGGCTTGACCTGTGGCCTGGGCTATCCCAATTTGCCATAGAACTTCTGGTCTGCCCCGCTTCCAGTGTCCTGTCAGAAAGGACCTTCAGTGAAGGAGGTATTGTCACTGAAAAGAGAAGTCGCCTAGGTCAAAAAAGTCTAGATTACATCAACTTTATAAAGATGAATGAGGGATGGATCCCGAACGGACTGACACTGGGCGATACATTAGACTAAAAAAGGGCTGATGAGATGAGCTGCCTTGAGCTAAAAATGGTCCACAAGCTGCAGTATTTTATCTTTGAGTGCCGCATGACTTTCGTGACTTATCCGCCACCAACTAGGGTTCAAGACGCAATGTTTTAGGGCAGTTTCTGCCTGGGAAACAAACGTAAATTTTTCTGATCGCTGAAACAGCAGCGGCTGCAACAATACCTAATTTTTGATAAGTGCACGCATCCCGGGGAGTCAGCGCTCGTCGGCATGTATCAGCTCTCTAATTCCGACAGTTATCAAACTAACAGATGGAGCGATCAAAGGAACCAGTCTATAACTTATTAAATGAGCAATTCACAGTTCCACTGTACCGGCTGTGTGTATTTAAACGTGCATGGCTTAATCTTTGAGGCAGGATCAACCAGGTAGCCCGACGAGGGGGCACCCCCCCGGCCCTGTGACAGTAGGAGGACCGACCCAGCATTAGAGATGTCGCGAATAGTTCGCCGGCGGACTGTTCCCGGCGAACATAGCATGTTCGCGTTCGCGGCGATCTGGGAACATATGCAATATTCGATCCGCCCCCTATACTTTATCATTGGGCAAACTTTGACCCTGCAACTCACAGTCAGCAGACACATTCCAGCCAATCAGCATCATACCCTGCCTTCCACACCCCTCTACCTCATGGACAGCAGCCATTTTGGAATCATAACTAACTTGCAGTCTTACTGAGAGTGTAGTTGATACTGCATCAATAGGGAAAACCATAGCTAGGCTACTGTACACAGTGTGCAATACAGTCCGGAAGGACTCTTTTGATCTCTGCTGCAAGGACACCCCTGTGTCTCTTCCCCCCCCTTATCATCATCCTCCCCTCACCTTAGCACCCAACCCTAACACCCCTCACACTTATCCCTAACACCTAACCCTAACATCCCTCACCCTAACACCTAACCCTAACACCCCTTACACTTATCCCTAACACCCCTCACCCTAACACCTAACCCTAAAACCCCTCACACTTATCCCTAACACCCCTCACCCTAACCCTAATACCCCTCACACTTATCCCTAACACCCCTTACCCTAACACCCCTCACACTTATCCCTAACACCTAACCCTAACATCCCTCACCTTAACACTTAACCCTAACACCCCTTACACTTATCCCTAACACCCCTCACCCTAACACCTAACCATAACACCCCTCACACTTATCCCTAACACCCCTCACCTTAACCCTAACACCCCTCACACTTATCCCTAACACCCCTTACCCTAACCCTAACACCCCTCACACTTATCCCTAACACCTAACCCTAACACCCCTCACACTTATCCATAACACCCATCAACCTAACACCTAACCCTAACATTTTTACACTTATCCCTAAGACCTAACACCCCTCACACTTATTCCTAAAATGCCCCACCCTAACACGTAACCCTAATACCCCCTTACACTTATCCCTAACAGCCCTTACCCTAACACCTAACCCTAACATCCCTTACCCTAACACCCATCACACTTATCCCTAACACCCCTTATCCTAACCCTAACACCCCTCACACTTATCCATAACACCCATCAACCTAACACCTAACCCTTACATTCTCACACTTATCCCTAAGACCTAACACCCCCCACACTTATCCCTAACACCCCTCACCCTAAAACCTAACCCTAATACCCCCTTACACTTATCCCTAACAGCCCTTACCCTAACACCTAACCCTAACATCCCTTACCCTAACACCCATCACACTTATCCCTAACACCCCTCACCCTAACACCTAACCCCCTCACCCTTATCCCTAACACCCCTTACCCTAACACCCCTCACACCTATCCCTGTGTCCCTTCCCCCCTTATCATCAAGGGAGGGGGGAGGATGATGAGGGAGGGGGGAAGAGACACAGGGGAGGATGATGAGGGAGGGGGGAAACAGACACAGGGGAGGATGATGAGGGAGGGGGTAAAGAGATACAGGGGAGGGTGATGAGGAAGGGGGGAAAGAGACACAGGGGAGGATGATGAGGGAGGGGGGGAAGAGACACAGGGGAAGATGATGAGGGAGGGGGGAAAGAGACACAGGGGAGGATGATGAGGGAGGGGGGAAAGAGACACAGGGGAGGATGATGATGGAGGGGGGAAGAGACACAGGGGAGGATGATGAGGGAGGGGGTAAAGAGATACAGGGGAGGATGATGAGGGAGGTGGGAGGATGATGAGGGAGGAGGATGAGACACAGGGGAGGGTGATGAGGAAGGGGGGAAAGAGACACAGGAGAGGATGATGATGGAGGGGGATGTTAGGTTATTTATGCCCTTTATGGATTAAAACCATACTCTGCATCAACTATGTAATTTTCCGTGGGAGTTTTGACATGGATCCCCCTCCGGCATGCCACAGTCCAGGTGTTAGTCGCCTTAAAACAACTTTTCCATCACTATTGTGGCCAGAAAGAGTTCCGGTGGGTTTTAAAATCTGCCTGGCCATTGAAGTCTATGGCGGTTCGCCGGGTTTGCCAGTTCGCGAACATTTGCGGCGGTTCGCGTTTGCGGTTCGCGAACCGAAAATTTTATGTTCGTGACATCACTACCCAGCATCTTTTTCCATCTCCCGGTTCCAAAAAATCCAGGCCTTATACACGCCCCCTGATAAGTGACGTAACAGATATTAAACTGATAAGAGTAGTACTACTTAACACACTATTCCTATCTGGTGGCACCTTAGATTGCACGCGCCGTGCCCCAAAATTGAAGTGATATGACCAACCAAGCATCTTTTTCCATCTCCCGGTTCTAAAAATCCAGGCCTTATACCCGCCCCCTGATAGGTGACGTAACAAGTATTAAACTGATAAGAGTAGTACTTACAAACACGCCACTCCTATCTGGTGGCACCTTAGATTGCACGCGCCGTGCAACAAAATTGAAGTGGGAGGACCAACCAAGCATCTTTTTCCATCTCCCGGTTCCAAAAATCCAGGCCTTATACACGCCCCCTGATAAGTGACGTAACAGGTATTAAACTGAGAAGAGTAGTACTTACAAACACGCCACTCCTAGCTGGTGGCACCTTAGATTGCACGCAACGTGACACAAAATTGAAGAGGGAGGACCCACCAAGCATCTTTTTCCATCTCCCGGTTCCAAAAATCCAGGCCTTATACACGCCCCCTGATAGGTGACGTAACAGGTATTAAACTGATAAGAGTAGTACTTACAAACACGCCACTCCTCTCTGGTGGCACCTTAGATTGCATGCGCCGTGCCCCAAAATTGAAGTGGGAGGACAAACCAAGCATCTTTTTCCATCTCCCAGTTCCAAAAATCCAGGCCTTATACACGTCCCCTGATAGGTGACGTAACAAGTATTAAACTGATAAGAGTAGTACTACTTAACACACCTTATAATAATGCAGAGAGAGGCAACGCAGTGAGAGGAGTCTGAAGAAGAGGAGTCAGAGGAGGATGGTGGCTTTGAGGAGGTGGAAGACAAAAAACAGCAGGCGTCCCAGGGGGCTTGTTGTCACCTTTCAGGGACCCTTGGTGTTGTAAGTGGCTGGGTGGAGGAAGAGACCTTCAATGACATCAGTGAGGACAAGGAACAGGACATGGCTAGCTTGGTATCCAATCTTGTGCAAATGGGGAGTTTGCGGTTGTGCAAATAGACTGTTTGTGGTTGTTTGCGGTGTGTTAAACGGGGAGTTTGGTCTGTCACTGTGAAGCGGGCCTAACCCTTACACTACCTGATCGATACAACATCATACCCGATGTTTTAAAGCACGTTATTCCAAACAATTTAGGAATGTTAGGTAATTTATGCCCTTTATGGATTAAATCCAGACTCTGCATCAACTATGTAATTTTCCGTGGGAGTTTTGACATGGATCCCCCTCCTGCATGCCACAGTCCAGGTGTTAGTCCCCTTAAAGCAACTTTTCCATCACTATTGTGGCCAGAAAGAGTCCTTGTGGGTTTTAAAATCCGCCTGCCCATTGAAGTCTAGGGTGGTTCGCCGGATTCGCGAACATTTGCTGCAATTCCTAAAGTGACCGAAAATGTTATGTTCGCGACATCACTAATTGTAAGCTCTGTTTACCACATAGTACAACTAGAAACTGATTTTAAGCACTTTTTAACACATGGCAAGATCAAGCTGTCTGGAGGTAGATAGTAGAGAGTATTGAATGGTGAGATGAGAGCAGGGAGGTGGGAGGGGTGCTGTCTCAAGGAAGGAAGCAGGGAGCTTTAAACGCTAAGCCGAGAAGGCAGTTGTGTTTACATGAGTAGGATCTATGCAAATCCAGACTCTGTTAATATTTATATATGACTTTGTGGGCCACCTGTTCTTGTATTTCTACTTACATTAAATGTTGTCTAATTGTACCTACTGTATTCTATTCTACTTTATAAATAGTGTCACAAATGTTTTTACTGCTTTATAAATAAAAGTTATTATAATAATAATACCAGCACATATTGGATTTCCACTCTGCACAAAAAGCATATTGCTCAATTGGGTCAAACACTATCTATTAATCTTTCTCCACTGTTGAATGTTCTTTTTTTTCATGGTGCCTTTTACTATTTATGCTATGCACTGGACCATACAGTTGTGTTTATTGCATGGTAATTTTTCTGACTTTGACAGCTGTATATGAGCAAATAGGTTACCTATTACTGAACTATGGTCACCATTAACATGCATTTCTTTGTATGTAGTTTGACACCAAGAAAGTGTTATCTATTCTACAATTTATGACCATTTTTATGGTTCTGAAAGATAAGGTAAATGTGTTCCATATGTGACAGATCCCCTGTCACGCTCAGGATCTGGCACTGTAGCAGAGGAACCAGGATGCCTTTGAATGATTTAACAGGCTTTATTGCTTTTAGCCAACATATAACAGAACAGAAATACAAAACTCAGAACAGAAATACAAAGAAAACCTAGCTTCTCTTTGAAGCCCTGAATAACTAAACTACAGTTCCCTAACTGCTATAAAGTTCACAGTCCTTCCGGCAGCAGAGGTCTCTCTCTCTCTCTTTCTCTCTCTCACCTCTTAGTTGAGACTGCCTCTCAGGCTCTGTATCCCAGGCCTCTCTTTCAAAAGCAGATACCTTCATCGGTAGTCACCTTCTGGGTCTTTCAGTTCCTCCTGGCTACTCTCCTCAAAGCTTCTTGCTTTGCTCCACCATCTCTCACTGTTGCCCCTGACAGTGGCCCTGCACAACCTGCAAACACTCCAGCTCTCTCAGAACAGTCTCTAATAGGAGCCACATCCATTTCTGTGGTTAAACTTTTCACTGCTGGGGATGGATCTTACAGTGCTTTTCTTGCCTCTGGGGGCATCCCATCCTACATAGAAAACATTACCATTATTGATAAATATAATCCACATGATAATAAAGGCTTATAAATATTAAACACTGTCTGTTAAATGGTCAATGAGGATTCCCTGTTTCTTAATATTAAAATAAACTTCCAAACAGTTATTTTGCATATGTAATCATAATTTTATTAACAAGTGTTTAAAAAACATCTCCTTTAAAATCCTCTGTCTATAGCACTTGCATACAATCTTTTTTTAGTACTAGATGTACTAGCCAATAAAACACACAGACTGTTTTTCTAAATATAACAGTGGTTGTTTGGTACATATTATTGAGGCTTGTGCCATTTTGTTTGTTCCAGGAATCTTCACTCTATTAAACAAATATCCACTGTATAGACATTGCTTTTTTGCCTTCATAGGATGCCATCTAGAAACTCTTACCAATAAATGGACAACAATACAATACAAATTTTTTAACTTAAAGAATTGTCACTGAAGTTGTCCTGGACTAAGTATTAACTGCTTTTGTTACTCTACAGAAAACTCTTGGAAAAATCTCTGCACCTCAATGACCAAGACTATGGCCTTGATTCAATTGAGCTATTGTTGTTTACTGGAGCTCATAATGTAGCCCGTAAACTAATTTGCAATTCAATTGTTATCATTTTGCAAGCCGCAAATGATCTACGGTTACAGGCTGAAAATCTCTGCAGTTATTACAACCGTAACTTACACCCCATCTAAGCCTTTGATCTTTCAAGCCCTCAAGAGTTACAATTGCTAACATCGCAAATCGCTATTTAATTGCTTCAATTCCTCAAGAATTCATAATGTCAAGGATAATTACTGAGGTTCCAGTAACACCAAATTGTTATTGAACTAGATAAAAATTAGAAACTTTATTAGACTCATACGTTATTGGACTCATACAGTCCTTAGATGATCCAAACCACATCAGCTAAGCCTGATTATAAGGGTTATGTTATAATACAATATGGATACCTCTTCAATTTACTGCAATAATCTGCCCAATTAAGCCCGCAAATGTTTTCATACCTGTAAATGGCAACTGTAGAAGAAAATCCTACGGGTACCAGATAGGACGCGCGAGGGGGTTAAACACCTGATCATTGCACTGTAAATCCTAATAAAACATCAATACTGCCTTTTAAAAGACGGAGAAATCGATGAAAGACATTAGAATTAATCAAGCTTGCAAATCTGCATTAGAAAATATTCTAATATTTATTTTATGTTTCATTTCAGTGTTATATCGATCTTGGGAATCAATGAGTTTATACAAACCAGGCCACCCACATGGACTAGAACAGTATTGGCATTCATTTTTATAACATTGTACATTTGTGGGATTGCCAGTCTGATCGCATGTAATCTCCATGTTTTAAGGCTATAATGATGACTTTCTCATTTACTATTGGCTTCGGGAGTTACAGCCTTGCTTAATTGATCTGGATCACACTCTGAAATGCTAAAATACGGTTTTAGCTTTCGGCCCGTAAGTTGCAAGCTTGTTCAATTGAATCGCTCTGTAATTGTAGCAAATCTCAAGCCCGCAGACATACAACCTGTACAATGCAATCTGCAAGCTTGCAAGTGAAGGAGGCTATATGTATTTTAAGGGGAATGGAAATATCCTCTTTCATATATCAGGATAACTACAATAAACAATACCTACTGTAGCAGATCATCATTACATTCCTGTGTATCTTGATAGATGCCACACGCCCAGGCACTAGCACTGCCATATCAATTTTGCACCATTGTGTTTAAACCCTCCAGGATATGTCCAGGTGTTGTATGGATTTATACCTTCTAAGATTTTATGTCATCTTATTTTTAGATTCGACCACCTTTCTTGTATCAACTAGCAACTTGCCCATCAAAAAGTTACGGCAATAATATTTTAAGCCAGGAAATGCTGCTTGCCACACAATGCAATGGTATGGCCCCTCTGAGCACCTTCAGTGGTCATTGCAAGCCTCTCCCCCCGTGTACTTTGCAGGCCTCGCGATGACCGCCTTTGGAACTCATCGAGAGCCCCACAATAAGTAGCTTTGCCGCTCATTGCCGTTTTTTGCAGGCCGCAACTTTCCTGCTTTGCTAAGATCACCTTCAGTTCTCATGGCAAACCTCTCCCCCTGTGTAGTTTAGGGGCCTCACGCTTAGTGTTACTGACTTGGGTTGTGTTACTGCCTTCGGTTAAGTGTTACTGGCTTGCCATAAGTGTTACTGGCTTGGGGCTCTTTTTTAATGCTTTCGGCCTCGTTTTTATGCTGTTAGTTTTTTTGGCTGTAATTTGTTTTCTCGCTTCAGCGATTTTTGTGAAAAAAGTAAAATATGCCTAAAATTAACTTGCAACCTCACTCACAGTCTCTCTGGGTCTCCCCCGGGCTGTGTGTGAGTGTGTAAGTTAATTTGAGGCATATTTTTTTGCTGGTCTTTCCAGTTCCTTGTTTCGGCCATTAAATTCGGCCCACAGTTGCATCTTCAGGCTTTGGTCCTAAGTCCCAAGGGCCTTGCGATGAGCACCCTGCAATGAGGCCCACAATACTACCAAAATTACAACCTGTAATTACCACAACTATACAGTGGATATAAAAAGTCTACACACCCCTGTTAAAATGTCAGGTTTCTGTGCTGTAAAACAATGAGACAAAGATAAATCATTTCAGAACATTTTCCACCTTTAATGTGACCTATAAACTGTACAACTCAATTGAAAAAAAAAATGAAATCTTTTAGGTAGAGGGAAAAAAAAATATAAAAATAAAATAATATGGTTGCATAAGTATGCACACCCTTAAACTAATACTTTGTTGAAGCACCTTTTGATTTTATTACAGCACTCAGTCTTTTTGGGTATGAGCCTATCAGCATGGCACATTTTGACTTGGCAAGATTTGCCCACTCTTCTTTGCAAAAAACACTCCAAATCTGTCAGATTGCGAGGCCATCTCCTGTGCATAGCCCTCTTAAGATCACACCACAGATTTTCAATCAGATTTAGGTCTGGGCGTTGGCTGGGCCATTCTAAAAACTTTAATCTTCTTCTGGTGAAGCCATTCCTTTGTTGATTTGGATGTATGCTTTGGGTCGTTGTCATGCTGAAAGATGAAGTTCCTCTTAATGTTCAGCTTTCTAGCAGAAGCCTGAAGGTTTTGTGCCAATATTGACTGGTATTTGGAACTATTCACAATTCCCTCTATCTTAACTAAGGCCCCAGTTCCAGCTGAAGAAAAACAGACCCAAAGCATGATGCTGCCACCACCATGCTTCACTGTGGGTATGGTGTTCTTTTGGTGATGTGCAGTGTTGTTTTTGCCCCAAACATATCTTTTGGAATTATGGCCAAAAAGTTCAACCTTGGTTTCATCAGACCATAACACCTTTTCCCACATGCTTTTGGGAGACTTCAGATGTGTTTTTGCAAAATGTAGTGTGGCTTGGATGTTTTTCTTCGTAAGAAAAGGCTTTCTTCTTGCCACTCTACCCCATAGCCCAGACATATGAAGTCACATGTACCACACAGCCACTACTTGCCAGATATTCCTGCAGCTCCTTTAATGTTGCTGTAGGCCTCTTGGTAGCCTCCCAGACCAGTTTTCTTCTCGTCTTTTCATCAATTTTGGACGGAGCTCCAGTTCTTGGTAATGTCACTGTTGTGCCATATTTTCTCCACTTGATGATGACTGTCTTCACTGTGTTTCTAAAGCCTTGGAAATTCTTTTGTACCCTTCTCCTGACTGATACCTTTTAACAATGAGATCCCTCTGATGCTTTGGAAGCTCTCTGTGGACCATGGCTTTTGCTGTGGGATGCCACTAAGAAAATTTCAGGAAAGACCAACTAGAGCAACTGAACTTTTTGGGGGGTTAATCAGAGGCACTTTAAATGATGGCTGGTGTATGCTAACTACTATTTAACACACTTTGGAATGTGATAGTTTAATTCTGAACACAGCTACATCCCCAGTTATAAGAGGGTGTGCAGACTTATGCAACCACATTATTTTTATTTTTTATTTTTCTTCCCTCCAAGAGCGAGGCAGAGCGAGGCAAGTAATTGATGCCTTCAGTACGAGGCGCTCATTGTACTGCGAGCAGTTGAGGCACGCAGGACTTCGTCTGCAATCACACTGTAGGCGCTCATTGCAGGGCTCACGATGAGCACTGCAGGCTCTCATTGTGAGGCCAGTAGGACTTAGAGCCATGCACAAAAGTATGGCCCAAAGGACTTAGGAACGAAAGCACGTACATGGACCGTAGGAAAATTACGACCGAACTACGGAACTCGAAAGAGTTGATAAAAACAAGAAATATGCCTCAAATTAAATTACACACTCACACATAGCACAAAGAGAGCCAGGGAGCCTGTGAATAAGGTTGCAAGTTAATTTGAGCCATATTTAGCCTTTATTCATAAACGAAAATCGCCTAAGCAAGTAAAAGAATGGCTGCAGAAAATAAAACGTAAAAAAGTCGAAAACGAGGCTGAGGCATGTTAAAACGATAATGAAGCCAGTAACACTTACACAAAGGTAGTAAATACCTAAGCAAACCCAGAAACACTTACACCATGCTAGGCAACATTTTGCCAGAAGCAAGCCTGTAACTTGGAAACACTCACATTAAGAACCTAAAATGGTGAAAAAACATTAAATTGCGCATGTGCAACTTTGTCCTTGAGCTAACACTCTATAAATACTGCAGACTTTCCAGAACTTTCTCAGTTTTTCCTCAGATGCTCAAATGTGTGCCTGCAGATTCTCTGTGGACAAATTTTATGAAGAGATTGTTAACTCTTCATGATTTTTCACAAATACATTCACAACTAATAGTTAAAGTATTATTATTTATTAAGTAATTAATTGATTATTTAGATTGTTAAAAAAAAATACAATATATTAATTTTAAAGATGATGCCATTTAAGACATTGTAAGCTGTAATTGATGATTTATTAATATTTATTAATTTAATATTGTACAATTTGCATAAAATAATCAAATAAAAAAAATGCAAAAAGGAATATTTTGCCCAGCTGCCATTTCCCATATTATAAGCTGCATATATTTGTTTATGCTAATATATGTAAATGTTAAAAAATATATATATATATATAATCAACATTTCAATCTGTTCTTACACTTTATAGGTAAGTTTCACAGTGACCGAAATTTGGTCGGACTGACAGAACACATCAACTTTGAGGGAAGAAGTACAGTATATATTTAAGTACATTACTTACATTTAAATATATTACTTATATATAATATTTGGAAATAGTAAATTGTATTTAATATACTTAACAAATTTGACAAGCTAATGTTATAATTTTTGGTACTTTCATTGTTAAAAAAAACAAACAAAAAAAAAGGTCAAGGTTATTAATTTAATAATGTTACTGTGCCTACATTTAAACATGCAGTCTAAACTTTATCTATTTGTAACGTGTAGTAAATGTAAAGGTTGAATAAAAACGTTGAAAAAATTATATGCTACACTGAAAATATTATTTTACACTTTGCAGGTGTTTGCCAGTGACACTTTGGGGACACAGACTTGCTGCGCTGCATCAATTGGAACATATTCAGTTCAACAGAACAGGTGACTACAGACATTATGATTTCAAAAAATTAGAGTTAGAAATGTGGTTGAGTGTGTGCATGAAATAATTATTACAGGGAATATGCTGCACATTTCTATCATTACAGATTGCATTAATGAGAAAAAGATTCATTCTAAATTAACCTATCTGCAAAAAATAATGCTATATTTATAGAGCCTACTGTTGTTGTCAATGAGAAATAATATGTAGAGGAAAGACAGACACCTTTAAATTCCAATCACAAGTTATAAACCCCCTCAGCCATATAAATTGGCATATTATGTAAACCAATGATTATACAAAAAAAGGAAAATAAGAAACTCATACTATATATATATTAAAATATAACTTTCATTATATTTACAAAAAATAAAAAATGTATATACAATATAATTTAAAAAGATTATAATCCAAATAGTATATCAAATACACAATAGCATCAATAAATGGATAAACCACAATAATAAATATATCTAGATCAAATATCTTGTAAATAACTAACAGATGCTACTATATGTGCAGCATTAGATATACATTATTGGATGAAGGTCACCCAAATTGTCTATAATGAGGTAGCAAAAAGAGTCCCAAAAAACCATATACATACATAAAAGGACTTAAGTGGAGACAGAGGGGTCAGGATACATTACCACTGTGGCCCTATCTGAAGCTTATAGTAGAAGGCCCTGTCATCAAATCTATGGGGACCCACTATTTATCCCCTATCTCTTGAAGGAATCTAAGCCCTATACTGCAGATAACTAAGACTAGTCCCCTCTGCTCCACTTACCTGTCAGTCCTTATTTCAGGCTTCCAAACCCCTTTCGCGTGTTTCCGCTTCCTCCAGGATCAGACTGATCCTGGAGGAAGCGGAAACACGCGAAACGCGCTCGTCGATCAGTTGTTTTGCGGGTCGCCCGTTGATGATGTCAGAACAGCGTGTGCACGCTGTCGTGGAGCTAATACTGTGTGTGCAGGGCTTTCCTCTACATATTATTTCTGATATATTATACACTGCTGATCACATAAGTTATTCCTTATGTTTATTTATGTATGGGTATTGAAGCTATGAAATAGCAAATCCAGATCTACATAAGGAGACTCCTATTATTGTTGTTCACCTAAACAAACTCTTTGTTGTTGTCAATGAACTACCATTATGAATTACATATATTACCATTACATGGAATACAATGTTATTAATTTATTATTTTAAAATGATTGAACACATTGTCATTAGATTCAGTAGAAATTGACATCTTAACAAAATTAAGTGAAAATATTCACATTTGAAAAAAAACTGCCACAGCTTAGAACATTAAAAAGAACGGTAAGCTGAACACAATTATTAATTCATATGACAATGCATGCTTGACTTAATGTGTACGTTCTAAATCCCTCCCAAAAATTGCATTACAGATTGCAATGGCAGGGAAGTCCGGAACAAAGAAAGAAAAAGAAGATGGAGAGAGCAACAGTCGAGGAGAATCTGACAAAAATACGCCAAGAAGAGCGTGAAAGAATTGCCCAGAAAGGACCAACTGCTGAAAAAAAAAAGACTGTGTAAGACCAAACATCTTGAACAACAAACATTTGAACAAGATGACAATGGTATTAATTTGGAGATATATTGTAATGTTGATGTTCATTCACATGATAGTCCATTATTAAGCGCTCTCACAGTAGATACTTCACAATTGTGGGATGTTAAATGTGCTTTGTAAGTTTTGTGGGGCTTATCATTTTGAAAATGAAACCCCCAGAGACGGTAAGTTCATTAGTTGCTGTCCAAAGGGAAAAGTAAGACTTCCAGTAAGATAAGATTTCCCAACATTTTTACAAAGCATAATGAATGACCCTACATCTTTTCCAAATTACAAAAATGTTAAAAATAATATACGCTCTTATAATAGTGCCATTTCTTTTGCATCTATGGGTGCAACATTAGCTGGTAATGTTGGAGGACATGGCCCTTACTGATTTAAAGTTCAAGGGCAAATTTACCACCATACTTCACATTTATACCCTGAGGAAGGAGAGCAAAGAAAATTTGCTCAACTCTATGTACTAGATACAAACCAAGCTGTGGAACAACATATGCAGCTTCCAGAAGATATAAAATGCTTACCTACTGTTTTCCATAAACTTGATAACATAATGAAAAAAAATATCCATACACTCAAGTTTATAAAAAACTGTCAGAAGTTGAAGAACAACAATGCATTCATGCTGAGCAAAATCAATTGGCCATGCCAAAAGTTAATATGGTTCCTAAAAGAGACTGACATACTGATAAACAACGTTACAACTTACCCACAGCTAATGAGGTTGCAATGGTTTTCCAAAATGATGAGGGGGAGCCACCTTTTCAGAGGGATATTAGAATAAATCCTAGAAATGAAGAGCAACCTTTCATTAACATCAGTATTAAATACCAATTTGAATCCAATGACTTATCCAATTTTGTATCCCAATGGGGAGGCAGGTTGGCAATCAAAATGAATACTTCCCAATTATCCAAACTCTAAACAGCAGTCAGAAGTAATATTTCCATGCTTGAATTTAAAGTGGCACAAACTGCCATCAGGGATGCATTTAATCCCATCTTAAGTGCTGGAAAACTGACACAACAATGGATCATTGTTTCATATCTGCAAGCAGAAGCAAATAATTTTAATTTCATCAAATAGCAAGAAAATAAACTACGTGTAGAACAGTATTGTGGCCTCATGGATTATGTGGCTGAGGCGGCTAAAAACCAAAATCTTGCAGCTGGCAGAGCCATAATTTTACCATCTTCCTTCCAATGATCTCCTCACAACATGTGAGAAAGATACAACGATGCTATTGCTATTGTAACTAAATTTGGAAAACCAGATTTATGTATTACTTTTACATGTAATCCTCAATGGCCAGAGATTGTTTATAATTTGATCCTTGGCCAAAATGCTTCTGATAGACCAGACTAAGTTGCTAGAGTCTTCAAAATAAAATTATCAGCTTTAATACATGACATAACCACCAGCCATTTATTTGAAAACTGTGTGGCTTATGTTTATACCAGTGAATTCCAAAAAAGAGGCCTGCCACATGCACATATTCTTATTATACCTCAAGAAAATGATAAATTGAATACAGCTGATAAAGTAGATTCTGTTATTATTGCTGAACTACCTGATTCTCAACAACATGCGATACTATATGAGATTGTAACACATCACATGATTCATGGCCCATGTGGAGAGCTCAATCCAAATTCACCATGTATGGAAAATAAAAAATGCACAAAAGATTTGCCTAAAGAATTCCGAGATCAAAGATTTGCAAATTGTGATGGCTATCCATTGTATAGAAGAAAATAAGGTCCAAATGCAATTATTCAGGGGGAAAAGGTAGATAACACTTATGTGGTGCCATATAATCCACATCTATTAATGAAGTATAATGCACATATAAATGTTGAAGCTTGCACTTCCATTAAATCAATTAAATATGTCTACAAATATATGTATAAAGGATATGCTCCAGCAACTGTCGTGATAAAGAGTGGCACAAGTGAAGAACACAATGAGTTACTTCATGATGAACTTCAATCTTATGTAGAAGCTCGATATGTCAGTGCGCCAGAAGCAATATGGGGGCTTCTTAAATTTGAAATGCATGATCAATCACATGCTGTGTATCGATTAGCTGTACATTTGCCACAACGACAATTAGTTTATTTCAAAACCAGCAATGAAGAAACTGTTTTGGCACAAAATGAACATCGCCAAACCACACTTACTGCTTGGTATAATTTGAATAGCAAAGACATGGAGGCAAGGTAATACTTATACAATGAGATTCCATATCATTATGTTCATCATTCATTAATGGATTATGGAAACCCAGAAAAAAGGAGGTAATAAAATTATTACCAGAATGTGTTCTTCTTTTACATGTTCCGGGTGCACAAAGCTTTGAACCCTTAGAAATATACTTTATAGAAATATACTTGCTGATGATACAGAATGGGAGAGATGTCTGGAAGAAGCTGCATTATGTAAAATGCCATGGCAGATGAGGGACCAGTTTGCATTCATTTGTATATTCTGTCATATTTCTAATACATTGGCTTTGTGGGAAACATTTAAACAAAAAATGTATGAAGATTGTTTTACAATATTATAAGTCAACAGCAGAATTAAAAGGATTAATGGACATTCAACACATATTTCTATGTCATGGCTTAAGTTGTGCTACTTTTAGTCTGCCACAATCAGGATTTATAGATGACATAAACTTTGAGGAGTATGACGCTGATGTGCAAAAAAAAAAAAAGGCAAAAGAAATGATAACCACTTTAAATAATGATCAAATGCAGGCTTTTAAGACAATACAAAAAGCCATAGAGGATGAGCAGATGAAAGACTGTTATTTCTATCTAGATGGTCCCAATGGATCTGGAAAAACTTATCTCTATAAATTGTTGATGAGTTCAATTAGAGGTAAAAATCAAAAAAGAGAAAAATAACTAGTATCCTTTTAAATTTTTTAGTGCACACCCTCTGCCTAAACTACAATATAGATAAAACTTGAAATTTAAATCTTAACATTTATACCCTTCCCATAGTCTCTTTATAACGTCAGAGAATTAGGATTTTATATTAATTATTTTAAACTCTAGCAATAAATATTAAGTTTTAAATTTCAAGTCTCACAGAGAACTCTAGTAAATATGTTGATTCTATGCTACGTGAATTCGTGATTACTTTAGCATCATATGTTAAAGATACAAAGAATGTTTTACTGAAATTAAATGATATTTCAATCAGTAACAAAGCACTATTGGTGTAACTGGATGTTGAATCTTTATATACTAACATCCAACACACAAGAGGTGTAGAAGCTGTGAGTTACTTTTTGTCAAAAAGAGGTGCTCAATACCTTAATCATAATGAATTCATATTAAAATTACTGGAGTTTGTGTTGACTCATAACTATTTTGTTTTTCTCAATACATTTTACCAGCAGATATGTGGCACAGCCATGGGCACAGCCTGTGCGCCAACATATGCAAATTTATATCTTGGCTGGTGGGAAGAACAAATACTGTTTGCTGATCAATTGGATAAATACACCGAACACATTGAATTGTGGGTGCGTTTTATCGATGACATTTTGCTAGTATGGAATGGTAATCATAAAGATTTACAAGAATTCATTGGTATACTTAACACAAATGATATAAGACTAAATTTAACATCAGAAATTAATGAAAGTGAAATTACTTTTTTGGATCTGAAAATCAAAAAGTTAGAAAATGGGAAACTTCAAACCTCAACATATAGGAAACCAACATCTACAAATAGTTTATTACAAGCCCTGTGGGGCAATATTTAAGAGTTAAAAGAAATTGCTCCAGCCCAACTGACTTTGAGACAGAAGCGAAAGAGCTTCAATATCGATTTAAAGAAAGGGGATATAAGAACAAAACCCTCAAAACAGAATATCAAAAAGCAAAAGCAGTGGACAGAGATTCACTGTTGTTGGACAAAAATAAACAATTGGATGAGATGGTAAGATGTATAGCTACATACAATGGAAAGTGGCATGACATTAAAAAATATTTAATGATCACTAGAAAATTCTCCTAGATGATGAAGATCTTAGACCTTTCCTAGGTAACCAGGTGCAAATCACCAGCAGACGGTCCACAAATTTGAGGGATATGCTGTCCTGAAGTCATTTGGAAGCTACTAAAAGTAAAACTTGGCTAAATAAAACTAAGGGCTGTTTCAAATGTCTATCTTGCAAAGCGTGCAAGTATGTAAACACTACTAAAACATTTCCCTCTAAAGATGGAATCAGTAATTTTAAAATTCAACAATTACTGACATGTAAAACAGTAGGGGTTATATATCTTATGCTTTGCAAATGTGGTATGAGGTATGTAGGTAAATCTTACAGAGAATTCAAACGAAGAATATTGGAACATATATGCTGTATAACCAAAGAGTATGATACACCGGTAGCCAATCATGTGAATTTAAAAGATAATGGTGATCTCAATAATATATCCTTTATAGCTATTGATGGGGTCAAGCATAATATTAGAAGAGGCAATATTGATAAGGAACTTTTAAAAAATGAAGCACAATGGATTTACACACTTAAGAAAAAAAAACCTTGGGGCCTAAATGATGGCTTACACCTTTTATTTAATTTTCCGGTATTGATCCTCTCTATGGTATTGTTTTTACCTATTAATGGAGTCATATATAATAGCTATTCAAGTGTTATTAAATACACTAACTATATAAGGGATCAAACATATAGGTATTATGTTTCTTTTGATACTAATATACATAATAAATATTTTCATATTTTGTTTATGTTTAATTCTTCCAATATTTGATTTATTTATTTATGGGGACCCATATAATATTTATAATCTAGATTCATGTAGACTCTTTAAAAATGATTTAGAATTAAACAACTATATTTTCTATCATATATGTATAACCAGAATATATATATGTTTCACTCCATATAGTGTATTGCCTAGAAACAATAAGATAAACAACTTGGGATCCCATTATATTACATCTATAAACAAATATATTATTCTGTTTAGTTTACATAATATAAGCTACTTTTAGTATATAAGATTCCATATCCTAGGGGCCACCACTCAGTTTTGTTTACTGTGTATCATATGGTTATATACCTTTAGCTATGTTAATCTGATATGCAGTGTCATATAATAATAATAAGAAAAACATTTTTTTTTCCATTTCTCCCACTTAATTTCGTATTTTAACTTTGGTACTATTTGATTTTAAAAATATCCATTTTCTAATTAGTTGCCACTGCAACTACAGTTGCTTAAATAGCTTCTCTGACACATCCCCAGTAACCCCTGATGAAATTCTTGGAAACGTGCATCGGGTTGCACGCTACGCTAGTCAGCGACGCCGACCTATGACATCATACGCAGACACATAGGCGACGAGCGGCTAGCTAGGATCTTTGGCACAAAAAAAAATTTAGGCTTACCACCTATCCATGTTCTATAGCTATCGCTATTCCCAATATTTAATCAGCAATTTAGCTGTACATAGTCTCTACTGGGAACACAAAATTATGCACCAAAGCTCAGTTTGAGAAGAGAAAGTGGTTACAATCATTAAAATCCCATATTGAATTTAAAACATTTATCAATCTGTTTGTAGGACCCTAATATAGCCATATCTAGCACTGGCACTTTATACCATTATATTGGGGGAAGTTTTTATCTTTCTCTAACAATATTAGGATATTGGCATTTATATAATTCTCTACCTCCTGATATTTTGTATGATTAACGCTAGCACCCAGCAATTGATTTTGGATCACTTAGTGAAACTTATATAAATATGCTGCTATCTTTTTCACTGGACATTTTATATTCAATTATATTTACCCCATTTACTCCAAGGAGATATAAGATATAGGATCTTATAACATGAGCTATTAATATCAGTATTTATCAATATGGTAACCTTTATACACTTCCCATAGTTTCTTTTTAACGTCAGAGAATTAGGATTTTATATTAATTATTTTAAACTCTACCAATAAATGTTAAGTTTTAAATTTCAAGTTTTGTCTATACTGTAGTTTAGGCAGAGGGTGTGCACTAAAAAATTTAAAAGGATACTAGTTATTTTTCTTTTTTTTTTTATTTCTGCATATTCTTATCCTGAGTAGCACCTCTATTCTACCCAGAATCTTGTTACACCTAGAGCCACCTTACTTTGTAATTTTTGTATCAATTAGAGGTAAAGGTGAAATTGCACTTCCCTTTGCAACAACTGGGATTGCTGCACTATTATTACAAGGTGGCAGAACAGTACATAGTGGATTTGAACTTCCAGTTCCAATTCTGGAAACATCTGCCTCAGATATTACAATTAAATAATTTCAAGCAAATCATCATTAAATTAATTATCAAGGATGAGGCCCCTATGATGTCATGCCATGCTCTGAAATGTATTGAATATTTGTTGCGTGAAGTCATGGCTAATGATTTGCCTTTTGGAGGAAAGATGATATTGTTAGGTTGCAATTTTAGACAAACCTTACCTGTTGTTGTCCATGGAAATAGAACAGACATAGTGGAAACATGTATAAAGTCAAGTCCACTATGGAAAGAATTTACACACCTCAGATTAGAGAAAAACATGCGATCGGAAGGACAAAACTAATTCAATGATTGGCTAATTACAATTGGGGAAGGAAAAAGAGAGCTAATAACCAATTTAGCAGATGACACTGTTGAAATACCAGGAGAAATGATTTGACAAAATTCACAAATATCTGCTATATTCCAAAATGGAATAAGCAATGAGGATTCAGACGAACTTGCATAGAAAGTAATATTAACATCCAAATGCATTGAATATAATTAACAACATCCTAAAATTAATCAATGTACCACCAAAAAATATTACAGTGCAGATTCCGTACTAGCTGATGACAATCAAATTTTAACACAGAATTTATGAATACATTAACTCTCACTGAAATAGTGCCATATATTTTGCAACTGAAAAAGGGGCAATTGTCATTATACTGAGAAACATGAACCCAAAAAAGGTATTTGTTATGGAACAAGATTAATGGTTCAAGATTTAAGAGACCATTTCATACATGCAGAAATTATGAATGGTACTCATAAAGGTGAATGAGTTTTCCTACCAAGAATAGATTTGGCTCCAAGTGACAGTAACTTGCCTTTTGTACTACAAAGGAGACAGTTTCCCATTATCATGGCATTTGCTATGACCATTAATACATCACAAGGGAAGACTCAGACTTTTAAATCTGTTGGAATATTTCTAGAGGAACCAGTATTTGCACATGGTCAACTCTATGTACCATTTTCCACATGCACAAAACCATCACAAATTAAAGTTTGCATCCAAAAAAGTGAAACCCAGGGGGACCTACTACATGATAGAAGAGTATTTACAAAAAATATTGTGTATTATGAGGTGTTGTATCTTGACTGCCCAAAAAAAACAGTGGTTACATCCCACAGACAAACTTTCATGTCTGTTGGGCTATTTTTAGAGGAACCACTATTTAACAAGAAAAACTCAAGGCAAATTTAAAAAAAAGAACAAACAAAACAAATAAAACTGTGGCAGCAAAAAAAAAAAAATCATCCAAAGGAATAACTTTAACGTCTATTGAGCTGAAACATTAAAAAAAAAATCAATACCACAAACAGCACAGTGGTTATATCCCAAAGACAACATTAGTCATCTGCTGGGCTCTATTTAGAGAAACCAATAATTAATGCAAATATTCAAACCAAAATAACAAGCAGGGATGCACAAAACTTGACAAACCACTCAACCCAATTAAAATTGTGATGAAGCATCATAAAGATGTAAAGCTGTTTTACAAATGTTATACTTATTTGCATATAGTTAATACTGAAATTGTATGTACTTTGATTGAGAGTGGTGCCAGATGCTTCCCACCTGGGCAAGATGGAGAGTTTTTTATGGCTGCATTTTAACCATTTTTCCCTACTATGTTTCCTCTGTATCACATCTTAATAGTTCCCCTTCCTTCCTTCTATCTCTCCTCCCATGCTTTTTCTCCCTCCTCCTCCCATTCTTCCTCAATCCCATCCTCTTCTCTCACTCCACACTTCTCGTCTCACTCCACCCAATGTTTTGTTTCCCTGTTTGTTTGATTCACCCATACACCTTCCTCCCCTTTCTTTATGCCAGTCTTTCTCTCAGCTATTCTCGTCCTCTCTTTCTCCCTCTCTTTTACTTTCTCTTGTCTTCCTCTCACTCCTCCTACTTTCTGTGTATCTCATTCTCTTATGTTTCTCCATTCACTCATATCTTCTCCTCATTGACTCATCTTTCTCATTCTCCATTCCAGTTTAAAAGTATTCCTCCTTCACTATTCTCCCATTCATCGTCTTTTTCACCTTTCACTGTCTTTCTCAGTCATCATTCACACTGTCTACTACCATCTCCTCTCCTATTTGACTTTCATTGTTGCCTATCTCCTTCTAGTCTTTTCTCATTCTCTCTCGCCTCCCAATTTCTCCCTATAATCTCCTAGTCTGTTTTCAATTTTTCTCTTTCTCCTCTCCTTATTTCCCTCCAATATTTATCTCTGTCCTCTTTTCTCTCTTCTACGAATTTCCCCCAATCTCCTACATGTATCTCTCTCTCTCTCTCTCTCTTTCCTCCTTGTCTGTTTCTCCCTTATTTGTCTCTGTTCTGTATTCTCTCCTCTCTTTAGTATTTCCCCTTTCTCTTTTCTGTCTGATTCTTCCTTTTTCTCTCTTCTGTTTTCTCTTTCTTTTCTCGTTATTTCTATATCTTCTCTGATTTTTCCTTATTTCTCTTTTTTCCTCTCATCTCTTCCTGTTTATTCTTATCACCTCCCTGCCTGTTTCTCTCTCTTTCCTCTGTTTTCTCTTCTCACATCCTTTCTCCCTATAACCACAGTCTCCTTTTTTGACTCTCTCTCCTCTCTTTTTTTATCCTTGTCTTTGTTGCAGGATGTATGATTTGTGCATGTGTAATGTAGAAAACACGCTTTGCACAGTTAATGTCAATAAAAATAATGTAAATGTGTAAAGTGTCAACTGTCTTAGAATCTAGCCACAAAAACGATCTATTTTGTCTCATGTTAAATTTTAAATCCCAGTCTTTTAAGTGTTGTTCTTATTGAATTATGGAGAAATCAGTGCCACAGCCACTTATAATATACAGTGTATATATATATATATATATATATATATATATATATATATATATAGTATATCAATCTCTCTCTCACACTCCCCTTTCCCTCTCTCCCTCCCTTCTCTCTCTCTCTCTCTCTCTCTCTCTTTTCCTCCCTTCTCTCTTTCTCTCTCTCCCTTCACCTTCTCTCTCCTTCCCTCCATCCACCTTCTGTCTCTTACAATCTCTCTCTCTCCCCTCTATACCTCATCTTTCTCCCTCTTGTCTTTCTCTCTCTCACACTATCTCTTTCACTATTTCCCTCTCTCTCATCTCTTTCTCTATCTCACATTGTCTCTCACTGTCTCACTGTCCCTCTCTTACACTGTCTCTCACTCTCTCTCCCTCTCTCACACACTGTCTTTCACTCTCTTTCAGATAGACATTATTATGTATTCATGATTGTTTGTTTGTCTGTTGTATTCCCTGGACTCTTCAATTGCTGATTCAGCATATCTAATGTATCCCCTATAAGTGGCTTTGAGTATCAATTAGCAAGTTGGGGTCCATAAACACAGTAGTCTCCAAAAGCAACACCGCTCAAGTTAAAGAACTAAGGGCCCTATTAAATTATCCCTCGTAGTTCTCTCGGTTCTCGTAAAAGGCAGTTTTTCTGCTGTTTGCGAGTACCTAATCTCTTGCAGCCTGCTTTGCGATATGACTAAGAAAAAATGGCCGAGAATAGGCTCAGAGAGAGCTACGTAGTCACACGCAACCTTAAATCTACGCATGATTATCACATTTCGTAAGAATCCCTACGGGCAGAAAAAGTGCCCGCATGGGATCCTAAAGCCTCTACGTGCTGCCCCCTGCTCCCTATACACATCCCCATGCTGCAGGGGTCTCTATCGGGACCCCTGCAGCACCCCCACGTTAACCCTGCTGCATTTAAACGTTTTAAATTCCCCGCCGCGGCTCCTTAAAGGGGCTGCGGCACACTAATTGCCAATCCTGGCCGCGGCCCAAAAAATGAACCCCCCTCTATGCTGGGCGTCCCCATCGTAACCCCCGAAGTGTCCCCACATAAACCCCTTCTAGCCGGGGTCCCCGATCTGCATAGATCAGCCCCCCCGCTGCATTTAAAAGTTTTAAATTCCCTGCCGCGGCTCCTTAAAGGGGTCGCGGCACACTATTACACTATCCCGGCTGCGGCACCTACAATTAACCCCCCTCTATGCTGGGGGACCCCATCGGGACCCCCAAAGTGTCCTCACATAAACCCCTTGCAGGGGGGGTCCCCGATCTGCATAGATCAGGCCCCCCGCTGCATTTAAAAGTTTTAGATTCCCCGCCGCGGCTCCGTAAAGGGGCCGCGGCACACTATTACCCAATCCTGGCCGCAGCACCTACAATTAACCCCCTTCTATGCTGGGGGTCCCCATCGGGACCCCCAAAGTTTACCCACATAAACCCCTTGCAGCAAGGGTCCATAGGGACCCCCACAGCCCCCCCACAATAACCCCCTGCAGCGGGGGTCTCCGATCGGCACCGATCGTGACCCTGCTGCATTTCAATTTTAAATTTCCCGCCTTGCGGGTCCTTAAAGGACGTAAAGGTCCTGAAAGGACTCGCACTAAAAATATTAATTCCAGGCAACTATAATTAACCCTATAACTCATGAAGGTCAATACAGACCCCCATAAGGCCTTAATTAACCCTATAACTCATAGTGGTTAATACAGACCCCCATAAGGCCTTAATTAACCCTATAACTCATGGTGGTCAATACAGACCCCCATAAGGCCTTAATTAACCCTGTCACTCATGAAGGTCAACACAGATCCCCATAAGGCCTTAATTAACCCCGTCACTCATGAAGGTCAGTACAGACCCCCATAAGCACATAATTAACCCCGTCACTCATGAAGGTCAATACAGACGCCCATAAGGCTTTAATTAACCCTATAACTCATGGTGGTCAATACAGACCCCCATAAGGCCTTAATTAACCCTATAACTCATGGTGGTCAATACAGACCCCCATAAGGCCTTATTTAATCCATCACTCATGAAGGTCAATACAGACCCCCATAAGCCTCTATTTAACCCCATAAGTCCCATAAGGGTATATTATGACCATTATTGGCCTGTTACAACCCAACATTAACCACATAAGTGCCATGACGGTCCTCAAGGACCATCATGACACTAACTACAAACACTACACTATAACCCCCAATAAACCATCTAATCTAAACTAACCCCCCTCTACACTAATCTATTAACACTTACACTACCTACCTACACTACCTACCCCCTAATAAACCTCCCCACCACTCTAATTACAAAAAATAAAAAACCTACCTTACAGAAAAAAAAAACTACAATACATTACATACAAAACATGTAATATATTACATATAATATATTACATATAATACAAATCAAATACCCCCTATCTATCTAACATACAATCTATTTAATATAAAATAAATCCTAACTATATCAAATACATCCCCCTATCTATCTAATATACAAAAATACTAACTACATACACATACCCTTATTCTAAGCTAAAATAAAATAATTAAGACCACTTACCTATAAGATGTTGCTTCAGATCACTAACCTAGGGGTAAAACAAAACAAAATAATTAGTACAAAACATTAACATTAAATAAATAAACATTATATACATTCTAAATATTCTACTCACCTTTCCAGCATGTCCCGTCATTGTTCAGCTCTTCCGGCGCGGACCTGTTAAAAAAACACAATACATTAATACATTAATACAATATAAAAACAAGAAAGAAAATAAACATATAAACATTTAAATATACATTTAACTTACCTCCCCGCGATGTCCCCGGCCTGCTCCCTTTCAGCCCCGGCTGGGCCCCGGTACCATCTGCGCTCTATAAAAAAAAAAAAAAACTATCGGAGATCTGCACTCGCAGACCTCCCCGACGCTAATGAGCCTCCTGGAGTCTTTTCCGAGAGGAAATTGGCAATGGCGGCTTGTGATTGGCTGAAAAAGCTGTCTATCAATTTCAGCCAATCAGAAGTCGTCAATGTGTGAGCCAATCAGGATGGGATACACCTCAATATCCCACCCTAATTGGCTAAAGCACTTGTCAATGCGTAATAGTGTGCCGCGGGCCCTTTAAGGAGCCGCGGCGGGGAATTTAAAACTTTTAAATGCAGCGGGGGGCCTGATCTTTGCAGATCGGGGCCCCCCGCTGCAATGGGTTAATGTGGGGACACTTGGGGGGTCCCGATGGGGACCCCCAGCTTAAAGGGGGGTTAATTTTAGGTGCCGCGGCCGGGGTTGCGTAATAGTGTGCCGCGGGCCCTTTAAGGAGCCGGGGTGGGGAATTTAAAAGTATTAAATGCAGCGGGGGCCTGATTGGTGCCGATCGGGGACCCCCGCTGCAAGGGGTTAATGTGTGAGGGCTGCGGGGGTCCCTATGGACCCATGCAGCAAGGTGTTATTGTGAGGACACTTCGGGGGTCCCGATGGGGACCCCCGCATAGAGGGGGGGTTAATTTTTGGTGCCAGGTGGGTAGTTGGAGTACCCCCCACGGCAGGGCTTATGTGGGGGACTGCCACGGAGGTCCCGTTTAGGACCCCCGCAGCAATTGATGAGGAGTGGGAGCCTACGATATCATATCGCAGGCTGTCACTCCTCATGTACATTTACGCAGTGTTGATACGTACAACCCTGCTGCGTAGCTCATACGTTGCTCGCAGCAGGGCTAATGTAATAGCATTGCAAGTTAGAGAAACGTTGCAGTACGTAGGGCTTAAGTAGAGGCCTCTTATTTACGTGGTTGGAATTTAATAGGGCCCTAAATGTGCAACATCTCTATTAATTCCAATAATAAAGCTGTTTAAAAACAAATGTGATTTTGTAATAGAGCATTATGATATCAGCATGAAAATTAAATAAATCACCTATTATCCATGAAGGATATCTCCTTGACTGGAAGGCTTAAAGAGCCCCAAAACTCACTTAAAGCCCTGTAAGTAATGATCACACAATCACTATTCAAATGAGGATAACAATAAAGCAAATATAAGAAGTGGATCAATTAATTTTTATATTGCTTATATATGGTGAAATACCATGCATTGTATATCTGTTGTATATATTGTCAGATACTTCAGCACTAGAGATGTCGTGAACAGTTCACCCGCGAACTGTTCCCGGCGAACATAGCATGTTCACGTTCACGGCGAACGGCGAACATATGCGATCCGCCCCCTATTCTTTATCATTGAGCAAACTTTGACCCTGCACCTCACAGTAAGCAGACCTATTCCAGCCAATCAGCATCATACCCTGCCTTCCAGACCCTTTAACCTCATGGACAGCAGCCATTTTGGAATCATAACTAACTTGCAGTCTTACTGAGAGGAGGCTGAGTGTAGGTGATACTGCATCAATAGGGAAAACCATAGCTAGGCTACTGTACACATTGTGCAATACAGTCCTGAAGGACTCTTTTAAACTCTGCTGCAAGGACACTCCTGTGTCTCTTCCCCCCCTTATCATCATCCTCCTCTCACCTTAGCACCCAACCCTAACACCCCTCACACTTATCCATAACACCCATCAACCTAACACCTAACCCTAACACCCCTCACACTTATCCCTAAGACCTAACACCCCTCACACTTATTCCTAACATGCCTCAACCTAACACCCCTTACACTTATCCTTAACACCCCTCACCCTAACACCTAACCCTAATACCCCCTCAAACTTATCCCTAACAGCCCTTACCCTAACACCAAACCCTAACATCCCTTACTATAACACCCATCACACTTATCCCTAACACCCCTCACCTTAACACCTAACCCTAACACCCCTCACACTTATCCCTAACACCCCTTACCCTAACCCTAACACCCCTCACACTTATCCATAACACCCATCAACCTAACACCTAACCCTAATACCACCTCAAACTTATCCCTAACAGCCCTTACCCTAACACCTAACCCTAACATCCCTTACCCTAACACCCATCACGCTTATCCCTAACACCCCTCACCCTAACACCTAACCCAAAAAACCCTCACACTTATCCCTAACACCCCTTACCCTATCCCTATCACCCCTCACACTTATCCATAACACCCATCAACCTAACACCTAACACTAATACCCCCTCACACTTATCCCTAACACCCCTTACCCTAACCCTTACACCCTTCACACTTATCCCTAACACCTAACCCTAACATCCCTCACCCTAACACCCCCCACACTTATCCCTAACACCCATTACCCTAACACCTAACCCTAATACCCCCTCACACGTATCACTAACAGCCCTTACCCCAACACCTAACCCTAACATCCCTTACCCTAACACCCATCGCACTTATCCCTAACACCCCTCACCCTAACACCTAACCCTAACACCCCTCACACTTATCCCTAATACCCCTTACACTAACACCCCTCACACTTATCCCTAACAGCCCTTACCCTTACACCTAACCCTAACATCCCTTACCCTAGCACCCATCACACTTATCCCTAACACCCCTCACCCTAACACCTAACCCTAACACCCCTCACACTTATCCCTAACACCCCTTACCCTAACCCTAACACCACTCACACTTATCCATAACACCCATCAACCTAACACCTAACCTTAACATCCCTCACCCTAACACCCCCCACACTTATCCCTAACACCCCTCACCCTAACACCTAACCCTAATACCCCCTCACACTTATCACTAACATCCCTTACCCTAACACCTAACCCTAACATCCCTAACCCTAACACCCATCGCACTTATCCCTAACACCCCTCACCCTAACACCCCTCACACTTATCCCTACACCCCTTACACTAAAACCCCTCACACTTATCCCTAATACCCCTTACCCTAACCCTAACACCCCTCACACTTATCCCTAACACCTAACCCTAACATTCCTCACCCTAACACCCCCCACACTTATCCCTAACACCCCTCACCCTAACACCTAACCCTAATACCCCCTCACACTTATCACTAACAGCCCTTACCCTAACACCTAACCCTAACATCCCTTACCCTAACACCCATCGAACTTTTCCCTAACACCCCTCACCCTAACACCTAACCCTAACACCCCTCACACTTATCCCTAACAGCCCTTACCCTAACCCTAACACCCCTCACACTTATCCCTAACACCCCTCACCCTAACACCTAACCGTAACACCCCTCACACTTATCCCGAAAACACCTTACCCTAACCCTAACAACCCTCACACTTATCCATAACACCCATCAACCTAACACCTAACCCTAACATCCCTTAGCCTAACACCCATCACACTTATCCCTAACACCCCTCACCCTAACACCTAACCGTAACACCCCTCACACTTATCCCGAAAACACCTTACCCTAACCCTAACAACCCTCACACTTATCCATAACACCCATCAACCTAACACCTAACCCTAACATCCCTCACCCTAACACCCCCCACACTTATCCCTAACACCCCTCACCCTAACACCTAACCCTTATACCCCCTCACACTTATCACTAACAGCCCTTACCCTAACACCTAACCCTAACATCCCTTACCCTAACACCCACCGCACTTATCCCTAACACCCCTCACCCTAACACCTAACCCTAACACCCCTCACACTTATCCCTAACACCGCTTACACTAACACCCCTCACACTTATCCCTAATACCCCTTACCCTAACCGTAACACCACTCATACTTATCCCTAACACCTAACCTTAACATCCCTCACCCTAACACCCCCCACACTTATCCCTAACACCCATCACCCTAACACCTTACCCTAATACCCCCTCACACTTATCCCTAACAGCCCTTACCCTAACACCTAACCCTAACATCCCTTACCCTAACACCCATCACACTTATCCCTAACACCCCTCACCCTAACACCCCTCACACTTATTCCTAACACCCCTTACTCTAACCCTAACACCCCTCACGCTTATCCCTAAGACCTAACACCCCTCACACTTATTCCTAACATGCCTCACCCTAACACCCCTTACACTTATCCCTAACACCCCTCACCCTAACACCACTCACACTTAGCCCAATCACCCTTCACCCTAACACCTAACCCCCTCACGCTTATCGCTAACACCCCTCACACTTATCCCTGTGTCTCCTTCCCCCCTTATCATCAAGGGAGGGGGGAGGATGATGAGGGAGGGGGGAAGAGACAAAGGGGAGGATGATGAGGGAGGGGGGAAACAGACACAGGGGAGGATGATGAGGGAGGGGGTAAAGAGATACAGGGGAGGGTGATGAGGAAGGGGGGAAAGAGACACAGGGGAGGATGATGATGGAGGGGTGGAAGAGACACAGGGAAAGATGATGAGGGAGTGGGAAAAGAGACACAGGGGAGGATGATGAGGGAGGGGGGAAGAGACACAGGGGAGGATGATGGTGGAGGGGGGAAGAGACACAGGGGAGGATGATGAAGGAGGGGGTAAAGAGATACAGTGGAGGATGATGAGGGAGGTGGGAGGATGATGAGGGGGGGGGATGAGACACAGGTGAGGGTGATGAGGAAGGGGGGAAAGAGACACAGGGGAGGATGATGAGGGAGGGGGTAAAGAGATACAGGGGAGGATGATGATGGAGGGGGATGTTAGGTTATTTATGCCCTTTATGGATTAAAACCAGACTCTGCATCAACTATGTAATTTTCCATGGGAGTTTTGACATGGATCCCCCTCAGGCATGCCACAGTCCATGTTTTAGCCCCCTTAAAACAACTTTTCCATCACTATTGTGGCCAGAAAGAGATACAGTGGAGGATGATGAGGGAGGTGGGAGGATGATGAGGGGGGGGATGAGACACAGGTGAGGGTGATGAGGAAGGGTTGGAAGAGACACAGGGAAAGATGATGAGGGAGTGGGAAAAGAGACACAGGGGAGGATGATGAGGGAGGGGGGAAGAGACACAGGGGAGGATGATGAAGGAGGGGGTAAAGAGATACAGTGGAGGATGATGAGGGAGGTGGGAGGATGATGAGGGAGGGGGGAAGAGACACAGGGGAGGATGATGAGGGAGGGGGTAAAGAGATACAGGGGAGGGTGATGAGGAAGGGGGGAAAGAGACACAGGGGAGGATGATGAGGGAGGGGTGGAAGAGACACAGGGAAAGATGATGAGGGGGTGGGAAAAGAGACACAGGGGAGGATGATGAGGGAGGGGGGAAGAGACACAGGGGAGGATGATGGTGGAGGGGGGAAGAGACACAGGGGAGGATGATGAAGGAGGGGGTAAAGAGATACAGTGGAGGATGATGAGGGAGGTGGGAGGATGATGAGGGGGGGATGAGACACAGGTGAGGGTGATGAGGAAGGGGGGAAAGAGACACAGGGGAGGATGATGAGGGAGGGGGGAAGAGACACAGGGGAGGATGATGAGGGAGGGGGGAAACAGACACAGGGGAGGATGATGAGGGAGGGGGTAAAGAGATACAGGGGAGGGTGATGAGGAAGGGGGGAAAGAGACACAGGGGAGGATGATGAGGGAGGGGTGGAAGAGACACAGGGAAAGATGATGAGGGAGTGGGAAAAGAGACACAGGGGAGGATGATGAGGGAGGGGGGAAGAGACACAGGGGAGGATGATGGTGGAGGGGGGAAGAGACACAGGGGAGGATGATGAAGGAGGGGGTAAAGAGATACAGTGGAGGATGATGAGGGAGGTGGGAGGATGATGAGGGAGGGGGATGAGACACAGGTGAGGGTGATGAGGAAGGGGGGAACGAGACACAGGGGAGGATGATGAGGGAGGGGGTAAAGAGATACAGGGGAGGATGATGATGGAGGGGGATGTTAGGTTATTTATGCCCTTTATGGATTAAAACCAGACTCTGCATCAACTATGTAATTTTCCGTGGGAGTTTTGACATGGATCCCCCTCAGGCATGCCACAGTCCATGTTTTAGTCCCCTTAAAACAACTTTTCCATCACTATTGTGGCCAGAAAGAGTCCCTGTGGGTTTTAATATCTGCCTGCCCATTGAAGTCTATGGCTGTTTGCCGGGTTCGCCGGTTCGCGAACATTTGCGGCAATTCACGTTCGCGGTTCGCAAACCGAAAATGTTATGTTCGCGACATCACTATTCAGCACTGCTTGCATTTGTCACACAATAAGATTTGTCTATTAGTACTATTTGAAATGTATAAGCATTCACTACTTAGGCACTTAATTGTGTGACAGGGCCTTTAGTTATGTTTTGGGACTTTTTAAGCCATCTAGTTGAGGAGGTATCCCGTCGGCGGTCATAGGTGATTTATTAGATTTTTCTGTTAATATTATAGTCCTCTATTAGAAAATCTGATGGATAGGGGGGATTTAGTGGGTGTCTGTGTGAGCATATTTTGATTTTGTGGTGTGTGAGATATTTGTGTTTGTTTTCCCAAGAGAGAGGGAGGAGACAGGAGGAATGGGCAGAGGAGAGATGGAGGCAGATTGCAGCCAAGGGAGTGGAGGGAGAGCAGTGGAAGGAAGGAGAGGAGTGGAGTGGGAATGGGGTGAATGGAGAGGAGGCTGCAAAGTAGGCTAGGTACTGAGGTGGTGGAGTAGCAGATGCTCGGGGTAAATCATACTCACAAAATCCAGGGAGAGAATGTAAGGTAATGTAATCAGTGTTGGGAGAAGAAGGTGAACCAATGCCCTCAGGACAAGGGGCTGAAAAGAAACACAGGGTCCCCAAATGCACCATGGAGGAGCTTGCAGTACTCATCATTGCCATGATAGTTCCCACATTATTCATGGAGGTAGAGAGGAGAGAGCTGGCTAAAGGGAAAATATGTGGAGGGAGGTGGCTCAAGAGGTCAGTGTAACAGAAGAGTTCCTAAGGGAGGTCAAGAGTGTGAGGCACCAACACATTGACTGCCAGGCCACTGTAACAAGAAGCTTCTAGAAGCTGCAATGTATCATCAACAGCTGATCCCCCACCCCCAGGTATTGGAATATAATGAGTGGGAGGTCCTTCTCAGGAGCAGGATGTCCATGACCGGACATCATCTACCCCCTTTCACTGATATGGTCGTCATCGCATAGCAATGACTATAAGATTCCAGTGTACAATAAAGCAATAATTCCAATATATAAATGCACACAACATGTAATGTAATAATGAAAATCCAAATATATAATCATGAGGCATGTAATTAAAATGTTTGAACTAACTTTAAGGCCAAACAATGGTTATACTAACAAGAATACAATATACATAGTAAGGTGAGTTTGAGGTTGAAAAATACTTTTAGTCAATCAAGTTCAACCTTTTAAGATCTTATCTGATCTTCAATATGCGGATTCATTGCTAATTGTTAATTAATCCAGAGGAAGGCAAACAGAAAAAAAAACTAAAAAAATTAAACTTTGCCGATTGTCTCAAAATGTAATTCCTTCCTGACCCCATATACTGGCAATCGAATACCTCCCTGCGTCAATACTCCCTCGCTAATTAACCAGATTAACCCTGTATGCTTGTTTTATTTAAAAATGTATCCAATCCCTTTTTACAGTTATCTATCGAATCTGCTGTTATTGCCTTCTTTGGTAGAGAATTTCACAGATTAACCACCCTTACTGGGAAGAAGCCTTTTCTTACTTTTACTCCTTACCTCAAAGGATGGTTAAGGTAAGCATATCCCCTCTTAGACACTTTTTTTTTCTAGAGAAAATATCTTTCATGTGGTTAGTTTTTCTTCATGAATTAGCCCCTCTATTCCCCTTATTAGTTTTGTTGCCCGTCTCTGTACTTTTTTCAGCTCTAAAATATCAATTTTTTGAAGCGGTGCCCACAATTGTACTCCATATTCCAAGTGAGGGTGTTCTAGGGATTTGTATAGTGGCAGCATTATATTTGCTTCCCTTGCTTCCTTTCCCTTCTTAATACATGCTAATATTTGATTTGCCTTTGAGGCTGCTGCTTGGAATTGAGCACTGTTACCTAGGTGCTAGGCCACAAGAATTCCCAAATCACTTTCAATATCAGATGCCCCTATATTTGCTCTATTAAGATTATACATTGCATTTCTATTTTTCCTTCCCAAATGCATTTTGTATTAAATCTCTTCTGCCATTTAGTTGCCCATTTCTCTAATTTATGCAAATCCCTTTGGAGGGAAAGTACATAATTATCTAATTTAATTACCTTGCACAAAAGCACATCAGCAAAAATGGAGACAATACTTCCCAGTCCTACTTCTAAGTCATTAATAAGTATGTTAAAAAGTAGATGATCTAATACTGAACCCTGAGGAACCCCACCTACCACATTAGTCAAATCTGAGTATGTTCAATTTACAACAACCCTTTGCTTCCTGTCTTTTAGCCAGCTCTCAATCCATGAGCAGATATTTACTGCAATTCCTGCATCACTTAGTTTGCACAATAGTCTTCTATGTTGAACTGTATCAAAAGCCTTTGCAAAATCAAAAAAAATGACATCCACTGAGTTGCCTTGATCCAAGTCCCTACCAACCTCTTCATAGAAACTAATTTGGATTGTTTGACATGAACTATCCCTCATGTTGACTCCTACTTATAATCCTGTTGAAATAGACATATTGTTGTATATTATTCCTAATTAACCCTTCTAAAAGCTTTCCCACTCCAGAAGTGAGGCCCACTGGCCTATAATCATTTTCTATTTTAGCCAGTCTAATAACCCTTTTGCAAGCCTTGTTGATTTCCTTGCACTCTTGTAAAGCAGTCTATGTCCCCTCTTTTTTGTATAATTTAAATGCCCATTTTTTACTCTGTATCTTGATCTTTAAATCATTGTTAATCCACATGGGATTTGATGTACTCTTTCTACTTTTAGTCCCACATGGTATATGGTGATAAGTATATCTATTTAGTAAGGATTTGAACATTGTCCATTTATGCTCTGCTATTTAACTCTACACATAAACAGTCAACATTATCGCTAGTTCCAGCACAAATATCTTCTCTGACTAAAGGCTTAAATTCAGGCTTAATCTACAGACAAATTCCTCCTCCTCTTTTACCATTGCCCACGATATTTCCTTAATAGGTTGTAACCATCCAGATTAACAGTCCAGTCATAAGATTCATCCCAAAAAGTTTCAGTAATGCCTTTTAAATCCCATTTCTCATTAACAGCTAATAATTTTAACCCCATTTTAGCCCATTTACCCTGGCAAGATTAAATACTCATCCAGACTTTCTATCATCCTTTCTCCTAGCATACAAGCTCCCTCATCAATAACGTGTAATCCATACCTGCTATAGAGATTGTAAGTGAGAAGTCAGCCCAGTGCTCTAAAAACTCAAACCACTCCTTAGTGTACTACATTTTAAGCCATCCATTAACCTACCTAAGATCCTTCTTTCTCCCTGGGCTACCACATGGCTCTGGTAGTATCTCAGATAATACTACCTTGGAGGTCTTCAGCTTATTACCTAGTTCTATAAAATCATTCTTTAAAATACCCTATCTTCCACAAACTTTTTCATTTTTACCAATATGTATCAAGACCACCGGTTTATTTCCAGCCCCTCCAAATAATTTATCTACCCAATCCACAACATGCCGAACCCAAGCACCTGGGAGACAGCAAACTGTTTACTTGCTGGGATCTGGGTGACAAATCACCCTTTCTACCATACTTATAATAGAGTCCCCTACCACCAAAGCCTGTCAGTTGCTCTGCCTATTCTGCCCTCCCAATCCTCCAGTAGATCTCCCAGCTGTTATAGGGGACAGCTCTATCTGGCATTGGCATTTCTGAATGGACATCCCCAACAGTTTCTCTCAATCTGGCAAATCTGCTATTGTTTGCCAACTCATAACTGGCCTGACTCCTCCTACTGTTCTCCCTGCTACCCCTTGTAACTGTAACCCAGCTACCTCTCTGGACATCCTCACTAGCCGCATCTCCACCTGCCATGCTAGGCCCAGCTAAACTGTGCTCCCTTTCCAGGTAAGCAATATCAGTAAGTGCTGCAATTCTCCCTCCGGTTCTCCAATTTGAGCTTCCAGCGAGGCAACATGCTCACACCTCTCACAGAGGTATGGAATCTGGATAAGCTGTTGCAGCAGTTCATACATTTGATAGTATGTACACTGAGTGAGGTTGTCACTGGACTGACTCATAATTACATAAAAAATCAATTGTATGAAGCTAAAAAAAACAAATTCTTTTTCTTGTTTTTCGTCCCTCCCTTCTTTCCTCGTGCACTATAAATTGCCCTCTTTTTTTGAACTCCTTTCTTTTATTTAAACTCCTACACTTATACTAGAACTGAACTTAATGCTAGAAATGTTTGCAAGCTCATAAGTTCACTCCTTTCCCTGCTTAAATGAGATTCTGACTACTAAGCTGTACAAAATCAATGCACACAGTACAATAAACACACTTTACTTGCCAGAAATACATCATAGTTGCAAATGTGTAGGTTCTGTCAATCACCAGGAACATGTCATTGGACATCAGTATTAATCAATATTATCAAGATGTCTCTTAAACTATAGAACACATAATTGGAATGATAACACACAAACACAGAATTATGCTTTTATTAGTAGAAGTCGAACAAAAATAACTGCCTCATCCTCTTCACCTCTGCCTCCACTTTCCCGAAGCACTCCAGGGTGTAGGGGTGTAAGAAGGAGAGGAAGTAAGAAGGAAAAGTACCCATTTATTTTTTCTTATCTATTTTTTATGTCAGGTAGCTCTGAAATGCAAAATTACAATGTGAACCACATACATTGTACACTTACAACATATGTGTATATTCACTGAAATTTGATTAGAGTCCATACACTGGGACTTGTTCCCATACACCCATTTCTCTTGACGTCATGTCCTCCTCAATCACTAATTTATTACTATTATTATTAATTAAGTATGTCTGTAATGAGGGGACAACTATCAATGGTAGTGTGATGATTACATCAAATAATTATACAGAAAAAAAGAACACTTTTAGAACAATGATAGCATGCAAGTCACATTGAGTTATACTGGTGGGCAATAATTCAAGGCTGAAATTTCAGCAAATTGTTAAAACATAGCTTTTATTTGCATACAAGAAAATACAAAACAAAAAGACATCAAATTCGATGTTTTTAAAAATATTATATACACTCAGACCCCTCTTGATATATATATATATATATATATATATATATATATATATATATATATATATTGTAACAGAGTGAATCAAAGAAGGCTGGAAGATTTCTCTGGGCCTAAGCAGTGTGTGGAATATGCTCCTGTTGGTGAGCTGCCTTTTAGCAGCAAAAGAGCAAGCTACAGAGAGAAGCTTGCTGTCTGTTCCTGATTGCAGTCAGAAGACTGTTGTGTATCCCAGAGTAAGCTGTGTCCCAGGGGAAGCTGTGTTCCAGAGGAAGCTGTGTCCCAGAGGGAGCTGTGTCCCAGAGAAAGCTGTGTCCCAGAGAAAGCTGTGTCCCAGAGGAAGCTGTGTCCCAGAGATTGTGAGTCAAGGATTAGATTTTCCTTTCAAGAATTTGTGTAAAGTAACCCCAGGGAGAAGGCAGCAGTCTAACTGCAAACTGGACAGAGTCTCTCAAAAGACTGTTTAAGGGTCCCTGGCGGTTGGAGCATTTCGGAGAGAGGGGCGGTCCGAATGCTCCCCTTTTCTACTGAGGAAGATATATACAACAGAACTGTGTGTTTTGTCATACCTTTGGCTGATGTAAGCCATAATGTGGTGTACTTTTTGTACTTTTAATAAAAAGATTAAAAGAATACATTAACTTCTTGCTGTTAATCTCGAGGGTAGTAGGTCAAACTACCACAACTGGTGTCAGAAGTGGGATCCTGGTCCATTGTACCAAAGGATAACCCACGTGTCAAAATGGAGGAGGCAGTAAAAGCCCTAATGCTGTCTACAGCGGCAAAGCAGGAAATCAATAGACAATTGGAAGTGGACAGAGTCCACCTGAGAGACATTTTAGAAGCACAGAAAGTGCAGCTGCAGCAATTGAGATCTGCAGAGAACATTGTAGTTTCAAAATCAAGCGGGATTATGAATTCAAATTGCTTTCTAAAGAAAATGACCGCTCAGGATGATGTAGAAACATACCTCCAGAATTTCGAGAAGATTGCCACTAGGGAGGGTTGGCCTAAACAGCACTGGGCCACAGTCCTGGGTCCCTATCTGTATGGAGAAGCTCGGAAAGCATATGTGGTTTTGCCTGAAGAAAAGGCAACAACTTATTGTACCCTGAAGGAAGAGCTCCTTAACAGAAGGGGAGTAAACAGAGTACAGTGATTGCACTCCTGAGATTTTTTTTATGAACCTACTTATCGCTATCCAAGGGACATGCTTGTCCACCCAAGTTTAAACAGCAGTTTTCCTGTTAAGGGATGGCAAACCGATCATGATAAAAGAGAGACCGCAGAGATGACAAAAGAGACCACAGAGACGGCAAAAGAGACCACAAAGAGCACAAGAGAGACCGCAGGAGCTGCGAGAGAGACGGCGAGAGAGACTGCAGGAGCGGCAAAAGAGACTGCTGGTACGGCAAACAAGACTGCTGGTATGACCAAAGAGACGGCAGAGAGAGGACGTGAGACTGCAGACAGCACCAAAGAGACTGCACAGAGAGCACATGAGACTGCAGACAGCACTAAAGAGACTGCACAGAGAGCACGTGAGACTGCAGACAGCACCAAAAAGACTGCACAGAGAGCACATGAGACTGCAGACAGCACCAAAGAGACTGCACAGAGAGCACGTGAGACTGCAGACCGCACCAAAGAGACTGCAGAGAGAGCAAGTGAGATTGCTGAGAAAGCAAAAGAGGCTACTGCAGATAAAGAACTTTGGCTCCTGAAGCAAGATGATGATATAAAAATGACATATGTGAAGCATGCTGATCAAGTCACTGGAAAAGATTTAAACCCAAAGCAAAGCAGAAACCTTATGGGCAAAAGCAATGAAGAGACCTCTATAAGAAATTTGGACAGTAACCAACACATGGCCCCGGTGTATACTCATGAGGTAGAGAATGAAACCAGAGAAAGCAAATGCTTGATAAAGATCTCTGACCAAGAGAAAGTGGAGATCAAACAGATGATTACAGCCATTATTCTTACTAAGGAAGAATGTGCTAATTTTGAGGAAGAAACTGGAATCCTTACTAAAGAGAAAGTTGTGAAAGATAAGAATCTGGAGATTGAGTTGGTGAAGAAGGAACCACCATCCCATATGAGGCAGATTCTGGAGATTTGTCCTACTAAAATTGTAGAGGGATCTCTGTCTCAGCTGCCAATAAAACAAAGTGATATGGACAAGTAGAGGCAAGAAAGGAAACCAGTCCAGCAAGAGGTAAAGATATGCTCTATTCCAGTAGGACTGAAAAAGCCTGAAATGGAAGATAGGCAAATTATTACTAATATGAGGGGTGTCAGGAAGATGCCAGATTACATTCCTGAATGGCGGAGGAAACCTGCATTTGAGCACTACAGAGTGTCCTACAGCAATAAGATACAGATGCCTATTTGGGAGCAGAGGAAGAGTCCTCCCAAGTATAAGCTGAAAGAGTCAGTTGTGCGGGAACCGCAGCACAATGATAAACAGGAGAAGCAAGATCTCCTCAATAATCGTGCATCTCAGAGAGAAGGAGAGATCATCAATTCCACCTCCCAGCTACAAGAGTTAGGAGAATCCTGTAAGCAGAGGAAACAACTGTGATACAGAAGGAGCTGCTGTTACATGCTCCACAAGCACAGAGGATGGCCAATCCGTCTGATATGAAGACACAGTTGGCTCAGAGTGATGCATGTCCAGAAGAGACTATCGCTGACCTCCAGAACCTGTGTACCTAAGATGCTTCGCTGAGTATAGAGCAATGTCTACAGGAGGCTCATAAGCAAAGCAGAGAGCAGCAGCTTGTACAGGAAAGACAGAGGGAGGAAGAAAGAGTGACTGAGCCACCAGAGGTATTCAGAGAAGACCTGATGGAAAAGATAAATAGGATTCTTCAGCTAAATGGGAAGACAAAACATCCAGCATAAGCAGGGTGAACTGGATTTACAAAATGGTAATGAAGAGAAGATGCAGCTAAAGGCAGCAAAGAAAAATTGAAAGCTGGAAGCCTTAGAAGCAAAGCGAGAAGAAGAAGAAGAAAAATGGGCGAGAGCTGAAATCGCAAGTTTTTTTCAGAAGCCCAAAACCAACAAGGCTGCAAAGATGGGTGTTCCCCTATGTATGGAGTGCAAGCCTGAAGTTGTGGAACAGCTGGAGACATTCCAGCAAGGCCAAAAGTCTGAGAGATCTGTCCTGGCAGAGATGGGTAATTGCAGACCTTGCATGGTACATAGTATGCCTGCTGTAAGCAGAATGAAAGATGAGGTGCAGATCCAAGCACAAGAAGCAGCCCTGAGAGAGGACATACCTTCACAGTCTATGAGGAATACTGTAGCAAAGGAGAGCTGTAAAAGAAACCTTCCGACCAACATGCTTTAGTCACAAGCTTCATACAGAATCAGTGTTCCTGGCGTTTCCCTAAGATGGCTTGTGAGATGGACCTGGGACAGACAGAAGTAGAGAGTCCAGAAGTCCTGGGGAGCACAGAGGCACCAGCAAGTGACAGACAGACACTGAGAGAGACTGGCCGGGTCAGGACCATGTCCTTGGGGGCAGTTTCTAAAGCAGATGATCTATCCAGCACAAATTTGAAATCGAAAAACTGTCTCAATCGGTTAATTTCTAGATGAAGGCATCAGTGAAGAGAACAAGAGGCCCAGAGGCCCAGATGGATGATCTTCTATTGTACCTAGGATAACCTGTTCTTCTGAAAAGAAAGAAGAGACAGAAAACTGTGTGCATTGTTCGTGTAGATGACACCTGCCCAGGTGAGAAGATTAGGAGGAACAGAGATGTGTGTAACAACCTGAGGGTGTGGTTTGCAGATACTATTGGTATCAAACCAGGTCCAGGGGTGACATATGGTGAACAAAACTGTGTGTTCCCCATAGATGATGCTGTGGATGAAACCCCTGATAGTCGATTTGAGGGGTATCTCAAGCCTTACTTCATCAAAGCTGATGGATCAATTGAAAAAGGGGAAGTTCTCCTGGTTCATGGAAGTATGCGTGCTGTTGAGCTCAAGAGGGTAGAGAGAGACCCAAGCCCATACTGCATACTTGCTCCAGATACTGTAATGCACTATGAAGGAGAGCCCCTTAAACAAGAGGACAAGGAGAAGATAAAGCTACAAGTGAGCGTTTAGGGCCTCTCGGCTCATGTAGCTCAACCACATGGTGTTAAAGCTAAGGGGAGAGATATGTAACAGAGTGAAGCAAAGAATGCCCCTAGAGGCTGGAAGATTTGTCTGGAGAAGGAAAGAGTTAACTCCGGGCAGTGATCAGAGGCTAATTGAAGCCCAGCTGTGGATTGCTTTAAGACAACAGCAGAGAGATGAGTGGAGTCTCTCTCACTTAGGCTTGGGCCTAAGCAGTGTGGGCAGTGTGTGGAATCTGCTCCTGTTGGTGAGCTGCTATTAGCAGCATAAAAACAAGCTACAGAGAGAAGCTTGCTGCCTGTTCCTGATTGCAGCCAGAAGACTGTTGTGTATCCCAGAGGAAGCTGTGTCCCAGAGGAAGCTGTGGCCCAGATGGAGCTGTGTCCCAGAGGGAGCTGTGTCCCAGAGAAAGCTGTGTCCCAGAGGAAGCTGTGTCCCAGAGAAAGCTGTGTCCCGGAGATTGTGAGTCAAGGATTAGATTTTCCTTACAAGAATCTGTGTAAAGTAACCCCAGGGAGAAGGCAGCAGTCTAACTGCAAACTGGACAGAGTCTCTCAAAAGACTGTTTAAGGGTCCCTGGCGGTTGGAGCATTTCGGAGAGACGGGCGGGCCGAATGCTCCCCTTTTCTACTGAGAAAGATATATACAATAGAACCGTGTGATTTGTCATACCTCTGATGTAAGCCATAATGTGGTGTACTTTTTGGACTTTTAATAAAAAGATTAAAAGAATACTATAATGATAATAATGAAGTTGTTACCTGTGAATTAATTGTTAATAAAGTGTTTTTTACATATGAATATCTTAGTGAGAGATAGTTAAAATACCTTTCTTTCTCTTTCTGTTTTCTCTTTTTCTCCTGTGTTCAAAAAGTGCCAAACAACTCACATAAATAAATACTGACAAAACAATGCTAAAAAAAGGTGTTTACATGCTATTAACCACCCAGTGAAAAAATAAAACCATATATATTATACCGCTGTATTTATGCCTATACCAAACTGGGAGGGACTTAATACATAATGGGGCCATGCCCATAAACATATAATGGGCATGGCCACATTAATTACATCTAAACATGGGCAATATATATATATATTGTGACCAGGTTGGCCGCGTATAGCGGTGGTTTCTTGAAATAAGGGCTGATACCGGCTTGAAAGTGCAGCAAATTGGTTTATTTACAGAAAGAAAATAACAGCTGTAGCAGTAGCTCTGCTTAAATTAACGGAAAATAAACAATTACTTCTCCGCGAGGTGGGAGAATGCCACCTTGTGGCCAGGTTGTAAACAGTCCTTTAAACTTGGGAGACTGCCACCTTGTGGCCAGCTTGTAAACAGTCCTTTAAACTTGGGAGACTGCCACCTTGTGGCCAGCTTGTAAAACAGTCCTTTAAACTTGGAAGACTGCCACCTTGTGGCCAGGATACCAATAGTCTTTGAGACTGGTGAGAGTGCCACCTTGTGGCCAGGATACAAATATTCTTCTGCTAGTGGAAATAGTGCCACCTTGTGGCCAGGATACAAACAGTCTCTGAGACTGGTGAGAGTGCCACCTTGTGGCCAGGTTGCGAACAGTCTCTTGTTCTGGTAAAGTGCCACCTGGTGGCCAGGAAACAAACAGACTCTTTACTGGTGAAAGGGTTGCCACCTTCAGCAACCTCTGGGACACAGCTCCTCTCTGGGACACAGCTCCTCTCAGGGACACAGCTCCTCTCAGGGACACAGCTCCTCTCTGGGACACAGCTCCTCTCTGGGACACAGCTCCTCTCTGGAACAAAGTCGAGGGTGAAGCATAGGGCCCTCCCGTCTCTCCCGTATGCTTCACCCCAGGGACCCTTGCATAACACAACTCACTTGTATTAACTTCTGTCTTCTACTCCACTTCTTCCCTGGGGCATAATACGTCAGCTACAACCGTGCTTAGGCCTTTAAGGCAAACTCTGCCTGGGAATCCTCACTAATCCCCTTCACTTACTGGGCTTCCTTGTACCTTCACCTCCTGAGTCTGTAGTCACTCTTCCAGCTCACACGACTTGCTGTAGTCCCCGTACTCCCAGTAACAGTAACGAGGCGATCCTTTACAGGTTAGTTCACAAACTTCACTGTACTTCCACACCGGATCACCTTCCACTCTGGGCTTGCTTCTTGCAGCAGCACCCCTGCCCAGAGCCTAGTCAGCCACACACCCCTTCCATGTCTGCTTTCCAGGCTTTTAAAGGGAAGTTGCTCCAATTAGGAGTTCTTCAGAAGTTTTAACTCCTTCACTTCTGTCAAGAACTCCATACTCCACTTGCTTGTCATAACTTCTAAGGAGCAAATGATCACGCATCCTCCCCCTCAGCTCAACAACATGGTGTTGGGCGACATGCAGAGAGGCCGGACATCCGGTAGGGTCGCTCACCACTCAAGAACTCTTCGCCCAGCCAACCATTCCTCCTCTGTGCCGTCCGCATTGAGGTAGAAGGCTGCGATAGTGGCCGCCTGTTACTCCATCTTCTCCTTTCCTTACTGGTCTGTGTGCCTCCTTCATGTGTGTTGCCTTTACCGGGAAGGAGTGAATCCCCCAACTTTGTAGAGCTGTCCTTAAACAGCCTCGTGGTTGACTCTGTAGTCACATGTCTGGGTACATATATAACAATATCCGTTGCACTCTCTTCGAGCCCGTCATCATTTCCAATCTCTTCATTAACTTCAACTCCCAGAAGATCTTCTACAGTCTCAGTGTTTCCCTCGTCATTCTCAACTTCACAGCCATCTTCATTGTCCAACTTAAACAAAGCCTGGCGCTTCTGCCGCTCTTCAGTACGATGCTGTTTCATTGCTTCCTGCAGCTTTGCTTTAAGAAGTGGGAGCTTTTCCACTGGCTTTTTCTGAATTATCTCATCAGTTGTTTCAGCAGACACAATGACAGATACCACATCTGCCTTTAGCTCCTCCTTTCCATCTGCCGTTGTTCCTTTGCGGACGATATTTAGGTTAACTTTCCTCTCAATCACAGGCTTGGCTTTATGCAGGGAGTGCTTCAGAAAACGCTCTTTCCAAGCTTCTAGTTCTTTATTTTGCTTTGGTTCATCCAATTTAACAAAGGAGCCAACATCAGGGCACAAACAGGGCTTTAAGGAGAGATCCACCCTAAGAGCACAGAGCTTTTCCAGCTTGGAAAACTTTGCTTTATGTTGTTTTGGTACAGGACATTTAGATGTCTCCTCAACAGTCTGAGAATCCAGTAGAGCCACCGGGATTTCCTGCTGGATTTCACAAGTAGGAACTACAACTTCACTTACAGGCTTTGGAATGTACTCTGGCTTATCCACATGGTCCTCCGAATACACTGTGTGCCAAGCCATTTGTGGCTCATCAGAACTCTTGGCTGGCTCACTTCCCCCAACTTTAGTTCCTTCTAATACCTCGCCAGTACAAGCCTGTGATGCTTGGATAGTATTATTTGCATCCCCTTTACATTCTTCTGCTGGAGCAGAGTCTCTTGTTTTGATTTCCTTTTTATCACTAATGTCTATCTTACTTTCCAAACTGCATGGCTGATACTTTGTTGATTTAATAAGCTGCATGTCCTTCCCTTCGCAAGATGGCCTTGGCCGACGCTTGAAGCAATTATGAATGCTTTCTGCAGTCACTTTCTTTGCTAATGGAGTCCTTTGTGCAGCCACTTCCTCTGCTGCCTCCTCCATCAAATATGTAAATTCTTCTTCATTACCATCAGCAGGGATGATTTCAGGGAGTTTTTCGTCAAGTGACGGCACACTTTCTGTTGTGCAAATAATTTCAAAGTCCTTAGTATTCGTTTCAATACTATCTACTACATGTTGTACAGTTTCTGCTTTTTCAAGAGTACTCTCCAATAGCTGTGGAGCTTGGCTTATTAAATATTCCTCAACTAAACTCTTGGACTCATGCTTGCAAATGCGCAGCGCAATCATATCTTCTGTGTCTCTCACACGTGCATCATCAGGATTTTCTAATTTTTCCAAAACGCATACAGAGTCTTGCAATGAGATGGTGACTGGTTTTAAAATATTTTCTTTACCTTCAACTTCCAGGTGTTCAGTCCAATTTGGAATGGCTTTGGCATTGTTGAGGGTATCTATAACTGCCTCTACAGACAGCTTTGCACTTTCTGCAACTGCTTGAAGGACATGATCTACAGGCTTTGGTTGTTCTTCCACACTCTTGGCACTGCCACTTTCCTCTGGCACAGGTGTAGCTTCATCGGTTGTTGCAGGTGACTCTTCTAATTGGGAAACTGTGCTAAATTTAACCGCTTCAACAATTATTTCAGTTTCAAGTTTATCTTTGTTCTTAGACAACTGAAATTCCTTTGCTTGCTCTGTCACTGTCGCACTAATCCAGGATGGAGATCTTTCTTCAAGACTGGTAATAGCTCTCTCCACCTCTATCACAGTCACAGTGACAGCATGAATTAGTTCTTCAGTGCCTTTCTCAGGTACTGTTCCTTGCTCTTTTGGTGAATCCGTAACAGAGGCTTCCATAGATCGTTGAGCATCTAACTTTTCTTGCTTACCCGCATCAGACTCAGCCAGCGGAACTACGGCTGGTTCATCAGAGTCATCATCGAATCCTTCTGCCTGTGCAGCTTGTCCAGCTTCATTTAGTGTAGTGTGCTCCCGGTTTTGCTACAGGAACAGTCTTTTCTAAGGTGTTCACATCGGACACTGGCCTAGCAACACTTTCTAGCTGGTCTCCATTAGAAGCCTCTTTGTCACTTTGCTGCCGCTCCCACACCACGGATTCGTGCAGCTTAGGCTTTGGGGGACATTTCCTCTGCTCCCAAATAGGCATCAATTTCTCATTCCTGTAGGACACTCGGTAGTCCTCAAACGCAGGCTTCCTCCGCCATTCAGGGATATACTCTGGCCTCAATTTAACTTGGGCTTATCTTTGGAGCCTTGGAAAACGCTGTTTCTCCTCCTCCAAGGCCATTCTATCTGCACCTGCAGGCTCTTTTGTTCTCTCAGTAACCTCTTTGGGGCTCTCAGCACTCTCTTTGGGGCTCTCAGCACTCTCTTTGGCTGGACCGGCCTTCTCTGCGGGCACTCTCTCCGACTCTGCAGTACCTGTGGAGCCCTCTGCGACCTCACTCGCAGCTCCTGCCGCCTCACTCGCAGCTCCTGCCGCCTCACTCATGGCACTGCACCTGGTGGCTTGTTCATTACCCGCTGTGCTTCTAGAAAAGCTTTAAGGGCCTCCTCCATATTTATGCTGTACGGTGGGCTGTCTTCTTCAACACAGACACTTTTCCATCCCACTTCTGACACCAGTGTGACCAGGTTGGCCGCGTATAGCGGTGGTTTCTTGAAATAAGGGCTGATACCGGCTTGAAAGTGCAGTAAATTGGTTTATTTACAGAAAGAAAATAACAGCTGTAGCAGTAGCTCTGCTTAAATTAACGGAAAATAAACAATTACTTCTCCGCGAGGTGGGAGAATGCCACCTTGTGGCCAGGTTGTAAACAGTCCTTTAAACTTGGGAGACTGCCACCTTGTGGCCAGCTTGTAAACAGTCCTTTAAACTTGGGAGATTGCCACCTTGTGGCCAGCTTGTAAAACAGTCCTTTAAACTTGGGAGACTGCCACCTTGTGGCCAGGATACCAATAGTCTTTGAGACTGGTGAGAGTGCCACCTTGTGGCCAGGATACAAATATTCTTCTTCTAGTGGAAATAGTGCCACCTTGTGGCCAGGATACAAACAGTCTCTGAGACTGGTGAGAGTGCCACCTTGAGCCAGGTTGCGAACAGTCTCTTGTTCTGGTAAAGTGCCACCTGGTGGCCAGGAAACAAACAGACTCTTTACTGGTGAAAGGGTTGCCACCTTCAGCAACCTCTGGGACACAGCTCCTCTCTGGGACACAGCTCCTCTCTGGGACACAGCTCCTCTCTGGGACACAGCTCCTCTCAAGGACACAGCTCCTCTCAGGGACACAGCTCCTCTCTGGGACACAGCTCCTCTCTGGGACACAGCCCCTTTCTGGAACACAGTCGCGGGTGAAGCATAGGGCCCTCCCGTCTCTCCCGTATGCTTCACCCCAGGGACCCTTGCATAACACAACTCACTTGTATTAACTTCTGTCTTCTACTCCACTTCTTCCCTGGGACATAATACGTCAGCTACAACCGTGCGTAGGACTGTAAGTCAAACTCTGCCTGGGAATCCTCACTAATCCCCTTCACTTACTGGGCTTCCTTGTACCTTCACCTCCTGAGTCTGTAGTCACTCTTCCAGCTCACATGACTTGCTGTAGTCCCCGTACTCCCAGTAACAGTAACGAGGCGATCCTTTACAGGTTAGTTCACAAACTTCACTGTACTTCCACACCGGTTCACCTTCCACTCTGGGCTTGCTTCTTGCAGCAGCACCCCTGCCCAGAGCCTAGTCAGCCACACCCCCCTTCCATGTCTGCTTTCCAGGCTTTTAAATGGAAGTTGCTCCAATTAGGAGTTCTTCAGAAGTTTATCTCCTTCACTTCTGTCAAGAACTCCATACTCCACTTGCTTGTCATAACTTCTACGGAGCAAACGATCACAATATATATATATATATATATATATATATATATATATATATATATATATATATTATAGTCCACCTGAATATTGCATATTATTTTCATAAGTTTTTACTAAATATTATCATGTCAAGGGTCATGCTCTTTAATTCAATATCAATACTGTGGAACTTATAACATACTTTAAATTATCCATCCAATTATGTGGGCAGTTATCCCAACAATAATATAAATATTTTGGAAAATTGTACATTTTACATAACCTTTAAATGAATATAAAGTTACACTCTATAGAATAAATCAGTATCATAGCCTACTATTTCTTTCAGAAACATGGAGAAGTTCCAGCTCTCAATCAATCCATGGGGTATGATTGTATAATCCATTGGAGTACAATCCGTTTTATTTCTGTCTTTATTAGCTCTGTTCCCACATTCCCTCATCTGATTCCCAAATGGATCCTTTCTAGGATCCAGCACTTTGGGTCAGGTCTGGAATTATGGACATAATTAAAATGTCTGGCCACAGAAGTCAGCATCTTGCCCCTATCCAAGTTTCATTGACCATTTCCAATATTTGCCAGATGTTAACATAGGCATCTTCGTATTTTCCTTGTCGTCATGCCCACATATCTCAAAGGACATGACCATTTAGTATATGACACCTTCACTATTATCACTATTACAGTTGTGAAATCCACTCATTGGCATCATTCTGCCTGTGCAGTCCTCCACTATTTTAATGTTATTCATATATGGACATACTGAACAGTGTCCACACTTAAATGTGCCATCTGGAATTGAACTTACTTGTTTTGGTTCTCTCAAAGTGACTTTTAACCAGTTTATCTCTTAGAGTTGCCGATCTATGCCAGCAAACCTTAATATTATCCTAATTTGGTCATCTGATTATAAGATTTGGATGTGCTTATTAAGAGTATATCTTACTTCCCTCCATTGTTGGCTAAATGTACCAACATATCTATTCTGTCTTCAATTTAGTTATCAATAAGTGCTCCCTAGGCATGAGTAAAGCATGATGATATGCCTTTTTTATTATCGTTTGACTCTACCCTCTGTTCCTCATCCTTTCTCGTAGTTCCACTGATCTCCTCCACAAGGTTTTAATGTCAGAACAGTTTCTTCACAATCGTTTAAATTCACACTTCTGAATTCCTTTCTTTGTAGCTGGGGCATGGGTGCTAGTAAAGTGTAATGTACTGTTCATTGCAGTGGGTTTCCAGAATATGTCAGTTTTAATAGACCCATCTACTTCTTTAGATATCTTGATGTCTAGAAAGTTCACTGAAATCGGGATTACACATAAGGTAAGTTTAAAATTGAGTTCGATTTGATTCAGTAAATTTATAAATTCTCTTAGATCTTCTTCTATGCCATCCCAGATAATAAGTATGTTGTCAATGTAGCGTATCCATAAGTTCACATTCCCACCAACCTAAGTAGATGTTGGCGTAGGTTGGTGCACAAGCAGTCCCCATAGCAGTGCCTCGGGTCTGTAGGAAGAACCTGTCATCAAATAGAAAATAGTTATGCTTAAGGACAAATTTCAGAAGTCAAAACAAATATTGGTTCCATTCATGAGTAATCAGCGACTCCATCTTTAAGTAAAATTCAATTGCATAACATCCAGCTTCGTGCCAATGGAGGAAGAGACTTTCCACATCACATGTGGCCAATAGTGAGGATGAATTAAGTTAATGCCATTTCATCTCTAACATATGAAGGAAGAGTAAAGACATATGATCTCAATTGGAGATCCAGAAATCTGCTTATCTTTTCGCAAAGGCTATTATTACCCAAAATATTGCGTCTTCCAGGAGGTTTATGGTAATTTTTGGGAACCTTAGGTAGCAGGTAATATGTTGCTATGTTCCTCTCCTTCTCTGTGGCTGCTAACTCCTGGCTAACCTAAGACGGCTCTGGTCACTCTCACACTTTCTCTCTAGCTGTTAACTCCTGGCTCCTAAAGATCAGCTAACCTAAGGTACCCTGGACATGCAAAAATTCTCTGACATTGTTACTGATTATTAATTACTGTGATTCATATCTGTTATTACATCCACTGACATAGTCACTTTAACTAGATATATTGTTTGCTCTGCCTTCCTTTGTGCCCCCTCCCCTCCACCATCATTAGCATAGTCTCCTAACCCATGTGTTAGCTGCTGTACTCTATATCACATCCTAAACTACATTCACCTTACTTTCAGATAGCTCTTGTCACTCTCACAGTCTCTCTCTCTGGCTCAATCCCCTCCCTATATATGTGTATAATATGTATAATATGTGTATATTGCCACATCTGATCTGTGAACACCTCTCATATAGGTTTATATTTCAACAATCAGTGGAAAATATATTCAGTTAATGTTTTTATTAGAAATGTTACACAATGTTTAACAATGGCCTACATTTTTTTATTGGCTTCAGTTATTATCATGGGACTAATAAAAGTTGATTCCCTCCAAACAACATGTGACAGAAAGTCATGAAATTAGTGCACATGAATAGTTCTAATGAAAAGATTATTTGCAGACAACATGTGCTCTGAAACTGCTTCATCTGGCATGACATATCTATTTTATAACACTAGAAAAACAGCAAAACAATGTCTGCCAGATATATAGCTAGAGCTTTTGCCGTCCAGGGCTAGCCCTGAGTTTGCTACCACCCTTCTCTCTCTCCCCTTCTCTTCTCCTCTCTCACACACTCCTCCCTTTTTTCACTCTCCCCTTCTCTCTCTATCTCAATCTCTCTGCCCTCCCTTCTCTCTCCCATTCACCCCTTCTCTTTATCTTTTTCCCTCTCCCTTCACTCTCCCTCCCTCCCCATTCCCTTCACTCTCACTCCCTTCACTCTCTTTCCCTCTCTCTATGACTCTCTCTCTCCTCCTCTCTCTCTGCGCTCTCTCCATCCCCCTCTGTATCCACTCTCTCTCTTTCTTCACTCCCTTCTCTCCTCTCTCCCTCTCTTCCACTTTCTCTCTCTTCTTCCCTCCCTCTCTCTCTCACTCCCCCCTCTCTGCTCTTTCTCTCTCACTCTATCTCCCTCTCTCCTCCTCTCTCTCCCTCCCCCTCTCTCCTCGATCCCTCTTTTCACTCTACCTACGCTCCCTAATTCTCCCTCTCTATCTGTGCTCTCCCTCCCTCTCCCCTCTCCCTCCCTTCCCTCTCACTCCCTTTCTCTCTCACTTCCCTATCTCTCTCCCCTCTTTCTCTTCCTCTTTCTGTCTCTCCCTTTCTCTTTCTCTGTCTCTCTCTCTCTATTTATGTCACTCCCCCTCTGTCTGTGTCTCTTTTCCTGTCTCTCTACCTCTACTTCTCTCTGCCCCGTCTCTATCCCTCCCTTTTTCTCTCTAGATTAGCAGCACATAGGATGCTCTGCTAAGTATATGTGTGTCTCTCTCTCCCTATTTATGTCTCTCCCCCTGCCACTTTCCCTGTCTCTCCCTCTATCTCTCTCATCTCTATCACTCCCTTTTTCTCTCTCCCACCTTTTACTCCCCTTTCACTCACACATTTTTTCTTTCCTCCCTTTCTCTATCCATCTTTTGCTATCTATCTTTCTCTCTCTCCCCCTCCTTCACTCTTCCCCCTTCTCACTCCATTCTTTCTGATTCTGCCTTTCTCTTTCACCCTCCCCCTTCTCTCTCATCCCCCTTCCCCTTCTCTCTCCCCCTTTTCTTTCTCCCCTCTCTCCTGTAGGAGCAAAAATCGTAACCACAAACCACATTTTAATCCAAAACCCAGTCATGATACCAAAAAACAGAGAACTCTGAATATTTTATTATTATCAGATTTTATTTGTACAAAGTGGGTCAGCAACAAAAAATAATACAAAATGACTGAACACAAATATAAACAAAACACAGCTTTTATAGTAATTCATAAAAAGAATGGCATAGTCCAATATCACCCCTCCAGAGAAAATGGCAAAGTCCAACAACAGCCAATAAATAATTATTTTCTTTATGAGATCCAATAAGTAGTTAGACATGCACAGGTCACGCACTGAAAGCATGGACTGCATATATCGTTCCATTATTGCAAAATTGTGTGCATCAAAACAGGCCAGCCTTGGCACATAGATATATATTGCCTTCACTCAGGGCATATTGTTTAGGCTAAATAATTGTTGACTGTTTCCTGTTAAAACTTGCTCCTGTTAAAACTTGCAGATTTAAGTGTTACAGAGCTTATGTCCTACAATGGAAAAATACTGGTTCAAAGCTTACAAAAGTGAGTACACACCACACATTTTTATAAATATTTTATTATATCTTTTCATGTGATTACATTGTAGCAGAGTGGCATTTCTTCAGTGTTAAGTAATAAGTGTACAGTCTGTATAACAGTGTAAATTTGCTGTCTCCTCAAAATAACTTAACACACAGCCATTAATGTCGAAACCGTTGGCAACAAAAGTAAGTATACCCCTAAGCGGAAATGTCCAAATCGGGCCAAATTAGCCATTTTCCCTCCCCGGTGCCATGTGACTCATTAGTGTTACAAGGTCTCAGGTGTGAATAGGGAGCAGGTGTGTTACATTTGTTTATCGCTCCCACACTCTCTCATAATGGTCATTGGAAGTTCAACATGGCATCTTATGACAAAGAACTCTCTGAGGATCTAACAAAAATAATTGTTGATTTACATAAAGATGGTCTAAGCTATAAGAAGACTGCCAAGACCCTGAAACTGAGCTGCAGCATGGTGGGCAAGACTATACAGTGGTTTCACAGGACAAGTTCCACTCAGAACAGGCCTCGCCGTTGTCAACCAAAGAAGTTCAATGCACATGCTCAGTGTCATATCTAGAGGTTGTCTTTGGGAAATAGATGTATGAGTGCTGCCAGCATTACTGTAGAGGTTCAAGGGGTGGGGGTCAGCCTGTCAGTGCTCAGATCAAACGCCACACACTGCATCAAATTGGTCTGCATGGCTGTCATCTCAGAAGGAAGCCTCTTCTAAAGATGATGCCCAAAAAATCCTGCAAACAGTTTGCCGAAGACAAGGAGACTAAGGGCAGGGATTGCTGGAACCATGTCCTGTGGTCTGATGGGACCAAGATAAACTTATTTGGTTCAGATAGTGTCAAGCAGTGTGTGGCGTCAACCAGATGAGAAGTACAAAGACAAGTGTGTCTTGCCTACAGTCAAGCATGGTGGTGGTGGGTGTGTCATGGTCTGGGCCTGCATGAGTGCTGCTGGCACTGGGGAGCTACAGTTCATTGAGGGAACCATGAATGCCAACATGTATTGTGACATACTGAAGCCCTGCGGCCCAGTCACTGAAGGGGACCAGTCCTTCAGGGACTGGACCGCAGGGCAGTATTCCAACATGATAATGACCCCAAACACCTCCAAGACGACCACTGCCTTGCTAAAGAAGCTGAAGGTAAAGGTGATGGACCGGTCAAGCATGTCTCCAGACCTAAATCCTATTGGGCATCTGTGGGGCATCCTCAAACGGAAGGTGGGGTAGAGCAAGGTCTAACATCCACCAGCTCTGTGATGTCATCATGGAGGAGTGGAAGAGGACTCCAGTGGCAACCTGTGAAGCTCTGGTGAACTCCATGCCCATGAGGGGTAAGGCAGTGCTGGAAAATAATGGTGGCCACACAAAATATTGACACTTTGGGCCCAATTTGTACATTTCCACTTAGGGGTGTACACACTTTTGTTGCCAATGGTTTAGACATTAATGGGTATGTGTTGAGTTATTTTGAGGGGACAGATAATTTACACAAGCTGTACACTTACTACTTTACATTGTAGCAGAGTGTCATTTCTTAGTGTTGTCAAATGAAAAGACATAATAAAATATTTACAAAAATGTGAGGGGTGTACTCGCTTTTGTGAGATTCTGTATATACACTAAAACATATAGGGATATTTGTATTTCTCTACAACACTCTCTTCTCTCTGTGTCTCTCCCTTGTCCTCCTTCTCTCTCTTCCTTTTCTCTCTTTCCTTTATTTACACACACACATACAGAGACAGATACATACACAGAGACACATACAGACACATTATACACACACACAGGCACACACACATACAGAGACATACACATTATACAGACACACACACATACAGAAACACACACACACAAGCAGAGACACATACACACACATACATATACACAGACACACACACAGACTCACACAGACACACACACAGAGACATACACACACTTATACATACACAGACGCACATACAGGCACACACACAGACATAAACAGACTCACACAGGCACACACAGACTCTCACAATCTCACACAGACACACATAGACACACACAGACACAGACAAACTCACACAGACAAATTATTTTATTTATATAATAACAGATGAAACACAAGAGGTGCTTACCTTGTTCATCAGCCCCTCATGGTTGGTGCTTCTCCCACAGGCTGGTTCCACACTGCTATCACTGCACAGATGCAGTATCAAACTTCCTCTAGGAAGAAGGAAACACGGGAGGTGAAGAAGCTAGGACTGGGGATCAAGTACACTTATTTCTTTAATTAAAAGGTTACATTTTTAAGTGAACATGAGGTGCACATCACTGAAGAGCACCTGTAGGGGATAGATCTGGTCATGGAGGCAGGTGGGGGCGTTTTGCCACCCCCAAAGCACTGATTCCTGCGGCGGTCCGCCCCTTCCTGACGCTATTAGCTACGCCACTGCATTAGAGATGACGCGAATAGTTCGCCGGCTGACTGTTCCCGGCGAACATAGCATGTTCGTGTTCGCGGTGAACTGCGAACATATGCGATGTTCGATCCGCCCCCTATACTTTATCATTGAGCAAACTTTGACCCTGCACCTCACAGTCAGCAGACACATTCCAGCCAATCAGCATCATACCCTGCCTTCCAGACCCTTCTACCTCATGGACAGCAGCCATTTTGGAATCATAACTAACTTGCAGTCTTACTGAGAGGAGGGAGAGTGTAGGTGATGCTGATTGAATAGGGAAATCAATAGCTAGGCAAGTTTATTCAGTGTCCAGTGCAGTGCTGAAGGACCCATCAGATCTCTGCTGTAAACACAGCACCCCAAAAAGCCCTTTTTAGGGCTATCACATATTTTTTTTTCTGTCTAATCTAACTTCATTTGCCTGTCTCCCTGCTAGCCCCTGCTAGCAAGTGTGTGTGTCAGGCTCACAGCTTATACTGTGTGTGCACAGTGCAACCAATACAATCTTGTTTACTAGTTGTCTACTTTTAAAATACCAAAACTTTTATTTTGTTAAATCTTAGTTCATTTGCCTGACCGCCAATCTAAGTTCATTTGCCTGACCGCTAGCCAGTGTGTGTGTCAGGCTTACAAGTATTGTGCCAAGTTCAACCAATCCAATCGAGTTGGGGTACCAGCAGTCTACATTTAAAAAAACAATAATTTTATTTTCTTAAATCTAAGTTCATTTATCAGGGGTATGGGGCGATAATTTTTAACCTCTAAAGGGTCCCTACCCTCTTTTGGAAAGACTATGAGGTCGGCCTGATTCAATTAAGGAGGCATAGGTTCTCCATTTAGTATAGCGTTAAACAAAGATGTTAGGTGCGGGGGTAAGCAAGGGCTCAAATTTCTTATAGTACAGATGGGTAAAACCGTCTGGCCCTGGGGACTTGCCAAATTTAAGATCTTGGATTGTAGATTTAACTTCCTCTTGGGATATGTCTAGGTTCAAGCTGTCCAATTGAGGTACAGGTATTTTGTGGACTTCTTGCTGTAGTAGGAAGGACTCTATGTCAGATCCGCTGCAGCGGGATTGGGATGAATATATGGTCTGATAGAAGTTTTGAAATGTTTCTTGGATAGCATTGAGGCTAAAGGAGGTTTGGACATCAGGTAGTCTAAAGATACCGTATATTATGTCCTCTCTTGGGGGGTAAAGACACTAATAATTCCTCCAATAAAATTCTGTTTTTTATGTGGGCAAGGTCCCTGGTTAGCCCCTTGGGTTATCTGTTAAAAAGAGTGGTGCAGAGACTGTGGGGGCTGTTAGCCTCCTTGTCCCTGTGTGGCCGTTTAGAATCCCTGCTGCTGCATGTTTCAGCTTTATTAAGGTGTAATTGTACAGAAGTTTGACTCAAGTAGCTGCCTGTGCTGAGTCAGTTTGGCTTAATTGCTGGGCCCTTTTCCTGCCAAGATGGCGACCGTCAGTTCATGGGCATCTATGTCCCCTTCACTACCTTTGTCCCCGCTTGTGTGCTTATTTGGGATGGCCCCCCTTTATATCTCCGGCCCGTGGCCTTCTCAGGTCCCCCCCTCAATCTCTGAGTGTGGGTATGCGGGGCTGGGGAGTTGATTCAGGCCTACCTTCTTCTCTGCTCGCTGCAAGATCAACAATACCTAATTTTTCAGGCATGTGTACATGCCTAATTTTTCTGGCCTCTGGTGCTGCACTGTGGCTTCAACAACCAAACCCCCAAAAAAAGGCACATAACAGGGATTAAACTGATAGGAGTAGTACTACTTAACCCACCACTCATATCTGGTGTAACAGTAGTGTACATTTAAAACAAAAAAAATGTTTTCTACTGTAATAGATTGCATAGCAGTTAGTTGTCTGCAAGCATGTGTGTCAGACCTACAGCGTCTACTCTGCCAACTTCTGCAAGTGCACAGGGCCACTCATATCTGTTGTCACAGTAGCTTGCACGCATAGTACCAATCTGTCAAAACCTGTAATGATGAATGAGGTCTAGAGTAGCCTGGTTCCCTTATCCTCTACAGGTTGAGACCTAATGTTTGGGTGACTCCAGACCAACACATGAGTACAAGCAGCACACAAACTCAAAGCCGCCATCCTCCTCCTGGTCCAGCATCATCAGCCACATCAACCACTGCTGTCCTCCTTGCCCCCTCTCAACCATCCGCCATTCCGTCTCTCGCCTTGAGCAGTTCCTACTCATCTGCCCATAGTCAGGTGCCTGTAAAGGACATGTTTGAGCATAAGAAGCTAATGTCACAAAGTGCCCCAAATTTGAAGTGATATGACCAACCAAGCATCTTTTTCCATCTCCCGGTCCCAAAAATCCAGGCCTTATACACGTGCCCTGATAGGTGACGTAACAAGTATTAAACTGATAAGAGTAGTACTTACAAACACGCCACTCCTATATGGTAGCACCTTTGATTGAACGCGCCGTGCCCCAAATTTGAAGTGCTACGACCAACCAAGTATCTTTTTCCATCTCTCGGTTCCAAAAATCCAGGCCTTATACACGCCCCCTGATAGGTGCTGTAACAGGTATTAAACTGATAAGAGTAGTACTTACAAACACGCCACTCCTATATGGTGGCACCTTTGATTGCACGTGCCGTGCCCCAAAATTAAAGTGATACGACCAACCAAGCATCTTTTTCCATCAACCGGTTCTAAAAATCCAGGCCTTATACACGCCCCCTGATAGGAGCTGTAACAGGTATTAAACTGATAAGAGTAGTACTTACAAACACGCCACTCCTATATGGCGGCACCTTTGATTGCACGTGCCGTGCCCCAAAATTGAAGTGATACGACCAACCAAGCATCTTTTTCCATCTCCCGGTTCTAAAAATCCAGGCCTTATACACACACCCTGATAGGTGACATAACAAGTATTAAACTGATAAGAGTAGTACTTACAAACACGCCACTCCTATCTGGTGGCACCTTTGATTGCACGTGCCGTGCCCCAAAATTTAAGTGATACGACCAACCAAGTATCTTTTTCCATCTCCCGGTTCCAAAAATCCAGGCCTCATACACGCCCCCTGATAGGTGCTGTAACAGGTATTAAACTGATAAGAGTAGTACTACTTAACACACCTTATAATAATGCAGAGAGAGGCAACGCAGTGAGAGGAGTCTGAAAAAGAGGAGTCAGAGGAGGAAGGTGGCTTGGAGGAGGTGGAAGACCAAACACAGCAGGCGTCCCAGGGGGCTTGTTGTCACCTTTCGGGGACCCTTGGTGGCTGGGTGGTGGAAGAGACCTTCAATGACATCAGTGAGGACAAGGAACGGGACATGGCTAGCTTGGTATCCAATCTTGTGCAAATGGGGAGTTTGCGGTTGTGCAAATGGACTGTTTGCGGTTGTTTGCGGTGCGTTAAACGGGGAGTTTGGTCTGTCACTGTGAAGCGGGCCTAACCCTTACACTACCTGATCGATACAACATCATACCTGATGTTTTAAAGCACGTTATTCCAAACAATTTAGGAATGTTAGGTAATTTATGCCCTTTATGGCTTGAAACCAGACTCTGCATCAACTATGTAATTTTCCGTGGGAGTTTTGCCATGGATCCCCCTCCGGCATGCCACAGTCCAGGTGTTAGTCCCTTTGAAACAACTTTACCATCACTATTGTGGCCAGAAAGAGTCCCTGTGGGTTTTAAAATCCGCCTGCCCATTGAAGTCTATGGCGGTTCGCCGGGTTCGCCGGTTCGCGAACATTTGAGGCGGTTCGCGAACCGAAAATTTTATGTTCGAGACATCACTACACTGCATCCATTGCAATAATTAAGCATGCTGGATGCCCAAAATTATTTAATGTAATATTTTAAAGGTTACATTTTGTGAAACGTCCATGTATATTTAAAGGTGGTGTAATCTAATTCACAATTACAACTGGGATAGTGTCTACCAATTAAATGATAGTAAGTGCATTAATGGTAATTTAGAGCAACATCACATATATCGTTAATAGAAATCCAAAACATTTTCATTGGTCCCTATTTTATTGCAGCCCGCAGTTGCCTTCATACCGGCAGTAAGTCTGCAAGCTTGAAATTTGCAACAGTTACAGAGCAATTCAATTGACCAAATCCGCAGCTACCTGGCTGAAAGCCTAAACCATAAACCATGCACCTGTAAGTAGCTTTTCAGACCATGATCATGATCAACTAAGCAAGGCCGTAACTACCAATTTAGAAACAGCCAATAGAATATATATAAAAATATATAAAAGTTTTAAAAACATTGTTAATATAAAAAATAATATCATTTACATTAAAATTCATAATTTTAATAATATCATTATATAAAAATACTATTCCCTTTTTAAAAACCTTAAAAAATTGGTCTCTTTTAAATATTTCATGATCAGTAACTGTTGATCTCATACTATTAAAATGGCATTCCCCTTCTCTGCCATAGCTGACATATTATTAAATTATTAAGTATATCACTGTGAAAAAGTTCCTTGGTGCCTAACACCTAAACAATGGTTATAATTATAGAAAAAATATATAGGAACTATAGGGTTTTGAATGGATAATTACTCTAAACGAGCTACTTGATGGTATTTCCTTAAGTACATACAGTCTTCCCTCATATGGCAAAATAAATTAGCTAATCCTTGGGAGGACGGAAGTATGTAAATATATAAATAGTATTAAGCTCAAAAAAGTGTGGTTAAAACCAATGTAGAAAAAAGCGCATTAAAGTACTGTACTGGTTATGAAAAAAAGGTAAAGGGGAAGTATTGGTAAAGGGGGTTTATATAAAATATGTACAAATGATAAATTATAGCACAAAATAGTACATAGTGATGCAACTCCTGTTTGCCTGAGACTACTATATGTCATTAATGCTGACTGGCAATTCACAGTAGTCACAAGGAGTAAAGTAACACAAGCCAAAATAGCTCAAACATATATAAACCTCCCTTTAGTAATCAATAAACCAGTAACCAGAGTACTTGCGCTTTGTTGATAGTCCCAATACCAAAATACCATCAAGTAGCTCGTTTAGAGTAATTATCCATTCAAAACCCTATAGTTCCTATATATTTTTTCTATAATTATAGCTGACATATTGGAAGATTTGTATTTCTATTTTAGATCCATTAGTAGTTCCATACTTACAATATGCTACATGTTAAATTGTGGAAAATATTTTTTTCAAAGGAAAACAGTAACATTTTTAATTTATTAGTTATAATATGCAATTATTCTGCAGTTTACAAGGTCTCAGTCATGTAGCTCAAACTGGACATTAGCTATGCACAAGAAACAGTAATCTATCCTTAAATAAGTACATTTTGTAACTGTAAAAAATAACAATTTGTTATTGTGTATTAGTGACTTGATCACTAAGTTCTAATACCAACAAAATTGCAATATTCATAGAATCTCCTAATAATAGTGTTATAGCATTTTTATTTTATTTGTGTATATTTTATTATTTTTTATATTTTATGCTAAGTAGCGTTTATATATTGAGGAGTTAGTGAACCTCTATTTCAGACAGTCCTAAGGCCTCATTTAAATGTGATTCAGCCAATTGAATAGGGCTCTATATAAGCACAGAGCATTTTTTTTTACAGAAGTTTTTAGTCAGTGAACTTCTATCCAAAAGCAAGGTCTTCAGTAACTAAAAACTTCTGTAAAAAAATATGCTCTGTGCTTATATAGAGCCCTTTTAAATTGGCCAAATTGCATTTGAATGAGGCCACTAGTCTTTGAATATTATTTGGACTTTGGATGTCTGTTTTTTTTACTTGTTGTAACTAGTTATAATTATATGTACTCTTCGAATAATAACGCCCTGCAATAAAGTAAAAATGGGAAGGGCACTCAAAAGCAGAAGTGGTGATATTGCAGAATAAAGCATGCATTATCCAGAGCTTTTTGTAGCAATAAAAGACAATCTTTACACAACCGCCCACCGAGGGTTTCTCTTCACATTGTCTTTCACACAAGTGGCTATTTACAAGCTGGATTACATCTGAATCAACTGCATGTGTGTGAGTTTCTGAATCATCTGCTTTTGAGAGAAGAACCACGTAAGTACTCACTACTATTACCCACTATATGGTAGCTGTCTCCACCTTTGTGCCTGCTTTCTCCATACACCACATTTAACAGCTACATAGTGTTTATCACTCTGCTCCATGCATCTAGCTATATCTTGCTCCATTCATCCACCTATCTGTGTGCTTGCAGGGATATAACAATATAATTTTCTATCTAATGTGCTGGATATGACTAGAGAATGGAAAATCCCTATCTGGCTTTTATATTAAGAATAAAACCATGTCCACACAAATTACAATTTTAATCATGTAGTCCATTATGAATGCAAGTTGCATATATATTCCATACATTTACCGAGTTGTTTAACCTTGTATATGATATTTATCTTACCTGAGCTGTTTTATCCTGTGGAAAATCCACACAATCATGAAAACATTATAAATCATGAAATAAAAGGTATATGCTGTCACTTACAAAATCATGCTGTTAATAAGGATTCAATCACTGGCAGAGTTTTGTTAAATCATAACACTAGATTGTATGCTACTGAAGTTTAACATAGAAACATTGCAATTGAGGTTAAAAAAGAGCATTGGTTCATTAAAGATTAACTTTTTCAGAACAGATTTATTCCCTGTATTATGTAAATTATTAAGTGTTAAATCGATACAGAGGAAGGCAAACAGCAACCCAGTCAAAATACCTTCCTGTTCCACTGACAATCATTTATATTCTGAGATCAATGCCTCTCCTATTAATAACCCTGTATTTATTTGACCTGCTTTCGTATTGAGTTGTACAATGTGATTGCCCTTACAGCTATCAATCATTTTCTTTCTTTAAAATTACATATTTTTCTTCTACCACCGAGTAACTTCTTATGGACTGAAAACATCTTAATAAAAAAACTTCAGCAGATGAGGCCTTTTGTTAATCTTGCTTAATCTTGGAAATATTTATGTAAGATAATCATATTCCCTCTTTGGAGCCTTTTTCCTTAGAGAAAATAAGTTTAATTTTGTTTCAAATGTAGTATAGTGTAATCCCTATAATCACCTCATATTTGTTGCTTTCTCTATATCTTTTCTAGTTCTAAAAAGTCCTTTTTTGAAGTGGGCCCAACATTTTTCTCTATTTTCCAAATGAGGTTGTATCAGTAATTTATGTAATGGGAGCGTTCTAATGCATGCCGATTGCTTCTATACCCTTCTAATGATTGCTAATATGTTACTTGTCTTTGCAGTTGCTGCCTGTCAATGCACACTATTAAGTAAGTAGTTGTCCATAAGCATTCTTAATCAGTTCTATCTTTGATACATAATTTCCTTCCTAAATCCATAGCTCTTTACACTTCCCTGTGTTAAAGCTCATCTGCCATTTAGCTGCCCATTCTTCAAATGTATACAGCTGGTTTCATTCTTTTTGACAAGCCTTTGCTAATAGGTTCACTACCAGTGACCTTTAGACATGGTCTTAATACTTTTATTTTAATGTACTATACATTTTAATTTAGCAGTTATACTGCTGGCATGATTTAATGGAGTGGGTAGTTTTCTTCAATCATTATATGTTTACAAGACTATCTGTCACTGGAATGTGTACTCTTGGACAGGCTGCTTTGCAGATGATAGTAATAGTGCCTATTAAGTTGTGTAAGTCCAGGTTTGCACTTCAAGAGTATGAATCAAAGAATTCCTATTAACGTTTTACAGACCTCAGTTACTGTATACTGTATAATGGCTATTATGGCCATTATGATCAAAAATATTCAATCATGTATTTGCATTTGAAATATTGTATTCCTCCTGTAAAAGGAATATTAAGGCAGAATTTTGTATAATTATTTTGCATATAAAAAAAATACCTATTTCCCAGGTGTTTAACACCAACAAATATGCAAATATAGAGCCCTATTTCATTTGAGCAATAATGTAATTTGCGTTATAACATAAAAACAGATGCAGGAGATTTTTTTTTGCCTTATGTTACATGTCTATTTAAAGCATTTTTCTTGTCCGAAAAGGTTACACCAAACTGGACATTTCACTTAAAAAATGGAGAGAGAGAGAAGTAGAGTGTAAAGGAGAGAAAGAGAGAGAGAAGGAAAGTGTGAAGGAGAGAGAAAGACAGAGAGTCAAGTAGAGTGTAAAGGAGAGAGATAAGGGGAATGTGAAGGAAACAGAAAGAAAGTGTGTAGTAGATAGAAAAAGGAGAGAGAGAGAGAAGTAGAGTGTGAAGGAGAGAGAGTGAAGGAAAGAGAGAGAGAGAATGAAAGTGTGAATGAGAGTGATAGAAATAAGGAGACAGAGAAGGAAGGGGAGAGAATGTGAAGGAGAGAGTGTGTGAAGGAGAGAGAGAAGAAAAGTGAAAGAGAGAGAATAAGGGAGAGAACGAGAGGATGGAAAGAGGAAGACAGAGAAGGAGAGAGAGAAGCAGGGGGAGAAAATCTGAAGGAGAGAGTGTGTGAAAGAGAGAGAGAGAAAGAGAAAGAATGAGGGAGAGAAAGAGAGGAGGGAGAGAAGGAGGGAGAGGGAGAGAGAAAAAGAGAGGAGAGAGAGAGCGAAGAGAGAGAAAAGGATAGATAAAAGGAGAGAAGAAAAAGGAGTAGAAGAGAGAAAAGGAAAGAGATAATGGGAAAGAGAGAAGGAGAAATAGAAGGAGGGAGCGAGAAAATGAAAGACAAGAGAGAAGGAGAGAAATAGATAAGGAGAGTGTGAAAAAGAGAGAGAGTTTGTGAAGGAGAGAGAAGGGGTGTGTGAAGGAGAGAGAGAAGGAGAGTGTGAATGAGAGAGAAGAACAATATAGAATGAAAGATAGAGAAGTAGAGTGTGAAGGAGATAGAGAGAAGGAAAGAGAGAATGAGGGAGGGGAGAGAGAGAGATGGAGAGAGAGAAAGAGATAAGGAGAGAGAGAGAGAAATGGAGAGATAGAAGAAGAGAGAGAAAAAAGGAAAGAGAGAAGGGAAAAGAGAAGGAGGGAGAGAGGAGAGACGAGAGAGGAGGGAGAGAGAGAAGGAGAGAGATAATAAGAAAGAGAAAGAAGAGTGAAGGAGAGAGAGAGATAAAGAGAAGTGGAATGTGAAGGGGATAGAGAGAGAAGAAAAATGTGAAGGAGAGAGAGAAGGAAAATGTGAAGTACAGTTCCTTGCAAAAGTATTCACTCCCTTGACTTTTTACGTATTTTGTTACATTACATTGCCTTAAGTTCAATGTTTGTTAATCTGAATTTTATGTGATGGAGAACACAATAGTCTAAGTTGGTGAAGTGAAATTAGAAAATTATATACATAAAAATATTTTTTAGAATTAGAAAACAGAAAATTGGCATGTGCGTATGTATTCACCAACTTTGTTATGAAGCCCATAACAAGCTATGGTACAACCAATTACATTTAGAAGTCACATAATTAGTGAAATGATGTCCACCTGTGTGCAATCTACGTGTCACATGAGCTGTCATTACATATTCACAACCTTTTTGAAAGGCCTCATAGGCTGCAGCACCTAAGCAAGAGGCACCACTAACCAAACACTGCCATGAAGACCAAGGAACTCTCCAAACAAGTAAGGGACAATGTTGTTGAGAAGTAGAAGTCAGGGTTAGGTTATAAAAAAATATCCAAATCTTTGATGATCCCCAGGAGCACCATCAATTCTATCATAACCAAATGGAAAGAACATGGCACAACCGCAAACATGCCAAGAGACGGCCGCTCACCAAAACTCATGGACTGGGCCAAGAGGGCATTAATCAGAGAGGCAGCACAGAGACCTAAGGTAACCCTGGAGGAGCTGCAGAGTTCCACAGTAGAGACTGGAGAATCTGTTCATAGGACGACAATAAGCTGTACGCTCCATAGAGTTGTTTTTTTATGGCAGAGTGGATAGAAGAAAGCCATTACTTTCAGCAAAAAATAAAATGGTATGTTTTAAGTTTGCAAAAAGGCATGTGGGAGACTCACAAAATATATGGAAGAAGGTGCTCTGGTCTAAAGAGACTAAAATTTAACTTTTCGGCCATCAAAGAAAACGCTATGCCTGGCGCAAACCCAACACATCACATTACCCAAAGAACACCAACCCCACAGTGAAACATGGTGGTGGCAGCATCATGCTGTGGGGATGTTTTTCAGCAGCCGAGACTGGGAAACTGTTCAAAGTTGAGGGAAAGATGGATGGTGCTAAATACAGGGATATTCTTGAGCAAAACCTGTACCACTCTGTGCGTGAATTGAGGCTAGGACGGAGGTTCACCTTCCAGCAGTACAATGACCCCAAACACACTGCTAAAGCAACACTTGAGTGGTTTAAGGGGGAACATGTAAATGTGTTGGAATGGATAAGTCAAAGCCCAGACCTGAATCCGATAGAAAATCTGTTGGCAGACTTAAAGACTGCTGTTCACAAGCGTAAACAATCCAACTTGAAGGAGCTGGAGCATTTTTGCAAGGAGGAATGGGCAAAACTCCCAATTGTAAGATGTGACAAGCTCATAGAGACTTGTCCAAAGTGACTTAGAGCTGTGATTGCCGCAAAAGGTGGCTCTACAAAGTATGGACTTTAGGGGGTGAATAGTTATGCACATTGACTTGTTCTGTTATTTTGTCCTATTTGTTGTTTGCTTCACAAAAAAAAAAAAAAAAAAGATCTTGGGCATGTTCTGTAAATTAAATAGTGCAAATCCTCAAACAATCGATGTTAATTCCAGGTTGTGAGGCAACAAAACACGAAAAATGCAAAGGGGGCTTAATACTTTTGCAAGGCACTGTAGATAGAGAAGGAGAGAGAAGTGTGAAGGTTAGAGAGAGAATGATAGTGTGAAGGAGAGTGAGGGAAAGCAAGAAGACAGAGGAGTGAGAGAAAAAGAGAGACGGAGTAGGAGAGAGAGAGAGAAGGATGAGGAGAGAATGTAAAGGAGAGAGTGTGTGAAGGAGAGAGGGAGAAAGAGAGAGAGAATGAGGAAGAGAAAGAGAGGAGGGAGAGAGAGAGTCAGTGATAGAAAAGAAGATATAGAAGGAGAGAGAGAAAAGGAGGAGAAGAGAGAGAGAGAGAGAAAAAAGAAGAGAGGAGAGAGGATAACATAGGAGCGAGAGAGAAGGAAAGAGGTGAGAGAGAAGGAAAGAGGAGAGAGAAAAAGAGAGAGGAGAAATATAAGGAAAGAGGAGAGATAAGGAGAGAGAGTGAAGGAGAGGGAGAGAAAAGGAATGAGAGAGAGCAGGAGGGAGATGCAAGAGAGAGAGAGAGAATGTGAAGGAGAGAGTGTGTGAAGGAGAGAGAGAGAAGAAGAGAGAAAGAGATTGAGGGAGAGAGATAGATAGAGGAGGGAGAGAGAAAAGGAGATATAGAAGGAGTGAGAGAAAAGGAGATATAGAAGAGAGAGAGAGAAAAGGAGGGAGAGGGAGAAGGAGAGAGAGAAAAGGAGAGAGGAGAGAGAAGGAGAGGGGAGAACAATGTAGAGAGAGAGAGAGATGGAAATAGGAGAAGGATAGAAGGAGAGTGGAGAGAGAAAGAGAGAGGAGAGATATTAGGAAAGAGGAGAGATAAGGAGAGAGAGAGTGAAGGAGAGAGAGATTGAAGGAGGGAGAGAGAAGGAGCAAGAGAGAGAAGGAGGGGGATGAGAGAGAGAAGGAGAGAAAGAGATATACGGAAGGAGAGAGGGGGTAGAGAGAGAGAAGGAGGGAGAAGGAGGAAGGGGTTAAAGACATGTCCGTAGCACAGTAAATGCAAATAAAAAATCAATACTGCACTGTAAATGTACACCTCGAGTTGCGGCCTTGCAGTTGAATGAGGCTCAGTGTCAATTATGATATAGGGGTATTGAATAGAGCTCCTAGTTATATGAAAATAGGAAATATCCTTTTATTGCTTTCCGAAAAATATGTCATTTAAAAACAATGAGCCACATTCAGTTGGTCGATTACAATTGGCGTCTTTTTGCGGACTCCGATCGGGTTACGGCCTTGAAAAACTTGCATCTATCAAAGTTGTAACTTACAAGCTTCAGAAGCTTTTGATCTTTCACTTTCGCAGGGCTACAATCACAAATCACTATTCAATTGCTCCATTTCCACAAGCTCCCAAACATAATCATACTCGTAAACAGCAAATGAAGGAGAAAATTCTACAAGTGCAAGAGAGTAACCGCAAGGGAGTTAAACACTAATTTGTAGCACTGTAAATACAAATAAAAAAATAATCTTGCACTGTAAATACAGGGGAATGCGATGATAGACATTACAATTAATTGCACAACCGTCTCAAGCACGCAAAAATGCAGGAAATAAATAGTATTTTTATGTGTCATATCGGGGTTAAAATAATCTTGGGTATCAATGAGGTAATACATATCAGGCCACCCATGTGGACTAGAACAGCATTGGCATTCATTTTCATAATTCTTTGTTTTAGTGTATATGTTTTGCGAGTCTGATCGCATATCGGACCCTGAACCTAATTGAATGACAGGTAACCTCTATGTTTTGCAGCTGTAAGTCATACAGTCTCATTTCCTATTGGATGTTCTGAAATGGGAGGTTACTGGCTTGCTTAATTGATTATGTCCCCTTGCTCATCTGCTACGAAACAGTGCATGGTTTACGGTGCTGACATCAAGATCGCAACTTGCGACCTTGAGCAATTGAAAAGCATCGCAAACGGAGGGGAACTGGAGCCCGTAACTCACTCACAGACAATAGGCTAACTGTGATCGAGTTACGGGCGTGGAATTAAATGTGGCCCAATACCCTCAAGAAGAGAAACAAAACAACACATGCATATAAACTACGCAATCCAGTCCTATGATTCTCTATGGGATACCTCCTAATCTAGACGTCTGAAATGTAACTCTATTGCAGGATCTTTACACACATTGGTACTTACCCCTATATCCTTGCAACTAACATTAGGGACTATAGCAAGATTTGGGGCTGACACCCAGGTGTTGCCTTCCACATCATAGGACTGAAGTATTTAGTTTATACACATGTGGTGTTCCTTTTATTGTTGATTGCTTTCATATGACACTAGGAACTTGCCCATCAAAAATAACGGGATTAAAATTGTAAGGCTGGCAATGCTGCTTGCCACACAATGTGAAGCTTTTGCTCCTCTGAGCATCTTTGGCACTCATTAATAAGGAGATACTATCGAAATAAAAGAGGATACCTGCCATCATTCCTCCTCTCTAATAATTAAGATATTGTTGGTTTTGTCTTATTTTGTATTTTGAAAGCTGTTCTATATGTCCTTTATTATCTATTTGATAAAACGGGGGACAATAAGAATAAGAAAAGGGAAAGGGATGGGAAATTGTGTTAACTAATTTGTCACAAAAGAGTTTATAATTAAAGCTAATCTAAGAAATTATGGTACATATTTTTTTGGTTATGGTGACATCATCGGATGTACAGATTTATACCTCTCAACCTCTAGATGAGGTCTTTTAAAGAAAAGTGTAAGATCAAAAAAAATTTTTTTTAATTACTAAGGGGATATTTGCTATGTTGAAGAGCGATAGTTTTATATTTTGTGTCACGTACTCTGTGTTTATGTTTTGATTTGTATTTTTTTCTTTTAAAAATGTAAAAAAATATTTAAAAAATTCAATAATTTACTATTCAGTTGGTGTCTTTTAGCTACCTGCAAATGATCTGCGTGTTACAGGCTGAAAATCCCTGCGGTTGTCAAAATCGCAACTCTCAACCCATCTAAGAATTTGATATTTCAAGCCCGTAAATGTTAAAATCGCAAATGGCTATTCAATTGCTACAATTCCTCAAGCCAGCAAATGTTTTCACACCTGTAATGGCCAATGTAGAAGAAAATCCTACGAGTACCAGATAGGACTCGCAAGGGGGTTAAACACCTGTTCGTAGTACTGTAAATGCAAATAAAAAATCAATACTGCAATTTAAAAGATCGGGAAAGTGATGAAACACATTGACAATGACAAATTATTTTTTTTATGTTTTATTTCCGTGTTATCTCAATCTTGATAATCAAAGAGTTAATATATATCAGGTTACCCACATGGGCTAGAACAGTATTGTCATTCATTTTCATTATTTTGTACATTGCCAGATTGCAAGTCTGATCACATATCAGACTTCTAAACGCTAAGTGATTGACGTTTAACCTCCATGTTTTACTGATGTAATGATGACATAATGATGACGGTCTCATTTACTATTGGCTGTTTCTAAATTGGTAGTTATGGCCTTGCTTAATTGATCATGATCATGCCCTGAAATGCTACTTACGGGTTCATGGTTTACAGTTTAGGCTTTCGGACAGGTAGCTGTGGACTTGTTCACTTGAATCGCTCTGTACTGTTGCAGATTTCAATTACAATATTCACACTGCATCTTTATATTGATGGTTAACTCATATAAACAAATACAAAAAAGAAAGAAAATTTAAAAATGTAAACTAAGCAAATTTAATTATGTTGCAAGTCAAAAGTAGCATTTGCGAGCTTGAACATGATTGATGATGCAAGGCTGTAACTCCCGGTTATAAACAGCCAATGGAATGTGGGTCCGATCGTGACTCGTGGTTCAAGACCATAGAACTTTGAAATTCAACCCTTATTTTTTATTGAAGTTCTACGGGCTTGAACTATGAGTTACGATCGGACCCACATTTGCAGATATAATGCAATATTGATGAAGCTGTAAAGATGATATTTTATTACATGCGAGTTCCATTAAATGTATTAACTCATTGATTGCCAGGATCGATATGACATGGAAATTAAACATGAAATCAAGTTTTTTTTGGCCGATTTACAAGCTTGAAAATGTTGTGCTATTAAATCTAAGACCTAACATCACCTATTAATAAAAGTACAGTATTGATTTTTTTATTGGCTTTTAAAGTGCTCCAAACATGTAATTTAGCCCTTTGCAAGACCTCCTTGGTACTAGTAACTTGTGGTTCGACTTTTGCCATTTGCGGGCTTGATGGAGTGGTTAGTGCGGGGGAATCGGAGCAATTGAATAGCGATTTGCGTTTTTTACATTCGTAACTCTTGCGGCTGTGAAAGATCAGCGACTTGGAGGGACATTAGCTTGCAATTTGAACCATTGCAGTCAATCACAGGCCAAAGCCCGTAACTCGATCTGAGCCCGGAAAAGATGCCAATCGAATAGCAAAGTAACTACATTTGCGTAGCCCAGGTCTACCGAAAGCTCAATTGAAAAGGCTCATAGATTTTAGAAAGACAAATGAGAAGAGGAGAAGCCATTTACATTGAGAGAGTTTAGGATCTAGGAAAAAAGGAGAGATATGAATCTGGATGACAAAAGAAAAGGGAAAGATAGCTAAAGCCCCCCAACAGAGGAGAAACATTAAGAGTTTTATCTATATGTGCAGGTGCTCAGCTAAAAATGTTTTGTTACCATTTTTTTACAATTTGTAAAAAATTAAGTAGTAGAAATGTTTCCATGTGTGCGTACCAAACTGTAAAGTGTTTTAGGATAATATAATTATAAATGGGAGTATTTAGCTCAGTGTTATTGGCCAAAATTCACTAGTGGTTTGCTGATGCTGAGTTTATCACAACTTAATAAATTACTTAAAAGCCCCACAGATTTTTTTTTGTATCACAAAATCCTATAACTACGCTACTCAATTTTTCTTGTATATAAGCTCTGTAGTGCCTATTATTTGATTCAATGATTTATTTTATTCCACAGGTCTTTGTTGTTCACATATCATTCATCATATCTTCACTGTAGCATGAAAAAAATGTTTATCCTATTTTTGTTTTTTGTTTGCGCTTTCTGCTTCTACTATCTGGACTTGTCCAAAAGAATCAACATGGTAGACGCACATGAAGAATGGAATTTTCAATTACGGGGTAGGAATAGAAAGGATGCCATAAGGGCAACACTGAGTGAAGGTGTTAAATGGAACAATGTAAATCTCACAGAAAAAGGAGGAAAAGACTTAGTTTGGAATGAAAACATGTCTTCCCAGAAGCTCTCACTCAGACTGCGAGCATGGAAATATGCTTTCCATATCTTGAACAGTTACGGAGTAACATTTAATGGAAGGCGAGGACAGAATCTCAGTCCCCAGGAATTGTTGTGTGAGATCAGAAACAGAGTGAACATGAGTATGGTTAGAAGCTCTGACCTTCCCCTCAGTGCCTCCAAATGGAGCAAGTACTTGCCTACAAAGTCTTTTCAGGAAGAAGCTGGGAGTTTTGGCAAATGTGCAGTGGTGTCATCAGCAGGATCCATAAAGTCCTCAAGTCTTGGCTCAGAGATTGGTATAAGCTCATTTCTTATTTGTTTACCTTTTTAAATGTGAATTCTTAAAATAGGTGTGACATATTTCACAGGCTTTTCCTCTGCTTTTAGAGCTTTTATAATAATCTGCTAAAATGTTTCAGATAAAAATGCCTGTGACACTGTGTTTTAGCTCTTTGCTTTTTCACCATGCAGACTCTCATGATGCTGTTATAAGGTTTAATGCAGCACCAACCGCTGGATTTGAGACCGACGTTGGATCAAAAGTGACTTTTCGTCTTGTCAACTCACAGGTAAAAAGAGGAAATAATGCTGTATGGGGATTTAGAAAATATTTTCTTAAAGGGAGATGAAAGATTTCTGGATTTCACAAGGAATATTATATATCCGTGTATCTCTTTACTTCTGTGTACTTAATTTGATTAAAAAGTGCTTAAAAGCTCTGTTTTTCTCTTTTTTTTCTTACTTAAAGGGATATATGTAAGTGAGCTGGATTTTGAATGCATCTGATAGAGGAGAATTAGTAGTGTATAAAAACATGTGTTATATAGAATATTTCAGTTTACTTGCACAAAAGACAAATCCAGCTGTTCACACCCACAGGATGCTTACATAACCAGGGTACACACAGGAAATACAACCGAGTACCCACAGGAAATACAGCAAGATACATATTTGGACCTTTCTGGTAAAGAGCACAGGTAACTATTGCAGTTCTTGTACTGAACACATGCCAAAAGCCACTCAGGTGAAGAATGATACAATGTATTAGCCTGAATCTGAATTTGAATGTTATGCTAATTTAGGTGGAGTTTTCTAGGGGTGTACACAATCAAATGCAGATGCCAAAAAACATAGGACATTTTGCTAACTTCAAGGTAAGCTAATTAATGTTTATTTTGGGATATTTTCATGCAAAACATTTTTTTTCAGACACAGCTATTTATCCACTATCATATGCATTCATAATCCAGCTCACGTTCATATCCCTTTAAGTCTTACATATAGTTCCTAACTGGTTTTCACTTCGGCTGCTCATGACAGTGTACTTTTAAGTAAAGTTGTTGCACTGTCTCGAAATATCTAGTCTGTGGCACCATTCTGCAAAATGGTTCTCCATTGAGGTTAAAGACATGCTAATTGTAAACACTGCACTACATAGTCTGCATATTCATGAGCTGCATGAGTTACAGAGGGCAGACTCATCTACGTTGTTAGGCTTTTAAGCACATAAAAGTAAATAGATACATATTATATTCCTAATGAAATCCATAAATCTTCCATGTTCCTTTAACAGAAGCTTACCCTCATTCAAGATTGTTAAAGAATCAAATCTGGTAGCATTGACTTGGCAGTTTGTTTGAAGGGAAACTGGGCTCTACTAACTAAAAGACAACAGCTTCATCAAAGCTTTGCACACTAACAGCCTTATTAAATTTCAATTCGGCAAATTGTAAAGGGCTCTATTTAGGCACATAGCATATTTTTTTACAGAAGTTTTTAGTTAGTGAACTTCTATCCAAAAGCAAGGACTTCACTAACTAAAAACTTCTGTAAAAAAAAATATGCTATGTACTTATATAGAGCCCTTTACAATTTACAGAATCACAATTTAATAAGGCTGTTAAAATGCTTATTTAGCCCATTATGTTCTGAGGCTAACAAAATACTAAAACTATTAGAACTATTATGTGGTGTACAGTAGATAAGCAAATAGGTCCTTTTACCAGAGCAGTTTGTAGTCTTGTTAATTAACAGAATAAATAGTTTTTTTTGTGTGTATTATTACATTAACAAAAATGTCTTTGTTATTGACTCTTAATTTTCATACTACATATAGGTTGTTTTTCATTCTGAATATAAATTCCTGGAAGACCCTATGTATCATTCAGGAATATTAATTGTGTGGGATCCTGCACCGTACAACGCAAATATTTATAAGGTAAATATACTTTTAAGTATTGATTACAGATATGATTATATCCGCCTTCTTATTTTAATGTCGATTTCATCTCCTGAGTTAAATATTGATTGCTAGACTTGTTCATCATAAAAGATGTATGAAGATGTACAATATTCCTCAGGGACAGTCTAAACATTAAATAAAATAGATACTGCTCTGGCTTATGGTGTAGATTCTTATGTAAATTACTATAAAACACGTGAATGGAGAGGATTTGCAGCAGTTTCAAAGGCCTTGGCCACTCAGCTTGTCCTATTGGAATGCCTGAAGGAGTGCAGGCTGATTGAATAGGAAACATCATAATATTATCATTTATTTGTAAAGTGCCAACATATTCCATAGCGCTATACATGAGTTAAGTTCCAGGCAAAATCAGTATTAATAAATTGCAAAGAATGGAGGGCCCTGTCTTTGAGCCTAGAATCCGGTGTCCATAGTGTTTTCCCCAAAGCACATTCCAAGATTGAAAACTTGCAAACTTACAATCTAAAGTGTTGTATCAGAATATATGACATAGTAACAAATTGTGCTTTACACCTGTTGACAATTACAGTATATTAATATAGCTTAGTTATTTTAGTCTCTTTCTGACTTCCTGTGCTCTAGCAAAATTAGCTGCACCTTCCAGTGGCTCCAGTTAGAATTACGTATTCAGGCTGCAGAAGGAACTGTTACATTGCCAACATTAGCTTTATATTAACAATAATGTTCTTTTTACCAACTATTAAATATGGGCCCCTATTCAGTTGAGCAATTGTTAGTTACTGGTGCCTGTAATGTAACTCGTAAAATAATTTACTATTACTTCTTTTAGGTACCCGCAAACTATTTGTGGGTTACAGGCTTAAAATCCCTGTGGTTGTCAAAATGGTAATTGCAATCCATCTAAGCCTTTGATCTTTCAAGCCCGTAAATTTTACAATGGCAAATCACTATTTAATTGCTACAATTCCTCAAGCCCACAATTGTTTTCACACCCTTAAATGGCAAATGTAGACGAAAATCCTATGAGTACCAGATAGGACTCGCAAGGGGGTTTAACCCCTATTCATAGCACTGTAAATGCAAATAAATAATCAATACTGCACTTTAAAAGACGGGGAAAGCGATGAAAGACATTAGGATTAATTGCACAACAGTCTCAAGCTCGCAAATCACAACAGTCTCAAGTTATATCAATCTCGGTATTCAAGGAGTTAATTAATATCAGGCCACCCACATGGGCTATAACATTTTCCTTATTAATTTTTGTATTTTGGTGGATTGTGAGTTTGATCGCATAGCTTTTTTTTTAAGGCAACTGCGGGCTTACAATTGAATAGGGCCATAGACTCTTACATATGTACATATTGCCCTTCCTGTTATTTTCAATTTTGTTTAAACAGTTTTTTCTTAATATTTTTTCATGCAAAACACATTTGGCAATGTTTAAATCAATGGTAATGTTTTAAATATATGAAAAAAGGAATTGTGTCCCATGATCCTTTAAATGGAAAAGTCACCAAAATAAGCCATAAGAATAATATGAATTGAGTTGTATATGGATCAAAATATTCCCACAAAAGTATTTCTGTGACTTGGCAAAAGAGGCTTACAATTTAATAGGGGCCATGGTGTTTTAGCTTAGTGGTAAGTGTAACCATTAGGATTTTTAAAGTCTGGGTTCAAGTCTTTTCTCTGTCACTTTTTTTAATATAAATAAAAACTAGTATTTTTTTATTTATTCTATTTTGTAAATTCACATTTACGTAAATCATTTTATATACCGTACTTTATATGTGACTGAAAATTATGTTGTTTGAGCTCCAATTATATCATATATTAATAGTTTAGTTATTTTTAGCATTTTGAACTGGTATTAATGTAGTAAGAATTAATTTGTTTTTGATTGTTGCTGGACATTTTGTTTATTGAGAACATAATACTGAACCTAATGGTCTGCTTTATAAATGTGGTTTTGTCTCCTTTTTAAAAAAAAACAACTTTTTGAAAAAAAAAATGAAACAGAAAATATATACACTGAAATGGGTGGTATGAGAAGGGTTGTAATACTTTTAAAATAATTATTTAGACTGAAAAATATATGAAAAAAGGGTAGACATTACTGCACATTGCTGCACTGAAAGCAGTTAAAATAGAAATCGGCAAAATTAAAATATAATTAGTGTGACAGTTAAAGTCTAAATATTATATATACAGATTATTGTAGGTGGGCTTTAGGAGCTATATAAATGCAATAACTAAAGTTGACAACTTAACAGTCAATTATTGAACAATTTAAAAAAATAAAGAACTTTTCGAAATGATTTTCCCCCCTTATTTGATGGTTATTTTAGTGCTTCTTTAAGTCAAACAAATATCCTAAATGCAACTAACATTTATACTGATCTAGTGAATAGTTTTTAATTTGTGATAAAGAAAATTGCCAACATTTGAGTGTGGAGGTGTGGTTAATACAGTTCTCTAAACACAATATAGATATAAACAGAGAACAAGTTTTTCAACTTCTGTAATCACTCTTTTCTTTCAGTATCTATGTATGAGTCACAAGAGTCTGACAATGAGATCTAGGGTTGTGCATACTGTCTGCTCACACAGAGATATGTTCTGTGGTATTTCCTGAATACGATAAAAATTAATAAATACTGCTCACACAATTAAATACTGCCACCCAATTAATTCTAAGTCACATCTGCCACCCGCCCACCTGTATTTACCCTGCTTTTGAATACCATGGATTAAATAAGGAAAGAACATAAACAGCCTTATTAAATTGCGATTCGGCCAATTGAATAGGGCTCTATATAAGCACAGAGCATATTTTTTTATAGAAGTTTTTAGTTAGTGAAGACCTTGCTTTTGGATAGAAGCTCACTAACTAAAAATGTCTGTAAAAAAATATGCTCTGTACTTATATAGAGCCCTTTTCAATTGGCCGAATTACAATTGAATAAGGCTGGAAATATGAGGTGACTGAATTACCATTACAAGCCTGCGGTGAGCTCCGAAGGCCTGAAAGTTACAGGTTTACTGAGGACTGCAATGAGCGAGGCCCGTAACATAGAGGGGGAGAAGCTCGCAATGAGCGCTGAATGTGCTCAATGCAAAGCCTGCAATGCGCGCAGAAGGCGTTCATCAGGCGGCCCAAAATTTAGAAGGAGAGAAAGAGACTCTCAATGACCGCCGAAGGCCCAAAAGTTACGGGTTTGCCGGGGCCTGCAATGAGCAAGGCCCATAATATAGATGGGGGAGGCAAGGCTCGCAAAGAGCGCGAAGGCACTCAATGCGAGGCCCAAAATTTAGAAGAGGGGAGAGACTCGCAATGAGCACCAAAGTCCCAAAAGTTACAGGTTTGCCGAGGTCTGCAATGAGCAAGGCCCGTAATGTAGACGGGGGGGTGGGGAGAGGGAGTCCCAAGATTTAGAAGGGGTAGAAATTTACAATGAGCGCCGACGGCCGGAAGTTACATGTTTGACGAGGCCTGCAATGAGTGAGGCCCATAATGTAAAGGGGTGGGACAGGTCCACGATGGGGAGAGGCCCGCGATGAGGAGAGGTCCACGAAATTTAGAAAAGGGAGAGACTCGCGATGAGCGACGAATGCTCAAAAGTTATGTGTTTGCCGAAGCCTGCAATGAGTGGGGCCCGTAATATAGAGGGGGGGGGGAGGGAGAGGCCCGCAAAATTTAGAAGGGGAGAGAGACTCGCAATGAGCGCCGAAAGTTTAAAAGTTTACGGGTTTGCCAAGGCCTGCAATGAGCAAGGCCCGTTTTGACGGGCAAGTTGCTAAGGACCTCTTTGGCATAGGATTCATTTTAAATACACTTTTTTGTAAATGGAACTTTTTAATATTATCAAACTATTAAACATAAATAATACTTTAATAGTAAATTGAGTTGATACTTTTTTTAATCCATTTGTGATAGTTATGCAACATTAATAATTTTTAAATAGTAAGTCAGCGTGATATTTTTTTATTCTTACTATAATAATATAGTGACATAACACTGGATCATGTTATTTGTTTATGTAGTTTATTTAGTTTGTATACAGACCCTCTGTTCCATTTTGACATTTATATACAAGTTTACTGTTATATTACCCTTTTGGGATATCTTTATTCCAACTTAAGGTAAGTTTAACATTCATCCCAGAGTCAAAGCTCATGAGAAGCAGGAACTCTTGGGAATTCCATGAGCTGCATACTGCTTAGAAGCTACATGGTACCAATATCAGTGTTTAATAAGCTCTAGTCTAGGGAGGTAAAGATAAGAAGATAGCAAGAAGTCAGCTAGGACTAGGCCTTTTCTTTGCTTATAAGCAAAGCCAAAATGCAAAAAATAAGCATTTAATGCTGAACATAGCAGAAAAGAAAAAGAAACAAACAAAAGAGTAAAAAGATATATGGAAAAGAGTCAAAGGACAAAGTGCAATGTACAACTTGGCCTAAGCCAATTATTCCTAAACAATTTCTCCCTAGGTCCATATGGAAATTGCTATTAGTCCCACTGACAACGTAATAGCTTTTTTTTATCAGTTGCACTACATCTGCTATATATAAGTATAGCATGTATACTTATTAACAATAAAAACATTTATATTTCAGCATTTATGTACTACTTAAATATACTTTTAATTACATTGTATTACTTATGATTGGGAACAGCTGGCCTAGGACATTACAGACCTAAACACATTTTTCTGAGTTTCTATGATGGCTTTGCAGTTGCCAAATATGTGTATAATAGTTGCATTAAATACATTTTACAACACCTTGAATAAGCTTCTATATTACAAAATATTGGAACCTTGTCATGTTTCTTTTAACACCATTCTTACTGATAGCATATTCTGTCCAAGCCTATATCATAATGCCACTATTTCCTGTATAGCAACAGAGTATATTCTACTAGCGAATTGCCCGTCAAAAAATGACGGCAATGAAATTGTAAGGTAGCTAATGCTGTTTAGTGTGTAATAATGAAATATATAATACATTAATAAATGAATATACTTTACCTATTTTAAAGCATTGTGTGGAAGAGCTGTGAATGTGTTTTGATGTTGCTGCAGCATTAGTGGTGTGGATCTGCTGTGTAAGCGTGCTGAATGTGTGCAGTGTAACACTGTGCGTGCGCGAGCCCAAACCGTTGTCGTGTACTTCCGCATTGGCGTCAAATGGCGAGTAATGTGTGTTATACGTTTGTATCGGAATATCCGTAGGTGTTTTGTGGTGTTTTGCGAGTTTCTTGTGGTGTTTTGCGAGTTTAGAGTGCTGTAGCCTCGTTTTCGTTTTGTTCGGCGGCCATTTTTTCTCTCGCTTCGTTTTTTTTTTAGTCTCTAAACTGTTTTATTTGAAGTAAAATCGAGGTGTAAGTTGTATTTTTGAGGTGCTGGGTGCTCCCTCTTGGTGTAGGTAAGTTTTTTATGTATGTGGTGTGTGTATGTATTGTGTTTTACATTTTGTAATGTTCGCGAGTTGCGTCCGAGTGTTGCGAGTCCGTAATGTGTGTGAACATGTGTCGTATGTTGTTTGCGAGTGTCGTAATGTGTGTGTCGTACTGTTTGGGTTGCGACGTGAAGTTTGCGAGGGTCGCAGTTGCTGGCAAGGAGCGCCTTCGGGTCCTCAGTTGCTGGCATGGAGCGCCTTCGGCGCTCCATGCCAGCAACTGAGACCCTCGGGCAGTGCCCTCGCTTCGAGGGCCGCGGGCTTGCTACGCGAGCCCGCAGCGTTAGCAACAACTCGTACGCTCACAACTATATATGTGATATCACTATGATATATTGCACAGTATATTTTAATGTGTTGCATCATGGAATATTTTGTATTTATACATTATGTATCATTGTTTCACACTTTTTCACAGTGGTACAAGAACCCAGAATTCAAATTTTTAAACCGATATCGTGAATATCGGCAAAGAAATCCAGGCCAGCCATTTTATGTCCTGAACCCACAGACTCTCTGGCAGATATGGGATATATTACAAGAGAACTCACTAGAAGAAATCCATCCTGAACCCCCATCAACTGGTTTACTGGGTGAGTGTCTAAGCAGTTAATAAAATAATAATTATTCTTTAATAAAATATTTATCAAGTAAGATATGAGCCCCTTAGCACATAACACTGTATATTAAGAAAGGGAAGAAGAAAAGGGGAAATTAATTAATAACAGTACCTTTATTCAATTATTTAAAATGTGCCAAATAATAAAAGATTAAAGCAATAGGCTAGATGATAAAGTCTTTCCACTGTAAATACTGAAATACTGTTGGATATACTGGTGCACAATCTTGATATGACATGTATTGTATTGCAGTAGATAATGACTGATGATTTTCAAAAGAACCAACAAAAAAGATCTTAATAACTAGGAATAAGATTATGGCCAATGACTTTCAATGAGGTGCCTACTAACTGTAAAACTTATCTATATGTGGTCCCAAAATCTAGCGTGGAGACCCTAATATTCAGTGTTTTTTTTATAGACATAATTGCATATGTATCTTTTGAAATGTCTATAACAATGCTAAGTTCTTTTTATGCATAGATAAATAACATTATTATTATTATTATTATTATTATTATTATTATTATTATTATATGGTCAAATATGAGAGAATATGAGTATAAAAAAGACTGTTGGTGGCAAAATGATATTGTGACTTTTAGCTATTTAGTCAGTAAAAATGCCAAAATTGACTTTACCTCAACTCAGCAAACAGATTGTCCTGGATGTGCACCTTTATATTATGCACACTGAAATGTTGTTCGAACAATATGTTTCCTTTGTTCACTTATTGTTGCAATTTCTGATCTGACTTATAGCCCAGAAGGTAAAATGATTAATTTATTGTTGCAATTACTTGTCTGACAATTTCCTTATCAGAATAACTGGTTGGGAGACAAAGTTGCAACAGTATTTTGATGTTGATTAAATAAATTATTTTTGGCAAGAGTGAGAAAAATGACTTATAGTCCCAAAGGTCATATTTACCAAACTTTGTAGTCACTGAGCTTGTAATTTCCAATATCAAGATAGACTCAATGTATTATCTTTTTAGTCAGTTAATAATGCTGTTACAACAGTTTACATGGAACTGTATGCACTGTTTAGGCATCAAAACACTTCCCTAATAAAGGAAATCTTTAGTTTCTGCTGCTAAACAAATAACAAATGGTATTGGTAATTCCAAGCTCAGTGCCTACAATGTTTTTTCTTTGCAAACATAACCTTAGAGACAATAAGTCCTTTATCTCATTCTCTTGCCAAAAACCATTTATCTAATCAATAGCAAAGTCATGTTGGAAATTTTGTCTACAAGCTAATTATTCTGCTATTAGAAGTTGGAAGCCACACAAATAAATTGCTACAAGAAGTTAATCATTTTACCTTGAGGGCTTTAAACCAGATAAAAAAAACTGCAACAATAAGTGAAAGAGGGCACGTTGACCTTCGCGCACTGGAGACCAGTGCGCCGTCATCAGGATTCAGAGAACCGCGCTCTGATGACGCTCTGTGCTCCAGCCTGCCAAGAGGCTGCCAAGGCTAAGGTAATGGGCTATATATTTGTGGGGTAGTGGGACTGGCATGTGTAACACCCTTACCTTAGCCTTGGCAGCCTCCAGTAAATATGAGATGGGGGCCTCTGTAGCAGATGCGATGCAGGCTGGCAGTCTATTTAGTCTACTTAGAACTGCAGGTTGGAGCGCAGAGCATCATCATGGCGCAGTTCTCTGTGCCCTGATGTGGTGCACTGATCTCCAGCACGTGAAAGATGTGCCACTGTGAAAGAGAGATACACATTATCACAAAGTATTTCAATGTCCATGGTATAAAGTACCATATCTAGGACAAATTGTTTTAATCACTGTGGAATTAGAAGCTGTGTTGAGGTAAAGTCTATATTTTTGCAACCATAAATCTTATTCAAACTGCTATTTCACATTTTGTGACCATATGATATTATTATTATTATTATTATTATTATTATTGTTATTATTATTATATTTTGGGATCACATATAGATGGCTCTTTCAGGTAGGTTGCATCTCAAAGAGGGTCATAGCCAACAATCTTATTCTTGGTTGTTAAGATCTTTGCATTGTGATTAGACTATAGAGACATAAAGACTAAACATTCTGGTTGGTTCTTTTGCAAATGGTGGAGTCAATGTGGTATTAGTCAAAATCTATTGCACCAATTCGATACATGTCACATCAAGATTGAGCAACAAAATATATGGCAGTATTTCAGTATTTACAGGGAAATACATCTAGCCATATGTTTTATTTTATTTGTTTAATTCAGCTGCTTTTAAAAAATGAAATAATTATCAGATATTGTTGTTAATTCCCTTACCCTTATCTTCTTTCCATAATTCATGTTCTTTCAAATACATTTGAGAGGGTAGATGTGGCTTTGTGGATAGTATATATTCATGGAATAACAATAAAAGTTAAGGGATCCTAATTATGAAGCCTTATCTTTTTTGCAGTTTACAGGTCAGCCAGTGAGCAGTAACCTAGATGAATGCGTTTTTCTTGCCTCTTAGATCTACAGACTTTGTGCTAGTATCAATGAAGTTCTAACAGGTTATACTTTACATTTATTCATAACAAAATGTGAATTTGGGATTGCATTTTCCTTTAACTACATAAAAAAAAAAGAATTGTGTTCCATGTTACTTTAGTTCTTGCTATTGCGTCAGCCATTCAGTATATAGATTGTATTTGCATTGAATGTCCCTCCAATGCGACTTTTATTTTTCTGTTTGGTTTTCTTTTGATACCCTTTCAATTGACATCTACATTTTATATAACATTTAGAGACAACCCATATCATTTGGTATGAACAGGAAAGTACATTACCTTTCAATTCAATGGTTTTGCATATTAAAGGGTCACTGTAGTCCATACATCTCTTACAAAAAATATTTTTGTCTGAAGAATAAGAGGTCTACAGCACAACATTTTGGGCATGCAAACTAGCTATAAAGCATTCATTGCTCATGGGGACTGGCTATAAGATCCAGAACATGTTTAACAGTTTGATACTTTGTGTGACGGGTATCTATAATCTATCTATAACTATGACTAATGGTGGTGGAATATAAAAATTGTAAGGCTCACCTCATCCCTGAGAACTAGCAGGTAATGTCTCACCTGTAGATAGATAATTAAATTGAGACACAATGGATTGCTTTCTCTTTTTATGTCTTGGTATGTTATTGGAATTAAATAGACTGTGACTCATTGTGCTTGTATTCCCATACACATGTTCTCTTAATTCTTTTGTAAGATAAAGGACAGATGAAACAAAATTGTTATATATTTCAGTAATGCTTTATTGTAATTTTCTTAAATTAATATAATTTATTTTATATGCAACACTTTTTTTCCTAATGTGTGATGCATGTTCTTTTAAATGCATCATAGAAAAGTTTGGGACTACAGTTGCCTTTTAAGGCATATCCGACCAGTAAATTACCTTGATGTGATAAATAACACACACATTTTAATTTAGTAGGGCTGTTTTTGTCTCTTATTTGTCCCATGAGGTTAAATCTGCTGGGAGCACATAATGAGAACTAGGTGTAGTCAGGTATATCTTAATATGTAAAACCATAGAATAGGCGAGGGTGGTACCTTATACCTGGTGTTGAGTAGGAGGAGAGAGATCCCAACAAGTATCAGTACACCGTGATCTCTTCCATTCTCTCTCTCTCTCTCTCTCTCTCTCTCTCTCTCTCTCTCTCTATATATATATATATATATATATATATATATATATATATATATATATATATATTTAGATTATAATCCTGCAAGGTGCTTTAGGGAAAGCGCTATGGACACCGGATTCCAAGCTCAAAGACAGTGCCCTCCATTCTTTGCAATGTGTGAATCTTGAACTTGTCATTGCCTGTAACTTAACTTATGTATAGCGCTACGCAATATGTTTGGCGCTTTACAAATAAACAATAATATATTTTTTTAAATATATATCGTAATTGCAAATTTGTTGGTAACGCTATGTTAAAAGTTACGCCAAAGGTGCTCATTGCGAGGCCCGCAAGACTTTGAAAACAGATGGCAGTGAGCGCCAAAGGTGCTCATTGTCAGGCACAAGATGAGCGCAAGGCACACAACACAAAAAATCCGACTTTAACGGCTGCCATTTTTTTCCACCCCGTAACTCGAAAGTCGTCGGTAGACTGCCAAGAGATACCAATTACTTCAGAAATTAACTTACAACCTCCCACACAGCACAGGGGTAGAGGCAGGGAGCCTGTGAGTGAGGCTGCAAGCTAATTTGAGGTTTAATTGGCGGTTTTTGGAGATCAAAAATGGGCTAAGTGAAGAAAACATTTTTTTTTAAAAAGGCTCAAAACGAGGCCGAAGGCAATAACACTTAGGCGCTCATCGCGAGGCACTCAAGACTTTGAAAAAAGAACAAAAAAGGATAGATCAGTGTTCAAAGGGAGCCACGCAAGACTTCAGGGAGAGAGAGGAGAAAGACACAGGGGAGGGAGAGGGAGGAACAGACACAGGGGAGGGGAATAAGGGGAAAAATGCAGGGAGGGAGGGCGAGGGAGATGGGAAAACAGACACAGGGGTAAGAGAGTGGGGAGAGGCTCTCGAAGAGCCTCAAAGGCACCCAGCGCGAGGCACAAAAGTGGTGGTTTGGATTCATTGCAGGGCTTGTAAAATAAAGGGTAGAGAAGCTCACAATGAGCACCAAAGGTGCTCAGATCAAGTTTGCAATGAGCGCCGAAGGTGCTCATTGCGAGGTATGAAAGTGACCCGTAGCCTGAGGCCTGCAATGAGCGGCAAAGCTGCTCATTGCCGGGCTTGTGATGAATGACGAAGGCACTTATTGCTGGGCTCGTAATGAGCGCCAAATGTGCTTAGCAAGAGGCTTAGTGGAGACGCTCGCAATGAGCACCAAAGGCACTCATCGGGGGGCTTGCGGTGAGCGCTGAAGGTGCTCATTGCAATGCTTGAAAGTGGCAAAGCCGTAATTGCAAGGATTTTCCTTTCATTCTCAATAATCTCTTTACTGCACCTCCTCTCACTCCCCACCTTCCTCAAGATTCCATGTAAATGTTTTGATAAATTTAACTCCCATCTCCTTTCACTATCACTCCTTCTATTAGCAGTTGCTTCAGAAACCCAGCTATCCAATAAACATACTAAATACAAGAACCACAGTTATCTCATAACTATAGCTTGTCAGCTCTTGCCAAAGTTCACTTTCTCCTTTTGCCCTCTAGAATGCACTCTGTCTATACAACAAAAACCTATTAGTCATCACATAAACCTTGTTGTCACCATCTGACATGGCTACCCTTGTTGTTCTGTCCTATGGTAGTATACATTTTGGCTTCATCAAAAGAGGTGGCAGATGAGGAGATGGTGTGGGAATTCTTCTGCCCCTACCTAACTGCACTTTCCAGATCATTCCCTATGCCTTCTCTCCTCATCTATATATATTGCCTTTGTCATAGATCATCTAGTGTTATACCACTCCTTGCCTCCACTTACATATCTTTAATTCAGAAAAAACATGCTTGTACCCTTTAGCTGTCTGCACATTTGCCATACGACAGTAGTATTATTGCTCTTTGTCACTGTCATGATCTGCTTCTTCAAGGGGGCTTGATATGAACTTAGTTTAAACCTACCTCAGCAGAATCATGTTGTCTGTTATCTTGGACTCTCTGCCATGTATTTTAGTGTGACAATAAATTGTTAACTCTGCAGGAGTTTGAATAAGTATATGCCCATCTGAAATGTTTTTTTGGTCAGAAGGGGCACTGGAAGTAGATATTGGGTAATACATTAAGCAGAAACTTGTGGTGATGATGTAGAACTCCCAGATGATTCTCTACTCCCTAGTCTAGTATACTCATAAAGTGACCTGGCCAGATAACCCCAGCTCTTGTGTATCTGGCGATGGGAGGGCGGTTTGTGGCTGATGACCTCCTCTAATAGAAGGGGTGTGGGTGAGATCTTCCTGTGTTTTATATATATCTGGAACAATAAAGAAATGTTCAGTCTTCCATACACTAAATACAGGTGTGGTCTGATCTCTCTGCGGTCCCATGACTGATGTCCGGATCTAAATAGCTGGTGTGCTGATATGAGAACAAAGTCACAACCTATAAATGGTCCCTGTAAGCTAAAGCAGAAAAAGTAGGGGTGTATGGACCCCTCAGTTTTTTGGGTTGTGACACATGTGGTTCTTGTTCTCAAAAGATGGCTTCTGAAGAGGGCAAGCACCAAAGGTAAAGGCAGAGAATACTGGATACAGATTACTAGTGACCTCTGGCAAGACCGGGCCCAAATTCAGGATACAAACACAATAACAGTTTCACACAGTGGATATGTGAAACTAGAACTGAACATTTAGTGAATCAAAAAAACAATATATGTATACTCTATCTCCATAGGTAAACAACCAATCCTCACAATGTATTTATCTATCTTCCAATTCACTCATTCTCCCATCCCATACCACACCCTTGTGTACTTTTTTGTATGTGTGTGATGTCAGAACTAAGCTCCATTTGCCTTGCATCCTTGGTTGCTAACAACTAATCTACAATGTATTAAATATCACATTCTAGTTATATACCCTATAAAAGCACAAAGGTGGACTTTGATATTCAAAAGCTCAAGCAATTGGATGAATAAGGAAAGAATAAAAAATGAAAAATAAATGAAAAGCCTATGCAGACTATACATGTAACAAAGGAAGGGAAAAAAGGTACAATGTTATTATCTCTGAAGGAAAAAATAATAATTAGTAATACAGATAGATGAAAATGATAGTTATAGAAACTACTTGCTGATTTAATAAACATATCTAGTGACTCCTAATTCAACTGAAATAAGTAAAATCACATATATGTACCTAAATTTGATATCATAGGGGCAGTGGCGGAGCTAGTGCATAGGGGGCCCCGGTGCAAAAAAAATCTGCCCCCCCCCCCCCAGGAGGGGGAGGACACAATTGTTTTTTTGCACTTCCCGAACCCCTTCCAACCTCAAGGCAGTACATATATAAAATATATATATTAAATATTAAATACTGAACATAAATGGACAACATTTAAATCCGTACTAAATATACATACACATCTGCATATACCATGTGGGAATAAAAGTAAAAGGAGTAAATTACATCCAACATGGCTTAACAATGATTTAAAGATCAAGATATGGAGTAAAAAACAGGCACAGAGGGGACAGAGACTGCTTTACATGAGTACAAGGAAATCAAAAAGGCTTGCAAAAGGGCTATTAGACTGGCTAAATAGAAAATGAAAAATGAGTTGCAAAGGAGAGTAAGACTAACCTTAAAATGTTTTTTAAATATATTAATTGGAAGAAGGCCAGAGAGAAAGGAAACTATAGGAGCATTACAATGTGAAACAGGCCGTCTGACAATCAGTGACCAGGAAAATGCAGATGAGCTAAAAAGGTTATTTTCTTAGGTATATACAAGGGATGTACCAGTAGTTAGGACACTGCATCATAACAGGGCTACACTACCATCACTAAATAATTGTTTAATGCAGGAAGAAATAAAAAAAAAGGGTGAAAAAAATAAATGTTTAGTACAGTAAATCAGTTTGATCACTTCTCTCAAGATGCTCTCAAGTATGTTCGTTTCAGCGTTTTGTTGGGGTATCCACGTTTTCTTGCTTGCATCTGAAACTCTGCAAATATATATATATATATATATATATATATATATATATAAATATAAATATATATTTATATATATATATATATATATATATATATATATATTAGTGTTATATTATATGGGCCTCATTCTATTAGCGTCCGTAGGCGCTGCGGGGCCGCAAGGACCGGCCGCAAGCTATTCTGCTATTCTATTCCCCTCCGGCCGGGGACTCCGGCAGGCTTGCGGCCGGCGCCTAGCTATCTCTTGCGGCCGCACGCGCCGGAGGAAAGCCTTTGATCTAAAACGTCCGCAAGAGTTTCGGCCGCAAGAAAAGCCCGGTTGCTATTCTATTGCTCCGGGAACCCTGTCTGCAAGGCTAAAAGCGAGCCGCAGCTTACTTGCAGGAAAAAGGTCCCGCTAGCACCAATTAAGCACATAAAATAGCTCAAATAAAGCCATCCTGCACTTTGAGAAGACTATAAAGTGATTTTAGGTGTTAGAAAAAATAACACAAATTTCCCCTATACTCAAATCCGTAAAATATATATTTTTTAATATATGTCAAATATCCATGTAAAAAGTCCATAGGGCTTGGAGCACCTCAGACCCGCCCACGCCGCAGCCGGAAAATAAACAGTTAATTTAAACTCGGGTTTGGGCTGATGTGCAAGCTTGAGAGTGGGTTACTTTTAATCCTCATGTACCCGAATATGATCTCTAGCATTTACAGAGCTGTACAGTGCAGGCTTGAATTTATTTTTGACTTTGTAGATTTCTGAGCTTACGGCCGGTTCCAAGATATGCGGCCGGCCGTAAGAGGAGATCCTTGCGGGGCCGTATAATTGAATTGCGAGTTAACAGAACCCCCGCAAGGAATCGCAGCCTTACGGACGATTTACGTCTGATAATAGAATGAGGCCCTATGTGTGTATATATATATATATATATATATATATATTATATATATATACCTGTATATATATATATATGTATATATATATATATATATATATATATGTGTGTATATATATGCATATACGGTATATATAAATATATATATGTATATATATATATATTTTACACATATATATATATATATATATATATATATATATATATACGGTATATATACACACATATGTATAAGTTGACCCTCCAGTGGTTACAGCAGAAAAAAGTGAAGGTTCAGGAGTGGCCATCACGGTCTCCTGACCTTATCATCAAGCCACTCTGGGGAGATCTCAAACGTGCGGTTTATGCAAGACGACCAAAGACTTTGCATGATCTGGAGGCACTTTGCCAAGACGAATGAGCAGCTATATCACCTGCAAGATTTTAGGGGACTCACATACACCAATTACAAAAGACTACATGCTGTCATTGATGCTAAAGGGGGCAATACACAGTATTAAGAACCAAGGGTATGCAAACTTTTGATAAGGGCCATTTGGGTGATTTCTGCTTTCATTATGATTTAAAAAGGAGCCAAACAACTATGTGATATTAAATGGCTTCATATGATCACTATTCTTAAATAAAAAAACATTTATTTTGCATGATCAGTCATATTTCCAAAATGAATGCCAACATTTCACAATTTCTGCCATGGTATATATATATATATATATATATTCTAATTATACTATATTATTCTTAATCTATATTATTACATATTATTTAATAATGTATAGATATGCTTCATGTTATAAATATAGTCAGATAGGTGGATGCCCAATGGAGGAATGGCTGCTAATTTACATTATATTTGTTTGCCTTTTTTTGCAGGGATCCTGTTAATGATGAATCTCTGTGACCAGGTAAATGTTTATGAGTTCTTGCCATCCAAACGTCAGACTGATTTATGCCATTATTATGAGAGTTTTTATAACATTGCATGCAGTATGGGGACTTACCATCCTATCATGTTTGAAAAGAACATGATAAAGAAGCTTAACCTAGGAGATGATGAAAGTATTTACAATTATGGGAGAGTTACATTACCAGGACTCAAGGACTTGAAGTGCAAGAACCGGACTACTAGTTAGTATACAAATTATTTAATATAGTGGAAGACAAGAGAGGCTTGAAGAAAAAGGCAAAAGAGAAGAAAGAAGAGGACACTAAAAATAAAGATAAAAGTTAAAATATTCAAAAAGAAAAAACAAGGAAGTCAACAGAAGATGAAAGAATAAAATGCCAAGTGCTAATTTTTCTGAGGCTACAAACGAGACAAGTGTGTATTATATTTTCGCTAATAAACTGGAATATTGGTCCTTGAGAAACCCAATGTATTGTGGTAGGTGATACCTTTTAGGAAACCATCTGAAATAAATATTTAAAATAAGGTGTATATATATATATATATATATATATATATATATATATATATACCGGTATATATATATGCATGGTTCTGTTTATAAATAAAATGTACACAATAGTGACTCTATCTTTATTTCTAGGGAAAATGTTCACATTTTATTTCAGCTCTAATTACTATCCCAGATATATAAATGTTGTTTATATATAGGATCCAAATAGTTTTTCTATTTTTACTATAAAATACATTTTAGTTGATCAGGAATTACCTTTTTTATATATATTTTTTATTGTCAGAATATAGGATTATACAAAAAAATAACATATATAAAATTAAAAACATACATACATAAATTATTCAAGGTTTATGTTATAGAATGTTAGCTTCTAAATTATTCACTTCCTTTTTTCCTTTATTAAGCAAAACATCTGAACATAAAATAAAATTTTATTTTATATACAAACATTCTTTTAATTTGTCCAAAGCTCTCATGTTTTGTATAACTCTATTATAATGTAATAGCATGTTTTCTAATGAGTATGATAGTCTTTCCAAATAGGCTGCTTTGTATATTTTCTCTATGGTAATGCATAAGGAGAAGACTCATTTATTTCATGTAGTTGCAATATGTCATTCTACAACACAAAATATTGTTGGAAATAGTTTTTTACTTACACATTTTTATTCTCTAGGGAGCATTCCTATAAATAAAAAATTTGTGGTGTTAGTATTACAGTAGAATCTCAGTTTTCCGGCACCCATGGGGATTGGTAGATGCCGGACAAATGTAGTTTCTGGTTGCTTGAGAGTCAATATTAAAAGAGGCCTAACTCTGTATTAAAATAAGTACAGTAATTAAAAGCAAATTAAAGCAAATAAAGGAAAACATCAAGTAGCACTGTTTTATTACACTGTAAAAACTGTTTATTTGAATGCAGTGTACATGTTCGTTAAACCACAGTCAAAAAACTTTTCAACTTAGTGAACGTCACTAACATAATTACAGGCACTTACAGGCACAGTCAGGCAGCACATTAGCTCTTACAGGAACAGGCTGCATTTGGGCTCTTAGAGGCAAAGTCAAGATACACATTGACTCTTACAGGCACAGGCTGCACTTGGGCTCTTACAGGCACAGGTTACAGATTGGCTTTTACATGCACAGGCTGCACTTGGGCTCTGATAGGCACAGTCAGGCTGCAGATTAGCTCTTACAGGCACAGGATGCACTTGGGCACACATAGGTACAGTCACACTACAGATCCGCTGTTACAGGCACAGAATGCACTTGGGCACTTACAGGTACAGTCAGGCTGCAGATCGGCTCTTATAGGCGTAGGTTTCACTTGGGTTCTTACAAACACAGACAGACTGCAGATAGGCGGTTACTCTGTTTTTTCTGTTGGTTCCAGTTCCTTGAGTTTACTGTATTAACTTTTTTTTTACATAATGAATTATAAGCTGCCACTATATAATTGAATGCTATACAAACAAAACATATTCTAAATATAGTACCTTTAAAGTTGCAGATAAAATGATTTCAATGAGGCAATCTGAACCACATGAAAATGTGACTGAAGGATTGAGAAGTTGCTGTTTTCTAAACATTTCATGTAAAGTTAGGCTGAGCAATATATAGAGCAGTGAAAACAACAACATAATTTATTGAAATTTCTGCTAATTTTAGCTGGTCCTTGTCTTTGTATTCTTTACAGTAACATTGTGTATATAATGAGGATGGACCACTGAGGCATTAGACCCTGAATTGCAGGACTGAGATAAACTAATATATTTGTTGTCATAATTTCCCACTTTGTAAGTCATCTGCTCAGTGGATAGAGCTGTTGTAGATTATGGATGGCCCAAATGCTGAGAAGAGACAAAAGGCCATCTAGTTTGCCCATTGTACATTCTAAAAGTAATCTTTAGTATGGCGTCATACTTATCCCAAGTAGTTTGAATTGTATAACTGTCCTACCACATTTTCTGGAAGTCTGTTCCAGTTAAGTAATACCCTTTCTGTAAAGTAGTAGTTTCACACATTAGCATTAAATGTCCCTGCTTCAAATTATGAAATTTTCTCTGCATTCCTTTTTCTGGATGCCGCTTTCCTCATGAACCTTATGCAGTTGCTTCACATATTTGAAGATTTCTAAAATATCACCCCTTTATCTTCTGTCTTAAAAAATATACATACACCCTTGTCTATAACTTTACAAGACTTCTCCTTACTGTACCTCTTTCACCCAATAATCCACCTTTACCTTTTGCTATTTCTGCTACTTGTACAGCAAAAAGAGTTGAAAACACTATATGGCCTTCTTAGGGACTCAGGGACCACATATACTTTAAGTAGAAATCGGTGGCACATCATTTGGATATGACACATGATTGCAAAGCAGTAGTTCCATGCCATGCAACGGCATTTTCCAAGCACTTGTGCACTCACTTATCTAAGCAGAGTACAACCTGGCTTTGTTCACCAGGATGTGTCTTTACCTCTCAGAGTACTCTGCTCTGTATCCCCCCCATCAGGTTTCATTTCACCTTAGACTCCTTATTTGATTTTAGTTTATTTTGTTATGTTTTTATTTCCTTGTATGTGACTGTATGTGGGGATGTATGTGACTGACTTCAGATTGGCCATATAAAAGGACAAAAGTTTTCACTCTGTGTTTAATAAACAGTGTCCATTTCCCTTGCTTTGGTTCCACATCCCACTGGTGACTGGAGTTGGAGAGTGCTCCATGGGGCACTGAGTACCTGACTAATTTCATGGACTCTTCAGTCACTTATCCATTCTGTGGCAAAGAGAAAGCCATGTATCACATTTATTTTAGTTCTCTTAGACTGCAGCCCCTCTTATTCCTCTTGAAGGTCTCCTGCAGTTCTAGCTGCATTTCTCCCATCACACTATTTTTGTGAGACCATGTTCTGGGGCACTGGTGCACCCAGAACTGTGTCCACTTCTTAGTGTTCTAATTTCAGCTCATGCTCTTAATCTGATTTTATCTATTTTGCAGTTTACATCTTCTTTTATGATTTATCATGTTTTTCCCTACTACCAGGTGGCGCTGTGAATAACATCTCCAGACTGGCCCAATAAAAGGCCATTTAATATATTGTATCTACTTCTCTGCTTTGGTTCCAATACCCACAGGGAACTTGAGGTTCAGAGTGCTCCAAGGTGCACTTGGCACAAGAGAGTACCTTGCTAATTTCATAGGCTCTCCATCCACTTGTTCATTTTGAGGCAAAGGAGAATCTGTATATCATATTCATTTTAGCTGTGCTAGCCTACAGCCCTTTTATCACTGTTTAGGGGCTTCCACCTGCAGTTCTGGCTTTATATATGGGCAGAATAGCACCATATCCTGACAGAGTAGCACCTAGCTTTGTCCACTGGGAGGATGTGTAAGTTGTACTCATAGTGGGTGTCATGATTGATTTTGGGACTCCCTGAACCCCACAAGTAGGTCTGCTCTTTGGAACACTGGGTTGCTAATATCAAAGGCTATCAAAATGGACATTCAATTTTATGTTAAAAGCGACTAATGTGAATACTTTGTTGCTTGTATAATTTGTGCATCTATTTTCATATAAGCAAATAATATTGTAAAACCAGAGAGAGCAATTTGCCAGGCATCTGTACTCTGACCAGAAGGTTAGAATGTCCTCTGTCCCCCTTGCAGGCCTCATATATGATCCAGGGATAGTCATAAAATCTGTGCTGGTCTGACAGGATGAACCCAGGACCAGGCCCTTGTCTGGAGCAGTGATGGGGTTGGTAGCCCTGGTAAAGGGATGTGGAGGTCACAGTAATAAACCAGATCCCTGATACATTAAGGTGTGGGATGTGGGTCAAATCTTTTGGTGTTTAAAACTATCTGTGTAAGAAAAAATAAATGGGCTGTGTACTGGGTACTGAGAGATTGAACATAAAAATCACAACCTAGAGGGAAAGTCTGGGGGTTAATGTGGCCTCTCATCTCTGGGTTATTACAGTGGGCTGTAGATGGAGCATTGTATGATGTTTCCCACACCACATTTCATTTCAGCTCAAAGTCCTGATTTCGTTTTTCAATTTATTTTGTAGTTGTTTCTTTATGTGGTTTGACCTTTTTTCCCTGCCAACAAACAGGCATATGACTCATTATTGGCTGGCCCTTTAAAAGACACATCTTGTCATACCTGAGTTTAATATAATACACTATACTCAGTATCCCCACCAGGATTCATTTAAACTTTATCTCCTTGTTTAGTTTTTTAGTTTATCTTACAGCTGTTTTTTTTTTTTTTAATATACAGTAGTTTTACCTTATAATATTGCAAACAAACAGAGATATGACTTATCTTATCTGATATATCCTGTAGGAAGACTAATCCGTTTCAAACCTTGAGTAATACACACACAAAATACTTATTAGGATCTAAAACTAAAATCTTTTTTCACGTTTTTAAGTCTACTCTGTACTAATTTTTTTTTTTTTAAAGAAAATGTTTCTTTTTCAGGCAGAGAAGCTGAGTTGTCTAGACTAAAATACATCACTTCTTGCCTTATACATTTCCCAATCCCCTCTCTTTGCACTTTCTCTTCACTACTGGCTCTTCATTTCAGATGATTTGCTTAATAGGTACTATTATTCAAATGATGCTTCCTTGCCAGTTTCTCCTACTCACTGCACCCTCTCTCCTCTTTAAAACCACAACCTCCCTAAAACCTCACAGAAACAAATTTGGTATTTTTATTTCATTCTAAATAATCTCTTCACCAAACCTCAGTTCCAATGAACTGCCCACCTTCCTCACGTTTCTCTCTAAATTTGTTAACAAATTTCACTCCCATCTCATTTCACTGTCACTCCTTGGAATTACTAGTTGCTTTAAAAACCCAGCTATCCAATAATCATACCAGATATATGAACCATATACAACAACACAAAAGGATCACATGTGTTCAAGTGTTAAACAGTAAGTTCTTAGGTACCACAAAATATAAAAAAAAAAAAACTTTATGTACACAATTATAAAACCAAGAAATTTGCTGCGCTTCAAAAACAGCATGATCCAAAAGATTACATTGATAGGGAGTCCAATAATGACCCTTATAAATGGCTATACACAAGACAATAATCACCCAATTGCCAAAAACACAATTTGAATATATATTCAAAATGACAGCAAGGGGGAGGAATGTAGTACACAACTAACACTAATTGCATAACAATGTGCTAGACTAGAAAGACTGCAGTCTAGAAAGACTTTAGCCGTTACCGCTTTATCAAAGGCTAATCATGAATTAGAGAAATACCGCGGCAAGGTAGCTTTAAATACCCAACTTCTGGTAAATGGCTCTGCTTGGAATTATCCACTGCTTCCACATGATTGGTAAATATCCATTCCTGCAATATGATTGGTAAATTTCACTACTCACATATACTTGGTATGCTTCTAGTGTTTATGCACATAGGATATGAGATTTCAACATAGAATATATTAACACCTTCCCCTCCGACTTATAAACCACCAGACAGGGAATAGTTAAAACTCCTGTACAATGGACACTGGCTTGCCCAATCAATTGCCTGCATTTTCAGTAGCATTGTCTAGAGGCTAGAATGAATATACTTTAGTAAAATTACCTCTACCGGGCATCCAATCTAATAAATCAGTATGGCTCCAACTACTACATATCGGATGCTACGGGTCCAGTCAGTAATAGATATAGGATATATGAACCACACTAATCTCCTACCCATAACTTGTCAGCTTTTATCAAAGTTCACTTTCTCCTTTTGCCCTCAGGAATGCACACTGTTTGTTCAACAAAATTACTACCATCATCAACCTCTTCATCTTTAAGTTTTTCAATCTATTAATCATCAAATAAATCTGTTTTTTATCATGTGACATGCCCTCCCTTGCTTCTCTGACACATGGCAGTGTGCATTTTAGCTTCATCAGAAGTGGTAGCAGAAGAGTAGGTAGTGTGAGAATTCTTCTGCTCCCAACTGTATTTTCTGGACCAATCGCCTATCCATTCTCTCTCTCTCTCTCTTTTAAATATCTGTGATGTTTCTCTGCTGTCTAATTTTCCTTCACTCGACATAACTACCAACTCTTAACTTTAGCTTTAGATATCTATAGGTTCCTGTAGGTGTAGATGGAACTCATGTAAGACATATAGTACACAACATAGACCAAGAGCAACTCACCCACTCACTGCAACCTTTCCTCCATAACACCACCACCACAATCACCTGTTTAGACCTTGTTGCTGCAAACTGCAACCATACACTATCCACAACTCTAGACAAGTCTGCTCCCACCACCATTCATCATAAATCATGCACTCTCCCTCTTCCATGGCACCCAAGAAAACAATATACCTTCGGAAATGCTCCCACAATGCAGATGTTTCTGTGGAAAATCCCATTTTTACTTTTGCACTAATGATTGATTTTGCCCAAGCAAATTTACTTCTCATGCCGATTGCAACACTGTTATCAAATCCCAAACAATGACCTATTCTTTGCAAAGTCCAAATAACATGTCTCCTTACTAACACTTTTTGACCATTCTGCTGCCTTTGACAAAGTAACTCATCCTCTACTTCTGCACACACACTCCAAACAGATCTCCTAAACAAAACTGATAATTTCCTCTTGTCCTCTATCTCTATAACTGAAATGTATCTTACTGTACAAAGCACAAATATTGTCCCTACATTTCAAGTTAGATGTTTTGGTGTTACACTTAAGTTTTACCACACCACTCACAATTCTTGCTGCCATAACATCTGTAACAGCTAAAAATGTGTCCCTTTCTCACTCAAGAAACTAATAAGACAGTAATCCATACTCTTATAATGTTATGCCTTGATTACTGCAAATCTTAATTGGTTTTCATTCTCACAGATCCCCACTCCAATCTATTCCGAACACTTCTGCCAGACGCATCCATCTCAACAGCATGCCTCATTACCTGCTATTGCTCTATGCCAGTCTCCCCATTTTGTCAAAGATTAAATTAAAAATCCTAAATTTCGTGGAACAGGCCTTTAAAAAACACCACCCCACTCTAATCTCAACTCATCTCCAGAAACACTCCAAACAGCCCTCATACATTCTTCCTATGATTAGCACCTCTCATGACCTTCTTCCTTGCTCACCTAGATAATTTCTCAAGAGCAGCCCCCATTCTTGGTATTCTCTTCTCTCTAGATGTCTCTCCCCTAGTCTTCCAACATTTTCCCAACAAACTACCTGTACAGAGATGTATACCACCTACCCTTTTAACTCACTAATCCAAGGTTTCAAATAAGGTTATACTTTTTGGGTTCCATACTTCTCCCACATCACGCTGAAACACAGATCCATCCAACAGTCCCTTTATCTCATGTTTCCATCCACATTACCTCTTAGATTGCAAGCTATCTTGAGAGCAGGGTGCATATGTACAATGTGCTGGATTTTCTGCCGTTTAATATATATAAATTATTTCTATTCATTGTTTATTGAATCCTGGTGCTATGAATCTACTGACACTCTAAAGATAAAATATAATAATAAAGATATATTATAATAGGCTGTATCATTTTACTGCAATTTATATTTATACTAGCGACTTGCCAGTCAAAAAATGACAGCCATAGAATTGTAAGGCAGGTAATGCTGTTTGGTGCAAGTAAGTATTTTGGTTGTGTGAGTTCCTTCGTCGCTCATTTCGAGCCTCGCGCTGAGCGTCTTTGCCGCTCATCGTGTGGCTCGCAATGAGGGCCTTTGGCGCTCATTGCAAGCTTGTTGGTTGGTGTATGTTTGTTTATGAGAGTTCCTTTGGTGCTCGTTGTAAGGTTTGCGCTGATGGGCTTTTGGCTCGCATTGTGAGCCTCAACCCTGGTGTAGTTGTGGTCCTGTAAACACCATTGGCGCTCCTTGTGAGACGCGTGCTGATCGCCTTTAGAGTTTATTGTGATTCTGTACTTTTTTTATTTTGTTTTCTCTGTGTATGTATTTTTTATGTTAATTAATTAATTAGTACATTTATAAATTAATATTCTTTACCTATTGGTAATTAATATATGCAGGAAGCAATATGCTGAAGAGCTCACAATTTGTTTTGATGTTCCTGCAGTATACAATGTAGATTTGCACTGTTGGTGAGTCGAGGTGTAAGTGCAGCAATGTCTGCAGTGTGTAGTGTAAATAGGCTGGGTGCGCGAGGTTAAACCATTTGCTTAGCTGTGTATTTCTGCATTTTGTAATGATAATGTTATTAGTTTGCAGTTAGTGTTGTAAAATGGCTGTGATTGTGTATGTGTTAGGCGGGTGTGGAGCATTTAGCGTGCTTCCTAATAGTGTATTTAGTAGGTCGTATGGGTCTGTGTAAAAGGCGTATGTACTTGGCTGTATTTTGCGTGCTTAGGGGTCGTGTAGCCTCGTTTTCTTTTTTTTTCGGCAGCCATTTTTTCTCTTGCTTAGGGGATTTTCAAGTGTCCAAAATCTTTAAATTCTATTTAAATTGGTGTGTAACCTCATTCCCAGACGTCCTGGCTGTCCCACCTGGCTGTGTGTGTGTTTTTTAATTTAATTTTTTGTATTTAGTGTGTTTTTCGTGTTTTTCGCTGTGGGTGTTGCGGCCGTTAAGTTAGTATTTTTTTCAGCTCGTATTTTTTGTTAAGGGCCGTAATTTTTATAGGCGATTTTTTCAAAGTGCTACGGGTCTCGCACTTTGAATTGTGTTTTTGAGTTATGTGTTGATTTGTAGTCCCGCGGGTTGTAGGTATGATGCGCAAGTCGTGCGGGGTCGTAAGGATGAGCGCCTACGGCGTTCACTTCCACCAGCGCAAGGAGCGCCTTTGGTGCCCTTGCCTTGCTGCAACCGCAGCCCTCACTTTGCTATGCAACCCGCAATTTTAATGTTCCGTTAGAATGGTTTTTGGCAAGCCCGCGCTGCTGAGAACTATATATATGATTGTGTGTTAGAGATAAGAGGTAACTATGTTATGACCTAGTAGGCTAATATTACTTTTTGAACTATATAATTATGTAGTTTTCCTGTTTTTATAGTTCTGAGACTCACATGCCCTACATGCATATGTGTTAATTTGCTAGTGCCACACTTACTATTTACCGAGTTATTAACAAAAAGGATTAAAATACAGAGGACTTTATTAAAATGGTCTACATGCTATTGTTAGAAAAAGTATATATTTAAAAATATTTCCTGTATTTTAATTTAGATATAAATATTAATTTACAAACTGTTTCACATAATGCCATGCTCTATTTATTATTTGGGTTAGGGGGCAATAATATTTTTGTTATATTTAAAACATTTCTTATAATTGCATAACAGCAAATTTATGACCTTACTGTTCCTTCATGATCACTCTGCCATGTTTAATATTTTACTTTTCGTTGTATTTGTGTGTTAGAAATAATAGATCATAATCACATATATAGTTGTGAGCATACGAGCCGTTGCTCACGCTTGCAGGCTCGCGCAGCGAGCCTGCATGAACTGCGTTCCTTCGCGAAGCAAGGGACGCAGTTCCCCGCAAATGCGGGTCCTCGCGAAGCGAGGGGCCGCATTTGCGGTGGTGGAGCATCCCAACGTCCCCGCAAATGCGGATCCTCGCGAAGCGAGGGTCCGCATTTGCGGAGGTGGAGGCTCCAACGTCGGCTGTGTTAACACACACACACACGACTTTTTAACAAAAAAAAACCAACCGCCCAGCAAACAAAAAACAACGTCCCCGCAAATGCGGATCCTCGCGAAGCGAGGTTCCGCATTTGCGGAGGTGGAGGCTCCAACGTCGGTTGTGTTAACACACACACACACACAAACAACTTTTTAACAAAAAAAAACCTCAAAGGCGCCTCATACTCGGTTACACACACACGTAAGACTTTTAAAAAAAACACCTCAAAGGCGCCTCACACGCGGTTAACACACATACGCACGACAAAAAAATACACTGCGTCGTACACGTAAAAAACAACTGCGTCCCTCGCAAACAAATTACGGCCACATTGTAAAAAAATGCAGCCGCGAAACGACCCATTCCCAACTTGCAAAATGGCGCGCATGAAAACATCAGAAACACAATAAATAAACACAACGAACACATAAAAAGCTTACTTACAGCAAGGGGGGGGCATCCGGCACCTCCAAAAGTTCATTTACACGTCCATTTAAGTCCAAAAAAACGAGTTTAAACTGCAGAGAATCACCTAAGCAAAAGAAAAAATGGCCGCCGAACAAAACGAAAACGAGGCTTCAGACGTAACTATACTACAGTGACTCACAATAATGAAATACATACTATGCGGAACGTACCACACTCATATTAACCACCATTTTGAACACTACTACGCACAAAATGGCGGATGGAACGCAAAATAGCGCATGCGTATTGCGTTCTAACGGTCTGAGGCACTTGAAAGTTTTTAAATACTGCCTACTTTCCAGAAATTTCTACAGTTCTAACGGTCTGAGGCACTTGAAAGTTTATAAATACTGCCTACTTTCCAGAAATTTCTACATTTCTAACTGTCTGAGGCACTTGAAAGTTTATAAATACTGCCTACTTTCCAGAAATTTCTACATTTCGACTCAGGTGATGAACGTAGTGACTCGATAGTTAACTGCTGCTGTTACTTGAGAAGAGAATTGTTTCCTCATTTCCTACTTTACATTGTGCAAATTACAACTGAAAGGTCTACTATAATATATTAAATTTTATTATTAAGACAGGAAAAAAAACAAAAAACATTTAAGTATGTAAATGTGATTTATATATAGTGACATGTGGCACGCACATTTATGTGTATAGACCCTGCAACAAACTAAGCTTAATCCAAACTAATTAAACAAGTATATATAAATGACATTACAAAAAAATTTTTTACTATTAAAATAGGATTCATGTACAGTTATATGTGACACGCACATATATGTGTATCATCTATACTCACATGTCACACACACATTTATGTGTATAGGCCCAAAAAACAAATTATGTTCATTTCTCTATTAAAATATGATTCATGTATAGTGATATGTGACACGCACAAAAAAAAAAAAAATTTACTATGAAAATGTGGTTCATGTATTGTGACATGTCACACGCACATTTATGTGTATACCCCTGCAACAAACTAATCTTAATCCAAACTAATTAAACAACTAATCCAAACTATTTAAACAACTATATTTAAATGACAGTAAAAAAAAAAAAAATAACTATTAAAATGTGATTGATGTATAGTGATATGTGACACGCACATATATGTGTATCATGTATAGTGACATGTCACACGCACATTTATGTGTGTAGGCCCAAAAAATAAGTAATGTTAATGGAAAGTAATTACAGAACTATATTTAAATGACATTAATTTATAGTAATTCAATATATAACCTAAAGATCAATATTTCTCCTTTTTTTTAATATTCAAACAGACTCTGCATCAACAGCGTCACTCAAGAATTTGCACCGTGCATTGTGAACCACAATCCCTTTTAAACAACTCCAAGAAAGAAGAAGAGGTAAGATAGAAAAATACATTACATGCTGAAAAAGACCATGCTTTGCTAAATCAAAAAGAAGAAATATACAATTAACCATTTCACTTTGTTTTTCAAACAGACACAACAAGAAGACCATTCAATCAAGGTAAAGTATAACAAGTACAAAAAAGAAATGAACTATATATGTTTAATGGCCGCCAATATAAATTAATATTCTTCTTTAATGTTTAAGAACCTATCAGCCTTACAAAGAAGCATAAAAAAGCATACCAAAAGTGGTGGGCACAAAACCGGATTGTACTAAAACTCACACAAACACATAGCAAACTAAATTAATATTCTTCTTTAATGTTTAAGAACCTATAAGCCTTACAAAGAAGCATAAATAGGCGTATCAAAAGTGGTGGGCACAAAACAGGATTGTACCAAAACTCACACAAACACATAGCAAACTAAATTAATATTCTTATTTAATGTTTAACAACCTATAAGCCTTAGAAAGAAGCCTAAATAAGCATAACAAAAGTGGTGGGTATCACGACCCACTCTCTGGCTGGGGTCTGTTGACTGGATTTGGGTGACTCTGGACCTAGGTAGCTTTTATTACAGGAACATCATGTCTCAGCCTTGGGTTAGACTGAGCAATATTGACAGTAAGTCTGATGAATCTTACTGCAAGCATATGTCCCCGGGTAAATAATACATCTACACGTCACGTCTTGATGAAAATTATGAACAACGTTTTATTTTGGAACAACATATTTAAACACAGCACTCAGGGATAGGGGGAGTGGCTACACTTAGCCAGCCCCAAATAACCTCTGGCCAATCATGCAGGGTCCCTACGTGGGAACCATGCGACTCCTCCCCTGGTCCACCCACTAGGGGGGGCTAACTAATTTATTTGGCTCTAGCTCCCAAGAGAGAGACATCTCTCTGCCCTCTGGACTTTGCCCTGATTTTCTGAGTGGGAATCCCTGTAGACCCCCTGGGGTTATGGTGCCTCAGTGTCTGTAAGGGACCCTATTGTTCCTGACTACTATCATTTCAAGTGTTTACCTTCAGGACCATATGGGCAAGCTCCTGGTTTATTGCTCACACATGGGGGATGGTATTTAGCCTAAGAAACATTCCTTACTCATTTTCATATATGTTCCCATCACTCACCAGCCATGCCACTCTACAATTCAATACAATATAATACTATAGAACATGTAACACCCCGTGAACCCCTGCGTAAAGGCGCACCTAACATAGAACCGCTTTATGCGTAACTATACTTTATTAACGGTTATGCTAGGTGACACCTCTCTTACATGGCCTACCAACAGTTTTCATCCCCTAAATCACATAACATAATATAACAATAACAAGTGGGCCCCAAACCTTTTCTTCCACAGTATGTGGAAGATAACAGCTCATGATAAGATGGCCCCTGGGTGTGACCAATACTGCCAGTCCCAATATGGCTGCCGCCTGAGCCATGAACTTTGTCCAAACACAATATGGCCACTGGGTGTGGCCTCTGCTGCCAGTCCCAATATGGCTCCCATTGTGACCACTGCTGCCAGTCACAGGATGGCTGTGCCAGTCACAAAATGGCCAATGGCACAGTTCACGCCAAATCCAATATGGCCACTGGCTGATTCATGACAGTTGGCACAAAATAGGATTGAACCAAAACTCACACAAACACATAGCAAACTAAATTAATATTTTTCTTTAATGTTTAAGAACCTATAAGCCTTACACAGAAGCCTAAATAAGTATAACAAAAGTGGTGGACACAAAATAGGATAAGGCTAAAAAAATTGCAATCAGATCCAAAATAATAAAAACAATAATAATTACAGTATAAAAAAATAATCACTGGAATATACAAATACATTTAAATTATTTGGAAAAGGTTGCACAAAAAACAGCATAGCAGAAAAATTCACCATAACACATACAAGACACAAAAATAATGTAATTTTTTCTTTATTAGAAATACATTAAAATCAAATAACATTTTCATTTTGCTTTTACAACAGATACTGCGTGAAGACCATCGGACGAGGACTTTCAACAGAGGAGCACACCATCGGACGAGGACTTTCAACAGAGGATTACACCATCGGACCAGGACTTTCAACAGAGGACCAGACCATCAGACGAGGACTTTCAACAGAGGACTACACCATCGGATGAGGACTTTCAACAGAGGACCAGACCATCGGACAAGGACTTTCAACAGAGGACCACACCATCGGACAAGGACTTTCAACAGAGGACCAGACCATCGGACGAGGACTTTCAACAGAGGACCAGACCATCGGACGAAGACTTTCAACACAGGACCAACATAGATTCTGCTTGAAATCACACTTCAACCAAGCTACAGTATAACAACTAAAAAAAGAGAAAACTAAATAAACATGTTTGCTCTGCATCGATGTCAACAGAAAAAAAAAAAAAAAAAAAACACCACCACTAAATATAACTTTTAACAAAATATAACTAACACATTTCTCATCTATCTCTTATTTGTCTTTTATAGCCAATAATGTTTAACAGTAAATCCAAACTTCAATGTAGCCAGAACAAAACAAAAAAACAGAGACTCAATTAAATTTGTCATTCTTAATTTCCAGTCCTAGACCCTCATTGAATTGCAATTTGCCCAATTGAATAGTGCTCTAAATAAGCACATAATATTTTTTTTAAAATAAGTTTTTAGTTACTGAAAAACTTGCTTTTGGATAGATGTTTGCTAACTAAAAACTTCTTTAAAAAAATATGTTATGGCCTTATTTAGACCCTTATTCAATTGGCAAAATTGCAATTGAATGACAAACCTAATGTACAATATTAAGTATAAAACCTAACAGTTTTGATAAGAATTTTTTGTGAAAACAAATTTAACATCTCAAAATAAACTGATACATTATTATTTTTTTACCGATTAACATGGCTGATAACGACAGTAAACAAGAAAAGAAAAGACGCCAAGCTAGAGAACAACGACAGAGAGCAGACAGCCAGCAGACACCGGAGCAGAAGGAAATTCGACGAGAAAAAGAACGCAAAAGACTTGCAAACAAAAGACTATCACCTGCACAAATTAAAGATACGCCAAAAAAAAATACCAAGCAAAAAAAGCATTTACAACCTGTTCCTCAAACATCAGATGACATTTTACCTGAAAAAATACAAGAGATACCAAAAAAAGCCACAAAAAAAAACTAAGCATTTAGAACCTGTTCCTGAAACATTACATGACATTTTACCTAAACCAATACAACATATACCAAGAAAAGCCACAAAAAAACAAAGCATTTAGAACCTGTTGTTGAAACATATGACATTTCACCTGATGAATATGAAAGTCAAACTCCTATATGCTTTGCAAATTGTCCTTTACTCAACTCTTTAGCAGTAGAGGTTCATAGTTGTGGGGACATGACTACTCAATGTCAGTTTTGTGAGGCTTATTATTTTAAACAGGAGAGACCCAGAGATGGCCAATTTATTAGTTGCTGTCAAAAAGGCAAGTTCAAACTTCCAGAAAGAAAAGAATTTCCTATTTATTTATAAAACATTATGACTGAACCTATTTTTCCGAACTACAAAAATTTTAAGACAAACATAAGATCCTACAATAGTGCCATATCCTTTGCATCTATGGGGGCAACATTAGCTGCTAATGTACCAGGACATGGTCCTTACTGTTTTAAAGTCCAAGGGCAAATTTATCATTGCACTTCACATTTACATCCAGAGGAAGAAGAGCAAAGAAAGTTCGCTCAACTATATGTCCTAGATACTATGGAAGCTGTTGACCAACGTATGCAGATGGAAGAAAATAAAAAATGCTTACCCAGTGTTTTTATAGAGCTAAATAACATTATGGACAATAATCCCTACAGTAAAGCTTATAAAAAATTGGCAGAAGTAGAAAATGAACAACTACTTCATGCACAAAGACATCAATTACCAATGCCAAAGGTTAATATGGTGCTTAAAAGAGACATACTGATAAACAACGTTATAACTTGCCAACATCAAATGAGGTTGCAATGGTGTTTCAAAATGATGAAGGAGAACCACCATTTCAAAGAGACATTAGAATATATAGGGACTATCTCTACAGAAGCGCAAGTACTCTGGTTATGTTGATTGTGATATTAAGGGAGTATTATTTATTATGGTGAACTATGGTACATATTTTTTTGACTCCTTTTGACTACTTTGAATTGCTAGTCTGCTTTAATGACATATAGTAGTCCAAGGCAATAAGGAGTGTAGTATTGAACAACTTGTATAGAAGTTATTCTAGGTATTCCCCATATACTCCTCACATATAATTACATAACTACTAATTACAAAACTTTTTTTGTTAACCATAAGAGTAATAAGGGTGCGCTTTTTTCTAGATTGGTTTTAAATTTAAACTTTTTTGAGCTAATATAAAAACACATTTTTATATCTTCCCAAGGATTAGCAAAGTAATTTTGCCATACGAGGGAAGATTTAATGTGATATGAATATGGGACATTGTATGCTAATAGCTTTTTATAGAGTAACTATCCATCCATGGGCTATTTCTGTTCCCTTATTTTCCACAATTACTTGAATATTATAATAAGGTGTTAGGCACCAGGGAACTATTGCACAGTGATATATTGAGTTATTAGAATATATCCCAGAAATGAGGAGCAACCATTCATTAATATGAGTATCTTAAGTCCAAATTTAGATCCAATGACATATCCCATTTTTTTCACACACGGAGAAGCAGGTTGGCAACCAAAATTAACACTTCCCAGTTACCCAAATGCTAAAGCCAGAATCCAAAATAATGTTTCTATGCTTGAATTTAAAGTAGCTCAAATTGCCATTCGAAATGCATTTAATCCAGTTTTATGTGGTGGAAGACTAACACAACAATGGATTATTGATTCCTATTTGCAAGTTGAGGCCAATAATTTAAACTTTATAAAATATCAACAAGATAAACTACGTGTAGAACAATATTCTGGACTAATGGACTATGTTGCTGACGTGGCTACAAGCAGAGACATGACAGCTGGCAAAGCCATCATTTTACCATCTTCCTTTCAAGGATCTCCTCGAAATATGAGAGAAAGATACAATGATGCTATGGCTATTGTCACCAAATTTGGCAAACCCGATTTATTTCTAACATTTACATGTAATCCACAATGGCCAGAAATTACACAAAATTTACTTCTTGGACAAAGTGCTTCCGATAGACCAGATTTAGTAGCCAGAGTTTTTAAGATTAAATTAAATGAATTAATATGTGACATCACTATAAGGCAGTTATTTGGCAAATGTCTTGCTTATGTATATACCATTGAATTTCAAAAAAGAGGAGTTCCACATGCACATCTTCTGATAATACTTCAAGAAAAAGATAAATTAGATACTTCTGACAAAGTGGATGCAGTCATTGTTGCTGAGCTACCAGATCCAGAACTATATGGTAGACTATATGAGATTGTTACTCATAGCATGATTCATGGACCCTGTGGTGAGCTTAATCCACAATCACCATGTATGGAAAAAGATAAATGTTCCAAAGAATTTCCAAAGGATTATAGAGACAAAACCTATGCCAATTGTGATGGCTATCCACTTCATAAAAGAAGAGAAGGAGATAATGCCATTATTCGTGGAAAAAAAAGTTGACAATAGATATGTAGTACCCTACAATCCACATTTATTCATGAAGTACAACGCCCACATCAACGTAGAAGCCTGCACTTTCATCAAATCAATTAAACATGTCTACAAATATATTTACAAAGGCTACGATGCAGCTACTGTAGTCGTCAAAAGTGCAGACAACCCTGAAAGTAGTGAGTTAGTACATGATGAACTTGCATCTCATGTAGATGCTCGCTATGTCAGTGCGCCAGAAGCTATGTGGCGGCTTTTAAAATTTGAAATGCATGATAGATCACATGCAGTATATAGATTAGCAGTACATTTGCCACAAGGACATTTAGTGTATTTCCATTCTGGAAATGAAATGAATGCATTGGCCCAAAGCGAAGATCGTCACACTACACTAACTGCATGGTTTGAATTAAATTCCACAGCTTCACAAGCAACACAATTCTTATATATTGAAATTCCAAGAGATGTTGAACGTTTTTGCTTAAGGATATTACTTTTAAATGTTCCTGGAGCACAAAGTTTTGAACACTTAAGAACTGTTAATGACATTGTATATGAATCCTAAATCCCATTTAGCTGCAAGACATAGAAACTTACTCACTGATGATACAGAGTGGGAAAGATGTTTAGAAGAAGCAGTACAATGTCAAATGCCACGGCAGATGAGAGAACAATTTGCATTTATTTGTATCTTCTCAAATGCTCCAAATGCATTAGCTTTGTGGGAGACTTTTAAAAGTAATATGGCTGAAGACTATATGTGACGATACAATGAACCAATTGCACACTTAAAAGCGTTAATGGAAATCCAAGAAGTATTTTTAACTCATGGATTAAGTTGTGCAAGTTTTAATTTGCCTGATCCAGGTCTTATAGATGACATAAACTTTGAAGACTATGACATTCAACTACAAGCAGAAAGAACAGAAGAAAGACTTGCAACTTTAAATACCTTACAATTACAAGCATTTAATGCCAATGAAAATGCAATAGATGATGACATGGTGACAGAGCGTTATTTCTATCTTGATGGACCTGGCGGATCAGGAAAAACCTATCTATATAATTTATTAATGAGTTCGGTACGAGCACAAGGTCAAATAGCAATGGTGTTTGCCACTACTGGAATTGCTGCACTTTTGTTAGAAGGTGGAAGAACTGTTCATAGTGGATTTAAACTGCCAGTGCCTATTTTAGAAACTTCGGTGTCAGATATTCGCATGACATCATTACAAGCAAAGAAATTTAACAAATGTAAATGAATTATAATAGATGAGGCCACAATGATGTCATGCTATGCCCTCCAATGTATTGACCGTTTGCTTCGTGAAGTCATGGATAATACTTTTCCATTTGGTGGAAAGGTAATGTTGTTAGGTGGCGATTTTAGACAAACATTACCTGTCGTTGTACATGGAAATTGAACTGACATTATCGAAACCTGTATTAAGTCAAGCACACTGTGGAAACATTTTACCCATCTTCAACTGCAACAAAAGATGAGATCAGAAGGCCAAACTGATTTCAATGATTGGCTTATTAAAATTGGAGAAGGCAGAACAGAAAAAAAATACCACATTTACCGGACGACACTGTAGAGATCCCACCTCATATGATTTGTCAACAAGATATTATATTGGCTATATTTGAAGGTAGCATAAATAACCAGGAATATTCCGAGCTTGCCAACCAAGTCATACTAACGTGTAAAAATAAAGATGCTTTAATCCTCACTAATGAAATCTTAAAAAAATTAATGCACCACAAAGAAATGATCACAGTGCTGATTCTGTACTTGCTGATGACAATGAAAGTCAGGCTAACTTTTCTACTGAATTAATAAAATCACTCTAAAAAAACTCCTTCTGGAATGCCACCACATATTTTGCAGCTAAAGAATGGAGCAATTATCATGTTACTGCGAAATATGAACCCCAAAAAAGGCCTATGCAATGGGACAAGATTAATTGTTCAACAATTAAAGGACCATTTTATAGATGCTGAAATTTTAACTGGGACCCATAAGGGGAGAGATTTTTGATACCAAGAATAGATTTAGCACCAAGTGAAAGTAGTCTCCCTTTTATACTTCAAAGAAGACAATTTCCCATTATTATGGCATTTGCCATGACCATTAATAAATCACAAGGTCAAACGTTCAAATCTGTGGGTATTTTCTTGGAAGAAACAGTATTTGCACATGGTCAATTGTACGTTGCGTTGTCATGGTGCAATAATCCACAGGCAATTAAAGTTTACATTGAAAAGAATGAAAGTCAAGGTGTTTTTTTAGAAGATGTACGTATTTTTACTAAAAACATTGTCTACTATGAAGTACTATAACTTTTCAGTAAACAAATAAAACCCATGCAAAACAAATTTAAAAGCATTCAAAAATACAAAACAAGAAACAATCCAGTCATAATTCATGGAAGTACTGTTTATGGACGATTCGTCTCACAAAATACTTGCCTTGCATTTTTGGGACAAATTTTGTTAAAATGTTAATTAAATATGTTACTGTTTCTAATGTTACAAGTTTGAAAACAATATTTTCAAGTTCTTTACTTCAACATATTACAAAGTTCATGTTAACAGCTCAACCACATTTTAAGTCACAATGTAAATATTGTCTGTTATCTTAAGATTACTCCCTGGATTAATTTTTCTCGCCAGTTCATCGGGTCAGTAAGGAATTAATTTAATTGGGTACGTTTCAAGAAGAGTTTTTACTCTTTGCCTTCTTCTGCATTCAATGTATATTAAAGTTAACAATTATTCGGATAGAAATTGCATGTTAATACTGATTAGTTTAAAGTTCAACTGTTTTTACATTCAAATGTTAATACTTTTAATACAAAATTATGTTTAAATATTAATTCACTATGTTAATGTTTATAATGTTACAAGTTGTAAAAATGTTTTTTAAAGTTTCTTAGTTACACAGATAAGAAACTTTAAATTTAACAAAATATTATGTCAAGTTTCTGACTTAAACATATTACAAAGTTCATGTTAAAATTGGATACGTTTAAAGGAGGGTTTTTAATGTTTGTTTTACTCTGTATTAAATGTATATTGAAGTTAACAATTCTTCATAGAAATTGCATGTTAAAAAACCATTACCTCAAGTTTACAATACTGATTAGTTTTAAGTTCAACTATTTTTACATTCAACTGTTAATACTTTTAATACAAAATTATGTAAAAAAATGTATTCACTATGTTACTGTTTATAATGTTCCAAGTTCTAAAAATGTTTGGTCAAGTTCCAAAGTTACACAGATAATAAAGTACAAGTCTAAAAAAATATACTTTAAAGTTTCTTACTTACATATATTTGAAACTTCAGGTTAAAATTGTGTACGTTTGAACAAGTGTTTTTACTCTTTGCTTTCCTCTGGACTCAATGTATATTGAAGTTAACAATTCTTCAGACACAAATTGCATGTTAAAAAAACATTACCTCAACTTTACAATACTGATTAATTTAAAGTTCAACTGATCTTACATTCAAATGTTAATACTTTTAATACAAAATGCTTTAAGAGTAATTGTTCACCAAGAGAACATTTTACAAAAATACACATGTTTAATATCACAATACTTACAACTGTCAAATATGTATATTAATAACTAAACAACTTTACAAACATACACATCACATTGCCGTCATTTTTTGACGGGCAAGTCGCTAGTCACATATATAGTTGTCAGCAAGAGGGATGTTGCTAACTCTTGCGGGTAGGCGCTCATCCCTACGAACCCCTACGACTTTACGACCGCAAATGCGGTCCCTTGCGAAGGTGCATTTGCGGAGGTGGAGGCTCCCACGTCGGCTGCAATGAGCCGGCTGCAATGATGACTCTTTCACTCATGGGGGTCATTACCGACCCGGATAAACCCTTAATTAACCCTGTTACTCATGGGGGTCAATACAGACCCACATAGGCACTTAATTAACCCCCTCACTCATGGGGTTCAATACAGACCCCCATAAACCCCTAATTAACCCTGTCATTAATGGGGTATTACAGACCCCCATAAACTCTTAATTAACCCCGTCACTCATGGGGGTCAACACAGACCCCCATAAGCCCTTCATTAACTGTGTCACTCATGGGGGTCAATACAGACCCCCATAAGCACTTCATTAACCCCCTCACTCATGGGGGGCAATATAGACAACCATAAACCCTTCATTAACCCTGTCACTCATGGGGGTCAATACAGACCCCCATAAGCACTTAACCCCCTCACTCATGGGGGTCAATACAGACCCCCATAAACCCCTAATTAACCCTGTCACTCATGGGGGTGAAAATAGACCACCATAAGCCCTTCATTAACTCTGTCACTCATGGGGGTCAATACAGACCCCCGTAAACCCCTAATTAACCCTGTCCATCATGGGGGTGAATATAAACCCCACTAAGCCCTTAATAAACCCCCTCACTCATGGGGGTCAATATAGACCCGCATAAGTCCTTAATTAACCCTGTCCCTCATGAGGGTCAATATAGACACCCATAATCCCTTAATTCACCCTAAGGGTCAATACAGACCCCCATAAGCTGTTCATTAACCCTGTCACTCATGGGGGTCAGACAGACCCACATAAGCCCTTCAATAACCCGGTCACTCATGGGGGTCAATACAGACCCCCATAAGCACTTATTTAAACCCCTCACTCATGGGGGTCAATACAGACCCCCATAAGCCCTTCATTAACCCTGTCACTCATGGGGGTCAATATAGACCCCCATAAGCACTTAATAAACACCCTCACTCATGGGGGTCAATACAGACCCCCATAAAGCCCTAATTAACCCTGTCACTCATGGGGGTCAATACAGACCCCCATAATACATATAATTAACCCTGTCACTCATGGGGGTCAATAAAGAGCCACATAAGCCCATAAATAACCCTGACACTCATGGGGGTCAATACAGACCCCCATAAACCCTTAATTAACCCGGTCACTCAGGAGGGTCAATACAGCCCCCCATAATCCCTTAATTAACCCCCTAACTCAAGGGGGTCAATACAGACTCCTATAAACCTCTAATTAACCCTGTCACTCATGGGGGTCCATACAGACCCTCATATTTAACCCCATCAGTCCCATAAGGGTATATTAAGACCAATATGGGCCTGTTATAACCCAACATTAACCACATGAGTGCCATGACGGTCCTCAAGGATCATCATGACACTAAGTATAATCAGTACACTGCACTATACCCCCCAATAAAACATTAAATATCAACTAAACACCCTCTACACTAACCTATTAACACCTACACTACCTACCTACCCCCTAATAACCCCCCACCATTTTAATTACAGAAAATAAAAAACCTAGTTACAAAAAATAAAAAATCTACATTACATGAAATAAAAAACCTAAATCACAAAAAATAAAAAATCTACAAAAAATAAAAAAACCTAAGTCACAAAAAAATAAAAAAGGAACATTACAGAAATTAAAAAAATACATTACAACTCCCCCCCCCCCCCCACTACAGAAAAAAAAAATTACACACCTGAAAAGGAAATACATACAATACAAATACATACAATAAAAATAAAATGAAATACAATACAATACACCCCTATCTATCTAATATACATCACCCAATCTATCTAAATAAATACCATAATCTAATATACATCCTATCTATATAATATACATCACACAATCTATGTAATATACAATAAATACTATCTATCTAATATACATCCTATCTATCTAATATACATCACCCCATCTATCTAATATACAATAAATACTATCTAATATACATCCTATTAGTGATGTCGCGAACATAAAATTTTCGGTTTGCGAACCGCGAACGCGAACCGCCGCAAATGTTCGCGAACCGGCGAACCCGACGAACCGCCATAGACTTCAATGGGCAGGTGGATTTCAAAACCCACAGGGACTCTTTCTGGCCACGATAGTGATGGGAAAGTTGTTTCAATGGGACTAACACCTGGACTATGGCATGCCGGAGGGGGATCCATGGCAAAACTCCCACAGAAAATTACATAGTTGATGCAGAGTCTGGTTTTAAGCCATAAAGGGCATAAATTACCTAACATTCCTAAATTGTTTGGAATAACGTGCTTTAAAACATCAGGTATGATGTTTTATCGATCAGGTAGTGTAAGGGTTAGGCCCGCTTTACAGTGACAGACCAAACTCCCCGTTTAACGCACCGCAAACAACCGCAAACAGTCCATTTGCACAACCGCAAACTCCCCATTTGTACAAGGTTGGATACCAAGCTAGCCATGTCCCGTTCCTTGTCCTCACTGATGTCATTGAAGGTCTCTTCCTCCACCCAGCCACCAAGGGTCCCCGAAAGGTGACAACAAGCCCCCTGGGACGCCTGCTGTGTTTGGTCTTCCACCTCCTCAAAGCCACCTTCCTCCTCTGACTCCTCTTCTTCAGACTCCTCTAACTGCGTTGCCTCTCTCTGCATTATTATAAGGTGTGTTAAGTAGTACTACTCTTATCAGTTTAATAACTGTTACAGCACCTATCAGGGTGCGTGTATAAGGCCTGGAATTTTGGAACCGGGAGATGGAAAAAGATACTTGGTTGGTCGTATCACTTCAAATTTAGGGCACGGCGCGTGCAATCAAAGGTGCCACCATATAGGAGTGGCGTGTTTGTAAGTACTACTCTTATCAGTTTAATACTTGTTACAGCACCTATCAGGGGGCGTGTATAAGGCCTGGATTTTTAGAACCGGGAGATGGAAAAAGATGCTTGGTTGGTCGTATCACTTCAATTTTGGGGCACTTTGTGACATTAGCTTCTTACGCTCAAACATGTCCTTTACAGGCACCTGACTATGGGCAGATGAGCAGGAACTGCTCAAGGCGAGAGACGGAGTGGCGTTTGGTTGAGAGGGGGCAAGGAGGACAGCAGTGGTTGATGTGGCTGATGATGCTGGACCAGGAGGAGGATGGCGGCTTTGAGTTTGTGTGCTGCTTGTACTCATGTGTTGGTCTGGAGTCACCCAAACATTAGGTCTCAACCTGAAGAGGATAAGGGAACCAGGCTACTCTAGACCTCATTCATCATTACAGGTTTTGACAGATTGGTACTATGCGTGCAAGCTACTGTGACAACAGATATGAGTGGCACTGTGCACTTGCAGAAGTTGGCAGAGTAGACGCTGTAGGCCTGACACAGAGGCTTGCAAACAAGTAACTGCTATTCAATGTATTACAGTCAAAATGTTATTCTTTGTTTAAATGTGCACTACTGACTGTTACACCAGATATGAGTGGTGGCACTGACTGGGCAAGTGGGCACAGTATACGATGTGAGCCTAAGACACACACGCTGGCAGGCAGGCAAATGAAATTAGATTACACAGAAAAAAAGTGTTGTTTTTTTTAAATGTTGGTACACCACTAGATTGGATTGGTTGTACTTGGCACAGTACTTGTAAGCCTGACACACACACTGGCTAGCGGTCAGGCAAATGAACTTAGATTGGCGGTCAGGCAAATGAACTTAGATTTAAGAAAATAAAATTATTTTTTTTTAAATGTAGACTGCTGGTACACCACTAGATTGGATTGGTTGAACTTGGCACAATACTTGTAAGCCTGACACACACACTGGCTAGCGGTCAGGCAAATGAACTTAGATTTGCGGTCAGGCAAATGAACTAAGATTTAACAAAATAAAAGTTTTTTTTTTTTTAAGTAGACAACTAGTAAACAAGATTGTATTGGTGGCACTGTGCACACACAGTATAAGCTGTGAGCCTGACACACACACTTGCTAGCAGGGGCTAGCAGGGAGACAGGCAAATGAAGTTAGATTAGACAGAAGAAAAAAAACAAAAAAAAATGATGTTATAGCCCTAAAAAGGGCTTTTTGGGGTGCTGGGTTTACAGCAGAGATCTGATGAGTCCTTCAACACTGCACTGGACACTGAATAAACTTGCCTAGCTATTGATTTCCCTATTCAATCAGCATCACCTACACTCTCCCTCCTCTCAGTAAGACTGCAAGTTAGTTATGATTCCAAAATGGCTGCTGTCCATGAGGTAGAAGGGTCTGGAAGGCAGGGTATGATGCTGATTGGCTGGAATGTGTCTGCTGACTGTGAGTTGCAGGGTCAAAGTTTGCTCAATGATAAAGTATAGGGGGCGGATCGAACATCGCATACGTTCGCAGTTTGCCGTGAACGCGAACATGCTATGTTCGCCGGGAACAGTCCGCCGGCAAACTATTTGCGACATCTCTACATCCTATCTATCTAATATACATCCCCCAATCTATCTAAATAAATACCACAATCTAATATACAATACATGCTATGCTATCTTTATAAAACACATACCCCTAGCTAACATACAATAAATGCTATCTATATATAAAATAATCTAATTCTAAGTAAAAATAAAATAATTAAGACCACTTACCTTTGCAGATGTCCCTTCAGATCAGCCACCTAGGGGAAAAAAAAAATAGTGCAGCACATTTACAGTAAATAAATAAACATTCTAAATATTCTAAACATTCTAAATATTCTACTCAACTTTTCAGCATGTCCCCGTCCTTCTTCTTTTCTTCTTCTCTGGTGCGGCCCCTAACATTAGTACACATACATAAGCTTAAAAACAAAATAAAATAAACATAATCTACATTGTACTTACACCCCCGCGATGTCTCCGGCCTCCTCCTCTTCTGCCCCGCCCTGGAACCGCGCTCTAAAAAAATAAAAAAATACAAAAATAACATACCTCCGCACTCGTGGACATCCCCCACGCTAATGAGCCTCCCGGAGACTTTTAGGCAATGGCTCCTTCTGATTGGTTGAAAACGCTGTTGATCAAATTCACCCAATCAGGAGGCGCCAATGTGTGAGCCAATCAGAAAGGGATACACCCTAAAATCCCACTCTGATTAGATAATGCAGCTGTCAATCTTTATTTAAACCAATCACAAGGTGCAGATGCCTTCAGAAAATCACAATGGAATCCACCCCCATATGGTGATTAGCTGGAGGCACCTGCACATTCTGATTGGTTGCACTGACAATAGCCAATCACAATGGAATACACCCCCACATACTGATTGGCTGAAGGCATTTGCGCCTTCTCATTGGCTGTTGTCAATGTCAATCAGTATTACAGCCAATGGGAAGGCACAGATGTCTTCAGCCAATCACCGCATGGGGGTGTATCCCATTGTAATTCGCTGATGGCAATAAAGCCTTCGGATTGTTTCAAATAAAGATTGACAGGTGTGTTATCCAATCAGAGTGGGATTTTTGGGTGTATCCCTTTCTCATTGGCTCACAAGTGGCGTCTTCTCATTGGCTGAATTTGATAGACAGCGTTTTCAGCCAATTAGAAGCTGCCAATTTTATTCTGGAACACTCCGTAGGAAGCTCATTAGCGTCGGGAACATCCGCGAGTGCGGATGTGTGTTGTTTTTTTTAAACATTTTTTTAAAGAGCGCGGATGCTTCTAGGAGACATCGCGGGGAGGTAAGTACAATGTAGATTATGTTTATTTTACTTTGTTTTATGTTTATGTATGTGTACTAATGTTATGTTTTTTTTTAACAGGGGCCGCACCGGAGAAGAGGAAAAGAAGAAGGACTGGACATGTTGGAAAGGTGAGTAGAATATTTAGAATGTTTAGAATTTTTATTTATTTTATGTAAACGTGTTGTAGTAATTTTTAAAATCTTTTTTACCCTAGGTTGCTGATCTAAAGAAACATCTCAAAGGTAAGTGGTCTTAATTATTTTATTTTAGCTTAGAATTAGGGTTGCTATATAGAGATAGCATGTACTGTATATTAAATAGATTGGGGGATGTATAGCACATAGATAGTATTTATTGTATATTAAATACATTAGGGGATGTATATTAGATAGATAGGATGTATTTTAGATAGATAGTATTGTATATATTAGATAGGGGGATGTATATTAGATAGGGGTGTATTGTTTTGTATTTAATTGTATTGTATTTAAATGTATTGTATTTAATTGTATTGTATTTAATTGTATTGTATTGTTTGTATTGTATTATTTGTATTGTATGTATTGTATTGTATGTATTATATGTATTTCCTTTTCAGGTGTGTAATTTTTATTTTCTGTAGTGGTAGGGAGGGGTGATAATGTATTTTTTAATTTTCTGTATTGTTCCTTTTTTTATTTTTTGTGACTTAGGTTTATTTTTTCTGTAATTTACATTTTTTATTTTATGTAATGTAGATTTTTGATGAATTTAGTTGTTTTGATTTCTGTAATTACAGTCGTAGGGAGGGTGTTATTAGGGGGTAGGTAGTGTAGTGTAGGTAGGTAGTGTAGGTGTTAATATGTTAGTGTAGAGGGTATTTCGTTGATATTTAATGTTTTATTGGGGTGGTATAGTGCAGTGTAATGTTTATACTTAGTGTCATGATGGTCCTTGAGGACCGTCATGGAACTTATGTGGTTATTGTTGGGTTGTAACAGGCCCATAATGGTCATAATATACCCTTATGGGACTGATGTTGTTAAATAGAGGACTATGAGGGTCTGTATAGACCCTCATAAGAGACCGGGTTAAAATGGTGTAGTGCTTACACTTTGTGTCATGAGGTTCCTCGATGACCCTCATGGCACTTATAGTGTTATTACATGCCTTCATTAGTATGTTATAGGGGTCTATATAGTTGAGGCACACAGTACACTCACATTGTGTGACAAACAACATTTCAACACTTTTTTATTGCCTTGTCATTTTTGATGGGCAAGTCGCTAGTAATAATAATAATAATAATAATAAAATATATTACCATTATTCTCTTTATGCAGTCTGTTATACTTCTTACTACGTATATATGCTGTGATTTAAGTATAACTACTGTGTATGTAAAGTTCTTTATACTGTATAAATTCAGTTTGATAGATACTTTATAATGTGTGTTCAAAGCCAGCTTATAATGTATGTATATGTTCTAATTGATTATATTGTCTATATACAGTATGATACTATGTATATACAAGGACGAGATTGGTTCCTAAGAACATTCTTAAGTCAGATTTGTGTGTAAGGCAGGTTCCTGAATAATAATAATAAAAATAATAATAATAATAATAATAATAATAATAATAATAACACTAATATAAAGGCTCATAAGTGGTAATAATAATACAGTGTAATAATAATAATATTCTTGCACTATAATAATACGTTTCAAAATTGTGCTCTTTCTTTTAATTCAAACAGACAGAACATATAAAAAAACTCATTCAAAAAACCTTGGGAGCCGGTAGTGGTCGTTCGTAGGTCGGGTCATTTGTATCCCCGGGACCGCATATATATGATTATAATTAACTGAGATAAATAATTATCATTGCTAAAATATAAAAATGGGCTAAATATTTAAATATTAGCGTATTGCCCGTCAAAAAATGACGGCAATGAGATGTGTATGTTTTAAAAGTTGTTTAGTTATTAATATACACATGGAATTGTAAGGTAGCTAATGTTGTTTTCTGTGTACTACTGAAATATAGAATTCAAATTAATAAATTAATTTACGTATTTTTATGCATTGTGTTGAAGAGTTGGCAATCTGTGTTGATGTTGCTGCAGTATTAGTGGTGTGGAGGTGCTGTGTAAGCGTGTTGAATGTGTGCAGTGTAATAGTGTGCGTGCGCGAGCCGAAACCGTTAACGTAGCTGTGTACTTCCGCATTATCCTAAAATGGCAGATAATGTGTGGTATGCGTCTTAGCGGATTATCGGTACGTGTTTTCCGTGGTTATAGTGCTGTAGCCTCGTTTTCGTTTTGTTCGTCCGCCATTTTTTCTGCGGCGCTCATTGCCAAAGTACTACGGTTTAATGGCTCGCCCCGCTGTGCGAGGCTCGCCGGGCGATGATCGCCTGCGCCGCTCATCGCTAAGCCCGCTAAAGTACTACGGTTTAACAGTAAATATGGTCAAACGGTCAAATGACGGTCAATAAAAATTGAATTTTGTGAAATTTGTTTGCCACACAACATGACGCTACATTTGTCCCTTTTTTTTTTCTTAAAATAAATACAATTTTTTTTTTTTACATTTTTATTTTTGTAACTTTCAACTTATATTTCATCAAATGCGTTGGTTTAGGCGGGAAATCCGATGTTGCGCGAGACAAAGGCATTAAATCTGTGTTAATGCGTAAATCTGTAATTGCGTTTCGTAAAATGTACTCTCTACTGTCTTTTTCCTCATTGCGCGGTTAATCCGCATCCTTTATCTCGTTGTTTTTCAAACACATACGTCTGTGGCTGTGTTTTACGCAGTTCGTAGTAGTATAGCCTCGTTTTCATTTTTTTCGGCCACCATTTTTTTCTCGCTTAGCCGATTTTCGATCTTTGTAACTCGGCTAAATCGATGTAAATTGGAGTTCCAACTCACTTCCAGACGTCCTGCCTGGTTCCCCATGCTGTAAGTGACCTTTTTTTTATTTTTTAGTGTGTATTTAGTTTTTTTTTTATTGTTTTGGTTCCGCCGCTTATCTCGTAATTTTTTTCATCTCGTATTACAGTGCTACAGTTTAACGGCCCGCCTCGCTACGCGAGGCTCGCCTTCAATGAGCGCCTGCGGCGCTCATTGCCAAAGTGCTACGGTTTAACATAACGGCTCGCCTCGCTACTAAGATGTATAATACATGGACAACATATGTTGTTTTCAAATGACATCAGAAAAGGCTTGTGTCTACTTTTCCCAATTTTTTTGAGTTTTGTTGCATAAATTACAATTAAATATGTCTTATTATGCCAGTACAAATTAAAAGAAAAGAACAAAAAAAAAAGATAGAAAAAAGAAAGAAATGAAGAGAGGGTGGGGGAAGATGGGATGGGATGCTTAGTATAATATCATCCCTGAGGTTTGTATATGTATTATTCTACCATCCAATTCGTAGCTCCCAGACGTCCCAACAGGAAGCTCACTTTTTATTGTTGTTATGTAGTTTGGCAGAAATCAAGCTCATTGAATGTATGTATTTATTTAAGTTTTTCAGTACTTCCCCAAACACAGAAATGGACGTCTTTCAAGTTTTAGCACTAGCGTGCCTGACTGCTAAAAAGATTTGGTTTGAGAGAAGTTGAGCCTCTTTAGAAAGGCCGGTGATACCTAATAGGGTTTCCTCTGTTTTTTTAAGTATTCTGTGTCCCCATAGCTTCTCTAGGTAATCATAGGTTTCTGACCAGATGTGGGCTATTTTAGGGCAATCCCATAGTATGTGCCTCAGTGTACCGGTGGATTACAGCCTTTAGTCTTTAGTCTAGCAGGGGTCAGGTACCACCTTATGATAGTTTTGTAGGAATTATCTCTCAAGATCGTGTTAAGGGAGGAGTGTGTTGCATTTTTGGGGATTTTACTCCATTGCAAGTTATCTAAGGTGATGTTAATTTCTGTTTCCCATGAGGACTGGCGGTTAAGCTTAAGATTTAAATTGAGTATTACATACTGTAAGTATTATGAACTATAGAGTCCATATTGTCATATATTTAAAATATACCATTTTGATGAACTACACAAGAAAATATGCAAATTGTTTTTGTAGTGGAAACTGAAATAAATTAATATAAAATAAAACAGCCTGCAATGTATTATGTTTTGTATGCAAGTATGCTGCCTTGGATTGCACAGGAAGTTTCCATTTTAACAATGGAATGAGCTCCATGTAACTGAGAGCAGCATGTACAGAAATAACTTAGAAAGTCCTAGCCAGTTAGGTATCTGCATGATATGGATTGCCATGGAATCCGATCTTTGACAGTGCAAAGAAATGGTTCTAGTATTAAAAATATGAACTGAATAGCAGAGTCCTCTTGCAGAAAATGAATTAAAATACTATTGTTGTTGTTTAGTATTTCCATTGCATCCGACTCTCTATGACCCTATGGACCGCAGATCCTCAGGTACATCTCTCAGTCACTGCCCTTCTGAGCTCCATCAAGTTCTTGTTCATTGCTTCAGTGACCTCATCTATCCATCTCAGCCTCTTTCGTCCCATTATTCTTGTGCCTTCAATCTTTTTCAGCATCAGTGACCTCTCTAGGGAATCCTGCCGTCTCATGATATGGCCAAAATATTCAGCCTCATGACCATACCTTCCAGTGAACAATGTGTATTGATTGCCTGAAGTACTGATTTATTGGATCTTCTACCCTAAGTAGTTTTTGCCAACACCACAATTCAAAGGTATCAATTCTGCGGTGCTCAGCCTTCTTTATGGTCCATCTCCCACATCTGTTTTTTACTACTGGAAATACCATAGTCCTAACTATGCTGATCTTTGTTGATAGTTCAAGGGACTCTAAGCATTCTTTTCCAACATCACAATTCAAAGGCATTAATTCTGTGGTGATCAGTAGTGATGTCGCAAACATAAAATTTTCGGTTCGCGAACCGCGAACACGAACCGCCGCAAATGTTCGCAAACCGGCGAACCCGGGGAACCGCCATAGACTTCAATGGGCAGGCGGATTTTAAAACCCACAGGGACTCTTTCTGGCCACAATAGTGATGGAAAAGTTGTTTTAAGGGGACTAACACCTGGACTGTGGCATGCCGGAGGGGGATCCATGTCAAAACTCCCACGGAAAATTACATAGTTGATGCAGAGTCTGGTTTAAATCCATAAAGGGCATAAATAACCTAACATCCCCCTCCATCATCATCCTCCCCTGTATCTCTTTACCCCATCCCTCATCATGCTCCCCTGTTTCTATTTCCCCTCTTCCTCATCACCCTCCCCTGTGTCTCATCCCCCCTCCCTCATCATCCTCCCACCTCCCTCATCATTCTCCCCTTTATCTCTTTACCCCCTCCCTCATCATCCCCCCATGTCTCTTCCCCCCTCCATCATCATCCTCCCCTGTGCCTCTTTCCCCCCTCCCTCATCATCCTCCCCTGTGTCTCTTTTCCCCCTCCCTCATCATCTTCCCCTGTGTCTCTTCCCCACTCCCTCATCATCCTCCCCTGTGTCTCTTTCCCCCCTTCCTCATCACCCTCCCCTGTATCTCTTTACCCCTCCCTCATCATCCTCCCCTGTGTCTGTTTCCCCCTCCCTCATCATCCTCCCCTGTGTCTCTTCCCCCCTCCCTCATCATCCTCCCCCCTCCCTTGATGATAAGGCGGGAAGAGACACAGGGATAAGTGTGAGGGGTGTTAGGGTGAGGGGTGTTAGGGATAAGTGTAAGGGGTGTTAGGGTGAGGCATGTTAGGAATAAGATTGAGGGGTGTTAGGTCTTAGGGATAAGTGTGAGAATGTTAGGGTTAGGTGTTAGGTTGATGGGTGTTATGGATAAGTGTGAGGGGTGTTAGGGTTAGGGTAAGGGGTGTTAGGGATAAGTGTGATGGGTGTTAGGGTAAGGGATGTTAGGGTTAGGTGTTAGGGTAAGGGCTGTTATGGATAAGTGTAAGGGGGTATTAGGGTTAGGTGTTAAGGTGAGGGGTGTTAGGGATAAGTGTGGGGGTGTTAGGTCTTAGGGATAAGTGTGAGAATGTTAGGGTTAGGTGTTAGGTTGATGGGTGTTATGGATAAGTGTGAGGGGTGTTAGGGTTAGGGTAAGGGGTGTTAGGGATAAGTGTGATGGGTGTTAGGGTAAGGGATGTTAGGGTTAGGTGTTAGGGTAAGGGCTGTTAGGGATAAGTGTAAGGGGGTATTAGGGTTAGGTGTTAGGGTGAGGGGTGTTAGGGATAAGTGTAAGGGATGTTAGGGTTAGGTGTTAGGGATAAGTGTGAGGGGTGTTAGGGTTAGGTGTTAGGTTGATAGGTGTTATGGATAAGTGTGAGGGATGTTAGGGTTAGGTGTTAGGGTGAGGGGTGTTAGGGATAAGTGTAAGGGGTGTTAGGGTTAGGTGTTAGGGTGAGGGATGTTAGGGTTAGGTGTTAGGGTAAGGGATGCTAGTGATAAGTGTGAGGGGGTATTAGGGTTAGGTGTTAGGGTGAGGGGTGTTAGGGATAAGTGTAGGGGGTGTTAGGGTGAGGGTAAGGGGTGTTAGGGATAAGTGTGAGGAGTGTTAGGGTTAGGTGTTAGGGTGAGGAGTGTTAGGGATAAGTGTAAGGGTTGTTAGGGTTAGGTGTTAGGGTGAGGGATGTTAGGGTTAGGGTAATGGGTGTTAGGGATAAGTGTGAGGGGTGTTAGGGTTAGGGTGAGGCGTGTTAGGGATAAGTGTGAGGGATGTTAGGGTTAGGTGTTAGGGTGAGGGGTGTTAGGGATAAGTGTAAGGGATGTTAGGGTTAGGTGTTAGGGATAAGTGTGAGGGGTGTTAAGGTTAGGGTAAGGGGTGTTTGGGATAAGTGTGAGGGGTGTTAGGGTTAGGGTGAGGGGTGTTAGTGATAAGTGTGAGGGGTGTTATGGTTAGGTGTTAGGGTGAGGGGTGTTAGGGATAAGTGTGAGGGGTGTTATGGTTAGGTGTTAGGGTGAGGGGTGTTAGGGATAAGTGTAAGGGGTGTTAGGGTTAGGTGTTAGGGTGAGGGATGTTAGGGTTAGGTGTTAGGGATAAGTGTGAGGGTGTTAGGGTTAGGGTAAGGGGTGTTAGGGATAAGTGTGAGGGGTGTTAGGGTTAAGGTGAGGGGTGATAGGGATAAGTGTGAGGAGTGTTAGGGTTAGGTGTTAGGGTGAGGGGTGTTAGGGATAAGTGTAAGGGGTGTTAGGGTTAGGTGTTAGGGTGAGGGATGTTAGGGTTAGGTGTTAGGGATAAGTGTGAGGGGTGTTAGGGTTAGGGTAAGGGGTGTTAGGGATAAGTGTGAGGGGTGTTAGGGATAAGTGTAAGCGGTGTTAGGGTTAGGTGTTAAGGTGAGGGATGTTAGGGTTAGGTGTTAGGGATAAATGTGAGGGGTGTTAGGGTTAGGGTAAGGGGTGTTAGGGATAAGTGTGAGGGGTGTTAGGGATAAGTGTAAGCGGTGTTAGGGTTAGGTGTTAAGGTGAGGGATGTTAGGGTTAGGTGTCAGGGATAAATGTGAGGGGTGTTAGGGTTAGGGTAAGGGGTGTTAGGGATAAGTGTGAGGGGTGTTAGGGTTAGGTTGAGGGGTGTTAGGGATAAGTGTGAGGGGTGTTAGGGTTAGGTGTTAGGGTGAGGGGTGTTAGAGTTAAGTGTAAGGGGTGTTAGGGTTAGGTGTTAGGGTGAGGGATGTTAGGGTTAGGTGTTAGGGATCAGTGTGAGGGGTGTTAGGGTTAGGGTAAGGGGTGTTAGGGATAAGTGTGAGGGGTGTTAGGGTTAGGGTGAGGGGTGTTAGGCATAAGTGTGAGGGGTGTTAGGGTATGTGTTAGGGTGTGGGGTGTTAGGGATAAGTGTAAGCGGTGTTAGGGTTAGGTGTTAAGGTGAGGGATGTTAGGGTTAGGTGTTAGGGATAAGTGTGAGGGGTGTTAGGGTTAGGGTAAGGGGTGTTAGGGATAAGTGTGAGGGGTGTTAGGGTTAGGGTGAGGGGTGTTAGGGATAAGTGTGAGGGGTGTTAGGGTTAGGTGTTAGGGTGAGGGGTGTTAGGGATAAGTGTAAGGGGTGTTAGGGTTAGGTGTTAGGGTGAGGGATGTTAGGGTTAGATGTTAGGGATAAGTGTGAGGGGTGTTAGGGTTAGGGTAAGGGGTTTTAGGGATAAGTGTGAGGGGTGTTAGGGTTAGGTGTTAGGGTGTGGGGTGTTAGGGATAAGTGTAAGCGGTGTTAGGGTTAGGTGTTAAGGTGAGGGCTGTTAGGGTTAGGTGTTAGGGATAAGTGTGAGGGGTGTTAGGGTTAGGGTAAGGGGTGTTAGGGATAAGTGTGAGGGGTGTTAGGGTTAGGGTGAGGGTTGTTAGGGATAAGTGTGAGGGGTGTTAGGGTTAGGTGTTAGGGTGAGGGGTGTTAGGGATAAGTGTAAGGGGTGTTAGGGTTAGGTGTTAGGGTGAGGGATGTTAGGGTTAGGTGTTAGGGATAAGTGTGAGGGGTGTTAGGGTTAGGGTAAGGGGTGTTAGGGATAAGTGTGAGGGGTGTTAGGGTTAGGGTGAGGGGTGTTAGGGATAAGTGTGAGGGGTGTTAGGGTTAGGTGTTAGGGTGTGGGGTGTTAGGGATAAGTGTAAGCGGTGTTAGGGTTAGGTGTTAAGGTGAGGGATGTTAGGGTTAGGTGTTAGGGATAAGTGTGAGGGGTGTTAGGGTTAGGGTAAGGGGTGTTAGGGATAAGTGTGAGGGGTGTTAGGGTTAGGCTGAGGGGTGTTAGGGATAAGTGTGAGGGGTGTTAGGGTTAGGTGTTAGGGTGAGGGGTGTTAGGGATAAGTGTAAGGGGTGTTAGGTGTTAGGGTGCGGGATGTTAGGGTTAGGTGTTAGGGATAAGTGTGAGGGGTGTTAGAGTTAGGGTAAGGGGTGTTAGGGATAAGTGTGAGGGGTGTTAGGTGTTAGGGTGAGGGGTGTTAGGAATAACTGTGAGGGGTGTTAGGGTTAGGTGTTAGGGTGAGGGGTGTTAGGGATAAGTGTAAGGGGTGTTAGGGTTAGGTGTTAGGGGGAGGGATGTTAGGGTTAGGCGTTAGGGATAAGTGTGAGGGGTGTTAGGGTTAGGGTAAGGGGTGTTAGGGATAAGTGTAAGGGGTGTTAGGGTTAGGTGTTAGGGTGAGGGGTGTTAAGGATAAGTGTAAGGGGTGTTAGGGTGAGGCATGTTATGAATAAGTGTGAGGGGTGTTAGGTCTTAGGGATAAGTGTGAGGGGTGTTAGGGTTAGGTATTAGGTTGATGGGTGTTATGGATAAGTGTGAGGGGTGTTAGGGTTGGGTGCTAAGGTGAGGGGACGATGATGATAAGGGGGGGAAGAGACACAGGGGTGTTCTTGCAGCAGAGATCAAAAGAGTCCTTCAGGACTGTATTGCACACTGTGTACAGTAGCCTAGCTATGGTTTTGCCTATTGATGCAGTATCACCTACACTCAGCCTCCTCTCAGTAAGACTGCAAGTTAGTTATGATTCCAAAATGGCTGCTGTCCATGAGTTAGAAGGGTCTGGAAGGCAGGGTATGATGCTGATTGGCTGGAATGTGTCTGCTGACTATGAGATGCAGGGTCAAAGTTTGCTCAATGATAAAGTATAGGGGGCGGATCAAACATTGCATATGTTCGCAGTTCGCCGCGAACGCGAATATGCTATGTTCGCCGGGAACAGTCCGTCGGCGAACTATTCTCAACATCTCTAGTGATCAGACTTCTTTATGGTCCAGCGCTCACATCCCTATGTTACTACTGAGAATAATATAGTTCGAACTATGAGGACCTTTGTTGATAGTTTAATAACTTTTTACTAGTTTGTCCAAGATTGTCATGGCTTTCCTCCCCAGAAGCAAATGTCTTTTAATTTCATGACTACAGTCACCATCTGCAGAGATCTTGGATCCCAGGAAAATACAATTTATCACTTCCTCCACTTCTTCCCCCTCTTTTTGACAGCAAGTGAGATTGCTGTTTGCCATTCTCTTTGTCTTTTTTAAGTTGACCAGCAGGCAAACTTTTGTACTCTCTTCTTTTACCTTCATCAATAGGTCCTGTAGTTTCTCCTCACTTTCAGCCATCAAAAGTAGTATCACTGGCATATCTGAGGTTGTTGATATTTCTACTAGCAATATTGATTCATCCAGTCCAGCCTTACCCATGATAAACTCTGCATATAAGTTGAATAAATATGTTGATAATATACAACCTTGTTGCACTCCTTTGTCTAATCTTGAAGCATTCTGTTGTCCCATGTTTGGTTCTGACCATGGCTTCTAGGACCACATGCAGAGTCTTCAGTAGGAGGATGAGATGATCTGGTACCCCCATCTATTTAAGAACATGTCACATTTTGTTCTGATCCACACAGTCAAAGGTTTTAGAAAAGTCAATGAAGCAGAAGTCCAGTAAATGCTTTTCTGGAACTCTCTTGATTTCTCCATTATCCATCGGACATTGGTAATTTGATAATTTTGTGCTTCTTCCTCTGCAAAACCCAGCTTGCACATCTGGTAGTTCCCCGTCCATATATTGTTGGAGCCGAGCTTGTAGAATCTTAAGCATTATCTTGCTGGCATGCGAAATGAGTGCCATTGCTCGACAATTGGAGCACTCTTTGGCACTGCCTTTTTTTAAGATTGGGATGTAGACTGACCCTTTCCAGTCTATTGACCATTGTTGGGTTTTCCAAATGTGTTGGCATAAGTCAAGCAACACTTTCACAGCATCATCTTGTAGAATTTTGAATGGTTTAATTGAGATTCCATCACCTCCTGCAGCCTTATTCTCAGCAAGACATACAATAGTGTTTGTATATTTACATTTACAGTGCTACGGATAGGACTTTAAACCACTAGCGTGTCCTCTCTAGTACCTGTTGACTTTTGGCTCCATTTGCCGTTTACGAGCCTGAACGCCATTTTTTTTGCAATATAATAGTGTGATTGGAACATAACAGTTACGGGCTTTACAGATCAAAGGATTTGCGGCCACGCAGTTCAATTTTTGATGTCCCGTAGACTTTTCTCGCCCTTACTTTTCTTGCCCTTACCCTGCAAATCGTTGGTGGGTTGCTTTACGGGGCCAATGCAGCCTACATCACGGACTACGGTTTTCAACGTTGAGGGAATTTAATAAGGCTAATAATTTGCCTACAGAACATTTTTGATTTAATTAGCTCAACCTTCAATATACTTTTGTGTATATGAATAGGGTGAAACTAGAGTCTTTGAATAGGGACACCTCAGATGGTAATTAATTCAGCCCAGATCATTAGTTTACACAGCCTCCTGAGAAATTAACATACATAACCAGTTATCAAAAGTAAATGAATGCATGCAGTAAATTATATTTTGGTATTAAAATGCAAAGGCTGGGCATTTATTTTAACTTTTTTAAAACCATTTTGTCCATTATCAAGTTTAGTTATTCAAAAACTGTATAGAAAAAATGACCAATTAAGATCCCTATATTCCTTATACTGTCTATTTATAGCATGCTGCACTATACAGTTGATGTACAGTTGCCTATATTCCTTTTAAGTGTACATGCAATCTGATTGACTTTTTATACTGTATATATATTGTCTGCTTGCTATCTTCTACTATACTCTGTATAATGTATTTATACATCCCGATCCTTTTATGTTTTCTATAATGTTTACTGGACCCTTACACTATCACACAGAATGATAGCTTAATATGCTTCTATAATATAGTCTTTTTAACTTTTTGTATATTGTTTATATACTGTAGTTTGTTGGATTTCATATACTGTATAGTATACATAGTAATTTATTGGTTCCACATACACAGTGCTGGGTGTTGATGTTCTCTGCTTGACAATATGTTTCTGTAGGAAAGTGCCCTAAGGGAATGAAACTTGCAATATTCCAGTTTATCAAGTTAGCAGTGACACAAGCCCATTAGAAAGGTAAAAGAACGCTAGTGAGATCATGTTTTGGCAATAAATATAAAGCCAAATCAAACACCTTCTATAATTCTGTGTTTGTTTGATGTGTAAACTGAATTCTCCCCAGAGCACTGCTGTCTTCGATCTGTCTGGAACAAACTGCCATTAGTGTGCCAAGCTGAGCAATAGATAATTAACTTATGGGTTTGTCATCATTCTTAATCAGTTTGCAGAGTAAATGTATTCAATGGAATAAAACACATGGCAGCTTATATAGGTGAATGTTAAAGGCACATACGTAATTATTGAAAACCATATTGAAAAAACAGTGGGGAGGGGAGAGACAGGGAGTGGAAGAAAAAGGGGGAGAGGAAGAGGCAGAAGGGAGAGGGGAGAGAAGGGAGGAAGGAGAGAAGTGAGAGAGGGAAAAGGGAGAGAAGAGGAGAGGATGAGAAAGAAGTGGGAGATAATGAAAGGAGGGAGAGAGAGGGGGAGAGGGAAAATGGAGAGGGGAAAGTGGAGCTAGAAGGTAGGGAGAGAAGAGATAGAGAGAAAAGGGGGCGAGAGAAGGAGAGGGACAGGGAGAGAAGGGGAGTGAGAGAGAGCATTAGGAGGAATAGAAGAGAGATTAGGGAGAGAGAGAAGGGGATAGAGAGAGAAGGGAGGAGAGAAGGGAGAGAAGAGAGAGAGAGAAGGGGTAGAGAGATACAAGGGAGCAGAAGAAAGAGAGAAGGTGTGAGGTAGAGAGCTAGATAAGGAAGAGGCTGCATGTCATGAACTGCTACTTTAATTGGAGAGACCAATTAGCAATAGGCTGCCCCTTTTTCCCTGGGTGACCCTGTACATCTAGTAAGACCCCTGTAGTGCAGTAAGCTAATTATCAGGGCAAGTTAGCTTATTCTTCTTATTCTTATAAGTTGTTGACGTTCCAGTGGTACTTCAAGTAGAACAATACTGGAGACCCTCTATCTCATTTGCTTACATGACCTGCTTATCTTGTTAGGCTCAGACCCCTTTCATCTGATCTTTTAGGGAATATTCATGTGTTAGCAACTTATTTCTGTGCAGAAAGACCCTTTATGTCCAGTATTTCTCATTATGGTTGCCCTTGTCTTATCCCTATAGTGTTTTAGCTTCCTTGTGGACAGACCTGCAGTTTGATACCAAACATTTATATAGTATTACAACAACCTACATATAATACATGTAATCAGCATTCATTATAAAAATAATACATAAATGAAGAGAACCATGAGACAACATATATGTAACAATACACCCAAAACATAGGAGAACAGCACCATGGGGCCTCACTCAGGGTCATCTGTCTGAGCATAGTCCATAATCCCAAGGGTCAGGGAAAACAGGGAAAATTATAACAGTTCATAGGAGAATCATGTGGGATATAACTGTAGCCAGCCCAGGCCCATAGCATTTTACAAACTCTGCAGTCCAGGGGTTTCCCTGGGCACATGCTGCACATTGGCTGTTACAGGCACAGGCTGCACATTGGAAATTACAGGCACAGGCTGATCTTTGGTTCTTTCAGGCACAGACTGCTCTTCCCTTCCTGGAGACACAAGATGTGGGGTGTCGTGAGCAAGTTCCGAGCAAACGTTGAGTTCCAAGCTAATGTTTCCTAAGTGAGGTGCGTCGCGTGCAGAAAAATGGAGCGGACATGTACTGAGTTACCACTGAATATTATATATATATATATATATATATTTGTAGAGCATTTTTGTAGGAATATTTTCTGAAATAGTGATGCAGAAATCACCTTGGTTGATCAGGGCTTTAAACTTTTAGGGACTAACTTGTGCATGATTTTGTATGGTTTTTAGATGACTCGAACTATAGAACAGTATGATTATTATTATTATTATTATTATTATTATTAACTTTTATTTGTATTGCACCAACATATTCCGTATCGTTGTACAGGGGATAAGAACAAGGAAAATACAGTAATAACAAATCTGAAAGTGAGGGACCCTGTTTTGAGTTTGGAATCTTTGTAGAAAGTGCTTTTTCCAAAGCAACCTACACGATTGGAAACTCGCTACTTACAATCTAAAGGGAATGGAAGAGGCAGAAAACTGGGCAAGAATAAACAGATAAGGAGTAACAATGGTCAGGAAGAGGTGAAAGTTTGAAAGATTATTATTTAGTGGGAGGGGAAGGGATCTTGTGTGTAATATGTTGTCTGACCCCTAGTGCTGACAAGTATAATCTTAGAATAGGAAATTCAGGTGATTTTCATGGCTCTATAAAGTAAGTCTGAATAGGGGTGGGTGTGTGAGGGGCAGGGAGGGGGGAACTGCTCTCAAAATTTCACAGAGGGATAAGGCCTGATTTGCAGATAAATTTGGCAGTGCAAGAAAATGTAAAACATGGCATGATGACAGAAAGAATAGGGAGAGAGAGGAATAGGAATGAGACAGAACTTGGGAGACATGAAAGGCTTGAAAACATATGAGTAGGAGGAGATTATGTAAGTAGTGGGGCAAGGATGGGGGAGGCAGGATTTAGCAAACATTTGTTTGGGTTTGAAAATGTGATATTAATAAAGATATTGGCTCCAGGGATGGGGTAGCATTCAACGTCTTCTCCATACCTGCTGATGTTGTATACTGCTCTCAAAATTTCACAGAGGTATTAGGCCTGATTTGCAGGTAATTTGGCACTGCTAGAAAATGGAAACCATGGCATCAGGCAGAATCTATTGAATGCTTTGTACAGTTTCCTACTGCCAAAATTAAGTTTTGAACACATTTGAGAATTTCCTTAATATCAGATCACCCTACTGACTTAATAATTCAATCTAGTCTTTTAGATATTTGAATAAGCATAGCTCAAAAACTGTGATTACCTCGTTTGTAGTAGCATGTAAATCAAGTGCTCCAAGTTAAGGCACTGTCCTGGATCGCCTGCAGGAGCTTTTTTTGTCAAGTTCTACCATAATGTAAGTCTTTTGCTTCTCCAGTTTAGGGCACTCAGCCCACATTTATAAATCTAGCCTTAGTTGCAACAGATTTCTGTGTAGGGAGTAGCCAAACCAGCTTTATGGATGAGAAAGGGTTCTAGGAGCCAATAGGAAATGCGAACGTCATGAATATTATAATGAATCGGAGGTGCCATAACAACTGCCCATAACTGCTGGGCAAGGAAATACTAGAGATATAGAGTCATTGTTTTTTATTTATTAATATATTTTGATATTAAAAAGATGTGGCAATTGTATAGCTTCAATAAATAAAGATGTGTTTATTTTGTGTTAAAACATGATATATTTATAGACACTGCATTAGAGTATTTGCTCCTAGGCAACATGGTTTAATGATGACTATTAACCCCTTGAGTACTGGGTTGTGTTATAGCCTGTTTTTTTTATCATAAAATGGGATTAATACTAACATATCATATTTTTAAAATTACACTTATATTGATACTGGATTGTTAAGTGTCAAATTGTGTTGAAATCTCATAATTTTTTTGAGCTATACTGTCACTTTAATGCTTCTGGGGGACTCAGGGGGTTTGAAAACTACTTGCGAGTTGTGTTTGATACTGACAGATCTTCTGCTTTATGCAATTATGGGAGTGCCCTTATTTGCAAGTGATCCATAAAATCTTTTAGCATAGGGGTTGGGTGTCAATTTATTGACAGTGCACAAATCAATGGAGATTTATGCCTTGCTTTTCAGCTTTGTCGTGTGGTTCACTCGTAGCAGCGACTCATAGCAGTTCTCTTGCAATGTTTTAGGGATTATTTATACTGAGTATTTATTAAGAGGCTGTATTCTGATTTCTAAGTTAAAAGCATGTGCATATTGGTGTGGCAGCTATCTGGAAGTAGTCAGTATCACATTTGCTTTCCAGATTTGTCTGCAATATATAGCCCTACTGACTAAATAATATGTTTGGTTTTCTCAGTGAATATGAGCACTATGATATAAGGATATTTAATGAGAAAAGTCATTTTTCTGGTTAAATCAAAGTGAGAGAATATTGTCTTCATAATATTACCCCATGAACATGACTCTTGCATTTAGAAAAGTCAGAATGAAAGCCATATAGTCTCTATTATTATTTAATTAAATAGTACTATTCTATGTGTAGTTATCCATATAATACATCATTTTGTCCAAGTTGATTAGATTCAAAATGAAAAAAATCTATGTTCAATAGTTCTTTATTAATACAGCGACTATGCTGAGACTATAAGCCTGAGAGTCCTTTAAACTTGCAATCTATTATCACTGCATAGTATACTACAGTCTAAATATTTCCAATTTTTCTAGAATTTAAAAATGCGTTTGCTGCTATTTTAGGCTCCTCTCCATTTCCCATACAGGTATGGAGCCATAGCAGCTAAAGATGAAGGAACTGAGACAACTGAAAACAATAATAGCAATGATATACTATAGAGATAAAAAAAAACAAGTTACCGCCCCTTGAAAAAACACTTTTGAACACAATCAATAAAATTGAAAAATATTTTTATTAAAAGAATGAATCCCAATTGATCGGTTTTGTAGCCAATGGCAAAGAAATTCCAGAGTGACATTATACTGATGTTTTACAGAGAAGAGACGAACTACAGATTTCCTAATTATGTGGCAGCAAAATGCCCATTACAAAACGAACCTCTCACAAAAACCTTCTAATTCGCATGAGCAATGTACCATTTGATGTCACTGTGCATGCATGTGATATCATTGTGCATGCATGTGATATTGTGCAGTGAGGCACTTCACTGATTACATCACAAAGAGGGTTTAGCATGCTATAAAATGAAACAGACATCAGAAAAAGAAAGCAAACGCTTTTTACAAAGGAACTTTCATACAGGTATATAAAATAAAGGCAGTTTCTAAAAGAAACTTAAAAGTAGGGTCAAATAGCACCAGTAAAAAAGCAAGGGTTCAAACTTGTTTAAGAGGTCTGCTAGTTTTCATTAATTTCTCCCATGTTGCATAAAACAAAAGGTGCTCATCAGCAGTCTGTTAGACACTTTTACAGGCAGCAAAGGTGCTCTGGACTCTGATCAAATAGGGGTCCATGGATACTCAAACAATCAGCATCCCAGCCATCATTCAAGGAGAAGATTGTTCTAAGTTTAGTGAAGGGGCATTTTATAGGAGATCTTGTTCTTGAGTAGTAAAATCCATATGTAATTCCTGCCATGAACACCTAGGTAATACATAATGTGTGCATTACTATAAAACATATATACTTCTGATTAGATCCCTAGACTCTTTATTTGAACTGTCGAGAAAACATTTGAATAAGAAATGTAGAAAGAGGGACCTAGGTGGTCTAGAATGGAAAGAATGTTTCTTACATGGAGGGATATATTCTCCTGAAAGAGGGACATTTGAGGGCTGGGAGAGACATGACATTTTCTCTTAAAATAGGATAATTTAGAGGTATACAAGTTGTGTTTTTCAGTGGAAATATGGGAAACATTTTATCATTAACATGTATAGTTGATAAATACACATTTAAGTTATGTTCTGACATAGAGCTGTTACTGAACTCTGATCTGTTTCTCTTGACAAATATGTTTATTCATGCATATAAAACTTATTTTATATGTGCACTATTTTGAAAATAAATATAATAAACTGCTCCCTTTAGGTAAACTATGTGATAAGCATTGTATATGTCAAAACCCTAGTGAGGCCGAAGTCTTGTTTACATCAATATTGCACTAGCATTAATGAGAATTTGGACTTCTCACAGCAATAGTGTATGGTGCCATATTTCACTGAAAATGTATTAAAGGGTTAACTTTTGTTTTATTATTAAACATTCAATGGAAAGAGGAAATGCAAGGGAAGGGTTTTAGTAAAGTTTTCCTTTTATTTGTCTCTTATAAATTACTCTGTGTAAAAAAATAAAAAAATACAGAGTTGGCCTCATCAAATTAGTCAACATTGATGAATGTTTTAACTGTGTTAAATCGTTTGTATTACTATGTTAATAAAGCCCCAGTCTGGCACACAAGTGAATACAGTATTATAAAGTTGGTTTTCATGTGAGAAGTAAGTCTGCCTGTACACTGAAGTCTTTATGCTCAAAGGATGCAGGAGAGAAGAGCTGAACCATGTAAATACTGACTGTAGTTAACATAACTCACAATAACTGAACCAGCTGCACCCACTGTCTTTCTGTTACAAGTACATGAACCATACACCCACCTGTGTATCATAGCTCCATACATTCACCTGTCTGATTGTATATCACTAATATAGTTTCCGTAGTGTGCAACTCAAGGGGGGAAGGGAGGAGAAGAGACACAGGAGAGGGAGGAGGGGAAAGAGACACAGGGGGCGGGGGGATGGGGGAAGAGACACAGGGGAGGAATATTTGCTCCATTCACTTTCAATCCTGACTACTGATTGCACTCATAGTTACATAGTAATTGAGGTTGAAAAAAGACTTTTAGTCCATCAAGTTAAACCTTTATAGATCTTTTCTGATATCTGTAATATGCAGATTAATTGTTAATTGATAACTGATCCAGAGGAAGGCAAACAGGAAAAAATCCATTGGAACATTGTCAATTGTCTCAATAGGGAAAATAAAATAAAATGTCCTACTGATCCCTGATACTGACGATTAAATTCCTCCTTGGATTAATACTCCTTCTCTAGTTATGCAAGGTAACCACAAATGCCCTTTTTATTCATAAATATCTCCAATCCCTTGTTAAAGTTTTCTATTGAATCTGCTGTCACCTCCTCCTTTTGTAGAGAATTCCACAGTTTAACCACCCTTACTGTGAAGAACACCTTTTTTTATTTATGGTGGAATGTTTTTCCTTCTAACCTCAAGAGATGTCCTATTGTAGGTTGAAAACCTCTTAAATGCTGTTTTCCCAGAGAAAATATGTTTAAATTGGTTAGTCTTTCTTCATAACTTAGCCCCCACACCCCCTTATTACATTTTGTTGCCTTTCTCTGTACTTTTTTCAGCTCAAAAAATGTCCTTTTTATGAAGTGGTGTCCAAAATTGTACTCCATATTCCAAATGCACCCACCCATCTACTCCTTTCATCCTATGTCTTCTCTATGCACACACCTGTCTGTTTACCCACCTATCACTCTACTCACTGTATTCACATAATGCTTGTCTTGTAACCAGCTTCTGAGATTCCAGTTCACAGTATTGCAAGTTACGCAGATTCAGTGCTTTGCATCTACTCACAAGTCCATGCTCACACAGTACTCTTGTAGGGTTTCTCTTCTATACATGAGACTTTATTTTGTCTCTAGCTGCTATCTAACTCTATGTTTTGCTAATAGCATTAATAATTTCAAGTTTCTATTGTAAAACACCATGTTGAATATGTAAGTACAATCAGGTAAAAGGTAAGAGAGGAAAAGGATATATAATAGAATGTAGTGTAGCACATGACATAACAATTCTACAGCATCTCCCCTTTTTATAGGTTGCTCATTTTCTTTAATCGTCCTGTAAGGGATACTAAAGGCAACACAGATTGACCCATTAACTTATAACATCAAGTCTCTACATAAAAGAAATACTGATTTTGGTCTCCTCTGTCATCTATTGCAAGAGAGAACAGATTTTACTTGCACAGATCTCCTCACTATTAGGTGGCATGCAGAGGTGCTGTATTCTACTTTAGCTGGGTCCTAACAACAGTAATTTGATTTCCCTTTTGTTTACTTTGTGTGTTTCATTGTTTGCTCTGCCATTTGTAGATCCACTCTGTTATGGTGGTAGAGTCCGCCCTCTACCTCAACAAGGTAGGAGTGAGGAGCAACCTTCTGTAAATCGATACCCATCCTCAAGTGGCCAGTTCTGTCTCCAGGGAGTGGATTCCTAAGAATTCGCTCCCCTATGATCAGTTCTAAATGAGTTTCCTCTTATGCAGGTTCCCCAGTACACTTTGCAGTACAGACGTCATTTGCTTGTCAATAGTGGTAAAGTATTCAGTCTTCCGTGCTGTGCTTCCCCCAATTAAGGATAGTTTTCAGTATAACTTTAACATCATGTTTAGCTCTATTGAACAGATTCTTCACAGTTTTAACCACAGATTCATTCTTTCCATTACTAGCAGATGACATCCTGAAGAGGTAAGATATTCAAACTTCCAGTCTGCAGTAAATTGTCTGAATTATTCACATGTAAATGTATGCCCATTGTCTGAGGTGGCTTGGTCTGGGTGGCCATAATGCGCAAACTATGAGCCCCATTAAATTGTTACGATTTTAGAAATTGTAGCCCGTAAAGGAGCCCGCAAAAGTTACTGCTATTAAATTGGCCTCTTTTAGCTACCTGCAAATGATCTGCAGTTTACAGGTGGAAAAACCCTATGGGCCATCAAAATCTATACTCTGTCCCAGCTAAGCCTTTGATCTGTCAAGCCCACAAATGTTACTATCACAAATCGCAATTAAATTACTATAAATCCCCAAAGACGCACTGGCTACTACAACAATCCACTAATAAGAAATTGGCAATTTAAAAAATATATATTTTCATTTGGAATCTGAAAGGCCTTGCTGCCACATGCATAAAGCAATTAAAGACACACTGCCTGATTAAATTGCAGAACAAAAACATGAAACTTCCTGTCATAATAACCCTAACTCACAGAGGGTCAAAAATAGTGGCCAAATTACACTGCTACATTACATATATCAAGTACAAGGGGAACATTTTAGATTTGGCTCTTCAGTCCTTCAGTTGTGTCCGACTCTATGTGACCCTATGGACTGCAGCACATTTAGCTATGTCTCTGCCTGTGCTGTTCCACAAGGTTTGCATGCCAAAGAGTGGATTGCCAGTTACTTCTCCAGTGGACTGTGATTTGTCTGACCTCTCTGCTATGACCTGTCCACCTAGAGTGTCCCTACATGGTATAGCTCACAGCTTCATTGAAGTACACACGCCTCTTCACCACCACAAGGCAGCGATCCAGAAGGGGAACATACACCACACTAATCTACTCTAAGCCATCAGGACGGGCCGCAAACATGGAGACTGTGCAGAGGCACGTGGAGCAACAGCCAACTCACCTCCATCAGTGATAATCTCCGCTATGCTCATCCTAGAAAGCCCAAAGCCAATGCTGGTGGCCATGTGCCAAGATGTATACCCATCATCATCTGGTGATATTCCATTAAGTGTTTTGCTATCAATTAATTCACATTATCACCTATCATATTGTTATCAGCCCTTCAGGGCAATGTTGATACTCCACACTATTACAAAGCGGACTTTGCATGTGTATTAACCCTTCATTATTATATATTTCATATATATATATATATATATATATATATATATATATATATATATATATATATATATATTATATATCTTATCATGTTACTATTATTATCATTGTTATTATGATTAATATTATTATATGCATTAATATTTTGCATAGTAATCAGGGCTCATTAGTTTATTGATATAGGAATGTGACACAAATGTGATGTATGTGGATGTCCCAAAACCCCAACTATTGAAACACACTGACACTATGAGAACGGTATAACAAAGCTTTATTTCATACACAGAGCACATTCAGAAATGTAAAAGACTGATCTGATGAATAAAAGGATCATCAGAAATCACTCCATTTAATTGAATAAACTATTAATGTGCATAGCACTTACAACTTGTCTATATCTGTTCAATGAAACAGATGCTTAAACCTCTGGACTGTGTAATCCAATCCAGTTTCACACTGTGTGTTCCCAAAACAAAAATCTGAAAAGAAGGGTCAAAAATAAAAAGGTGGAGGAGGATAAAAAAATATAAAAAACATGCATGTACAGTACAGTGCTAAATACTGTAACTGTAACAACATACCAATGCACCTGATTCCCATCTGCAAGCATTACTAACCATTAGCTAGTTCTCAGGATAACTCACTGGCTATGACCATTAATAATGATGAGTCATCTCACAATATATGCTTAGCTGTGACCAGCGTCAGTGGTCAAGGTGTAGTATCACCTTCTCCATATGAAATTGTTCATCAACACTGATATCACACCCATCAACTATACAGCTGTTAGCACATGTTAAGGGATACCCATGATATCAGCAATAGGGGAAAATACCCATTAATACGGAGAGAACACAAGGGTCAGCAGCCAGAATCTATGTTACTTACATCAGACCCAAGGATCTGTTCTCAGACTGATATTGAGGTCAGGATCACATGCTTCACTAGTGCATATATTAATGCTGGCTGTCATTAACATGCCATTGTGAGACTTTGCAAGTATTAGTTTACATGTAAGCTAACAACAATCATGTCTTAGATAGCTGGATATATGATAGCTGTAATATTGTTGGAGTTACATGTTAAGGGGGGGGGGGGGTTGTCATTGAAGGAATGTCTACCTGAGATGAACTGGGAAACCTTAAATCTCATCCATTTCCTTCACAATGCTTGCAGATGCAGAATATGCTTTCATGGACCTGAATTGTATCTACAAAAACAAACAAACAAAAAAAATAACACCTGCAAAATAAGGCCTTAAAAAATATAGGGACTGCATCTCTTCTCAACAGCATTCCTCAGTGACCATCAATTGCTGACATGTTCAACAGAACCCTACTTGGCCACAGAGCAGGGGATCATGGACCATGTGATGGGAGGTAGACATCTGCATACAAAACATCACCATCACATAGTCCAAGATCTAAGACTCTGTAGCCAGGCTAGATTGAATTAACATTGGGACCAATAGATTGTTACTGAGGATAGCTGTTGAGAAGGCATACAAATATGGGCAGCCCCTGCATCCTTCTCCTCCTACCATCAGGGCCCCAATCCCCCGTGGGCGGCTGACGTCTGACAGGTGCTGGGGGTGGGGGCAGGGGTTGGTATCCCCCTTGAGGCAGCGGCACAAGCAGTGGCGTGCTGGTGGTGGAGGCATGGAGGAGGAGAGGAGAGGCCAGGCAGCTTGTGCACTGGGGACTGGGTGGATGAGGCGAGGATGGGGACCAGAGCGTGTCAAACTGCATCCGTTGCCACCTGCTGGACTGGGGTCTGGCTCACCCCCATCCTGAGCAGCGTGGCAAGGTACTACTCATGGCCAGGCTACTCATAAGCTCAATCTCTGAGAAGCCAGAATAATGGTCAGCAATACTTATCCTGCATAGTTAAATACAGTGGCTGCTGGTGACTTTTTAAGTTTGTGGGACAGAAGACTCAACCTCCTCCTAGACACCACCTTTGGGGTCTTACCCAGATTATACTCACAATGACCTTCTTGGGAACCCAATTCTTTACTAATTAAGGATTAGATCACATATTGTCTGTTAAAGTATTTTTGCACTCCGTTTGGGTAAGTCAAGACAGATGATAAATTCATGTAGAATAGTGCGATCTAAGTATTACACATAAACTACAAAGGCAGTACATTACTGGATTATCTCTCTACACACAGACATAACCTTGCCTAACTCTATAAATCCACACATAAAATAAGACCAGTACAGTCTACCTCTGTGAATTTATATATCCTGCAGCATACCCTTCCTTCTGAATTCACTTCTTTGCACCATAAGACTCTCTCTAAACCACAAAACCTTTGAAAACTCCCTAAAAATACATCTATTTGAACAGCATATCACCACCACTGACACCATACTAATAAAACCCATACTAGACATTCTACTTTTCACTATCACAATGCATCTGACCCACTTTGCACCATTACAGCATTATTTACTTACTCATTACTTCAACTTAACTGTCATTCGAGTTGCATATCAGAATTATTCAATGTCCTCTGATCCTGCCACTACCTTATTATTTTAGGGCAGTTGGCTGTGACATCTCCAGTATGGCTTTGATGATTTCAGGGTCAGCTTCTGGTCCTCTAAGAAGAGTCACTTGAAGCAAATCTCTTTAATCTTGAATTGTAGTTTCTTCAAGCCAGTGCCAGTAGTTCGCTATCATGATCACAAAAGTGCTGTATCATCTGTATTACCCCAGTCACCTAGAAGGAAATCATCAGTTATTGCTTATGTTGATACCTTTGGTGTTACAGAGACTCTGTCATCTAGCCTACATTGCAAAAAGGTGTCACATACATCTACTAGACTGATAACACATAGCTTGTACAAGATGTCTTCAAACATCAGCATAATGTAGTAAAATTGATTCAATGCTTGCTTTAGATCTATGCAAACCCTCGGCTTATGAGGCTTCTTTCTTATTGCAATGTTCCTTATACAATCGGTTGCTTCAGTCAATGGTGCAATGTGTGTAAGGGACAGAATACAAGAATATGTCTATTTGAACACAATCATAGGTATCAGTCAACACAGATTTATGAAGGATAGGTTGTGTCAGACCAAACTAATTAGTTTTTATGAGGAGGTTAGTAGGAACTTAGATCAGGGCAACTCAGTGGATGTAGTCTTTTAGGCATTTGATACAGTGCCACATGGAAGACTAGTGAGCAAACTAAGGGATACAGGAATTGCAGTAAATATCTGCTCATGGATCGAGAGCTGGCTAAAAGAGAGGAAGCAAAGGGTTGTTGTGAATGGAACATACTTCGATTGATCTAATGTGATAAGTGGGGTTCCTCAAGGTTCAGTATTAGGTCCTCTCCTTTTTAACATATTTATTATTGACATTGAAGTAGGACTCGAATGTAGTGTCTCCATTTTTGCTGATGACACTAAGTTGTTCAAGGTAATAAAATCAGATAATGATGTACTTTCCCTACAAAAGGATTTGCATAAATTAGAGAAATGGGCGGCTAAATGGCAGATGAGATATAATACAAATAAATGTAAGGTTATGCATTTGGGAAGGAACAATAGCCAAGCAATCTATAATCTTAATGAAGCAAATCTAGGGGTATCAGATATTGAAAGGGATTTGGGAGTACTAGTGGACAACCCCCTAGGTAACAGCGCTCAAAGCCAAGCAGCGGCTGCAAAGGCAAATAAAATATTAGCATGTATTAGGAAGGATATAGAAGCCAGGGAAGAAGATATAATTCTGCCACTATACAAATCTCTAGTACGTCCTCATTTGGAATATGGAGTACAATTTTGGGCACCACCTCATAAAAAAGACATTTTAGAGCTGGAAAAAGTACAGAGAAGGGCTACAAAACTAATAAGGGGAATGGAGGGGCTAAGTTATGAAGAAAGACTAACAAAATTAAACTTATTTTCGCTAGAAAAAAGGCGTCTAAGAGGAGATATGATTACGTTATATAAATACATCCAGGGTCAGTATAAGGCTTTGTCAAGTGAACTTTTTGTAGCATGAGATTTTCAACTGACAAGAGGACATCCTTTGAGGTTAGAGGAAAAAAGATTTCACCTTAAACGAAGAAAAGGGTTCTTCACATTTAGGGTGGTTAAACTGTGGAATTCTCTACCAAAGGAGGTGGTGGACAGCGAATTCGATAGACAACTTCAAAAAGGGGTTAGATATATTTTTGAATAAAGAGGGCATACAAGGCTATCCTAGATAACTAGCAAAGGAATATTGATCTAGGGAGAAATTTGATCGCCAGTTTCTGGGGTCAGGAAGGAATTTTGCTTTTTTTTCCCCTTATGAGACAATTGGCAAAGTTTCAATGTTTTTTTTTTTTCTGTTTGCCTTCCTCTGGATCAAATAACAATTAACAAATAATAATAAATAGTCCACATTAAAAAGATCAATTGAGATCTAAAAATGTGGAACTTGATGGACTAACTCTTTATTCATCCTCCAATACTATACTATTAATAATTATTTATTCAATAATTTAATTAATAACTAATCCGCATATTGCAGATCAGAGGAGATCTTAACAGGTTGAACTTGATGGACTGAAAGTCTTTTTTCAACCTTAATTACTATGTAACTATGTGTGTACTATTTCATACTCATGCTGTAAAGGCACAGCTAGACAAGCATGAATGTAGCAGTCAGGACCGAATTAAGACCCTTAGAGGCCCTAAGCACTCAAAAGATTTTTGTAATGTGTATCATTAACCTCCATTAACCTCCATTATTACTATTTTACTATTATTACTAGCGACTTGCCCGTCAATAAAATTTTAAGCCTGGCAATGCTGTTTGTCACACAATGAAAGGTTCTCCCCCCTCTAACTTGTGGGCCTTGCCAACCCACAACTTTCATGCACTCTCTCTTTTTGTACTCCTCCCTCTCTGGGTTGATCTCTGTATGCTGTCTGTGTGTGCCCTGTCTCTGTGGCTCTCTCTCTCTGTGCGCTCTCTGCCCTCTGTTCACTCTTTCTGTGCGCTCTCTCTGTCTGTGCACTCTATCTTGCTCTCTGTGAGTGCTGTGTGATCTCTCTATCTGTGCCGTATCTTTGCACTCTCTTTCTATGCACTCTCTCTCTTTCTGTACACTCTGTCTGTGGGCTCTCTCTCACTCTCTCTGTGTGCTCTCTTGCTGTACCCCTCCCTCTCTGTGTTGATATCTGTGCTCTCTCTCTGTGTCACTCTCTCTCTGTGCCCTCTGTTTTGGCACTCTCTCTGTGCGCTCTCTCTCTCTTTGTGTGTGCTGTATGTGTGTAATCTCTCTGTGTAAATCTCTGTGCACTCTCTTTGTGTACGCTCTCTCTGTGGCACTCTCTGTGTGTCTCACTCTCTGTGCGCTGTCTTTCTCTACTCTGTGTGCACTCTCTCTCGCGCTCTCCGTGTGCTCTCTGTCTGTGGACTCTCTCTCTCTCTGTGCACTCTTTGTCTGAGCTCCCTCTCTCACTCTTTGTGTGCTGTCTGTGTGCTCTCTGTACCCCTCCCTCTCTGTGTCAATCTCTGTGTGCTCTCTGCGTGTGCGCTCTCTATCTGCACTCTGTTTCCACTGCTGTCTGTGTGCAATCTCTGTCTCTGTACCTCTCACTCTCTTTGTCAATCTCTGTGCGTTCTCTGTCTGTGCACTCTCTCTGCTTTCTATCTCTGAACTCTCTCTCTGTGCACTCTCTCTGTGCGCTATCTTTGTGCTCCCTCACTGTCTGTGTGTGCTCATGCTCTGTAATTCTCTCTCTGTACCCCTCCCTCTCTGTACCTGTCTCCCACTCTGTACCTGTCTGTCTTTCTCTTTTTATACCTGTCTCTCTCTCTCTCTGTACCTGTCTCTCTCTCTCTCTCTGTACCTGTACCTGTCTCTCTCACTCTGGACCTCTTTCCCTACCTCTCTCTCTCTCTCTCACTTTGCTGTCTTTCTCTGAAATGCAAATGGCCGCCATGCTTCTGTTAAGATCAGGTGTTAGGCCCCACCCCCACTTACATCATAGCCACGCCCCTTGATGATGTGAGCGTTAGCAAATTTTTTGCTGCTCACAACTATATATGTGACTAGCAAATTTCCCATCAAAAAATGATGGCAATAAGATTGTACGGCAGGTAATGGTGTTTGGTTGCGACATGAATTTTATAATTACTAAAATAATAAATGAATATACTTTATCAATTTTGAAGTAATATATGCAGGAAGCATTGTGTTGAAGAGCTGGCAATCTGTTTTCATGTTGCTGGAGCATACAATGTGTGTTTTCACTGTTGTGGAGCTGTTGTGTAAGTGTGAGCAATATGTGCAGTGTGTACTGTAAATAGTGTGCGTCCGCGAGAAAAATTTGTAAGGGTAGCTGTGTACTTCCGCATTGTATAAGTGAGTGTTGTAAAATGGTGCCTAATGTGTGTGTTACACGGCTGTGGCTGATTTTGCGTCCTTGTTCTTGGACCTCGTACTGCTTTTTCGGAAAATCCGTATGTGTTTCGTGGTGTTTTGCGTGTTTAGAGTCCTGTAGCCTAGTTTTTGTTTTTTTTCGGTGCCCATTTTTTCTCTCGCCTAGTGGATTTTCGGGGGTCTAAACTCTTGAATTTCTACTTAAATGGAGGTGCAACTTCACTTTCAGAGGTTTTGGGTGCCCCCCCCCCCCCTTCTGTGGGTAAGCTTTTTATGTGTTTGTTGTGTGTTTTTAATGTTTTTATGTGCTCGTGTTTCGGGCACTAAGGTCATATTTTTGTGAGCTTGTAATGTTTTTTTTACTAAGTCCCGCGACTCATATTTGTGGATGCTAAGTCTGTAAATTTTCCCGTCGTAGGGATGAGCGCCTATGGAGCTCATCAGCCAGCAACGGCGGCCCTCGCTTTGAGAGGGCCGCAGCGTTAGCAACAACTTTTGCCAACCCGCACTGTTGACAACTATATATGTGATTATTATTAATATTATATGTATGTCATTGTTTCATTTATTGTGGGAGCCCCTTTTTTTGGAACCTGGTTCAGCTGCACCATTTGTAGTTTTGTACCATATGGTCCATGGTAAATCGGACAATAGGACATTTCTGTGGTGCCCTCTTCCCTTGATGCCATATCTTGCTTAATGGTTAATCCAGCCCTGGTAGCAGTACATTTTGTGGTGCACACTGAAATAGAGGAACAGTTGGATCCAAGTCAAAATGTACTGCTCTTGATTCAGATTGGACTCTCCATGAGACTCAACATTGTATGCTTTTGTAAATAGTTGTTTTGTCAAGAGTCCCTTCAGTTGATGTTCAAACTAGAGTTTAGAAATCCCAGACACTCACATGTGGAGTTTAGACAGCAGCAGTTTCTCACTGGCCTTCGCAATTTCAAAACCAAGCCTGTGTTAAGTCTATGTTTAGTAAACTCTGTCCTGAAGAGGTCGAGGGACATCAGCTCACCCGAGTACATCTTCAATCTGGTATATAATTGGCTTCTAATATGATTTTGTTACAGCCATAAACATTCTGGTGGAAGCACTTGCATACAAACACTATACCCAGAAATTCCTTTTCAATGTACTGTATATATTTTTGCTTACACAGCTAGCTCCCTTCTACTTTCACGATCCTATGTCTCCTCTATGCACCCACCTATCTGTTCACCTATTGCAGCCACCTGTCTCTCTACTTCCTGAACTCCTCTATTTCACTGATAGAAATAACTACCATAATGTCTGTATTGTAATTAGATATTTAGGGCCCTATTAAATTCGAGCTGCGTATGAAATCGTATCTCGCAAATGCGCATCGTAACGCGATTTACGTAATACGAGTCGACTTGCGATTGACTTGCGATTGACTTGCGATTGACTTGCGTAATTTCGGACTCCTTTGCCGAGATTTGTCTCCGAAAAGCGATACGTAGTAAGTAGCGGAAAATAATTCTTTGCGTCGACGCTCGTATCTCGCAAAATCGCTAAGTGCAAAAAAAAAACCCAGTAAAATGGTTTACGCATTACGTACAGACAACTTAAAAATGTAAAAGTGAGTTTAACAGAGGAAAAGCATGGAAGGCCATTACAATAGATTTTTACCATCCCCTCCCCCCACCAAAGCAAATGCATTATACAACCAATTAGTTGTTACATTTTGAATTAAAAGCCATGCTGCAGCTTACATAAAGCAAAATTAAAGACACACTACCTGATTACATAAAAACACAAAAACCTCAAAATAATGCCATATTAACCCTGTTATTTTGTATACATGTTGCTCATCACATATACATTTGGGAACACATATATGGGGCACATGGAGTATGTGAATATGTCCTGTTCAGTCTTTCGGTCGGGTCTGTCTCTGGCCCTCTGTCACTGCTTTCTTACAAGGTTCCTATGCTGGTGATACCGAAGTGGATTGTCAGTTCCTTCTCCAGTGGTTTGGGATTTGGCCCTACACTCTGCTTTCACTCTCTCACCCACAATGACCCTTAATGGGATAGCTCACAGCTTCATTGAAATACACAATACCTCTTGTTTGGTCTTTCGGTCGGGTCTGACTGTCTCTGACCCTCTGTCACTGCTTTCTTACAAGGTTCCTATGCTGGTGATACCGGAGTGGATTGTCAGCTCCTTCTCCAGTGGTTTGGGATTTGGCCGTCCACTCTGCTTTCACTCTCCCACCCACAACGGCCCTTAATGGGATAGCTCACAGCTTCATTGAAATACACAATACCTCTTGTTTGGTCTTTCGGTCGGGTCTGACTGTCTCTATCCCTCTGTCACTGCTTTCTTACAAGGTTCCTATGCTGGTGAGACCGGAGTGGATTGTCAGTTCCTTCTCCAGTGGTTTGGGATTTGGCCGTCCACTCTGCTTTCACAATCCCACCCACAATGGCCCTTAATGGGATAGCTCACAGCTTCATTGAAATACACAATACCTCTTGTTTGGTCTTTCGGTCGGGTCTGACTGTCTCTGACCCTCTGTCACTGCTTTCTTACAAGGTTCCTATGCTGGTGAGACCGGAGTGGATTGTCAGTTCTGCTGTCACTCTGCTTTCACTCTCCCACCCACAAGGGCAGCAAACACACACAGAGGGTTTGCAGAGGCACAATGAGCACCAGCCAACTCACCTCCATCAGGGGTAATCGCCACTACTCTTATCCAAGGAAGTCCCACGCCATTGCTGGTGGCCATGTGCCAAGATGTCCATTCATTCCCATTTGTTGACCTCCCATTATGTTCTGCTATTCATCAATTTACATTAGTTTCGATTGCTAAGTGATGTTGGGGAAGTGCGGGTGAAAGCAGAGTGGACCGACAAATCCCAAATCACTGGAGAAGGAACTGACAAGCCACTGCAGTATCACCTATCATTATGCTGTTAGGCCCTCAGGGGAATGTTCCTACTCCCCAGTCCCGCTAATTGTACTTGGCCTGTGCATTAACCCTTTCTTATGCCTAGATTGTAGATCAATTAGATGTATTATATGATATCTAATGCTATTAGGACTATTATTCCTCTTAGTATGTATGGATCTATTGCAGGTTAACTAGTGCTCATTAGTTTACAGCTATAGTAATGTGACACTAATGTGATGCATGTGGATGTCCCCTAACCCCAACCATTGAAAATACACCGACATGGTGAGAACAGGATAACACAGCTTTATATTTGGACACAGACCACAATCAGCAGTGGTCAAGACTGTGCATTCACAGAACGGTATAACAAAACTTTATTTTTGGACACAGAGCACAATCAGCAGTGGTCAAGACTGTGCATTCACAGAACGGTATAACAAAACTTTATTTTTGGACACAGACCACAATCAGCAGTGGTCAAGACTGTGCATTAATATCATGGGTGTGGTGTGGGCGGGTCCCGAGAGAGCAAGGGGCTAAATAAAAAAAAGGGGATACCTACAGGGGTCAATCTAATAGTCTAGAATAAGCATGATGCATAGCACCTACCAGGGTCACATGCGGTCAGTACACCGCTGCCACCGGAATATGATGAGAAAAAGGATCATCACAAATCACTCCATTTAACATCCTACATGTCCACAGAGAAGAGGATCATGGACCATGTGATGGGAGGTAGCCATCTGCATACAAAATATCACCATCACATAGGCAAAGATCCCAAACTCTGTAGCCAGGCTAGATGAGGTCAGCATTGTGACCAATAGATGGTCACTGAGGAGTGCTGTTGAGAAGGCACAATTATGTCCACAGCCCCTAGGTCCTCCTCCGCCTGGGCACAGGACCTGCATCGTCCGCGGCCAGACGCCGTCTCCCTGTTGGTGGTGGGGGAGCGGGAGGAGGCAGTGGCACCACGGGTGGTGGTGGCGGCGGAGGCATGGTGAAAGGAGAGGAGGGGCCAGGCTGCTGTTGGCTGGTGACCTGCCCCGTTCCCAGCAGCCTGACCAAATGCTGCTCCAGCCTCCAATGATGCCTCCTCTCCTCCCTAAAGCGCCTGTCCAGGCTGCGCCTCATGCCAGAGATGTTGGCATCAATCCTCCTCACGAGGGCCAACAACTCCGGCAGTGCAGCCTCGGTCGTTGGTGGTGGGGGGGGGGGGCTGGGGTCCTGCTGGCAGGGCCGGGTGGGAAGATGGCGGGGAGAGAGTGGGGAGGATCTGGGACCCGGCTGGAGACAGGGTCTCTGATGTTGGTGTCCCCGGTGGCTCAGTGTGTGGGGAAGGAGGAGCTGTGGCATATTCCACTACTTCTGAGGGCCCCGGCGAGATGTTAAGTCTTTGGAGGAGGGGGACAGTCGGGCTCTGGACAGGGGGGCTGTCAACTACCACGACCTCCCCCTCCGAAGATCCAGGGCCCTCGGATGAGCCTGTAGCCTCCTCCCCCTGAGCGTTCTCCTGCGGGGCGGGGACTGACGGCCCCGCTCCTGGCTCATCACTGGACCCAGACCTCCTACTGGATGCTGAAATAGAGAAAAGAAAGGTACATGTCATTAGTATGCTGATCAATAAATTGATATGTTTTCACTCCTAACTATCTGACATCTAGGCCTGAACATGGATGATTCTCCTAATTGCAACTCACATTAGCTGTCATTTGCTAGATTGGATCTATTCTTTGGTTTCTTGTCTTGACCTCTCCTGGCTCCTAACGCTGTCTTTATTTCTTCTGCGGTTTCACTCCTAACTATCTGACATCTAGGCCTGAACATGGATGATTCTCCTAATTGCAACTCACATTAGCTGTCATTTGCTAGATTGGATCTATTCTTTGGTTTCTTGTCTTGACCTCTCCTGGCTCCTAACGCTGTCTGTATTTCTTCTGCGGTTTCACTCCTAACTATCTGACATCTAGGCCTGAACATGGATGATTCTCCTAATTGCAACTCACATTAGCTGTCATTTGCTTGATTGGATCTATTCTTTGGTTTCTTGTCTTGACCTCTCCTGGCTCCTAACGCTGTCTGTATTTCTTCTGCGGTTTCACTCCTAACTATCTGACATCTAGGCCTGAACATGGATGATTCTCCTAATTGCAACTCACATTAGCTGTCATTTGCTAGATTGGATCTATTCTTTGGTTTCTTGTCTTGACCTCTCCTGGCTCCTAACGCTGTCTGTATTTCTTCTGCGGTTTCACTCCTAACTATCTGACATCTAGGCCTGAACATGGATGATTCTCCTAATTGCAACTCACATTAGCTGTCATTTGCTAGATTGGATCTATTCTTTGGTTTCTTGTCTTGACCGCTCCTGGCTCCTAACGCTGTCTGTATTTCTTCTGCGGTTTCACTCCTAACTATCTGACATCTAGGCCTGAACATGGATGATTCTCCTAATTGCAACTCACATTAGCTGTCATTTGCTAGATTGGATCTATTCTTTGGTTTCTTGTCTTGACCTCTCCTGGCTCCTAACGCTGTCTAAATTTCTTCTGCGGTCTGTAACTGCATAGGCTGCATTGGGCACACCAGTACATGGACTCTATTGCTTGATTACTCTTGGGGTGGCTAGGAATGACATTGACTTGTCAGCTTCATGGATTTAATGACACTTCCATCCATCCCTTGTTAATTCCATGGAGCTGACATGTCAGTGTCCTTGTTGGTCACCATGTGTAATGTGTGTGATGAACATGTGGTGGCATGTTGGTGTATGTGATATTCACCTGAAGTGGAGGCTGGGTCCTGCTGGGCCACCGGGGATGAAGCTCCAGCTGCGGGCGATGGTCCCAGAAAGTCCATTGCGATCCTCTCCCACTCCTTATAGGTGACACTGTGTCCCTCAGCTTCTCTGGCCATCTTCCTCTTCACCGTGGCCCTGATATCCACATATCTGTGCTTCAAGGACCTCAAGCCCCTAGGAACCGTGGACACCTCCTTCATCAATTCCACTACCTCCTTCCAAGCCTGAGCCTTAGGCCCAGGCTTCGCTTCCCTTGCAACAAGGATGACAGGCCGGTCACGGATCGCACCCAGGAGGACCATATTCTCCTGGGGCGTATAATTACGGGCCCTGCGCCTGCCCTTGCCAATAGCCCCTTGCTCTCTCGACTGTGCTCGGGGACCCTTGCCTCCCTGCACTCTTCCTGAGGCCTGTCCCTTCACCAAACTACCCCGCCCCCTGGGAACAGGCCCCTTCCCCTCTGTCCCTCCTCTACAAGTGCCTGCACTGGCAACTCCCTCCGGGGACCCCTCCTCCTCCTCCTCCCCCTCCGGGTACCACTCCTCCTCCTCCGGGGACACCTCCTCCTCCTCCGGGGACACCTCCTCCACCCCCTATGGGGACACCTCCTCCACCTCTCCTCCACCCTCCACTACACTCTCCTCACTCTCCTCACTCTCCGCTCCTCTCCTCTCCTCCTCTCTCCACATATCTCCTCCTGCTGAAATAATAACAAAATAAGAATAACTCAAAATAAGTGTAACTGTTATATAGGTGATGAAAAAAAAAGTGTATGTTCTATGTGTTTTTAATAACTGTTGGGGGATGCGGTGCAAATGTTGGGGGAAGGGAGGTGTGTGGTGTGTGTCCTAACGCTATGTATGTCTCTATGTGTCTTTAATCTATGTGTCAGGCAAATATGTGTAATGTGTAAATATGTGTAACTCTTACATGTAAATATGCTAGTAATAAAATACAAAACAATAAAAAAAGAGTGCGCCTCGAAATCAAGATATAATGATAAAGAAATAAAAGTATTACTGGAATGTCTGTTGGAAAGAAAAGATGTGTGTGCTATGTGTATTTAATAAGTGGTAGGGGATGGGGTGTGTGGGGTGTGTGTCCTAACTATATATATGTCTCTATGAGTGTTATTTAAACTATGTGTCTTGCAAATATGTGAAATCTGTAAATATGTGTATTGCTTAAATTGAAGGACCCTTTGAAATAGACAATGAAAAAAGAAAAAAAAACTAATCTCCCTCTCTCCAAAGTACTAATCAAACTCTCTCCCACCTGCTCCTGGAACTGCGTGCTAACTCCAATGGCTCTTACAACACAGTCAGCGCATGGGTTTGTATCAATCACATTTATAAGCTCATACTGTCAATCAAATTCTTAGCTCGTACGTGATTGGCTGAGAGGCGTGTCTCACTAGGACATCCCCTTATCAGCTTGCGAGCGTGCCAACAGACTCAGCCAATTACATACGCACTTATAGTGTCAGGCCGCCAAGTGCGTATGTAATTGGCTGAGAGTCCCAACACGGGCCGCCAAGTGCGTATGTAGTTGGCTGAGAGTCCCAACGCGGGCCGCCAAGTGCGTATGTAATTGGCTGAGAGGCTTTTGGCGGGTTTTTGCGCCATTGCCATTGCCACGTTGTCCCGCCAAAAGCTTCTCAGCCAATTACATACGCACTTGGCGGCCCGCGTTGGGACTCTCAGCCAATTACATACGCACTGGGCGGCACGCGTTGGGACTATCAACCTATTACATACGCACTTGGCGGCCCGTGTTGGGACAGCCAATTACATGCGGCCAAGTGCGTATGTAATAGGTTGAGAGGCTTCTTGACGTAAAATCATCAGCTGGAATGCCATGTAAAGATCCACAGGTGACCAATGGCAAAGCAGAAATTAACTTGCCTAATACCAGGTCATGCAATCACCAAGCTATATAACCCCATCCCCAACAAGTCATCAGCATGTCTGAAACAGCATGGATGATCATGTGAGAGGGATGATGGATAGTCTGAGTGGGCGGATGAGGTTGAGATGCTTTTGTGCATCTCACCTAGCACAGTATGAAGACCAGGAAGCAAGGTGTGTGATTGAGGGGGTGATGGGGAGTGGCAGAGAGGAGTGTCTGGGAGTGAATGAGGGTGTGAGTGGTGATGTGATGTGATCCATGCTGGGGCAGAACCAAGCCAGGCAAGGGAATTACCACAGGCCATGCCTAGTATCGTGGGGGTGGATCAGGGAGGAGAGAGAGCTCCAGTAGCACAGGGACAGAGGGATATAGGGCCACCTGCAGACAGGGAGGATGACAATGTTGTCGGTGATCAGCTGCTGGGGGGAGTACAGGATGTGGTGGCTCAGGCAGAAGGGGGGGAGCCTGGCCTGGAGCCTGGCCAGGAGCCTGTGAGGAGGCGAAGGGCACCCAATGTGTACAGGGAGAGACTCACATTATAGGGGTTAACTGATGGGGAGGTGTATGAGCGTTTTCGGCTGACCTGTGCCAGTCTTGGGGAGCTCTATGAGGTTCTGAGAGAGGACCTTGAGCCTCGCTCAGGGGCAAATAGAGCCATCCCAGGAATGACACGGATGTTAGTTGCAATACACCTCCTTGCTTCTGGTAGCTTTCAGAACACCCTGAGCATAGCCGGAGGAATGTCTCAGCCAAGCCTCTCGAATTGTCTGAGTGCATTCCTCCGTGCTATTGGTCGGAAAGCTGCCAGATACATCAGTTACCCTAACACTGCTGAAGAGATCTCGAAGGTGAAGTTCGATTTCTTCCAATTAGGAGGTATCCCCAATGTGCTTGGTGCTATTGACTGTACACACGTGGCACTGATACCTCCTAGAGAGCAAGAAGCGCTGTACAGAAATCGTAAGCATTATCATTCAATCAATGTCCAGGTTGTTTGCGATGCGAACATGCGCATACAAGGTGTGTATGCAGGCTTCCCGGGAAGTGCTCACGACGCCTATATCCTGCGTGCATCCGGAATATGTGACATATTTGGGTCCGGCAGATTTCCATCCGGATGGCTACTGGGTGAGTACACATTAGTAATGGCAGTCAACTATATCTTACTATGACTGGATACAATAACACATACATGTTTCCCTCTATTGCTATGATGTTGACATGTGCATTTCGGAGTAATACTCACAAAGCCAGAACATAATAGCTCATTGCTGGCCATAACCCTGTGTTAGCTTGGCCAAACAGTATGCACAACAACATATGACAAAAACCACAACTGATTAATCATTAGGTTTATGTTCTGATGCATTCCCTTGTATCCTGTGACATGTGTCACAACCTACAATGATGATGGAGTATAGAGGATCCTAGTCCTCTTATCTCCTGTAGGTTTTAGACCTAAGATTTGGGTGACTCAGACCAATGGACCTTCCTTGCGGATGCAAGAGCATAAGTCCCAGCTTTTGGTAGTGTGCCTGGGAAAACCTGGAAGGGAGTCAGAAACGATCTCCTCTGCCAGCATATGCCCCTGGGTCAATAATACACCTGCACACAAAGTCTTGATGAAAATTATGAACCACTTTATTTGGAACACAACATCTTTTAAAACAGGCATACAAAATCACCAGGAGGGCTATCTTTAGTCAGCCCCTAACTGCCTCTGGCCAATCAGGCAGGGAACCATGAGACTCCTCCCGGGTCCGCCCACTAGGTGTGGCTACCTAATTCAGTTGCTGCCTGGCTCTCAAGGGAGAAACATCTCCCTGTCCTCTGGATTTTGCCCTGATTCTCTGAGTGAGAATACCTGTAGACCCCCTGGGGTTATGGTGCCTCAATGTCTGTATAGACCCCTTTGTTCTGGCCTTGCTATCACTTCAAGTGTTTACTTTAGGTGATAGCTGGAAGGCAGATGGGTGATCAACTCAGGTTACATATGCAGTCAATATGGATGACTGCACACAACATGGCTCCAACATTCCAATACAATATATTTACAGATACAACACACAATGTTTCACACACATACAACCAACACATCCCACCAGCTCCCTCACATGACACCCATTACAATGAGCCTAAACATGGAAGGGATGGGGATATGCTAAGGGGTAAACTTATAATACTTTATCCCCTAGACCACAAAATAACAATATAACCATAACAAGTGGGCCCCAAACCTTTTGTTCCTCCCCATGGCAACAGCATGTGGAAGACCACCCAGCCCAAACTGGCCACCGCTGCCAGTCACAAAATGGCCCCAGCATAGTTCACACCAAATCCAATATGGCCACTGGCTGATTCATGACAATCCTTCCCCAAGCGGGCGGAGAACATCCAAGATTTTCCCAGCTCCGCTTATAGTCATGAATCTGCTGGTTTGGCCCGGCCCGCTGCATGCTAGGCAAGTTCATGTCGGTGCGCACACAGTCCCAAGGTGCAGAGTAAAGACCTCCCCCAGCCCTTGGCCTTGCTCCCACTGTATAGAGCAAATTGCTCTTCCCATGCATCCCCCACCCAAAACAGTCCAGGATCCCATCTCTCTGTTTTTGGCAGCAGCATGGAAGTCTCTGGGGACACAGTGGGTTGCACCCATACACTCTTCTGAGGCAAAACCGTATTTTTGGGAGCCCCATAAAACAACCCCTGTCCCATAGCAACCCCTTTCCCTCCAGCCAGTCCCCACAGCTGGGCTGGGGTCTCTAAAACAGTCTCTGGGCCTATGGAATTGCAAGGGGGCAGTCCAGTACTTCCCTCAGCAAAATCATTATTGTTGGGAGCCCAATAACACAATAACTGCAGTAAAGTACATACCGGTCTGCGCTTGACTCCAGCGTCCCTGATGGAGTCCTGACTTGGATGCTCTGTTTGCTCTGGCTCCTGGAAATCTGTATCTTTAGACAGACCCTCCTGGTTTTCTTCCCCTGGGTCTGTCTGTGTTGCAGCCTGGAGAACTACACTGTTCCCACCCAGGCTATGCTTACACTCCTCCTTTACCTCCTCCATTGCGTTTTGTTGAATGACTGTGCTTTGGCTTTCTGATGTAGGCTGGGGAGTCTCGCAATTCCCACCCAGGCTGTGCTTTGGGGCCCTCAGCTGACCCTCTTCTTCTATGGCCTTTTGCTTGGTACCCTTATCCCAGTCCTCCAGGTTTAACTGGGTCTTTGGAGCGGTGTCTGTTCCAGTGGGCCTCTGGACATTGGTTATCCAGGGTATCTCCCCACTTGGTTCACCCTCTACTATTGTGCCACTCTGCACCCACTGCTCCTTTGCCAAGGCTGGCAAGCTTGCTGCCCCTGTCGGGCTCTTGGTGCCTCTGGCACTCTCTTGGTGCCCCTGGCACTCTTGCTGTGTGAGGCCTGGTTCCTTGTAGCTAAGAACCAGTTCCTTTCCCTCCCCACAGTGCATTACATAGCCCATCTGGGCTCTGTGCTTCCCTAGCACCTTTTGTAGCAACTCTCCTGGGGTGTCAGAGTACAGATTTTGGTTATCTGTTGTAGGCTGGGGAATCTTATCCTTCCCACCCAACCTGACCTCTACGGCCTTTTCCCCAGAGTGCATTACATAGCCCTCCCCACAGTCTCTTGGGTGGCTATCCTGAGCCCCTGGCTCCATTAGCAGTTCTGGCCCATACACATTGCCTAGAACTTCTGAGGGCAGACTTAGTTCCTCTGGCCCTACCTGTTGAGCAGTTACTGGGGTTTCTGCCAGGATTTGTGCTGGAAGGTAGTCCTCAGGTGAGACCTGTTTGGAGAAACTGTGCTCTGCTAGCATTTCCTCTGGGATTAAGTCTCTTGGGGTATCAGGGGACGAACATGGGTTATCTGACCCCACCCAGGGAACATTCCCCTGGGTCTCTGGCTCTTGGAGCTGGTGATTTGGTCCCAAGCTGACTTTACCATCCCTTCTAGGCTCTGACACAGTCTCTATATTTTTTAACGGAACGCATTCTCCATCACTATGTTCTCCCCAGACCCCTTGCACACAATCACTTCGGTACATACCATCTGTGTTGTAACGATCTGGCGACCAGTCCTCTTGACTGGGTTGTTCCCCTCTTGATGGGCAAAATGTCTCCCCATAGATCTTGTCCCACAACTCAAAATACTCCTCCTCCAGCTGCAGTTCCTGCTCAATCAGGTGTACCATTAAATTAGCCTCCATGGACCATGGTTCCAGTCCCAGACCACGACAGCGTTCCACAAACAAGTTGTTGTGCCTTTTAAAGGTTCCTATGCCCCCTTCCGGATCACCATACACAATGTCTTGGAGGCCAGAATCTATCTCCAAGCGGAAATCAAACTCCTCTCCAAGGCCACCAACTATTTTGGCGTGAAAAATTTGATATTGGTTCTACAAGGCAACCTCTTTTCTTACTAGTACTTCCAGCCAGCCCATTAGCTCATCGTCCTGCCACAGATTCAGAATCGCCATCCATTTCTCTAGACGCAGTGTCTCTCTGTAGCCAAGTCTTTGCTGAGCTGGAGTTCTCGCTCCATTGCGCTCCTGCCAGTTCCTCTGGTAATACTGGTCTAGTACGTTGGACACCTCTTGTGCGGTCATCTTACTGGGGTATAAGTGCCTGGCTGCTTTAAACCGTCTTGTTGCTTCTTTGGTGATATCCGTCTGTTCCATTCTTGGTCTTTCTGTGGAGTATCCCACCACTGCCACCAATTGTCACAATCTACAATGATGATGGAGTATAGAGGATCCTAGTCCTCTTATCTCCTGTAGGTTTTAGACCTAAGATTTGGGTGACTCAGACCAATGGACCTTCCTTGCGGATGCGAGAGCATAAGTCCCAGCTTTTGGTAGTGTGCCTGGAAAAACCTGGAAGGGAGTCAGAAACGATCTCCTCTGCCAGCATATGCCCCTGGGTTAATAATACACCTGCACACAAAGTCTTGATGAAAATTATGAACCACTTTATTTGGAACACAACATCTTTTAAAACAGGCATACAAAATCAACAGGAGGGCTATCATTAGTCAGCCCCTAACTGCCTCTGGCCAATCAGGCAGGGAACCATGAGACTCCTCCCGGGTCCGCCCACTAGGTGTGGCTACCTAATTCAGTTGCTGCCTGGCTCTCAAGGGAGAAACATCTCCCTGTCCTCTGGATTTTACCCTGATTCTCTGAGTGAGAATACCTGTAGACCCCCTGGGGTTATGGTGCCTCAATGTCTGTATAGACCCCTTTGTTCTGGCCTTGCTATCACTTCAAGTGTTTACTTTAGGTGATAGCTGGAAGGCAGATGGGTGATCAACTCAGGTTACATATGCAGTCAATATGGATGACTGCACACAACATGGCTCCAACATTCCAATACAATATATTTACAGATACAACACACAATGTTTCACACACATACAACCAACACATCCCACCAGCTCCCTCACATGACACCCATTACAATGAGCCTAAACATGGAAGGGATGGGGATATGCTAAGGGGTAAACTTATAATACTTTATCCCCTAGACCACAAAATAACAATATAACCATAACAAGTGGGCCCCAAACCTTTTGTTCCTCCCCATGGCAACAGCATGTGGAAGACCACCCTGCCCAAACTGGCCACCGCTGCCAGTCACAAAATGGCCCCAGCATAGTTCACACCAAATCCAATATGGCTACTGGCTGATTCATGACAACATGGACATCTCTAGTCTACATAACGTGTTGTGTGTTATTGTAAGGGCTATGTAAGTGAGATGACTTCAGAATTCATCTGATAGAGGAGAATTAATAGTGTTTGGCAAACTTTTTCTTGCATGAATATATCCCGGAATAAACATGAATAAGCTTACCTTGAAGTTATCAAAATCTCCAAGGTCTTTTGGCATTTGCGTTTGATCGTGTACGCCCCTGGGAAATTCCACCTGAATTAGCATCACATTTACGTTCACAAGAATACACTATCACGCTTCACCTCAGACCTCTGGCATGTGCTCGGTACAAGAACTGCAACAGTGACTTCCTGTGCTCTCTACCAGAATGGTCGCAATATGTACCCTGTTTTATTTCCCTTGTATCTCCGCCTCATGTAAGCGTCCTGTGGGTGTGAACATCTGGATTTTACATTTGTGGAAATCACATTGTAATTGATCTGAAGCTTCATATAGAATACATGTGTTAATACACTACTAATTATCCTATCAGATGCATTCATGATCCATCTCCCTTACATATATCTTTAACTGTGTATTAGCCACAGGGATGTGTTGATAGGTCATGATGACGATATGCTTTGTCAACCATCACAACATCCTATTCATATCAACATCATATTTTATTTCCACCAGGTGATGCAGGATATGGGTGTTTGCCGTGGTTGTTGACCCCTGTGAGCAATCCCCATACTCGGGCAGAGGTGCGGTATAATGCTGCGCATAAAACCTGCCGGAATGTAATTGAGCGTACCTTTGGTGTACTAAAGATGCTCATCAGATGTTTACATTCCACTGGGGGTGCTCTACAATACAAGCCCCAGAAAGTTTGTCGCATCATCGTTGCCTGCTGCTGTCTGCACAATATAGCAGTACAGGCCAACTGTCTGGGGGAAATTGATGCGGCTCCGCTACATGGGGAGGAAGAGCCTTTACTTCCCCCTGAAGTGGATAATCTGCAGGGGTCACAACGACATGCCCGCCTAATTCGTGAGTACTTCACATGTAAGTACATATCCAATATGCATGGAACACAGTCTAATGTATCTGGATTATGCCTAACTCCCAAATCCACCTCTATCCATCGCCCTTGTCATACAGAATTCCAACCAGTCCACAGTAGAGGAGAGTTCCCTGACGTTGTCGATGTTTGTACACTGGAACAAGCCACATGATCAGTTACAGGTAAGTAAGCACACATTCCCATACACATCTTAAGTACTGACGGTTATAAACATCAATGGCATAGATAATTTGAGTGGATTATATATCCCACTATGTCAATGTATATATGCCCCATGTCACATTGTTATCTAGTAATTTAGATTGAAAAAAGACTTTAGTCCATCAGGTTCAACCTCTATAGATCTATGATCTGCAATACGCAGATTTATTGTTAATTGATCCAGAGGAAGTAACAGAAAAACAAAAAGTTAAACTTTGACAATTGTCTACACAGGGAAGAAAAATATAACATTCCTTCCTGACCCCAGATACTGGTGATCGTATTCATCCCTGGATCAATACTCCCTCTCTATTTATCCAGGATAGCCCCTAATGCCTGTTTGGTTTTTTAATGTAAAAATATACCCAATCCCTTTTTAAAGTCACATACAACCTCTACGGACCAGTATTGTTCACATTGTCTGATCCTGCCAAACCACATGAAATGGTATCAAAATGTCGTAGATAAATACCATACACACATACTTTGGAGATCAAGAACCAGTCACGATAACACAAAACCGAGTCCTCTGGTTATTTCCTCATGATTTGAGTTTATTCAGTTTGATCCAATATGGATCACCAGCCAAACACAACATGGTGGCTGCTGCTGACTGGCTGAAGACGTGACTACTACTGAAATATATCCAGACACAGCTTTTTAGACTTGTTTACATGAGACCATGCCGAAATCCAGATTTTTGCACCCTGTAGCAACATGGCATAACTCACTAACCGGCAATGACTTCTTATTAATAAGAGATATCCAATACGAATAGAACACATACTTTGTCTAATTTGTGACTGTAATCCTAACATCATATTAACCTTACAGAGCTGCTGTCGTGTGTCAACTCTTCTTTCAACAACCTAGACATGGAAAAACATGACCAGCAACAGAACTGCTACATAGTGAGTATTTGAACTACATAGTGAGTATTTGTGTAATAATATGGCCACGTATGCTGAAGGACACAAATAACACATCAATCACTTTATTAATATCGGCCTATCTCTTTCCAGAATACATCAGATAGGTAAGCGGTGATAACTAATGCTGATCCAAAGCGCACGTGTCCTGATGGAACAAATCACCTCGTGGATGAGCTTGGGACTACGTCCAAGGTAAAACACCACATTTGGCTCTCCAAAGATGCATTAATGTGTAATCTATGTGAGATTCCTACATCATTAGCCAGATGAGTAGCTCGTTTCATATGTAGGGAAAGAACAGTGAAGACGTTTGTATGAAATGAGCAACATATATCGGTACAGTGGATCGAAAAGGTCTAAAGTCTACACACCCCTGTTAAAATGTCATGTTTTTGTGCTGTAAAAAAATGAGACAAAGATAAATAATTTCAGAACTTTTTCCACCTTTAATGTGACCTATAAACTGGACAATTTTTAATTTAAAAACAAACTGAAATCTGTTAGGTAGAGTGAAGAAAAAATAAAAAAATAAAACCACATGGTTGCATAAGTATGCAAAACCCTAAACTAATACTTTATTGAAGCACCTTGTGATTTTATTACAGCACTCAGTCTTTTTGGGGATTAGTCTATCCGCATGGCACATTTTGACTTTGCAAGATTTGCCCACTCTTCTTTGCAAACTCACTCCAAATCTGTCAGATCACCCCACAGATTTTCAATTGGATTCAGGTCTGGGCTCTGGCTGGGCCATTCCAAAACTGTAATCTTCTTCTGGTGAAGCCATTCCTTTGTTGATTTGGATGTATGCTTTGGGTCGTTGTCATGCTGAAAGATGAAGTTCCTCTTCATGTTCAGCTTGCTAGCAGAAGCCTGAAGGTTTTGTGCCAATATTGAATGGTATTTGGAACTGAAAAATAATTCCCTCTATCTTAGCTAAGGCCCCAGTTCCAGCTGAAGAAAAACAGCCCCAAAGCATGATGCTGCCACCACCACGCTTCACTGTGGGTACTGTGTTCTTTTGGTGATGTGCAGTGTTGTTTTTGCGCCAAACATATCTTTTGGCATTATGGCCAAAAGGTTCAACCTTGGTTTCATCAGACCATAACCCCTTTTCCCACATGCTTTTGGGAGACTTCAGATGTGTTTTTTGCAAAATGCAGCCTCGCTTGGATGTTTTTCTTTGTAAGAAAAGGCTTTCGTCTTGCCACTCTACCCCATACGCCAGACATATGAAGAATACGGGAGATTGTTGTCACATGTACCAGACAGCCAGTACTTGCCAGATATTCCTGCAGTTCCTTTAATGTTGCTGTAGGCCTCTTGGTAGCCTCCCAGACCAGTTTTCTTCTGGTCTTTTCATCAATTTTGGAGGGAGCTCCAGTTCTTGGTAATGTCATTGTTGTGCCCTATTTTCTCCACTTGATGATGACTGTCTTCACTGTGTTCCATGGTATATCTAATGCCTTGGAAATTCTTTTGTACCCTTCTCCTGACTGATACCTTTTAACAATGAGATCCCTCTGATGCTTTGGAAGCTTTCTGTGGACCATGGCTTTTGCTGTGGGATGCGACTAAGAACATTTCAGGAAAGACCAACTAGAGCAGCTTAACTTAATTTGGGGTTAATCAGAGGCACTTTAAATTATGGCAGGTGTATGCTGACTCCTATTTAACACAATTTGGAATGTGATTGCTTAATTCTGAACACAGCTACATCCCCAGTTATAAGAGAGTGTGCAAACTTATGCAACCACATTAGTTTTCTTTGTTTTTTTCTTCCCTCCACCTAAAAGATTTCAGTTTGTTTTACAATTGAGTTGTACAGTTTATATGTCACATTAAAGGTGGATAAAGTTCTGAAATGATTTTTAATTGGCTAATTTGTTTACAGGGGTGTGTAGACTTTTTATAACCACTGTAAGTGACGAAGTAAGCGCTCCGGGAGCATGTGCAATGTAAATATTGAGATGTTCCTTGTATGTTTCAGATCGCAAAGATGAGTCCCTTTCCACGGTCAGAAGAAGGAATGATGAGCATTCCCACGTTCCAGGACTATGCTATTGTCACATTGCATCATGTATGTTCATATGTCAGTCATCATGTGTTGCATCGGGTGTGATATCACATCCTCTACTATCATTCAAGTTGAGCCCTTCAAGTCATTATATACAACCCTGCATGTCTATAGACATGATTTCAGAATTCACACCCCTCCGGCTTGCACCTACATGTATATTGGCAAGGTACAGATTAATGTAGCATGTGTATCTCTGTAAACACACACAGATATATATATTGAACAATGACACTTCATTCTATCTGTATTCTCTCAACTAGAAAGCATGATATGGTACAAACACACAGAAACAGTGATAACAGTATAACATAACCATACTTTATTTCATACACAGAGCACAAACAGAAATGGACAAGACTGTGCATTAATATCATGTGTGTGTTGTGAAGAGATCCTAGTATGGCAAGGGGCTGTGGCAAATCTGAGGACATTTGAAGAGGAAACAGAAAACATCATGAGGGTAATGCATAGCATCTCCTAGGGTCACATGTGGTCAGGACCCCACAGTAACCAACAGCATATAACAGGACATTTAATCAACATAACCATTAATGCGCATACAACAACCATATGGTTGCCAGAATAAACAGACACTATAAAACAGGGATCATGTGATACTAAGCGATTTCACACACAGTGTGTTCGCATACATTACTGATGATTGGTCAATAGATGATGTGAATCTGGAAAACAGAGGTAGGAGGTGTTAGAACAATCATAAGCTGTTATTAGAGTACATTGTTTTTGCTCTTGACACTACTATAAACCAACTAACATGAACATCATCTCCGAGCAGTAATAACCATATTTATTCTATCCTGTTCAGTCAGACTTCCAGGAATATGCTTAGGATGTGGAATACGACAAGGCATGCTTCACTGTGAACACAATCCTTCAGCAAAATGTACTATCACTATCTATATGGAATAGTTGTGCCATGCTGATATCACATCTCACTTCTAAATGGATGGTACCAAGGCCAGACAGATTACACTGTTCACATTACCCCTAAACACATGCACATTGATCATGATGTCAAACCAAGAAAATTGCCACTTTGGTTTGGATGACATGAAAAAACTGATTCCAATTTCATAATGTTAACGGATGGAATGCTACAAAAACTTATGTGGAATTGCTGGTTTGGATTAGCAGATAGTAATGGGACTGTGCAACTCTATAGCCGGGACACTGATCATTATAATGGAAGATCACACAGTCATGTTTCTTAGTGAAAAGATAGGTAGTCATATATTGCATTTCAGAGCCATCTGCAGTGGTGAATAGTGATGTCGCGAACCTAAAATTTTCGGTTCGCGAACCGCGAACGCGAACCTCCGCAAATGTTCGCGAACCGGCGAACATCGGCGAACCGCCATAGACTTCAATTGGCAGGCGAATTTTAAAACCCACAGGAAATCTTTCGGGCCACAATAGTGATGGGAAAGTTGTTTCAAGGGGTCTAACAACTGGACTGTGGCATGCCGGAGGGGGATCCGGAGGGGGATCCATGGCAAAAATCCCACGGAAAATTACATAGTTGATACAGAGTCTGGTTTTAAGCCATAAAGGGCATAAATTACCTAACATTCCTAAATTGTTTGGAATAACGTGCTTTAAAACATCAGGTATGATATTGTATCGATCAGGTAGTGTAAGGGTTACACCTTACATGACCGGGGGTCAATAGGTGACATTAGTACTGACCTTTATCTGACTGGGTGTCTATAGAGTAACATTAGTACTGACTTTTATATGACTGGGGGTCTATAAGTGACATTAGTACTGACCTTTATCTGACTGGGTGTCTATAGAGGGACATTAGTAATGACCTTTATCTGACTGGGTGTCTATAGAGGGACATTAGTACTGACCTTTAGCTGCCTCGGTGTCTATAGAGGGACATTAGTAATGACCTTTATCTGACTGGGGGTCTATAGAGGGACATTATAGACACCCAGTAAGATAAAGGTCAGTACTAATGTCCCTCTATAGACCCCCAGTCAGATAAAGGTCAGTACTAGAGGGACATTAGTAATGACCTTTATCTGACTGGGTGTCTATAGAGGGACATTAGTAATGACCTTTATATGACTGGGGGTCTATAGAGGGACATTAGTACTGACCTTTATCTGACTGGCTGTCTATAGAGGGACATTAGTAATGACCTTTATCTGACTGGGTGTCTATAGAGGGACATTAGTACTGACCTTTAGCTGACTGGGTGTCTATAGAGGGACATTAGTACTGACCTTTATCTGTCTGGGGGTCTATAGGTGACATTAGTACTGACCTTTATCTGACTGGCTGTCTATAGAGGGACATTAGTAATGACCTTTATCTGACTGGGTGTCTATAGAGGGACATTAGTACTGACCTTTAGCTGACTGGGTGTCTATAGAGGGACATTAGTACTGACCTTTATATGACTGGGGGTCTATAGGTGACATTAGTACTGACCTTTATCTGACTGGGTGTCTATAGAGTGACATTAGTACTGACCTTTATATGACTGGGGGTCTATAGGTGACATTAGTACTGACCTTTATCTGACTGGGTGTCTATAGAGGGACATTAGTAATAACCTTTATATGACTGGGGGTCTATCGAGGGACATTAGTACTGACCTTTAGCTTACTGGGTGTCTATAGAGGGACATTAGTACTGACCTTTATCTGACTGGGTGTCTATAGATTGACATTAGTACTGACCTTTATATGACTGGGGGTCTATAGGTGACATTAGTACTGACCTTTATCTGACTTGGTGTCTATAGAGGGACATTAGCAATGACCTTTATATGACTGGGGGTCTATAGAGGGACATTAGTACTGACCTTTATCTGACTGGGTGTCTATAGAGTGACATTAGTACTGACCTTTATATGACTGGGGGTCTATAGGTGACATTAGTACTGACCTTTATCTGACTGGGTGTCTATAGAGGGACATTAGTAATGACCTTTATCTGACTGGGGGTCTATAGAGGGACATTAGTACTGACCTTTATCTGACTGGGGGTCTATAGAGGGACATTAGTACTGACCTTTATCTGTCTGGGGGTCTATAGGTGACATTAGTCCTGACCTCCTGCTGCAGTATTATTACTCCCAGTACTCCCAGGCTTGCTACTATTAGATATAAATACCTCAGTTTCGTTTCCTTATCTGTTGGTAACATCAAAATATGATTATTAAATATTTCATATTTGTTTGTTTTTTTCTCCCAAAGTGAACACCTTTGTGTGTGTCCCACAGATGTGGCGTTTCCGCTCTGCGTATGTTGGATTTGCACCGCTCAAAAATTATGAAAAGAGATCCCCCGCCTTGAAGCCCATTAATGACATCATCAGTAAATTGTATGTAACAGATTCCAGTGTTTAGGGTTTATGACCCAATTCTGCTATCATATCACTTATGACAAAAATCCGTATTTGTCGTATTATTCAGACGCGCATGCATCTTTGTGTTACATTTCCTGATACTTTTATTATCTTGATCTTTATATATTTACTAGCGACTTGCCCATCAAAAAATGGCGGCAATAAGATTGTAAGGCAGGTAATGGTTTGGACGAGACATTCATTTTGTTGGCGGTCGGAGATCCTTCGGCGCTCATTGCGAGGCTGTTGGTTGTATTTTTTTTCTGATAGGCGCTTTTGCTGTTATTCTTTGGTCGGCGGTGATGTGTTTTTTGCGCTTATTGCAAGGCTTTGTATGCTATGAGCAGCGTTGGCGCTCGTTGTGAGGCGCGCAGTGAATGGCTTTTATGTTTAATGTGATAATGTTTTTTTTCTGTATATGTATTTTTGTATGCTAATGAAATAATTACTAAATGAATATACTTTACCTATTTGTAAGTAATATATGCAGGAAGCATTGTGCTGAAGAGCTGACAATCTGTTTTCATGTTCCTGCAGCATACAATGTAGGTTTTCAGTGCTGTGGAGCTGCTGTGTAAGTGTCAGCAATGTGTGCAGTGTGTAGTGTAAATAGGCTGCGTGCGCGAGGGGAAGCCGTTAGGGTAGCTGGGTACTTCCGCATTGTGTAAGTTAGTGTTGTAAAATGGCGGGGAATGTGTATGTGGTACGCGGGTGTGGATGATTTAGCGTCCTTGTTAATAGTGTATCTTTACCTCGTATGGCTTTTTAGGAAAATCCTTATGTGTTTTGCGTGTTTAGGGTCCTGTAGCCTCGTTTTCTTTTTTCAAGGGCCATTTTTTCTCTCACTTAGGTAATTTTCGGGTGTCTAAACTCATGAATTTGGACTTAAATGGAGGTGTAACTTCACTTGCAGAGGTCCTCGGTGCCCGCCTTGCTGTGGGTAAGCTTTTTATGTGTTTGTTGTGTGTATTTATTGTGTTTTTAATGTTTTTAAGTGCGTGCGGTTCGGGCTTTAAGGTCGTATTTTTGTGAGCTTGTAATGTTTTTTTTTCTAAGTCCCGTATTTTTGGATGGTAAGTCCGTTAATTTGATGGTGTAAGTCCCGCCTGCGGCTCATTGCAGCCGACGTGGGAGCCTTCGGCGCTCCTTGCCAGAATCTCTGGCCCTCGCTTCGCAAGCCCGCAGCGTTAGCAACAACTCGCCTGCTCACAACTATATTTGTGATATTTGTAACGTCTTCCCCAGTTGGCACTTGTAAATCGGCTAAGCGACAAAAAAAATGGCGTCCGGAGAAAATGAAAACGAGGCTACACGACCCCAAACCGCGCAAAACATCGCCAGCCATGTACGACTTTTACCTAGGAACAGACGAGGTACAAAATACACTATTATAAATAATGGAAACTGCTTGCGAGCCGCGTAACACATACACAATCGCCGCCATTTTACAACACTAACTTGCAACTAATAACATTACAAATCTAAAATGGCGCGTTACACGACTATACAAGCGGTTTCCCCTCGTGCACTGCGCACATTGCTGACACTTACAACTCGGGTCACCAACAGTCCAAATGTACACTGTAAGCTGCAGGAAAATCAAAACTGATTGTTAGCTCTTCAGGTTATTGATCACTGGATATATTAATTACAAATAGGTAAAGTATTTTAGTAATTAAGTAATTCATTATTATTAAAAAAAATATATATAAAAAAAATACGCTTAATAGCATATTGTACACTGCGGTTACTTTACATACATTAACGCTTCGCACTTCCTAATACATTTGTTTATTCACAATAGTTATTATCGTGCATTCATTTAATAAGTATTAATTAGTAATGGAAAATAAAAATGTAGACTTTACACTACACTAAAATGTTTTACTTTTTACTCTGCAGTTATATATCTGGATTACTGCTCATTGGCTGCCAGCGATAGCACTCTCAAAGCAGTTACAAATCTAAATCACTTTATTATGCTCTGAGAACTGAATACATTTTTTGATTTACACTGCACACAAAAAATTATATATTTAACACTGTACTTATATATCTGTCTTTGCGATGAGCGCTGAAGATTGATCGTTGCAAAGCACGAAACATGAAGGACACGAGGGAAGAGACTCACAATGAGCGCCGAAGGTCCTCAGAGTACAAAATGCATCAAATTGTGTGGCAAACAGCATTGTCATGGCTTCAAACTTTATTGCCTCATCATTTGTGCCAGGCAAGTCGCTAGTGATATAATATAACATAATGCAATACAATATTATACAGTACACATGGGTGTTGGAACTGCGGGGGGGGGGGGGTAAGGGGTAACCCCCTCCCAGATTTCTTATCGTATGTATGTATGCGTATAGAAGCTAACAGGGGAGGAGAGAGGGGGAGGAAACACAGGGGAGAGGGAGAGGAAGACACAGGAGAGGGGAGAGGGGGAGGAAGACACAGTGGAGAGGGGGGAAGAGAAACAGGGTAAGGGAGAGGTGAGGGGAAGAGACACATGGGAGGGGGGAGAGACACAGGAGAGAGTGGGGGGTAGAGACACAGGGGAGAGGGGGGAAGAGACTAATGGGAGGGAGTGGTGAGGAGACACCGGGGAGAGAAAAGGGGGTAAAGACACAGAGGAGGGGGGAAGAAACACAGGGGAAGGGAGAGGGGGTAGAGACACAGGGGAGAGGGGGTAGAGACACAGGGGAGAAGGGGGAAGAGACACAGATGAGGGGGGAGAGACACAGGGGAGAGGGAAGGGGGGAAAGACACAGGGGAGGGGGGAAAGAAATACGGGAAGGGAGAGGGGGGTAGAGACACAGGGGAGAGGGGGTAGAGACACAGGGGAGAAGGGGGAAGAGACACAGATGAGGGGGGAGAGACACAGGGGAGAGGGAAGGGGGGAAAGAAATACGGGAAGGGAGAGGGGGGTAGAGACACAGGGGAGGGGGGAGTGACACAGGGAAGAGGGAAGGGGGAAAAGACACAGGAGAGGGGGGAAAGAAACACTGGGGAAGGGAGAGGGGGTAGAGACACAGGCAAGGGTGGGAGAGACACAGGGGAGAGGGGGGGAGAGAGACACATGGGAGGAAGTGGGGGGGAGACACAGGGGAGAGGGGGGGAAAGAGACACATGGGAGGGAGTGGGGGGGGAGACACAGGGGAGGTCTTCTGCTTTATTATTATTATTATTACTATCTAATGTGTAGATGTACCGGCTGGGCATGCTCTTGTGCATTATTATTATTATTATTATTATTATTACTATATAATGTGTAGATGTACCGGCTGGGCATGCTCTTCTATATTATTATTATTATTATTACTACTATATAATGTGTAGATGTACCGGCTGGGCATGCTCATGAGCATTATTATTATTATTGTTATTATTATTATTATTATTAGTATATAATGTGTAGATGTACCGGCTGGGCATGCTCTTCTACATTATTATTATGATTACTATATAATGTGTAGATGTACCGGCTGGGCATGCTCTTGTGTATTATTATTATTATTATTATTATTACTATATAATGTGTAGATGTACTTGCTGGGCATGCTCTTGTGCATTATTATTATTAGTAGTAGTAGTATTTTACTAATAATAATAATAATAATGCACAAGAGCATGCCCAGCTGGTACATCAACACATTATATAATAATAATAATAATAATAATAATAATAATAATAATAATAATAATAATAACAATGCATGCCCAGCTGGTACATCTACACATTAAATAGTAGTAATAATAATAATAATAATAATGCACAAGAGTCCTTCAGCACTGCACTGGACACTGAATAAACTTGCCTAGCTATGGTTTTCCCTATTGATGCAGTATCATCCAAACTGTCCCTCCTCTCAATAAGACTGCAAGTTACTTATGATTCCAAAATGGCTGCTGTCCCTGAGGTAGAAGGGTGTGGAAGGGAGTGTATGCTGCTGATTGGCTGGAATGTGTCTGCTGACTGTGACATGCAGGGTCAAAGTTTGCTCAATGATAAAGTATTGGGGGCGGGTCGAATCTCGCATATGTTCGCAGTTCGCCGCAAACGCGAACATGCTATGTTCGCCGGAAAAAGTTCGCCGGCGAACTATTCGCGACATCTCTAGTGGTGAATAACCCTGAGAGAATGCCCGTTGTGAACTGGGTTGAGTGTTTACTCACATGATGGTATTGTACTGCTCGAAGATGAAGAAAATGTCTTCATAGTTGTGAGATTTGGCTATTAACACCTACAAAGACAAAAACAATGTATCATTCAGAAGAATATTATGATTCAATACAGCATTTAAGCTCAAGGTCAATCCACATTGAACATCAATTGTTAAAATGTTAAACATAACCAGACATGTACACACTCTGGAGCCAATACTATGTCAACATCTATAACAATCAGTATTCTGTGAGGAGTGGTCAGGAGGCCTTCTCGGATGGTCCTAACACCTCCTACTCCGAGTTAGAGGGCCCCCACCGTCTGTGCCCGCGGGCCGTCTCCCTCTTCCACAACGTGGTGTGGGAGCAGGGGGTGCCACTACAGCAGGTGGCTGCGGTTCATGAGTGGGCGATGTCTGAGATGAGGAGGCAGACATCTCAGGTTGCGATTGTCCAACCGAAGGCTGGAGAGGTATGGGCTGGCGACGTAGTTGACGCAACAACGAGCGTCTCTCCAGACTTGCGCGTTCCTCATATCTCTCCATCCTTCGGTTGTGCCTCCTTATCTCAGCATATATAGCACAGGTGGTTGCCGAGATCACCCTGTTGCCAGCCAGGATGGCACTACTAACAGCCAACTGTCTTTCGCTTATTTTGAGCATTTGCCGTGCTCTCTGGCTTTGTGCCTGGTCCTCTTGTTCTATGTGCTGCGGCTGGCGACTGGGCGGCCGGCGACTGGGCAGCCGGGCAACTCCGCGGCCTGCGACTCCGCGGCCGCCGACTCCGCGTCCGGCGACTCCGCGGCTCTTCCTCCCGAGGCCGGGGCACTTCCTCCCGGGGCCGGGGCATTTCCTCCCGGGGCCGGGGCACTTCCTCCCGGGGCCGGGGCACTTCCTCCCGGGGCCGGGGCACTTCCTCCCGGGGCCCATGGTGGAGCCCAGGCTGAGGGCTGTGCCCAGGATGAGGGCGGTGCCCCAGAAGAGGGCGGTGCCCAGGATGAGGGCAGTGCCCCAGATGAGGGCGGAGCCCAGTATGAGGGCGGAGCCCAGTGTGAGGGCGGTGCCCTGGATGAGGGCAATGCCCAGGATGAGGGCAATGCCCAGGATGAGGGCGGTGCCCCCGATGAGGGCGGTGCCCCCGATGAGGGCGGAGCCCCAGATGAGGGTGGAGCCCATAATGAGGGCGGAGCCCATGATGAGGGCTGTGCCCAGGATGAGGGCGGTGCCCCAGATGAGGGCGGAGCCCAGGATGAGGGTGGAGCCGCTGAGGGGGGGAGCCGCTGAGGGAGGCACAGCATGGTGTGGCTGGTGCAGGCCCTGAGGTGGCCACGACGAAGAGGGCCCGGGCATCACTTCCCGCTCCGTATGAGCCAGTGATGTGGATGGTCCCGGGCCCTCCTGAATGTCCTGGCCCACTTCAGCCACTCCTGCCTCCTCCTCTTCTGAATCTGTGGATACTGCAATGGAATAAACATATATTTCAGTTGGTTGCCATACACAATTGCCTGCTATGCATTTACATATCATTGACATCATGGTCACCTGTGAGTGACTGTGGTGCTTGTGTTACACAGATGAGCCACGGGCTGCATAATGAGCATTGTGGATCATGGCTCATATGAATGTGTACTGCATGTGCCTCAGACACGTGCTCTGCTGCATCTGCTGTGCAGTGTGTGAGACTGACCAATCTGACAAGTTTCCAGCAATGGTTGTTAATATGCAGCTGAGACATGGGCCAGGTTAGGACAGTATATGACACACATGCAGTGCTACAGAGTCTGTATCCACATATGCCGCACATCCAAATTTTTATTCTCGATCGCAGTGGAGGCCAAAGTCAGGCCTGCATTTGTGGATAGCCATGCTGCACCCAGCTGAGAATATTATTCTCCAAGTCATTAAGTCTAATTGACTCATCTGTTCACATAAAGGAAATCCACATATCCAGGCCTGTGCGCAGCCCAGCAAGTTTGACTTTGGACACCCTGCTCTATTGCAATCAATCTGGATATAATTAGAAATTGACATATCAGGGAGACAAATTATGAACATGATAGATTTGCTACCAGGACTGAAATGGTTATTGTCGCCCCATACATTTTTAGTCAACCATAGGGCTTACAGTGCTATTGTATGTGAATTATCCCTGTGTGTGGGCAGGAGTGTAGGAGGCCATATAATTCTTGAGCAAGGGTGGGCAGGTTCGGGCCGGGAGGGCCACACAGGTGAGCCAATCGCCTTTTCAGTCATCCTGATTGACTCACCTGTGCCCAAAAAGGATATCTTGAAAGGCTGGCATGTATGTGGCCCTCCTTACCCACCCCTGTTCTAGAGGGATACAGCTCATTATATACAACAGCCAGAACACAAGCCTATTTATACATACAAACATACAGCATGTTATCTGCAGGCTTCTGGACAGCCCATCCCCCCACAATCTCAGCCAACCATGTGTGTGATATGATACCCACGTTGCAGGGTGTTAGGACGATCTGTGTCCATCTGGCCTGGTATTCCCACCACGGATTCAGAAGGGACAAATCTCATCACTGTCCTCTCTTAATGCTTGTAAACAAAAGGGACCGCGGGCCCACCACCAGTCTGACGTGCTGCTGCCTCATTGCCCATCTTCCTTTTGACAGCCATCTTAAGATCATCAAACTTGTGACGCACTGTCCTCCAGTCCCTATTGGTGACCCCTACTGCCGACACAGCTCTGCCAATTTGGGACCAGGCCTGCCGCCTCTGGCTGGCATTAATGTCTCTCCCACCACATATGATCCCCTGGCGGGCACAGATTTCCCGGAGGAGAACCTGGATCTCCTCTGGGTTATAATTGGGGGCCCTGGGCCTTGCCACAACCCGTTGCCTTACAGACGGTGCCTGCTCTTCCTCTTCTATCCCTGGGGCCGCTCCCTCATCCCCACTACCTCCCACCAAGGGATCAGGCCCCTGACCCTCTGCCCCTTCAACTTGGATTCCTAGCTCTGGGGGCACTTCCCTCCCCCCTGCTCTCCTCCTTGCTCTCCTCCTCCTCCTCCTCCTCTCCCTCCTCCTTCTCCTCTCCCTCCTCCTCCTCTCCCTCCTCCTTCTCCTCTCCCTCCTCCTCCTCTCCCTCCTCCTCTCCCTCCTCCTCCTCCTCTCCTCCTCCTCACTCTCCTCCGCGCCTCTCTTGCCTTACCGCCTCCCCTCCTCTAAACTCCTCTGAAAATAAATTAACGATAAATCAAGATAATATGTGTGTCGGTTGAGGAGGTAAAAAAAGATGCAAGTATTATGTGTAGTTCAGTAATTGTATGGTGGGGGGGAGGTCTTGGGGGGGGGGGGGGGGGTGTAGGTATGCAGTGGCCTACCACTAGGTGTAGGTATGTGTACGTATTAATCTATGTGTGTGAATTATGTGATATCAGTAATTCTGTGTGTTGTAAACAAAGGGTTAAATTATCTGCTAGTTCAAAAGATCAAAAATGTAAATGCTCTCTTCTCTCTCTTCTCATTCTCCTTGCTCACCAAAAACCCACCAACGCCTAGACCTGTGTGTCTACTTGCAAAAGCTCCAGCACAGTCAATTATTTTCTGTTTTGGCTCCCTTTTAAAGGCATACTGCCGTCTGGTTAAGTGGTCCGTATCACGTATTTCGCGCTCTTTTCATACGCAAAGTTATCCGAGATAGCGTACCTCATGCGCAAATCCTAACGTGTACGCATTCTCATCCATCGCTCGTATCTCGCAGCTCTTTGAATTTAATAGCGTCGGAAACGGTTTCAATTTTCAACTATGTAGGCCTTGCGTTTTCACCTAGTATTTACGCAGCTCGAATTTAATAGGGCCCTTAGCTTCCAATTTGCAGTATTGCAAATGCCACAGATATAGTACTGGGCAGCTACTTATAAGTCCTTGCTCAGACTGTGCTCTTGCAGGTATTCTATCCTATGCTTGTGACATTTTGTTGATATCCACTCCATCTAATGTTTTACAACAGTCTAGGCAGCAATGACAAATGTTTTTTTCTGGAAATCTCTTGCTTTTTTTATTATCCAGCAGATACTGGCAATTAGAACTCATGTGCCTCTGTGACACCTGGCTTGCACATCTGGTAGTTCTTGATCAGTCTATTGATGGAGTTGAGCTTGCAGGATCTTGCTGGCATTACCTTGCTGGCATGTGAAATAAGTGCAATTGTTTGATATTTGGAGCACTGTTTGGCACTACCTTTTTTGGTATTGGAATGTAGACTGACCTTTTCCACTCCACTGGCCACTGTTTTCCACATTTGTTGGTATAATGCAATACTTTCACAGTTACATCTTTTAGGATTTTGAACAGTTCAGCTGAGATTCAGTCAACTCCTGCAGCCTTATAAATAGCAAGGCTTCCTAGGGCCCATCTCACTTCACTCTCTAAGATATCTGCTTCCAGCTCATTAGACAAAACTATTGAGGTTATCAGTGTCATTAAGATCCTTCCTGTATAGATCCTCTGTGTATTCCTGCTACCTATTCTTTATCTGATCTGCTTCTTTTAAGTCTCTACCATTTTTGTCTTTTATCATACCCCCTTTGGCATGCAAGGTTACTTTGAGATTCCCTGTCCTATTGCGTCACATTTACTAAACAGTGCAGAATTTATGAAGAAGTTTTTCAGTTCCACTTTACATTATATACAAATAATCAGAGTATAGCAGTGTATAGTGATACCTTTTTTATTGTACAAACTTATTAAGAATTATAATGACGAGCTTTTGAGAGCTTTCTCTCTTTGTCAAGTCAGAAGTAGCACTAATTTTAGATTCCCATTGAAATAAAGACATTACAGGCTTCATAAAAAAATTATGTTCAGTCAACTGTGCACAAGAATGCATAAGAGGAGATCAGAGTGAATAAATGTGGTTGTAAATATTTTCATATCTTAAGGAGTAGAGACAGAGAAACAAACCAGAAAGAAAATGGAGAAAGAAATGAAGGCCTGTATTTTTAGTATCAAGAAATTTTATCATTTTCATATCCTGTATATATTTTTAAATTGCCTCTGTCCCTCTGTCCCACTAGGGTGCAATAGGGTGTCCTCATTGTGCTTTTTGAGGGAAAGTCTGTGCAGATTCATCCTTGTGTAGCTAGGTTCCCCAATGTAGCATCTCCTTTCACATACAGTACATGTATATTTATATATATATATATATATATATATATATATATATATATATATATATATATATATTATATACACAATATATACATACATACATATAGTGTGCTATGGCTGTATAGTGTATATGTATAGTGTATGGATTGCCATGGTTGTCCAACTTACAAAAATGCCACTCTATGCAACCTTAAAAATAAAATTGAAAATATCCATTACAAACTCTCCTTTCAATGTAACCATAACTCACCTACCTCTCAACAAACTTATAGCAACCTGCATTCATCCTTCCCCAAGCCGACATGCATAATTAACTCCTTTAACCCCATAACTGAGGATGATGTTTCTGGTCTTCTATCAACCTCTCATCCTACAACTTGTCTACATGATCCTATTGCATCACAGCTGATGCCTCCACTCTCCACCACACTTATCCCAGCCCTCACACATATATGTAATCATTCCATAAAAAACTGTCACGTTTCCATCATCTTTAAACCATGCCATAATTACACCCATTATTAAGAAACCCTCATCTGATCCACATCTAACTATTTCTCTACTTCCCTTTGATTGCCTTATTTTCTAAACTGCTTGAGCATATTGCTTACAATTGCCTTATTTTCTCCAACTCCCTCCCTGACCCCTTCCAATCTGGCTTTGGCCCCAACACTCCACAGATACAGCTCTCACAAAAGTGACTCAAAGGGTCACTTCTCTATTCTAATTCCCCTGGACATCTCTGCTGCCTTTGACATAGTTGATCACTCTCTTCTAATCCAAATTTTCCACTCTCTTGGCATCAATAACACTGTTGTCTCATGGTTCATATCTTATCTATAAAATAGAACAGTTATCTCTGACTCCACTTCTTTGCTTCACCCTCTGTTGGCATTCACCAAGGTTCGGTTCTAGACCCCCTCCTTTTCTATACATCCTTGGTTCCTTATTTAAATCTTTTGGATTTCAGTATCATCTACAGGTATACCCCACACTACCCTTATATCCTGTAATTCCCTGTTTAATGCTAAGCCCCGCTATAGTGCTGTTTTTGCCTGCCGAACCTCTTTGAATTCTCTGATTAGCTACTACACTGTTTTTTCCCTAACCAGACCCCATTTCACTCTCCGATTTGCAAAACACAATTTAAAGTGACACAGAAGCAGAAAAAAGCAAAGAGGATAAGAAAATCACGAGAACTAAACCTCTTTTTAAAAATATGTATGTTTTGTCAATGTGATGGTCTTCATTTTTATGTATGCCTTTATATATGGCATCAACATTAAAACAACATTTAAAATGTGTCTTCTTTTGTCATAATTCACTTAATCAGTGCTCTCTAGTACTGAGAGGAAATGTCAAGTGCATATTTACATGTTCTAAGCAGTTCTTGATAGATATCATATAGCATGATATATATCCTGCATACTGTATAATTCTCTGTTTTCTCTATGCCCAGTTCCTAAATATTACTACTCCCTTACATAATGGCTCAAATAATCCTACCTATAGTTCTGTAGATGAGACACCTGGAGTCAAGGTGCTCCTGGCTGTATTCACTTAAAGAAGCTGACCAGGACTTCCACAAGTTTTCTAGCATTTTGGGCTCCCTATTAGATTGAATGGGAGGTCGGGAACAATGGCTAAGGTTGAGTACTTCCTAATTTGCTATTAATCGCAAGACAAAGGACAAAAGGGCTATCAGTTACAAAGCACTCAACACCACTTGGCCTTTGTCAATTGAAACAAAGTATTTTAATTGCTGCTTGACAGCCTAGTTAATTAGACTTGATGGTTCAATCAGTTTTATGGATCTTTAATAGAAGTATATTGAGCCTATTCTACCTCTTACCGCAAGTTCAAATTTAGCCAGGAGTCTAGCCTGGCCTTGCCACTGGGAGTGAAATGGGTATCGCGGCTGGCTACTAGCCGTTACTACTTCTCTCCTTAAAGTGATACTACTCAAAAATATTTTTTTGTTGCCAAATGCGATAGTTACACCCTAAACATACAATACACATACAACACCTAAAGACCTAGAATAGCTATGTGAGAGCTTGGATAAGTGTGGTGGAGAGTGGAGGCATACCCAGGGCATACAACCAGTACTTGTAAAAAAACAAAAAAAACAATACAATTCAGCAAGTGACAGTCTATTTAAAAGTTCTTATGACCATTATAATAGCCCTTGGGTTAGGTAGCCACATGTATAGTGTCTATCAAAGTCTGGTTGACAGTTCCATCAGTCCTGGGTGGTCATTACATAGCGAATATATCAACTGCACCACACCCTTGCTCATCCTGCACATCGGCATCTCATTAGTTCAGTATATTTATGGCCTATTAAATAATACCTTAAAGTGCAGATGCTGATACATATGTCTATGTCACTATGTATTCATTCCTTTCTCCTTCATTATGTAGACTCTCATGATACTGTATTGGGGTATAATGCAGCACCAACCACTGGATTTGAGACGGACGTTGGTATTTAAGTTAATATTTGTCTTATCAATTCACAAGTCAAACCAGAAAATAACACATTTTCTCTTACAATGAACTTACTTTCAGATTTCACTTGTGCTTCATTTCATCTTTATAAAGTATGGCTAAACTTTAAGTGTTAGTTTTTATCACATATAATAGTTGTCAAACTACGAATCATCGTCACGCTTTGCGAGCTCGCGAAGCGAGCGAGGCAGCTCTTGCAAGCGAATCGAGGGGCCGCATTTGTGGAAGGTGGAGGCTCCCACATCGTCAATGAGCCAAAGGTTAATTGCAGGCAGCAAATGCGGACCCTCGCGAAGCGAGGGGCTGCATTTGCGGAACCGCGGCACTTAGAATTGAAAATTTACAGACTTAGCATTGAAAAATACGAGACGCGGGACTTATAAAAAAAAACATTACGACCTCGCAAAAATATGACATTAACCGCCGAACCGCGCACCCCGGAAAAAAGTATAAACACAATAAATACACACAAAAAACACATAAAAAGCTTACCCACAGCAAGTGGGGGCACCCAGGACCTCTGCAAGTGAAGTTACATCTCAATTTAAGTCCAAATTCCCGAGTTTAGACACACGAAAATCCCCTAAGCCAGAGAAAAAATGGCCGCCGAAAAAAACAAAAACAAGGCTTCACAACCCAGACAAATCCAGACCAGTGCAAACCTACATTGTATGCTGCAGGAACATCACAACAGATTGTCAGCTCTTCAGCACAATGTTTCCTGCATATATTACTTAGAAATAGGTAAAGTAGATTAATTTATTCATTATTTCATTGGCATACAAAAATAGCAATAAACACAAAAGACTTTCACGGCACGCCTCACAACCAATGCCAACGTTAATCATACCACACAAACTGCACCAGGGGACAGCCTTGCAATAAGCACAAAAAACACATCAGCTCGACCTTACAATGACAGCAAAAGCCCCTGTTATAAAATAAAAAAACTGCAGCACAATGAGCGCCGAAGGCCCTCACGGTAAAAAACGCTTTACATTAGGTATAAAACTGCATTTCCAGCTTTACAATTTTATTGACCGTCATTTTTTGACGGGGAAGTCACTAGTTTTATATAGTATTGATGAGCCTGTAATTTTGAAGGAAAAATCTGTGGACAGCCCTGATAATTAAAATGTGAAATATTTATTGTGTTGTTTATTTCTACTATTACAAAATCTTTGTTGTTCTTGACTCTCCTGGAAGACCATTTGTATAATTCAGAAATACTATTATGTGGGATACTGCAAAATTTGAAGCAAATGTGCAACAGGTAAATAAACACTGTGGGCCTCATTCAATTCAGGGATGTTACTTGTGAGTAACTTTCTGATTTGCTACTTTTGGTCTGCTTGCTCCAGTAGCTCTACTTTTACTTACCTATTCAATTGGCCGAGTGCGCAAGTTAGTATCGATTGCAAACCATGCTATCGGCAGTAAGCATTTGCATGCTTGCAAGTCCGTAACTCGTGTTTCAAGCCCTCAAACTTGGAGAACTGTAAATGCAAATCCAAAGTTCTACAGGCTTAAATGACCTCCTAGCCTGTAACTCGCTATTCCAGCTAGTAGGACTTCAATGAAATATGAAGGTTGGATTCCAACGTCCTACGGGCTTGGAGGTTGAAGCCCGTAGGACTTTATAATGAAAATTGCACATGAAATAAAGTATTTATTTTTGCCGATTTGTGAGCTTGAGAATGTTGTGCTATTAATTCTAACAACAAACATCACTTTTACTTTTAATAAAGTACAGGATTGCTTTTTTATTTGCTTAATTAGTCCTACGATTTGCAAGTAAAACCTTTATGAGACCTCCTTGGTACCAGTAACCTGTTGTTCATGTTTAGCCATTTACGGGCTTGACAGAAGGGTAAATCGAAGCAACTGAATAGCGATTAGTGTTTTTTGCAGCCGAAACTCTTGCGGATGTTAAAGATCAAAGGCTTTGATGAAAGTAACCCGACATTCAGCCTCATTCAATTGCAAGGTTGCAACTCACTTGTCGCCGCGCACATGTCTCCGAGTGAGCTGCAAGCTGCGTTTCCCCTCAGTGTCCGAGGCTATTCAGTTAGCCAAGGCCGAGTCACGCTGCCCGACATCCGAAATCGGAAATCAATGTTTCTGATGTAAGCAGAGCTGGGCTTGTGAGTGCAAGGCCAATGGGAGTTGAGACTTTCATGATTGACAGTACTCAAAGCTGCGAGTGCTCTCGCAGCCTCTCAATAAGTAATCATGCTGCAGGGGGCCCGATCGGACACCTACAGGGTCCCCACATTAACCACAATGATGCAAGGGGTCCTGATCGGACACCCCCAGTGTCCCCACATGAACCCCATGCTGGGGTCCCCTTTGGAGACCCCCACAATGTCCCCACATTAACCCTTGCAGTGAGGGTCCCCATCGGGACCACCACTGCATTTAAAAAGTTTAAATTCCCTGCTGCGAGACCTTAAAGGGCCCGCGGCACACTAATAGTTAAAGCTGGCAGCGGGGGTACTATAAATACCCCCCGGCACCTAAAATGAACCCCTTGTAGTGGGGGTCCCCATCGGGACACCCACGACATTTAATATTCAAATCTCTCACCTTGTGGGTCCTTAAAGGACCATAAAAGGTCCTTAAAGAACCCACGCTAAATAAAAATTAACCCTATCACTCATGGAACTCTATACAGAGCCCCATGAGCCCCCAATGAACCCTATCACTCATGGGGCTATATACAGAGCTCCATGAGCCCTAATCAACCCCATCACTCATGAGGGTCTATACAGAGCCCCATGAGCCCTTTATTAACCCCGTCCTCCAGGACTCCAATGACACAAAGTCTAAGCACTACACTATTAACCCTAACTATATCCCATTAACCCAACACTGGGCCTATTTAACGCTATCTGGACCCAATATCCCCATCTAAGCCTATTTAACCACATCTAAGCCTATTTAACCCCATCTCTAATGGGAGTCTATACAGACCACCATAAGTCTCCATCTAACCCCATCTCTTATAGCCTCAGTTTAACCCCATCAGTCTTATAAGGGTTTATAAAGACCCTCATGGGACAATTAGAACCATAACATTAACCCCATAAGTGCAATGAGGGTCCTCCAGGACACTACACTACACTACCCCCCAATAAAACACTAACTCTAAACTAACCCCCCTCTAAACTACCCTTTTAACCACTACCTACCTAACACCTACCCTCGCCTATTAACACCTACACTACCTACCTAATCCCCTACCCAACTAATAAAAAAAAATAAAAAAAATAAGTTATCCAAAATAAAAAAGCGAGGTTACACAAAATAAAAAAAAAGGCAATTAGTAAAAATAAAAAAAGAACATTACAAAAAATAGAAACACCCCACTACTACAGAAAAGAAAAAAAGAATTACACACCTGAAAAAAAAAATACACTAATAACAAATAACACATTACAATACATACACAAGATAATACAGTAATATACAAAATAAATACAGTTCAAATATACCCCTAACTAAATACATTAACCCCTAACTATACATTAACTCCCTAACTATACATTAAAAATCTAACCTAAATCCCTAAATCTAACGTAAAATAGAATAAATAAGACCACTTACCTTGCCCAAATGCTCCTTCAGTGATGACGGTGTTCCTGACACTGGTCGCACCCCTAGTAAAACAAGAAACATAAAATAAGTAAAAAATAAACACAACACAAAGAAATAAAAATTTGAAATATTAAACCTACCTTTCCGCAATGTCCCCATCCTTCCTGTAGTCTTCTCCGTCTGGGCCCCTGAAAAAAAAGAAATATAACATTAGTTAAATATAAACACAACATACACATCTAAACATACTATATATTAAACTTACCTTTTTGCAATGTCCCCGTCCTTCGTAAGTCTTCTCCAACTGGACCCTTGACAAAAAATCTGACGCTCTAAAAAATAAATAAATAAATAAATAATGTAGATCCTCCCTGTCTAATGAGGCTTTTTGCACTTCTTCCGGTAAAAAATGGCAAGGGCCCCTTTTGATTAGCTGAAAACGCTGTCAATCAAGTTTCAGCCAATCAGAAGGTACCAAAGTATGAGCCAATCAAAATGGGACACACCCCTATATCCCATTCTGATTGGTTTAAAAAATGAAAATGCCCATTAGCCAATCAGAAGGCCCTATTGCATTCTGCCAATCAGAATGAGATACACCCCACAGGGTATATCCCATTGTTATTGGCTGCAATCTGATTGACAGTAACAACAGCCAGTCAGAAGATGTAGATACTGGTTGTACCTCATTCTGATTGGCTGAAGGGAACATCGCCTTTTGATTGGCTTTTGTCACTGTTAGATTGCAGCCAATCAGAAGGTGCAGATGACTTCAGCCAATCAAAATGGGATATACCCCATGGCAATAGGGATTAAAAAAAGATTGACAGTTAAATCAACCAATCAGAATTGGATATAGGGATGTATCCCATTCTGATTGGCTCATACTTTGGCACCTTCTAATTGGCTGACATTTGATTGACAGTGTTTTCAGTCAATCAGAAGGTGCCATTACCATTTTTTACCGGAAGAAGCACTAGAAGCCTCATTAGCGTTGGGGAGCTCCTTCAGGGAGATGTTCTGTTAGTTTTTTTAGCTTTTTCAGAGCGGTGTATTTTTTGTCAAGGGCCCAGCTGGAGAAGACTTTCAGAAGGACGGGGACATTGCAAAAAGGTATGTTTAATATTGATAGGATCAGATTAGTGAGTAATCATGTTTTCTGATGTGTGTATATATTATATCTAGGTACCAAGATATAATGAGAGAGAATAATGCACAGAAGTCAGAGTGCCATCAGAATAATCTCTGAGTTTAATTTTGGGCAGGGAGCCCATTATATAGCATAAAACACGTCATAGCTAATAGCACAATTCAAAATAGGGTTAAATACACCATCATAGTAGTGTGCCTACAAATATTTGCAAGCAAGTGTCTTTTTCTGTCTAACTCAGCGAAATATTCCTTATCACAAATAAGGGCTTCCTATAGATATTTGCCGTCAGCAGTTGCAAGGTAAATAAAAGGAAGAGGAAACAGATCGTAAAGGAATATTACCTAAACATTTCTACAGATAACCTTTTTGAACATTCTAGTAAGATACAAGGAAAAAACAAGCTGATATACTTCTATAATCATGATATTTTTAGCCAATAAACTCATAATAAAGAAATTAATATCTAACAAATATATAGTATGTTTAGATGTATATGTTGTGTTTGTCTAATGTTATGTTTCTTTTTTTCCAGGGGCCCAGCCGGTGAAGACTACAGGAAGGACAGGGACATTGCGCAAAGGTAAGTTTAACTTTTAGAATGTTTATTTCTTTGTGTTGTGTTTATTTTTGACTAATTTTATATTTCTTATTTCCTAGGGGTGCAACCTGCGGCAGGAATACCATTATCGCTGAAGGAGCATTTGGGCAAGGTAGGTGGTCGTATTTATTCTATTTTAGGTTAGATTTAAGGTTTTTAATGTATAGTTAGAGGGTTAAAGTATAGTTAGGGGGTAAATGTATGTAGTTAGGGGTGTAATGTATGTAGGTCGGGGTTAATAGTATGTAGTTAGCGGTATATCTGAACCGTGTTTATTGTATATATTACTATATTATATTGTGTATGTATTGTAATGTGTTGTGTTATTTGTGCATGTATTTTCTTTTCAGGTGTGTAGGTAGGGGTTAATAGGTTAGGGTAGAGGAGGGTTAGTTCAGATTTAGTGGTTTATTGGGGGAATAGTGTAGTGTAGTGTAGTGTTTGTACTTAGTGTCATGAGGATTCTGGAGGACCCTCATGGCACTTATGGTGTTAATGTTATGGTTCTAATTGTCCCATGAGGGTCTTTATAGGCCCTTATGGGACTGATGGGGTTAAACTGAGGATTATGGAGGTCTGTATAGGCCTAGATGTGGGTAGATAGGCTTAGATGGGGTTAAATAGGCTTATATGGGTTTAGATGGGCTTAGATGGGGTTAAATTGGTTAGATAGGCTTAGATGGGGTTAAATAGGCTTAGATGGGATTAGATGGGCTTAGATGGGGTTAAATATGCTTAGATGTTGTTAAATAGACCCAATTACGGTTAGATAGGCCCAGTTAGGGTTAACTAGGCCTAGATAGGGTTATTGGGTCCAGATAGGGTTAAAGGGGTTTAGTATATGTTAATGGAGTATAGTTAGGGTTAATAGTGTAGTGTCCTGGAGGACCCTCATGGCACTTATATATAGTGTTATAATAGGGGTTAATTAGTGTCCTATAGGGGTCTATATAGACCCCTATTGGACTAATGGGGTTAATTAGGGGCTCCTGTGGCTCTGTATAGAGCACCATGAGTGATAGGGTTAATTAGGGGCTCATGGGGTTCTATATAGAGCCCCATGAGTGACAGGGTTAATTAGGGGCTCATGGGGCTCTCTATAGAGCCCCATGAGTGATAGGGTTAATTTTTATTTAGCGCAGGTCCTTTAAGGACCTTTACGGTCCTCTAAGGACCCGCAATTTGGGACATTTGAATTCTAAATGCAATGATCTTTTCTCCCACTGTAAGAGTTAATGTGGGGACATTGCGGTGGGGCCCCCAGCATTTGGGGGGTTAATTTGAGGTGCCAGTGGTGGTACTTACAGTACCCCGATGCTGGCCTTAACTATTTGTGTGGGGAATTTAAAATTTTTAAATGCAGTGGGGGTCCCAATCGGGACCCTTACTGCAAGGGTTAATGTTTGGATCCTATGGGGGTCTTGATTGGGACCCCCTGCATCATTGGGGTCTCATGTAGCAATGTGGGGGGTGTTAGGTGCACTGGGGACTTATCAGGGATCATATGTAAGGGCTTCTAAAGCCCTTGCGGGTCCTCCTAAGCACACGCAACACTTCGTCCTGCATTTGCGCTTTGTGAGCTGAGATACATTTTCGGAGTGGGAGAGATCGGGCAATTAAATAGGGATTTGCAATTTCAGCCCTTTGAAAGTGACAGATCAAAGGCTTCAGAGTGGTGTACGCTCTGATTTTCAGGTTGGCCATTTTCGGAGGGCCGTCACTCGGAACCTGATCCAAGGTTGCAAAATGGAGGAAATTGAATAGGGGATTTGCCTGCGATTTCCACTTGCGACTTCGGATGTCAAAAACTGAGCAATTGAATTAATTTTGCCTGCGAGTTAACATTTTTCTAAATATTTAGATGTATTCAATTGACTCAAGCCCACAAATACAGGCTTAAAGCCTCCACACGTAATCCATGCCTCCGTTTGTAAAGGGGTGTGATCATATAATCTGACAATATTTAAG